>CM038672.1:621106488-621706488 GCA_021605145.1 Aegilops bicornis | reverse complement strand
AATATAATAGCATGGAACAATCAAAAATTATAGATACGTTGGAGACGACGAGCTCACCGTGAGCGCCGCCTCGATCCCTCCTCCTCCTGTCTTGGCCGCCGTCGCCGCCACCGCCATACGCTGCCGCCACGCCGCCGCCTTTGCGCTGGCCTCATGAGCCGCCTTCCCTGCTGCCACCGCCCTGCAATTTTTTTTATTTTTTTGTCATATATATGTATTTTTTTATCAATTTATATGTATATGTGTGTATGTGTATAAATGTATGTATGTGTGTATGTGTGTATATGTATATGTATTTTTTGTCATATATATGTATTTTTTTGTCAATTCATATTTAGAAGAAAAAGAAGAAGAGGAAAAAAGGAAACTAAGAAGAGGAAGAAGGAGGGGAAGAAAGGAGAAGAAGAGGAGAAATAAATAAGAAGAGAAAAAAAGAAGAAAAAAAGAGGAGAAGAAGAAAGGAATAGAAGAGAAGAAGAAAAAAATAGAGTTTTTTCTTCTTCTTTTTATTCGATCTTCTCCTCTCTCTATTCCTTTCTTCTTCTCCTCTTTTTTTTCTTATTCTTCCTCTTCTTATTTTTTATTGGGTATGTCGTTGTTGATATACCACCTCCCCGATAACTTTGACATGAGGGGGGGGGTCGATATACCACCTCCCCGATAACTTTGACATGAGGAGGGGGGAGGGGGTCGAGGGTTCGAGGGTCGTCGAGGGTTCGAGGGTTCGAGGGGTCAAGGGTTTCGAGGGGTCGAGGGTTCTATGGTCGAGGGTCGAGGGTTCGAGGGTTCTAGGAATATGCAAAAGTTAATTTTTTTAATGATAACTCCTCAGACATGAGGGGGGAGGAGTCCCCCTCCGGCTCCTAACTCTCTCGAGAATTCAACATGAGGAGGGGGGTCGATATACCCCCCTCCCCGATAACTTCGACATGAGGGGGGGGGGTCGATATACCCCCTCCCCAATAACATTTTTTTCCATGTATGTATGTCGCCGTTGTCGATATACCCCCTCCTTTAATTACCAAGTTAAAAGAGTGTTGTCGTCGAGGCCACCCCGAACCCTTTAAGCGTTGTCGAGGCCACCCCAAACCCTAGAGAAGCGTCGAGGCCATTAATTAATATAATTACTTGTTGTGAATAGCTATAGCTAGGTCTACGTTTTCCACTAATATATCCATCTGTCATGTTTGCATAATAATTGCCATGTTGTAATATTTGTAGAAACTATGGAGCACGACCGAGACGAGGAAGCAGAACGGGTGTTGGGGGACATAATCATAGTCGGAGCTGATGTCATGTCGTATCTCAATGAAAGCGATGGTCTGGAAGGAGAGGGTGAAGAAGCAGGCTATGGTCCTCGAACAACGGAGGAGACCGTGACCGATGACCAAATGTCGGTGCAAGAAGGAGGCCGTGATGATGGCTCCGGTGACCGAACAGAGTCCGGGGAGGTATATGTATTAATTAAGCTTGTGCTGACTATAGCTAATTGATGCATTCATTGTTTTGGTATACACATATTAACTCTTGTCTTTCTTCTTATTTCTAGCCCTCCGGATCGAGCACAACTTCGTTAAAGAGACGAGGCCCGAAGAAAAAGTTGCGATCAGATGAAAGGTTCACGATCATAGGAATCGCGCGCGATGGCCAACCGATTGAACCCCTCCGGACCAAGGAGGCATTTACTGCTCAGTGCGGGTTCTTGTTAGGGACATGATCCCGATCAGCATAGAGCTATGGAATCAGCCTAAGGATGAAGAGCTTCAAGTTTCTTTTGTCGAAGATAGACAGAAAGCTGATCTTTGGAAAGCGCTGAAGGTAAATTTCACCCTACCGGAAGAGGACGATCCGGAGAATCCAGTTATAGAGCCATTGATCAAGTCCTTTGCTCTCAAGAAGATGGCATATCTATTCAGGAAGTGGAAGAATGACCTGAAAGCAAAGTTTGTCGACAAAGAAAAGACACTAGAATCCATCGGCCGGTACGAGAAGCTCAGAGATCATGGGACGCATTTGTGGCCAACAAGACATCAGAGAGGAGTAAGAAGATGTCAGCCATAAACAAGATAAATGCTGCAAAGAAGGAGCATCACCATCGCACGGGGTCACGTGGCTACCTCAAAGCCCGCTGTTGTGGGCCAAGGATGAGAACGACCTGCTTGATAAAGGGGCCGAACCAGAGACATTGAACTGTCCATACCGTTGTCGGACTTGGTTCTTCGGGGTTGACGAAACCTTGGACCCTGTAACAGGGAAGTGCGTTTGGACGAGGGAGCAACTGCGAATACCTCTCACGAAGCTTCAACACTATATTAACGCAGCACAGGAAGGGACGTTCGTTCCAGACAGAGAGAAGGACGAGCTCACAATGGCCCTCGGGAATCCTGAGCACCCTGGACGAACACGAGGCACGCCAGGCTCCGTTCCGTGGAAGGCTGGGTTTCCGTATGAAGGCGGTTACAAATGCCAAGAGAGGAGGAGGAAGGTGGAGCAGAGCGAACTGCAGGAGCTGCACTCAAGGGTGCAGAAGCTAGAGGAACGAGATGCAGTTCGAAGCAAGCGACCTGCCGAAGCTACCCTTGAAGCTACCCCGCCATCTCAGCGGAGAAGCAGTGTGGCTTCCACCGAGAAGCTTCAGCTGGAGCCTGTCTTCACGGCTCCTGCTAGCTACCCCGTGGATGCTATCACTGAGTCTCAACATTGCCACCTTATGACGCAAGGGAGAAGTACAAAGTCAAGGCTATTGTCGGCTCTGTTCAACCTCCTGAACCCGGCGCAACTTTTCGCTACCGTCCAATTCCAGAAGGATATGCTAGGGTGACGGTGGAAGAAATAACAAAGGGATTTGAGGAGCTCGTGCTTGACCACCCTACCGGTGAAGGGGAGACTCGGTTGGGTTCTGCTTTGAAGACTCCATGCCTATGGAGGAAGGAGCTCATCAACCTTCCGAACTGGATGCCTCCGCATCCTCCTCCTCCTCCGGCGAGTCAGGGCACTCCGCCTCCTCCTCCTCCTCCTCCTCCTCCGGTGAGTGATCAGGGCACTCCACCTCCTTCTCCGGTGTGTGGCGGCACTCCGCCTCCTCCCCCGCCTGCTCCTCCGACGAGTGATCAGGGCACTCCGCCTCCTTCTCCGGCGCGTGGCGGCACTCCGCCTCCTTCTCCGCCTGCGCCGGCGCGCCCGATCAGCCAGCCTCCTCCTTCTCCGCCTCGTCAGCAAGGGCGGAAGAGACCCGCCGCTGCTCCAGCTGCTCCGGCGCGTCGCAGTCCTTCTCCTCTGCCTCGTAAGCAACTAAAGAAGAAAGCCGCAGCCGCTCGGCCTGCTTCGAAGTCTAGCAGTACAGGTGGGAGGCAATACATATTCGGTCCATCTCTCAAGACTCCAGAGAAGTTACCATACGAGAGGACCGAGAAGGAAAACGAGGAGATCTGTCAAGCCCAAGTGAGGGACTACTTCGCAACGCAAAGAGCTAAGAGACATCCACCTCCGGAGGAGAAGATAGATCCGGTGAAAGCGAAGCGCACTTTGGATGCCTTGCAGCGACCACCACCGTCTCCGCCGCAAACCAACTATGAGCGCATGCGAAAAGACATATAAGGAAGCGAAGCGGTCGGGAAGTACTTGCGGTGACAAAAGGTTACAAGAACGAAGAAGCGGGAAAAATTCCCGACTTGGCGAACAAGCGAACCAACCCCCCGCTCAAGGTGTCTAGCGATATCGTCGCTAATCATCCGGGAGTCTTGCCTGGTGCCAATCCTGGAGATTACGACGATGCACATTTTGATATAATGGAGCCGGACGAATTCAAATACGAGTACGGGAAGCCTCTCGTCAAAGATGGAACTACTCTAACAACGATGATGTGAAGATTTCATGATTGGTACATGGAAACCTGCAGAAAGGCACAGTCAGCTGGGAATAAAATCGATACTTTGTCGCTGAAAGTTAAAGAGGATCAACACGACCTCGTTGGAATTGAGGAGTTGTCTGTTCTATTTGAGGAGTTCTTCCAGTTTTTCAATCTAAAGGCCCTCGATAAATTAACGGTCACTTGCTACTGTCTGTAAGTACTACTTCTGTCATTAAGTCTCTATATATAGCTCAGCTCTTTCATTGCATGTATATATAATTATCTTCACTATATTATGCAGATTGAAGATCGTCGAATGCAGAAGAGCTGAAATGTATGATATTGGGTTCATTAACACAAATCTCATAGATGAATTTACGGTTAAATTTCATGCCGAAGAAACCGAGCAGAACTTTCTACGATCGTTGCTAATAAATCAAAACAGAGATACAATACTCTTTCCTTACAACTTCAGGTGAGTGTTACTGTCTTGTGCATATTCGGTTTCCCTTAATTATTACTCGAGGTTATAGTAATTAATGTAACTGATGAGTTATATGCATGTGTGTGCAGTTTCCACTATATTCTCCTAGAGATTAAGCTTAAGCAGGGACTAGTAAGCGTAGACTCGAGACGAAAAGATCGCAAGGAATATGCGGACATGTCTAAAATACTCGAGAAGTAAGTTGAATCAATCATTATCGCACCATATCGGCAACTTTGTTCATTTCATGATATCAAGTAATTGTTTTCTTTGTCTCGCAGTGCTTGGAAAGTATTCACCGCACAAGTTTCGGGACTGCCACAGGATCTGCGATGGAAATTCCCGAAAGTAAGTACTACTAGCTAGCTAGTTCCGCGCATCTCTCATTGATTCTAGCTACTTTCATCAATGCCATTTATAATGCTTCATTATCAGTTTGATTAACCTCTAGTTCTCGTAAAGTGCTTGGGGCAGGAACCCGGGAACAATTACTGTGGATACTACGTCTGCGAGTTCATCTACAATGCGACGGTCAAGAATAGGCGGGGCTACTCTAAAAGACAATATGAAGTGCGTAAGCAAAAATATTCACAAGTTTATTTTATTACCATCATTTCTGTTGAGTTTCATTCATATATATGTATTGACCCCCTTATTCAAATTAGATGTGGGAGATGCGGAATGAACTCCTACCACAAGATCGCATGCAAGCAATTCAAGAGGAATTGGCTGGATTATTTCTTGACCACGTCATCAATAAAGCCGGAGAATACCACCATGCATGTGGAAGTTGAGTTCATATGTTATGGTATTGTAAGAGATCTTACACATTGTATATATATGTAGCCAATACCATCGGTAAGATATACGAAAACTTGTTGTTCAACCAATCTCTCGGAGAGAAGGAGAGGTCGATCACTTCTCTCTGTATATGTTCATGACGATCTTACCTTAATAGTTTCCTTCATTTGCTTACTAGCTAGCTAGCGTGTCGAGTCCTCTCTATACGTAGCGTCGACCAAGCATGGAGATAAGAGAGGACACTTCTCTCTATTAGCTAGCTAACACAATATATGAAACCCCTAAATTAACCCTACAACCCCCCTCCAAACCCCTCAACCCCCCCCCCCCACCTTAAAAAACAAAAAACTCAGCCCCTGAAATGCTGACACGTGGAAGCCTTTTGGTCTCGGTTGGTGGCACCAACCGGGACAAAAGGCCCCCCGCCCGGGCAAGCGGCAGCGCCCACGTGGAGCCTCATCTGTCCCAGTTCCTGGGCGAAGCGGGACTAAAGGGACATGGCTTTAGTGACGACCCTTTAGTCCCGGTTCGTGAACCGGGACAAATGTCCCTCACGAACCTGGACAAATAGGGGTTTTTCTACTAGTGGTTTATTCAACATGGTTGTCATTTATTCAACTCAACATAGAATTATTCATATTATTAATGTTTGTGATGAGAAATTTCAATCAAGAAAGTAATACTCGAGGTGCCGATGACGATTGTGATGGAATATAATAGAGGAATTAATTGGGGGGTCAACTCTACTGGAATTTTATATGTATGCATGTATTTTTTTCGGGACATCACATGGTGTAAGAGCTGGGTTTGTTTTGCAGGATCGGCTCTGCAGGCTATTGACCCACATGATTAAGATTGAAAGTTGATCTCACATATATAATCTAATCACTGCACATGCCTCACACATGTGTGCTAGGGACCGGTATATCTAGACTCGGAAAACTGAAATGTTTAATCATGATTGGTAATATTATTCAGGAGTCATACGGATCTTTTCGAAAACATGTAGAATATTAAACGCTTAAAAGTGGAGTCTATAAATAAATCTGTGCTCTCTAATCTCAATATGCATTGTGAACGGCACCACAGAAAAGATAGAAGAATTAGAGGGTAAAGTGCATAGCCCATAATTTCTAACATAGAGCATACAGAAGGCAACGAGAATTGGCTCCTAAGTCAATTTTCTTATGGACATGGAAATGGACCGAAGAAAAAGTGGCACCACATCCGCACTTTACTAAGCCATGCAATTAGTGCGTGACAGGCATTGGCCAAGCATCAACACCAGTGTGCAGAGGAAAAAACGGACCATGGCATTTAAGAGTGTGGCATGATCACATGAATACATGATAGGGACTGTTCACTGTCGACACGATCGACAGGAACAGCTTGGACAGTGATACACATAGTTGAGGCTCGACGGGCTTAGGGCAACTCAAACGCACGATCCCATTCAATTCGTGTTTGTCCGTTTGAGTCCAAACGGACAGACGGCATGATCCAACACGCGACTCGTTTAATGTTCCACCCGTTCCATTTTCTTCGCAAACGGACAAGCACATGCTTGCTTCTCGTCCGGCTTGGAGACGTGTGGCCGCCATCCACCTACCTCCACCACCTAAAATAATTGCGCACGCACGGTGGGCCCTGGCTGTCTGTCACCCAGCTGCTAGGTCGTCGTCCTTCTTAAAGTGGAAGCCGTGGACCGGCTAGTCCACAGCTTCCACTTCTGAGCCCGGCTGCCTCCTTGACCCCCGATATGAGCGAGCAAACCTTAGCCGCCGCCGACGCATCCCTCTCATCCACCTCCTCGTCGGCGCCATGGGATGGCATTGGATCAGCAAGGGGAAGCACGACCATGAGGTCGGCTCCTCCTTCGGTCACCGCCCCTCCACCAAGGTCGTGCCGCCCGCACCACCTGCTTTGTCCGTGTTTGACATCGCGCCGCCGTAGGCCCTATAGCGCAATAGGTCGTACGTCTCCATCGACATCTGCCGGCGCTACTGGGAGACGGCGACGCCACTCCCGTGGGAAGATGCCCACCTCCCCAACAATTGGCATCTCTCCGCGGATCGTGTTCTAATCCCACCAGTGCTAGTGAGCGGACGCGCCCGCCGTGAGGAGATCGACCGACGCCGCCCCCGCTGGCCACCCGATCTGCTCTACGACTGCAAGTATGCTATTGATTTGCCGCTGTTGGATACGTGGCCTCGCGACGAGCACGACCTGCAGCGGCAATCCTTTTTTGCTGATCGTCCTTCGAGCCCGTCCGGCATGCGTCCTGCTCGTGCTGAGAGCCCGCTCCAAACGTGCGGTCTTAGGCGTATGCACGGCTTCATGTCGACGCCATCTCCGTCCCCGTCCCCGCCACCGCCACCTCCCTTGACCGAGGAGGAGGAGGCCGAGCTCATGAGGCGTGTCTTGGAGGACTCCATAAACACCCACGACGAGCGCCAATGGGAGGGCCTCGAAACCCAGTTAGCCCTCTTTGCGGTTGGGACGTCGCCATCCTAAAGCTGGGCATGGTCGTCAAGGAGGAGGTGCAAGAGGAGGAGGTGGAGGAGCCGCCCATCGCCACATGGAACCCGCGCCTAGTGGGCGAGCCGCGGAGCTGGTCGTCCACAGCGCCAGAGATGGCCGATGCGGTGGGTGTCGGGCCATGGTCACCCACGCCGCCGCGGTCACCAGAGCGGGAGGAGGAGGTGGTGGTGCAGGCACCTCTGGTCTGGCAGGGGCCGTCAACCCACATCTGGCAGCCACCTCCATACGTCGACCTCACCGGCTACGATGACGAGTAGGACGGCGGCTACTGAAGACGACGACGGCCTCACCGACGACGACGACGATGATGACGAGGAGTAGGACGGCGGCTACTGAAGACGACGGCGGCCACACTGACGACGACCACGAGGAGTAGGACGGCGGCTACTAAAGACAATGGCGGCCTCGCCGGCGACGGGCCTTATCTAGTTTAATTTATGTCTTTTAAGTTTTAATTTAATTAAGAAATGTGTTGAACTTGGCTACTGTGGACGTTTTAATGTTTATATTAATATTTTTATAGTATTTGCAACGTTTATTTATGTTTTTTGGGGGGACAAAATTTAAGTCCAAATATGTGGACAGTTTGGGATGTGCCGGATCGGTTGGACACACCGACGGCCGCAAGATCGCAAGCGAACAGACGTATCTGTTTTTCTGTACCAAACTGACGAAATTCGGATAAAACAGACGTTTGTTTGAGGTCGTGCATTGAAGTTGCCCTGAGTTGTGTTGCTGATCTACTTGATGGTCTTGCATCCCACGTACTACTACGTTGCTGTCCTTGCATTGGCCGGCTCATGGATTGACGAGTGACCCCTCATCGATTGACTAGGAACAGTGTCACGGGCAAACTTGCAAGAAATGCTGTGCTGACTCGCTCTTGGTCTCAGTTCTGCTTCTGTTGCTCTCCCCCCGCAGCTTGTGACTACTTCATGTCAAGAAGCGTCGGCTTCCCCGTGTAGCAGCACTGCGGCTACTTTATCATACTACTAGGAGCCAGTCGCCGTGTCTGCAGCAAAGCTGGCCAGCGACCACCAAGTTTCCTGAACTAGCCGATAGGGTGCCCAGCTAAACAACACCGCGGAGACACGCCAAGCAGTTTTAGCAGCAACGCAGTGCGGAAACGATCAGCTTTCTTCACGGTTGACACACAGTCACACACGTCCCATGGCATTGCCGCAGGGTAGAAAGAACGGAACAAAACGCCAAATCTACGAGCACGTGCAGTCTCTCCATCCAGACTGCGAGCACGCGGAGTAATAACAGAGGGCCAAGAAGGCATCGCGTCGGGTCCTCAATCAGCCGATGCGAATCAATCATCCCATTCATTCGCATTCGTCTCGGTGAACAGGATCTGGTCAGAGTCGACAAGTTTTTTTGACTGTCCGGTGGGCCCCACCCCCACCAAACCGGATCCGGGACGGATGGCTGGTTGGACGTGGACCCGAGCCTCGGCATGGCCCGGCCATCCCACGCCCCACGGCGATAAAGCGACCCGCCTATCGTCCTCATGCGCTGATCTGACACGCGACGCGACTTGCCATTTTTCTTTCGAGCACACGACACGTCGGAGCATTATTAGCGCGGTTTATTGTTTCTTAATCGTGTGCCGTTGCTCTCGCCCCCCTTGGGGGGGTGCCATTTGTGGATGGTTCCTTGTTTCTCGAGGATTCCTCTCCTCCAGCTGACGGGAGACGGAATTTGGTGCAATAGCTAGCTGGTCTACTCTACTCGGGGAGCAGAATTGATCGCCTGCTTATCATATCGTAAATCGCACGTCTCGCCAGCGTCACCAACTACCCGTCTTCTCACAGCCTGATATTTACAGCTCTTGTGGAGCCTAACCAGTCCTCAACAAGCGCGTGTTCTTCTTCAACCTTCACACACTGATATTCCTCCATGGCATGACAATTTTTGAGATTAAAAGAAGAGGTAATAGCACCCGAGGTACCTTAACTTGCACAGAATGTGATGATTCAGTCTCAAACTTGTAAAACTTGACTTCATCATACCCTAACTTGCACCTCATGTGATGATTTAGTCCTGCGCCAATCACAACCGACAATTGGCAGCCAGGTGGCTGGACCGGTCAGCGCACGCACTTTTGCAGAAACCCCCCTGCCGTTTTCCCTATACCTCAACTTGCAACAGCTATAAATGGCAACAATGGTTAGCAACTGACAGAATAGAATCACGATGCAAGACTGGGAATATACCATTTCACAGAATAGCATTTACCTGGTTAGTGCTAATGAGATACTCCCTCCGACCGAAAATACTTGTCATCAAAATGGATAAAAGAAGATGTATCTAGACGTATTTTAGTTTTAGATACATTTTTATTTATTTATTTTGATAACAAGTATTTTCAGACGAAGGGAGTACAAGTGAAACACTGAGAGGCCACCAACAAACCAAACCGCGATAAATGTGTAGACAACCAGAGCGATAGAAGCAGGGGTCTTTGCCATTGCCTTCCATATTGTTATCTGCTCTGTGAGGTTCCTGGAGGCTTGCGCTCCCGCGCGACGGAGTTGAGCCCGTCGCCACAGCTGTGTCCGAGAAGTGGAGTCTGGTGCACTCACGCAACGGCGTCAAGGATGCCATCCACTACAATGGCAGGTTCTACTCGATCACATACTTCGGCGAAGTGGAGGCATGGGAGGAGTGCGGCGCCGATGACCCAGGTGTGTTCGCAAGTGTGGTGATCGCGCTGAGGCTGCTGCTGCCAGCCGACACCGAGCACCGCAAGTACCTAATGGCGGCGCCGGGCGGGCCGCTGATGGTCGTGCTCAAGGAGGGCCGGCGGACGTCTCCATCCTTCAAGGTGCAGGTCCTCGGTGCCGGCGGCAAGGAGTGGAAGGCGACGGACGACATCGGCGAAACAGCGTTGTTCGTTGGGGGGAACGGTTCCTTCTGCGTTTCCACGAGGGAGCAGCCGGAGCTCTGGGCCGGCTGCGTCTACTACACCGAGGACGATCCGGGGCCATACAAGGATGCTCGCGACCGCTACTACAATGGCATTAATTGGGGTATTCAGCCTCAAGGATGGCAGACGGGAGAAGGTCGAGGGCCTTGCGCTGGTCGCCACCACTGTGGTTCATGCCTTCCGTCCCATTGTGATGGATACTGTGACTGATTTCATAGCTGTTGGGGTGGGTTAAGTGCTACTATATTATGTGCATTACTACAGTATAGATGCAGCAACAGGCTTATGAATCTGAATTAGGCAAACAGTTTGGCTTGATTTCCAGTAAAAGGCTTCAGTAGAAACTTAGGAAACAGGTTTGATTTTCTGCTTCTTCTTTTCGTCTTCCAGATTGTGGCATAGTAAACAAAGGTGGCCCTTTTAGGTTGCTTTTTAAGTATTCTGATGGAACAGTTTAATCAGTATGCATGACTCGGACTTAATTTTATGCTATGATGATTGCAGCTCATATTAGTAAGTAATAATTGCCCGAAGCTTTAATTTAGAACGTTGGGGTTCGGGCCACCTTTCATGACTTTTTTTATGCATGGCTCGGACCCTTATTGAAGTAATTATTGCAGCTCTTATTAGTAAGTAATTATCTGTTGGGGTGAGGTTTCTGGATTAACAGGTTTAATTCAGAACTAAACAGAGGAATCAGGTATAGTGTCATATCTTGTGCGGCAGGTATAGTGTCGCCTCACGAACAAAAAGTGTAGTGCTATCATGCCATCGAGGAATCAGGAAAGTGATCGAGGTGGCACCATTGCACCCTCGCTGTCCTAAACTCTAGTCCCCGAGAAAGAACCGACCAAGAAACTGATGAAAAGAAGCGGCCATAGCCCATAGGTGCACATCAAGTCACCTCATTCTATGAATCAAAGCCATGACAGTGACGGCGCTAGCAGCCCAGCACAACAGTGACCATGAACAGAGTGGGCAGTCAGTTGTAGTTAGGCACACAAAGTTTTCATTCACATAACAAAGCACATACTAATACGGAGTACTCAGCATATAATCATCACCATCATCGCTAAGATAGTAGTAGTTCATAAGAAGTTCAGACTGAAAGTCTCTCACTTCACCTAATTTTTCATCATCATCATCGGCGGCGGCGGCGGCGCCGCCGCCGCGGGCATAAAACCAGCAAAACCTGGCATCCTAAACCCCCACCCACCTTCTAGTGCTTGTTCTTCGCCATCCACCCCTCTATAGCACCAGATCGACGAACCCAAACGAGAAGTGAACCAAAAGATCTTGAGCATATGTACAAGAAACCTAACTAATTGAGACCGGCCGGGCAGCACCTTCACGGATCGATCTCGCTTCGAGGCCAGATTGGTCTGAGTCACCTGGCGAACAACGACGCTACTGGTAGCGGTGAGAAGGATCGATCTAGCCCAGGGAGCCCTCCTTGGCCGAGAGCCGCTTCAGGAGCTCGTAGGTGGTGACCATGGTGGCGGCGGAGAGCGACATGGAGCCCCACCTCGGCCCCAGCCCGCGGTAGCACGCGGCCCACCCGCCCTCCTTGAGCAGGCCCCGCATGGTGCTCCCCAGCGTCGGCCGCGCCACCGCCGCGTCCGTCTCCATCACCTGGAGCCGCGTCTTCACGGTGTCCAGCGGCATGGTCACCAGGGCCGCCGCGCCCCCGGCCACGGCCGCGCTGGCGCCCTGCACGGCCATCAGGGCCGGGTAGCTCTCGGAGCGGTCGGCGCCCACCACGCGCCACGCGAAGCGCTGCGCCATGGCGTAGGACGCCCACCACACCGCGTTGGACGGCGCGTAGGTGATGATGGAGAGGCCGAAGCCGCGGTAGAGGCCGCGCACGCCGTCGGCCGCGAGGATCTTCCTGAAGGCGTCCGCGCCGCCGGCGTAGCGGCAGGCGGCGGAGGTCTGGACCATCAGCCGCTGGCTGATGACGTCGACGGGGGTCCACACCACCTGCGCGGCGACGGCGGCCGAGACGCCCGCGGCCGCCGAGGCGACCGCCGACGCCGCGGGCTCCGAGACGCCGAACCGGACGGCCGCGGACCCGACGGAGCTCTTGGTGGCCTCGAGCGCGGCCATGTAGAGCGCGCGCGCGGGGACGGTGCCGGCCAGCGAGGCGCCGAAGCCGCGGTAGAAGCCCCGGAGGCCGTCGCGGCCGAGGATGGCCCTGACGGTGGCGGCGGCGGCCTGCGGGGGCGGCGCGACCTGCAGGTGCGTCTTGACGACGACGGCCGGGTAGAGCGCGGCGGAGACGCCCGAGAAGAGGGCGGCGCCGAGGACGAAGAAGCGGGACTTGTCGAGCATCTCCCAGTTGACCTCCGCCGGCAGGCGCCGGATCTCCTCCACCGCCGCCGCCGCGCCGCGCTCCTTCTCCATGCCCGCAACGCTGAAGCTCATCCTCTCTGCTGCTGCTGCTGCCGGCTAACCAGAGAAAACCCAACCATCCAATCAAATCAATCCACGGTGACAAGATCCATATCACGCCATCGCAGCGCCGGCCGTCGGCGGAAGGAAGCTTCTCCGGCGAGGAAGGAGGGGGAAGGGGCGGCACTTGGGGTCCTTGAAAGTGGGGGAAAGTGGGAGGCAGCGTGGCGAGTGCGATTATTCGGGATCCCGAGGGGGTAAGTGAATATTTATACAGAGGGTTGGTGTCGTGGCCAGCCACCCGGCCTTATCCCCGAGGGAAGCCCTACCGGCCGGCGTGTAGCGAGTAGAGTAGTGGCATCGTACCAGCAGCCGTGATGCCCGGACGGCAACCGTCACGTGCCGGCGGTGGGTGCGTGTCGGGGAGCGGGGCTTATCGGTCACTGTTGGCGGAGCCACCGGAGACCGCCGGTGGTCGCCCCCCATTGGCCGCTGGACCGCGGGGAGAGGGAACACGCCGTGTGGGAGGGAAGGGATTCCATATGATTCGATCCCGCTTTTGTTTTCCTTTGTTTAATGCGAGACTGGATCTGGATCGGTCGATGTGGTGTGCTGCGCACACAGAGACAGCTCCGGCAGCTGCAAGTTGCTGTTGAGCTCGCCCGCCCCGCCCACAATAACGGCGCTTGATTACCACGTTCGCTCTGCATACACACGCACGCACGCACGGCACGATGTCGACGGTCGCCGGCACCTTGGCCGTGGCTTCCTTGACCGCGTGCATCTGAAACCCATCTCTCCGGCTAACAGACTCGCCGGTCGACGCCACACTCCCCACTACACACCGTCGTGTCACCAATCATACGTGGTTGATCTGTTCGTAAGCGTCTGGCGGATTTTCCCCGGCTGACGGCGGACGCCTTCGATCGTCGGCGAGCTCTCCGACAAGACCAAGTCAACAAACACTCCACACGACACGCAGCCGGTAGCTAGCTAGAGATGGATAGATAGATCGCCTGGGCAAAGGCTCACGTGAGCTCCCTCGGCCGATCAGTACCTAGCAGAAAGAGGCAGGTGTGGATATTTGGAGGACCTCGCTCCCGTTGTCGCAAAACGGAAATAAAGTTGTCAAGATGCGTCCGCGACAAGCAACACCACGTACCACTACGATCGCTCGTGCTGCTTTCTTGTACGTGAACGATCAAAGTTTACCCCATACGTGAATGGAAATAAAGTCGTCAAGGCGCCATGTGATGTGAGCGCGTGCTCCACCAAAGTTCTCCACGCAAAGAGGAACAAGACACTGTAAGAAACTCAGATCACTCACCACAAAATTAACGAGTTTTTAGGACGGTCTTTGTAAACATCCTAAGCTAGCGGGGAAGGTCCATTGCTAGTTGCAGATGCAGGCGGCGTCCGTGACACTAATTGTTAAAAGTGCCCGAGAAGATTTGAAAAAGGTTGCGAGGTTTGGTGCCTAGTCACACACAAAACAAATGTGGATAAGCCTTTTTTCTTTAGCATCAGTACACAAGCGCTCATATACACGCGCATACACTCACCTCTATGAACGCACACACGCACGCCCTACCCCTATGAGCACCTTCGAAAGACTGAGCCGGCATATCATCTTGAGATTTACGAAGCCACCAGAAGCGCTTTCGTCGCCGACGGAACGTCTCCTCCCACTGAAAGCACATCGCCGAAAATCCTGAAATAAATCCAGAAATAATGCGAGCACCAGGATTTGAACACTGGTGGGTTGGGGATACCACTGTCCACCTAACCATCTCAACCACAGGTTGGTTCGCAATGTGGATAAGCCTTGCTTAGTCGTTTCTTACGAGCTTTACCCAAACATTTTTTTTTTGTGTAAAAGGAAGTTTGTCCTGCGCAAAACGCCAGGATGCTTCACGACATAATTCACGCATATATTGGGAACACAAAGACGCGTCACAACCATGTTCATGTAATCCGCCCATGCAAATCTCTGGCATGTACTCTCTCCATTCCTAAATACAAGTCTTTTTTAGAGATTTGAAATATGGACTACATACGGATGAATATAGACGTATTTTAGGGTGTAGATTCATTCATTTTGCATCGTACGTACCTTATTAGAATCTTTAAAAAACTTATATTTAGAAATAGAGGGAGTTTTTCTTATCATAAGATTTATTAAGGACCTCTTTAGTTAATTCAAATTAATTTTGTAAGAACTTATAGGACTATATTTGTTAGGATTTTGTCTAGGGCTTGTTTGATTTGCACAACTGAAACTACTAAAAAAACTGAACTATTTTACAAGCGGTCGTAAAAGAAATATTTAAATGATTCCAGTATGATAAAATTAAATCATTTCTTTGTTTATGTGATAATTATGCCTCATTATGAGCAGTTAATTATTTGCGGAAATCCTTATTGTTTTCCTTTGGGGCGACCAGACGACAGATATATTCGCAAGAAAAAGAAAGACCAAACGACAGATAGTTAAAGTGTGATTCAAAGAGGCCATAGATGGTTTATTTAGTAGTAGTACCACTACCACCTTTACGGGAGGGAATGGTTTAGTATTATTTCTTCTAAAAGTTTCTCTTATCTTCATGTTTTGTAAGGAGAGTTGTAGAACAAAATGCATTATCCAGACCGAGTGAAAGAGTGTACAAAGTCTTGGCATTCAGCCACCACTTGAAAAGTAAGTTTAGCAAACGGATCTCGCCAGAGAGACCAAAAGATTTCTTGTATTGATAGCGTTTTCTATTAGGAGATTCACCTAAAAACCTATTGCTAGCGCAGTAGTGGATATCATTGTTTTTAAGCGTGTGCTCTCATCAGTGGATCGAACCTGAGACATCCACATCCTGGGGTCCTCTACCGAATATATTGATACCTTGTGCTCTGTAAAAGACTAAAAGTGATCGGCCATGTCTCTGTTAAAACGAAATTGGGGTGGTTCGATACGCAGTACCGAATAATTCGAACGTCCCGATGGGAAGTCCATATTTTCAATCTCCACGTCCAAACAGTAGTTGGGCACATCCACATAGCGAGTCCATGTTCCATGCAGGATGTGCACATTTGCTGGATCGCGCCATACGTGTTTTCTGCTGACGGGCGGGCCCTTCCCCAGCTGTCCCGCACCCCCACCGCCGGCCTGCACGCGCTTTTCGTTGGATCGCTCGCCGGCTTTTGTCTTTGTTTTCCAATTGTTTACTTAGCTACTAGTAAATCTGGGTTCGTGCAACCGTGCGGCACCCGGCGACCGGCGATGCAGGTTGAGAGGTTGGTGGTGGTGGGCGCCCGTGGTCTGGCTGGCGGTATCCCGGTGGGCTACGGGGAAATCTTGTGGGCTTCGTGCGGGGCGGCCGTTGCATGCTCGAGGGGTCAGTGAGCACGGCGAGAGCGCGGACGGCATGCCATGGCCGGCGCGCGCGGTAGAGCCGCCACCTGCCGGGACCTTGGCCCCAGATCGCGTACCGGAGACCTGCACGGCCACGCGCGGACCGAGATCACGTGCTCCCGGCCAGATATTATGTGAACCGTGTAGCATGCAAGGTCGCTGGATACAATCAATGAATTTGGCAGCTCTACTGCCAACGTTCAAAAAGAAAAAAAGGTCGCTGGATACAGTGGACCGGGTGAGCACTTCATTGGATACTCAGGTTTGGCGCATGTAGTTAACGGTGAAGACACATCAGCAGTCTGTCTCTACTGTGCTGCTTCATGGAAAGCACGGGCAGACAATCAGAGCCAGGGCTCTAGTTAAGGGTCGGTTAACTACTAGCAGTGGCTGTTAATTTTCTAGTACTAGTTAATCTGCCACTGCCAGCCAAGCTTAGCGCGGGGCAGGTTGCCTCAATATGGCTGCTATTCAAGTGCTGCCACTGCCACTCCATTGGATACTACTATAAGGGTGGGGAATGGTTTCAGTTTTCCGTCGCAAAAAGTCTCTTTTTTATCATGTGGATTTTTTTAAGGAGAGCTGTAGAACAAGATGCATTATCCAGAATCGTAAAAGTTTCAGTATGTACCCAGCACTTGAAGAGTTGAGCAAACGGATCTCGGAAAGGCAGGCAAAGATTTTTGTTGAAACTGTTTTCTAGTTTGGCGATGTACCTAATACGATGGATATCATCTCGTAAGGACGTCGTGTGCTCCCAACTTTCTCCCGTCAGTGGATCGAACCTGGGTAGTTGATCTTTCTATTAGTTCTATCTAAATAAACAGGCAAGAAAATACGGGACTGGCTAGAGGCCAGTCGACTGATAATACAATTTAGATCAGTCGACTGGCCACAAAATTGCTTCAGTCGATAACCGTACGTCTTTCAGCGGCAGTGAGACGCCAGGTTGGAAGAGCTGACCGTCCCGGAGCAGTGCAGAGCTGGGCGACGATCCATCATATGTGCATGCACTCTGCCTCGCCCACGGAGCTCCGTTGATTCCTGCAGGTAATGCACTGCAGCAGCATTAGGTACATATCGTTCTGGACTAAGGAATACGATGCACTGTCGCATGAAAGCTGTTAATTATTGTCGGTCATGCATGGTTCCAGTCCGTGCAGTTCCAGGTTAGTTCCTTCAACTGTTTCACCTCACACACATACTACGCTTGGGCAGCAGGACATTAGATGTACAAAGAATGGAGTACTATCAGAGCACCTATGTGTCAGTTAACTGAAAAAATAGATTGAACAATACTTTGACAATCGCACACAATTTGCATAGAAATTGTGCATTTTTATAATATGCAAGAACATGCATATAATAGTGAAATTTTCGTAAAAAAGAAATTTTCAAACAAGAAATAAATTAGTGGCATTGGTATTACCCTTAAAGAAGCAAGAAAACGAAATAAACTAAAACTAACTCTAAATCATTAATTTTTCTAAGCAAGAATGTATTAGTCACATTGGTATTAGCCTTTAAGAAGAAGAAAATGAAACAAAATCTTTTAAAAACTTGGACACGTCTTTACATTGAAATTTCAATTTTTGGAATATGTAAAGAATAATCATATGATAAATTTACACACATACTATATAGTTTGCGTGTATACATATACACTCACCTAGCACCACACAAATACCCATATAAAAACCAAAAAAAGGAAAACAAAGCAAAAAAGAATACACACATAAGAAAAAGAGGCAATGGGTAAAGGGCTTCAAGAATTGCACACTATTTACATATAAATTATGCATTTTTATAATGTGCAAGAATAAGCATATAAATAGTGAAACTTCCGCAAAAATGGAAGTTTACTAAGAAGGAATGAATTAGTGACACCGGTTTACCCCTTAAAAAGAAAGAAAATGAAACTAAATTGAAATTGAATCTAAATAATAATGAAGTTTTCTATAAACGAATAAATTAGTGACACTGGTGAAAGAATGAATTAGTAAAGAATAATCATATAATAAATTTACACACATGATGTATAGTTTGTGTGTATACATATACACTCACCCAACACCGCACAAATACCCATACAGAAAAACAACCAAAAAAGAAAAAAGGAAAAAAAGGAAAAATGAATACAAACATAAGAAAAAGAGGTGATGGGTAAAGAATTGCACACTATTTACACAGAAGTTATGCATTTTATAGTATGCAAGAATAAGCCTATAAATGGTGCAATTTTCACAAAAAAGAAGTTTACTAAGAAAGAATGAATTAGTGACACCGGTTTACCCCTTAAAAAGAAAGAAAATGAAACTAAAATTAAAACTAAATCAAAATAATAATGAAATTTCTATAGAAGAATAAATTAGTGGCATTAGTATTACCCTTTAAGAAGATAGAAAATAAAAACTGACACAAAATAATAAATCTAAAAAATGAATTATTTGCATCGGTATTAGCCTCTAAGAACAAAGAAAATGAAAAAAAAACTGTACACAACTTTGCACTAAAATTGCACCTTTTGTAATATGCAAGGAATACACATATAATAGTGCAATTTTCAGAATCTAGTATAATCTACATACATATGCTTTTAGTACATGTGTGCATACTTACACACAATAATAATAATAATAATAATAATATGACATTTTCTAAGAAAAATAAATTAATTGTCTTGGTATTACTAATAAAGAAGAAATAAAATAAAATAAAGCTTAAAACAAAAACCTCCACACAATTAGCACAAAAGAATACATAAAAATAAACATATAATAGTGTCATTTCCGCACTCTAGTTTAATTTGTCCACATATTTGTATAGTACTTGCGCATACATATTTACACACACTCAACATTCAAATATACACATAAAGAAAAAAAACAACTAAAAAATGAAGCAGCCATAAAACACAAAGAAAAAAAAATGCACACACACGGACTAAAATTGACATGCATTTCATCCATCCATGTGCGTGCAAGAGTTGTGAGCTGGAGACATGCATGCATGCACTCAGCAAGAAAAGACAATAAATCGAGTGAACAAAGAAACAGGTCAGTCAAATCCATGTTGAGCTTCCACATGTATCACAAAGCACCTTGAATCAAGGGCTGCAAATTTGACTGACCCAAAAATGAAAAATCAGTCGCCTGACATATAGCTAAAGTGAGAAAATACTAAAAATTGGAGCCTGAGTTGCACTTGCCCCGGCACTTCCAGCACTGTCTCATTATTCATGGGTCCAATGATGTGTTACTTAAAAAATGGGGGTCCAAGATGATGGTGCATACAGTATATACTGCCGTCGTATAAAAGTCGTAGACATGCAGATACACACATCTCTCATTTCTTTCGGAAATGGGAGTAGTGCAACTTCCAATGCACCGAAAAATCTGAAAACGAACGTACATTCCCGCACTACCGCTTGATTGCCTTGCCCCAGTTCAACAAAGGGATGCTCTCTGACGTACAGGCATGGCGCCTGGAGATGGAGGACACACAAATCATGGAAGGAAACCGGTGTCTCGTTCGGCCTCCGGTTCAGCCACAGCCACACTTTGTAGTGCTGGGACCAGGACCGGAGGGCCCTCTCGGCTGCGTGGACGCACGCTAGGGCTAGGCCCGCCCCACCTCACGCCGGGTGACAGGCGGGCCCGTCCCAGCTGCCCCCCTACCGCCGGCCGTCGCTTTTGTTGGGTCGCTCGCCGGCTTTGTCCTTGTTTTCGTTTGTTTTCTATCCGAGCAGCTCGTGCAACGGTGCAAAGCGTGCGGGAGCCGGCGGCTACCGGCGAGGCAGGGTTGGGAAGGCTGCTGGTGGTGGTGGGCGCCCGCAGTCTGGGGGATGTCACGGTGGGCCGCGGGGAAATCTTGTGGGCTGTGGGCGGCTTGGGTGAACGCGGCCGTTGCATTCTCCAGGGGCCGGCACGGCGAGAGCGCGAGCACGAGATGGCCGGCGCGACAGGTAGAGCACGTGCTCTGCTCTCGGCCGGATATATATGGGGCTGGCGCGCCAACATACCAGAACCGTGTACTGTAGGATGCATGCAAGGTCGCTGGGTACTGTTGACCGGATGATTACTGCTGCTACCACTATGGTCGCTATTTTTGGCACCGTTGCCTTCATTGGATGTACGCAAGTTTGGTGCGCGTATTTTTCAGGGCAGTGTACTACTGTTCATGTTGAATTGTTGATGGCCGCCTTGTCCGGTGCCAACCGATCGAAGTAATGTGCGGTTAATGGTGAGCATTCCGTCTACTCTCCGGCTGTTCATGATCGCGGTATGCGCTGCTTGTTCGCTGCTTGGCATAGCGTGATGGAGACGTATGCCTCGTCAGTTAACTAGCAGTACTTGTTAATTCTCGTCTGCTACTACTACTTACTCTAATGAAGCTGTCACTGCCAGCCAAGAAAGGCTTAGCTAGGGGGCAGTTAACTTTACCTTGTTGCACCCCAAAGGTTGCCTCCTCAAGGCCCGTAGAAATGAACACCCTGAGTAGATCGGGTCGCCTCCGCACGCACTCGCCCTTCCTCGAACCCTGGAGCCGTACGTGGAAAACTGGACGCGTCTTTATAAATCTTGTGCGTGAGTGCGGCAGGTAGGAGGAGGAGCGACAGCGAACCATGGCGTACGCGACGCGAGTGACGCGAAGCGAAGCGACAGGTCCGTGGTGAACTCGTCCTAAGACGTCAGTCAGAACTGTCATCTCTTGCTCTGCTAGACTTTTTTTTTTTGCCGTAATGTGCGTCTTAAGCTTGATATTGTGGTGGTAGCGCCAGATGACAGTCAAAAGATGCTCCTGAGTCCTAAAAGTTTCAAATCCTTGGAATTGGCGCACCGGCAAGACCTTCTCCACTCGGCATGCCCGTCTTTCTCCTGAACCCTGAGCCATTTTCAGAACCTTGCATGGACTGAAGCAAATCCGTCTGAACATAGTGCGTAGTGGAAACATTTGTGCGCCCTTTGTATATTGGAATGAAGTTGGAAAACTTTATTTAAGCCAATAAGTAACTAACTGTGTCTCTCTCACCTATATCCGCAGACGCTTTCATAGTTGCATTTCCAAGAGTGAACTGTGTTCAGATCTTTGAGCAAGTCACATTTCTAATATGAGCTGTGTTCGAATATTTGTTGTATGTGTGCATTTACAAGGTGTCAATTATAGCTGTTGAGAGAGAGTGCAGTACAAAGATGTTGTGATGTTGCCGACGAGTGTATTTAAAATATATAAAAGACCAGCCTAGTTTGTAAGGGCATGTACAATGGTTTTTTTTCTCTCGAAAATATGCCTCAGCCTCTGCATCTGAATGATGCATACGGCTAATATTATTAAAAATCAAAATATCCAACAGAGGTCTCCAAGTCTGGAATAAAAAGGTAAAAAGCTCCACCAAAGCTGAAAAGGAAAAGCCACAACCGGCTGGCAAAGAAGGATAAGAACACTATATGCCTATCCTATTACATGACCGCCATCCAAACCGGTTGAAAATACTCCGAACTACCATCTCCCATCGGATAGACGCAGTAACCAAACGCTCCCTGGCCTCCGTTGGAGTGAGTAGCGACCACATACGGATCAACGCCGTGGCTCTGAATATAACCTGCAAAAAATGAATATTTGTTGTTCTGTTAAAAACTAAATCATTTCTGTAATTCCAGATTGCCCATAATAAAGCACACACTCCTACACGAATGTGTCTCGCTATATCAAAATTTATCCCATCAAGCCACGTCCCAAATAACGTATTGATGGAATTCGGTGGTGTAATGTTAAAAGCAATGTGGACCGACCGCCACAAAATTTTTGCTAAGGGACAATCTAGAAAGAGATGTTTGATTGATTCGTGTTGGTCGCAGAAACTAAATCTGGTAGATTCTGTCCAATTGCGTTTTGCTAAGTTATCCTTCGTTAAAATAACTTGTTTATGCACAAACCACATAAACACTTTGATCTTTAAAATAACTTTGACTTTCCAAACATGTTTCAATCTAGGAATCACGCTAGAGTTGATAACATCCAAATACATGGATTTAACCGAAAATTCGCCATTCTTAGACAATTTCCAGCACAGCTGATCGGGCCGTTGAGACAGCCGAACATCCATCAATCTTCGAACGAGATGGAGCCAAGATTCCCAACGGGTCCCCACTAGCGTCCTCCGAAACTGGATATTAACCGGAACAGACTGCATCACTGTTGCAATGTTGGCATCTCTACGCTGAACAATGTTATACAAGGAAGGCTATTGGAGTGCGAGGGGCGTCTCCCCTAGCCATGTATCCTCCCAAAACCTCGTAGCAGTACCGTTTCCCACTAAGAAACGAGTCCTGTTGAAAAAGAGTGATTTAACGCTCATCAATCCTTTCCAAAAAGGCGAGTCAGTCGGTCTCACTGTCACCTGGGACAAGGTTCTGGAGTGAAGGTACTTATTCCGCAAGATCTGCGCCCAAGTAGCCTCCGTCTCGACAGAAAGCTTAAACATCCACTTGCTAAGGAGACATCTGTTTTTCACTTCCAGATTCTCAATACCAATACCCCCTTGGTCTTTCGGCCTACAAATGATGTCCCATTTAGCAAGTCTGTATTTTTGCTTAATATCATCACTCTGCCAAAAGAATCGTGAGCGATAGAAATCTAGTCTCTTCCGGACTCCCACCGGAACCTCGAAAAACGAGAGAAGAAACATGGCATATTCGTGAGGACCGAATTAATAAGAATTAATCGTTCTCCGTATGACATCAGCTTGCCTTTCCAGCAGCTCAATTTCTTCTCGAAACGATCCTCAATGCACTTCCATTCTTTGTTGGTAAGCTTACGATGGTGAATAGGTATACCTAAATACGTAAAAGGTAAAGCCCCCAATTCACACCCAAACAATTGCCTGCACGCATCTTGTTCATAATTAGCTCTTCCGAAACAGAACAACTCGCTCTTGTGGAAGTTAATCTTTAACCCGGACAATTGTTCGAACAAGCATAACACGAGCTTCATGTTGCGGGCTTTCGCCAAGTCGTGCTCCATGAAAATGATGGTATCATCGGCATACTGTAGAATGGATACATCTCCTTCTACTAAGTGAGGGACGAGGCCACCGACCTGACCTGCATCCTTGGCCCTTCCTATGAGAATTGCCAACATATCGGCCACTATGTTAAAGAGTACAGGAGACATCGGATCCCCTTGCCTCAGTCCTTTGTGTGTTTGAAAGTAGTGACCTATGTCATCATTCACTTTAATTCCAACACTCCCTTTTTGCGTGAAGGAGTCTACCTGGTTTCTCCAGGCCTGATCAAAACCTTTCATACGCAAAGCTTGCTGAAGGAATGGCCATTTGACCTTGTCGTATGCCTTCTCAAAGTCCACTTTGAAAACTACTCCATCAAGTTTTTTTGAGTGGATTTCATGGAGTGTTTCATGCAGAACGACAACCCCTTCCAGGATGTTTCTATCTGGCATGAAAGCAGTTTGGGACGGCTGCATAACAGAGTGCGCAATTCGCGTAGGCCTATTAGTCCCGACCTTGGTGAAAATTTTGAAACTTACATTAAGAAGACAGATGGGCCTGAACTGCTCAACACGAACAGTCTCTGTCTTCTTGGGAAGTAAGGTAATCGTTCCAAAATTAAGTTGAAACAACTGAAGTTGTCCAGAGAAAAGATCATGAAACATCGGGAGTAAGTCCCCTTTGATAATATGCCAACATCGTTTATAAAACTTCGTCGGGAAGCCATCCGGCCCGGGAGCCTTATTGTTCTTCATTTGTGAAATAGCATCAAACACCTCTTTCTCCGTGAAAGGGGCATTCAAGACTCCATTCTCGTCGGGCGCAAGTTGAGGTATATCTTCAACTCTGGTCTCGTCTAAAGACACATGGTTATCTTCCGGCGGCCCAAACAGCTGCTTATAGTAATTCGTAATGTAGTTTTTCAGATTCTCTTGACCTACAATCGTCCCCTCTTCCTGCTCAAGCTGAAATATCCTCTTCTTGCGGTGCTTGCCATTGGCAATCATATGGAAGAACTGAGTGTAGTTTTGTGGCATCGTGGAGGACTGGTGTACGGAGAGGAACCTGTGAATGGACGATGTGGTCAAAGTAACAAAGTTTTTGTCCCTTGCGTCTGTGTACCGAATGTTCTTCTGCAATATTTATGAATTGTTCATGCCAATGTTGAATAAGCATTCTACTGAAAGTTTGCAACGATACCATCACATATTCTTGTAAATGGATGATGCATCTGTAAAGGTTGAGTATGAAAATTATAATACAATGCCGTGCGACATATCTCTCGTTCTATAGTCATGGATACAATATATGCTTGCTCAATACTGGGACATAACTTACTAATTACATTTAGACAGGCACACCACTGTGTTCAAAGTTCAGACGTAAAATAGTAATACAATACAGACATCATCTTTGAGCAACAACAAACATATTTACAACATGGGTTCATTCAACCTAAATTATCATAATAGTTGTGCCACGCACCTGATCACTTGATCAAGGAAGATCAATCAATCACGACACGATCCATTTTCTCACAATTTACCAACCACTGTTTCCCTTCCAGCGCTTCCAAATTACCGGAAGATCCTAAATCTTTGTTCTTACGCTGGCGGAGTCTTTCTTTCATCGGTTGTTGGTGGAGGTGGCGTAGCACATTCACGATGATTAGGATTCTACGGTACAACTCGTAGCTAACATACCTGTCCTTTGCCGCGTACTCAAGGTGTATCGGGGAAAGCGGCTTCCACTCACAGAACTGGTGCTTCTCCTTTGGGAATGATTTCTTCATGTTCTTGTATGAGGGGTCGATGATGGCCGCTACAAGGTCAGCCATGGAGTCCCTTTCTCCACCACCCTTAATGCAGAATATCCTCTGGATGTCGACGTGGTGCTCGTTTGGAATTCTGATGCATGCACGAGCAAGCATGGTCTTGCCGTTCCTGGTGTCGACGCTGGATAAAGTTACCGCTTTCCGTTGCAGGAAGTCAACTAACGCCTGGGAGCGCTCGGACCTGCAGTAGTGGTATACAAGGACATGCTCGCGCATGGCAAGTTGGACGACGGTGATCCCTTGTCGTACGTAACTGCTCTTACGTGTGTACTCGAGGTCGAGGCCGACGAACTTGTTCTTCTCCTCCTTTAGCCATTCCTCGTACTTTTTGATGATCCGCTCCACGGTCCTTGGGTCGTTGGTGTACACCACCTCCAAAGACGGTTGTACCGTGGGTAGTGATGTGCTTTCGGTGAATGTTGTTAGTTTCCGTCGTCCATGGCTGGAGGTGTGCGGTGGTGAACTGTGGCCGGCGAGAAACTTTCGAGGAAGAGGATGCAAATGGAGTCGGAAAAGTGAAAGGGATCTTTTGTCGTGCAAAAAAGGAAACCGCCAAAGAGCAGTTGCTAGTCACCCGGCGGTTCCAGACGTAGATTTTTGGAAACAATCGTTTGTTTTATCTGTTTTTTTTAAGATTTTCACTTATCTTGTTCTTTGAATTTTTTTATTCGTTGCGTGCTGCGTGCGTGATCCATATGTGTGTATTCCATCTTTGGCTGTGAAAGTAGTCGTGTGAGCGGTAGAACACTCAGCAGATGCATGGTCATGCCTTTGTTGTGAAAACGTTTTTTTCAATTAACAATCTTCCTTGGTCAGGGAGGCACTGTTGTTATGTTATTCGGTGCACAACTGTGTGTTCATGAAAAGTTGGTGAAGTAAACATAGTTTGCACTTGAAAATGGAGTCCTATTTGGTTTTAGATTGAGATATGTTTCAGTAGATCGTTTGAATAAGTTTGATAACATGGCATTGCTGTAGTTTTTGGATCAAAAACAATGTTGTTTCGTTTGATTTTTGAAACTTTTCAAAGGATTAGAACTATATTTTTTCGAATGAATCATTCTGATAGTTCAGACAACATTTGTTGCAAAGCATCATTCTGATGGTTTAAACTGTGAGTAGAGGGTCCGTAAGAGCTACATAAGTTTCGAAAGATCATTCGGATAGTTCAAGCAAGCACATGGTCCATAATAGTTACATTACTGTACCATCCTAACTAGCAAACTTATTTTAAATAAAACCAGTGTTTTGCTCTGGGAGGCATCATCTTGAAATGAGTATTTGAACATCCTAGGAGATACACTTTGTGCTTCCATTTTAGGTGCAGGTTCGACGGAATCTACTGAGAACGCGTTGAATGATGATGGACACAGTAACGGTCATGGCGCTCTTTGAAAGTGATTATAACAACGTTCTTTTCAACAAAGGATGTAGCTGATATGAAGTCTTTGAAAGAATACTTTTCTATTACCATCCTGCCGCTGCTTTTTTGCAGATGTAGTCTGCACGAAGGAGTGATGACATGGGTAGGTTCATCAGAGCTTCAAGGGTCACCGTTCCATTGGTTGGCATGTCCACCCATCTCTTCAAAGGTCGAGACAACGCTCCTCGGAATTTTCTAGAAGAAATCGAAATTAAATGGAAATTAAAACCGTTGAATTGCCACTTGAACAATAAATAAAAGAATGGCTGAATACGGTGAGTGCGCAAACATTAAGAAATTCTAAATTGAAAGTAATATAATTCCTTGCATGTTCAGGTTTGTGTGTAAACATATGAAACAACATATTAAGAGAACAACAAAAGTTTTGTTGTTTTAGGTTTTAATAAATAGGTTCTTTATAATTTTACATATAAGCAAGATTTCGTCAATATTGTTTATATTATATATGAGCAAAATACGTTTGGTATTTTAACAAGGACAGATGTAACCAACCATGACGCATTCTTTGGTGTTAGTGGGAGTCAAGACGTGTACAAATGGATGGCAATGGATGAAAGTATCTCCGAAAAGGCGTTGTAGAAAGAATCGTGTCTGGTTGTAGGTAAGCTCAATATCCTTAGAGTAGACACATCAGCGAACATGGTCGAAATCGTCAGAAAAAAGGTCGTCGAGAGCTAGAAAAAGAACAAGATTTGAAAGTTAGATAAAGTTTTATGTAATACAGGTTAATATTATTCAGTTCGATGCATGCATATCAAAATACAGCCAAAGAAGATAAGTTTGTAATATTAAATATGTACCAACGTGGGGTAATGGAAGCAGCCTTTTGTCATTGCGATATGTTTGTATTTCGAGATTGAGACCCTCGTGTGGTAGTTCAAATTCTATGCGGTCTCCAGCATGAAGCTGATAATCATCCGCAAATGTGTTCCACTCACCACCGCAGAACTTTGTGTAGTTTGCCCTATGCTTAAACAAAGCATCGTAAGACCTTCCTTCATGTGTAAGAAGGGTTGGCTCTACCTGCTCTTTACGCAATTTTCTCGCTTCTTCCTTCCTCTCGTCAATGTACTCAGCGAGAAAAGCTCTGACGTTACAAGGCACATACTGGAAAAAATAGTAAAAACAACAACCTGTAAGTATAACTTTGAACCTGCGTATTATTAATGTTAAAAGTTTTCTTAATTTGGATATGAATTTTTGATAAGAATTGCAGATAACAACATAATGGTATTATAAATTAATGGATACATATTTTTGGCATATGTTGACTAGTTTTAATTAGAACTGAAGATGCACTATAGTAATCAAGACATAGGCAGGCAAAACTAATGGACTATATTGATTAGGGCATAGGCAGGCAAATTAATGGAAAATGAAACACAAGGCAGGTGCGAAGAAGTGACAGCAGGGGAACCTAGTGTAGGTGCAAGGGGGTATGAGTAACAGTGATGATTTCTAGTGTGTTGTAGGCAACTAATATGTTAGTGATGCTTACTAACCATGCGTCTCCAGCAATTTTCATCAAGAATAACCTCAAACTCCTGGAGAACTTCAGGGTGTGGTTCGCAAGGGCCGCTTGGTTGGCGGAAGGTAGGGAAAATCATACCTAAATAATTCAGAACAATTATGTTAAGAAAACAAGAATATGATAACGATTTAAAAACAAGCTTCAGCGTTGAAGGTAGACAACGACTAGCTTCAACTATGTTAGCCATATTAAAATATCTGTATGAAGGCAGACAACAACTACAAATTTACCAGAAATCTTCTCATCTACTCCTTCCAGAAAATCAGTATGACAGAGTTTAGAACACTTGTTTGGATTTTCTAATGGTTTTTATATTCCTTTAGAGAATGAAGTCGTTGTACCGGATCTGATGCTTCAATAACTATCAAATGAGAAACCAAAACGTAAAACGTAAATACGGATCGGAGCATGCTGCTTACGCGTATGCTTTTTACCTGGGAGAGAAGAAGAATGAGGGTTGACAAACGGAGATTGGGGTAGGGGAAGCTTAGGGCAAGCACACATGGCTAGCAAATCTACGAGAGAAGTACGACTTAGAAGTTAATCGAGGGACCCAATAAAAACTCTACAATAACTTGTTTGAAATGAGACTGTGTGCGGGAAAGAAGCACGAACCCAAGAAGTAGGTGGTCGGATAAGGCGGATGGGTTGTGATGGGAAGCTTAGGGCAAGCACCCACGGCGAACAATGTAGGAGAGAAGCATTGCTTGGAAATTAATCGATTGATTGCTGGGAAGAAGCACGAACCTTAGAAGAAGGCGACGGAGAAGAAGGACGAACCCTAGAAGAAAGCGACGGAGAAGGCAAATGAGTTGTGATGTGGCTGAGGGAGTCAGAGCTTATTGAAATATAAAGGAGACGGGAGAGAGCAAGAGTAGTAATGAGTGCTTCTTTATTCTCGCTAGAGTAGTAATGAGTGCTTCTTTTTTATTTTTTATTCTGCGAAATGGAATGAATGCTGGTTGTAGATGGTGTGCGTGCATTCCGAGGTGTTATGGGGACACGAGATGTTTGACTCATCCAGCTGCCTCCCATTATAGTTGTCCAGCTATGCTGCCTCCCAGAGGAGTCTTTTACGTGCCTATCCTGCCTTACATATTTTTTGCGAGGCACGGTTATACATGCTGAAAAGCATACTCGTGCTTCTGTGTTTTAATTTTTTTAATCACATGTTTAATCAGGTATAGTTGGGTGTGTTTTTAGGAGAGGAACGGTGATGATGTTATTAGATGCGCGGTCGTTGTAGCAGGAAAGGCATGGTCGATACGTCGGGGGATGCAAATTGATGGGAGGCATGATGGTTCCTATTGAGAGGCACTTTTGCATCTGGAATGGAGCCACGGTTCGTGACTTTATTATTGCAAAAAAAAATCAATAGTCGTTGACCCAGGGAGCCACTGTTTTTATGTACGTTGGGTTCAGGCGGGAATATGTATGATAGCGCACAATTATCTGTATGTCAGAAGCATGGACGTGCTTTTGTTTTGGCAATGTTTTCGGTGGTACGTGCAGGCATATAGATGCAAGTCCGTTGATATCGCTGAGGTTTGTCTTTAAGCAAAGTGGAGGCACGCGTGTGGCTTTTGTGCTGGCAGAACCGTGCTTTTAATTTGGTTCACTCCCCGTGTAGTATTTGTACGACAGGGTCATCTAGTTTGCCTCCTCTCATTGTTCTCTCGGTCAAAAGATGTCTTTGGTGACCGATGGGATGGCTATTTATTGTTAGTATTCATTGTGGCAGATACCATGCTAGAGTTAACCTAGAGGCTCCTCGATTATAGCGTGGCAGCCGTGACTTTTGAAGTGCATGGTTTCATAAGCTGCAGAAGCACAACCGTCCATTCACACCGTCCCCGATGCAATTTAATGGGCGCATGGTAATCGAGTCGTCTCTCCCCAAGGTTAAGTAGTGGTCTATTCCGGAGGTTATCGCGTCTTATTCTCTCCGGAGAAGTGCAGGTAGCTCCCATCATCCTCGCCTTTGTACGAGAAGCACGGTCGAGACTCCATTGTCGTGTCACCGTCTTTTCCATGGATGACTTCAGGAACAATACTGAGCGTCTCTTTATAGATGCGGATGGTAATACCAGGCTCGAGGTGTTGTACACCAACGAGCCCTACAAGGTGGAGGAGATTCTTTCTCTTTATGAGGAATGGCTGCGTGAGGACAGGTACAAGTTTGTTGGTCTTGATCTGGAGTACACGAGAGGATTATTTTGATCATAGTAGAAAAGTCGCCGTCATGCAATCATGGCGCGCAAGCATGTTCTTGTCTATCACTTGTGCAAGGCCGGACGGAGTGCGCTCCTCTAAAGGATTTCCTTCGGAACAAAGGTATCGTTTTCGCTAGTGTCAACGTCAGGAACGATAGGGATGTTCTCGCAAACAGTTTCCTCAAAATCCCAATAGAGTGTCACATCGATCTTCAAGAGGAGCTCATGATCAAATGAGGCAATCTTAGGGATTCCATGGCAGATTTGGCAGGAGCCGTCATAAACAAATCTTACTTGAGTATGAAGTCGTCTTTTCCCAAGGGTCTGCATGACTACTGGGAATGGAAGCCGCTTTCCCTTGAACACCTGAAATATGCGGCAATTGTAAGTGAAAACTTCAATTTTTTAATGATTTTCTGTCTTTATATTTTTGTTTTACTACAACAATAATACTTTTTCCTTTTTACATATATCTTCATTCTCATCCGTTTTTTGTTTTAGTATGGGTATGTGAGCTACGAGCTCTACCGCCGAGTTTTGTCGATGAAGGCCATGATGCATCCCCGTTGTCTTCCCGACCGCAGATGTCGTTGATGTTTCGGAGCAGAACTCGAACTGAGTAGAATGGTCACGGTGGACGTTTGTGTGAACGTTTCTGTGAGGAATGGACTCATGGAAGACTTTCATTTCTTTTTTGTATAATTAATGAGTACTTTTAGTTTAATCCTATGGAGTACCGTTTTGTTATTTAGTATCGTGTTTGGCTTGTCTCATGTTATTTGTAAATAATTTTTTTATGTTTTTTCATGTTACAAGTTCATTGTTGACGTTTGCGCGAGTTCATGTACATTTAGGTAACCTGCTCAAGTGGCGCATGTGTATTGGTTGGGAGAAGCGCGCTTTGTGTTTGGCTTATATTCAGTGTCGTTTGTTTGTGTTTGAATCGTCGTCTTTTACACGTTCGCACACGAGAGGCTCGTCTGCTAACGTACGAGGCAACATTTCAGTACCCTGTCTTTGTGTTCTTCGGGACCGTGCCTTTAGAAGCCCGACATCCGTGTCTGCGGAGGCTTCACTCCCGTGGCTTCTTTTCCGCTATTTCTGTACCTCACTTGACACACGTGATGTCTGTTTGTGCTGGTGTCACACGGCAGTTTCTCTTGAGACTGCACAACCGTGCCTCTTCCATCACTCTTTTGTGCGTCCAGCTGGTTTGTACCCGTGCCTCGAGAACTCCGAGAAGCCGCAATTGCGTGACTGTATACGCTTCAGTTCCGTGTCTCCTGTACGTGCATTTGCTTGTCTCAGGCGTCATGTTGGCTGTGACTCTACGTGCCTCTGGTGCAGACGTCCGTCCGTGACGTGACACATATGTATTGTTTGGGAGAAGCGTGTTTTTGTTTGGCTTATATTCAGCATCATTTGTTTGTGTTTGAATTGTTGTCTTTTACACGTTCGCACAAGAGAGGCACGTCTGCTAACGTACGAGGCAACATTTCAGTACCCTGTCTTTGTGTTCTTTGGGACCGTGCCTTTAGAAGCCCGGCATCCGTTTCTGCGGAGGCTTCACTCCCGTGGCTTCTTTTCCGCTATTTCTATACCTCACGTGACACACGTGATGTCTGTTTGTGCTGGTGTCACATGGCAGTTCTCTTGTGACTGCACAACCGTGCCTCTTCCATCACTCTTTTGTGCGTCCAGCTGGTTTGTACCCGTGCCTCGAGAACTCTGAGAAGCCGCAATTGCGTGACTGTATACGCTTCAGTTCCGTGTCTCATGTACGTGCATTTGCTTGTCTCGGGCGTCATGTTGGCTGTGACTCTACATGCCTCTGGTGCAGACGTCCGTCTGTGACGTGACACATATGTATTGTTTGGGAGAAGCGTGTTTTTTGTTTGGCTTATATTCAGCGCTGTTTGTTTGTGTTTGAATTGTTTTCTTTTACACATTCGCACAAGAGAGGCACGTCTGCTAACGTACGGGGCAACATTTCAGTACCCTGTCTTTGTGTTCTTCGGGACCGTGCCTTTAGAAGCCCGACATCCGTTTCTGCGGAGGCTTCACTCCCGTGGCTTCTTTTCCGCTATTTCTGTACCTCATGTGACACACGTGATGTCTGTTTGTGCTGGTGTCACACGACAGTTTCTCTTGACACTGCACAACCATGCCTCTTCCATCACTCTTTTGTGCGTCCAGCTGGTTTGTACCCGTGCCTCGAGAACTCCGAGAAGCCGCAATTGCGTGACTGTATACGCTTCAGTTCCGTGTCTCCTGTACGTGCATTTGCTTGTCTCAGGCGTCATGTTGGCTGTGACTCTACGTGCCTCTGGTGCAGACGTCCGTCCGTGACGTGACACATATGTATTGTTTGGGAGAAGCGTGTTTTTTGTTTGGCTTATATTCAGCGCCGTTTGTTTGTGTTTGAATTGTTGTCTTTTACACGCGTCAAGACAAGAGAGGCACGTCTGCTAACGTACGAGGCAACATTTCAGTACCCTGTCTTTGTGTTCTTCGTGACCGTGCCTTTAGAAGCCCGGCATCCGTTTCTGCGGAGGCTTCGCTCCCGTGGCTTCTTTTCCGCTATTTCTGGACCTCACGTGACACACATGATGTCTGTTTGTGCTGGTGTCACATGGCAGTTTCTCTTGAGACTGCACAACCGTGCCTCATCCATCACTCTTTTGTGCGTCCAGCTGGTTTGTACCCGTGCCTCGAGAACTCCGAGAAGCCGCAATTGTGTATTGTATGCTCGCTTGATTCCGTGTCTCTGTATGTGCATTTGCTTGTCTCGAGCGTCATGTTGGCTGTGACTCTACGTGCCTCTGGTGCGAGCGTCCGTCCGTGACGTGACGCATATGTATTGTTTGGGAGAAGCGTGTTTTTTGTTTGGCTTATATTCAGCGCCATTTGTTTGTGTTTGAATTGTTGTCTTTTACACGTTCGCACAAGAGAGGCACGTCTGCTAACGTACGAGGCAACATTTCAGTACCCTGTCTTTGTGTTCTTTGGCACCGTGCCTTTAGAAGCCCGACATCCGTTTCTGCGGAGGCTTCACTCCCGTGGCTTCTTTTCCGCTATTTCTGTACCTCACGTGACACACGTGATGTCTATTTGTGCTGGTGTCACACGACAGTTTCTCTTGAGACTGCACAACCGTGCCTCTTCCATCACTCTTTTGTGCGTCCAGCTGGTTTGTACCCGTGCCTCGAGGACTCCGAGAAGCCGCAATTGCATGATTGTGTACGCTTTAGTTTCGCGTCTCCTGTACATGCATTTGCTTGTCTCAGGCGTCATGTTGGCTGTGACTCTATGTGCCTCTGGTGCAGACATCCGTCCGGGACGTGACGCATATGTATTGTTTGGGAGAAGCGTGTTTTTTGTTTGGCTTATATTCAACATCGTTTGTTTGTGTTTGAATTGTTGTCTTTTACACGTTCGCACAAGAGAGGCACGTCTGCTAACGTACGAGGCAACATTTCGATTACTGTCTTTGTGTTCTTGAGGACCATGCCTTTAGAAGCCCGTCATCCGCTTTTTGCGGAGGCTTCACTCCGTGGCTTCTTTTCCGCTATTTACGTACCTCACGTGACACACGTGATGTCTGTTTGTGCTGGTGTCACACTGCAGTTTCTCTTGAGACTGCACAACCGTGCCTCTTCCATCAGTCTTTTGTGCGTCCAGCTGGTTTGTACCCGTGCCTCGAGAACTCCGAGAAGCCGCAATTGCGTGATTGTATACGCTTCAGTTCCATGTCTCCTGTACGTGCATTTGCTTGTCTCAGGCGTCATGTTGGCTGTGACTCTACGTGCCTCTGGTGCAGACGTCCGTCCGTGACGTGACGCATATGTATTGTTTGGGAGAAGCGTGTTTTTTGTTTGGCTTATATTCAACGCCGTTTGTTTGTGTTTGTATTGTTGTGTTTTACACATTCGCACGAGAGTGGCATGTCTGCTAACGTATGAGGCAACATTTCAGTACTCTGTCTTTGTGTTCTTTGGGACCATGCATTTAGATGCCCGACATCCGTGTCTGTGGAGGCTTCACTCCCGTGGCTTCTTTTTCGCTATTTCTGTACCTCACGCGACACACGCGGTATCTGTATGTGCTGGTGTCACACGGCAATTTCTCTTGAGACTGCACAACCGTGCCTCTGCCACCACTCTATTGTGCATCCAGCTGGTTTGTACCCGTGCCTCGAGAACACCATTTCAAAGCCGTGCCTGTGTGCCGAGAAGCCGCAATTCCATGCCTGTATACGCTGCAGTTCTGTGCCTCCTGTGCGTGCTTTCGTGTTACTCAGGGGACACACTGGCTGTGACTCTTCATGCCGTGGTGTCAGACGTCGGTCCGTGATGGGATGCGGTGGCTGTTACTCGTCGTGCCTGTGCTTCTACACGTCTGTGCGTCCGGAGTCTTTCAAACTGTGGCTCTCCGACTTGTGGATTTGCTTCAAATATTGATGTATCTCACGTGATACATGCCATGACTCTCGAATGGAGTGTTGTCACGGTGCCTCTTGGAGGTCTTTTTTTTGCATTCAGATGATTTGTATCCAGAGGATTTAGGTCGAGACTGAAAAACAAGACGGAAAAGACCACGTGGCTCGCGAAGCCGATGCACGTGCCTGTATAGGCTATGTTTCTGTGCCTTTGTTTCCTGCATTGACGTGTTTAAGCGAGTTTACGCTTGCATGTGTATGTGCTGTTGTGATACCGACCGATATCCGCAAAAGTTGTACGCAGCGTGCTCGTGGAATAGACATGTATGTGCGTCTTGTTCCTGCATACCCGTGCCTCACGTGAAACCAGCCTTGACTCTCGAGGGACAGATGGTGTGAATCTAGCTAGATGAGAGACAGATGAGTTCTGGCCTTCGGATCTAAGGTGTACGACAGGCTGCTCGTTTGCTTCATTGGATTCTTCCGTCGGTGGTCTTTGTTCAAAGGAGGAATCGATGACCGATGTGGTGGCTGTTTGATGTGACTATTCAGTGTGTCAGTTACCGTAAAATAAAGTTAGAGGCTCCTCGGTTTCTCCCCGGTATCAATTATTTGTGCACAGCCGTGACTTTGGGAAGTGCATGGTTCCATGAGCTTCGGAAGCACAACCGTCTATACACTGCTCCTAGTTCACACGTTAATCCGTATGATAACCCAAACGTCCCTCGCCAAGGTTAAATACTGGCCGTGTTTGTGAGGTCTCCACGTCGTATTGTAGCATGAGAACATCGTGCAGTTCCCACCCTCCTTACCACTCCCTAACCTTGTCGCAGGGTCTCAGGAGTCTCCATTGGCACCTTGGTGCTCGCTGCCATGGACGACTTTTTGAACACCACCGAGCACCATCAAATAGTTGCCGACGGTAACATGAAGCTCGACGTGTGGTACACCAACGAGCCTGGCAAGGTGGAGGAGATCATTGCCTTGTACGAGGACTGGTTGCGCGAGGAGAAGTACAAGTTTATTGGTCTCGGCATGGAGTTCACGCGAAAGGATTGGTATGGGCGTAGAAAAGTCGTCGTCATGCAACTGGCTATGCGGCATCATGTTTTGGTTTATCACTTCTGCAAGGCCAGGACGGAGTGCCCTGTCCTGAAGGATTTCCTTGAGAATAGAGATATAACTTTCTCTAGTGTGGGCGTCAGAAATATTAGAGATGCTCTTTTTCAAGATTTCATCAAAATTCCAGAAGGGTACCACGTCGACATCCAACAGAAGTTCATGATAAAAGGCGGTCAAGAAAGGGATTCCATGGAGGACTTAGCAGGAGCCATCATTCACGAATCTTACTCCAAGCTGGAGTCCTCTTTTCCTGAACTTCTTCGTCACTACTGGGATTAGAAGCCACTTACCTTTGATCACCTGAAATATGGAGCTACTGTAAGTGAAGATTTCATTTTCGTTAGTTTCTGCCTTTGTTGCAAGAACAATACGTTTTTTTAATTTTTTTGTACATTGATGTTTTCATTTGGTTTTCCTTTAGGAAGGGTATGTGAGCTATGAGCTGTACCGCCGGTTTCTATCAATGAGGGACATCCTGCATCGTCGTTGTCTTCCTGATGTCAGATGGTGAGGACTTTTCTGAGGATTGTGTGATGAATTGGTTATTTGATAGTTATTGTATTGGGTAATATTACATCGACTGATGAATTTGTATTGTGGTGGTTTTATTTTGAACCAGATGGAGTTGACTGGTTTGGAAATTTAAGTTTATTTTCGTTCCATCATGTTTTTCTTGACTGGGTGCCTTCAAGAATATTTTCCTCTATGATTTCTTGCTATTCGTTGGTATAAGATGAGATGTATTAAGAGGACCACTCAGTTGTGCACTTTCGTGAATCTAGGCAGCGCACAGCCGTCTGCTCAGGAATGCATTGTTTTTGTTTTAGGCAAGGCACACTCTGGTGTTATTAGTTTGCTAGTTGCTTCAATTTTTCTCTCAATATGGTCACACTGACAGGTAGGGGCGTCACTTTCACTTTGTGTTCATAGTGTGTTTGGCACGGTTGTTTTTATAACGAATATACGGTTGTGGTTGTGTGTTTGAAATGTTTTTATGCAGAGCTTGGGTGTGTTTAAGATTCTTCAGGTTTTCTCACTGTGCTGCCTTTTTCAATATATGTTGTCTGTTTTGGGGACGATAATCCAGTGTGAGAGTTGCTGTGGGAGTATTGTGTTAGTGACGGCTGCGTTTCTGTGTTCCAATTATTGTGGTGGTGCTTTGATTTTGAAAGGCATTGCCGTGAAGGTATTGGATGCATTGTCGTATGTTTGGCAGAGGCGTTATCCTTCCTTTGGGTACTAAATTCGGAGAGGCAGTGCGTTATGTTAGTATGAGTCACTGTCATGGTTGTATGTTCTGTAATATTTCTATTTAGTCTGGCTAGTGAATTCACGTCTGTCTAGTTAGTGGAGGCAGGTCCTATGTTATGTTGAGGCAGAGTTGTGTGTGTCGTTCGGAAATGCTTTCTCAACACGTTTGTTCGGAGAGGCACGTATATGCTGTTATTCAAAGGCACGGTCGTGTCTTTCTTTCGAAACGTTTGCTTTCACTTACTTGCTGAGAGAGATTCGTCGGTGAAACTTGTGAGGTCACGGACCTTTTTCGGTCGAAGTCACGGTCGTGCTTCCATGACTCGTTGGCTTGGTAGAGGGACCGTTGTTAAGCTATCGAGGGGACGGTCCTGTGTTAACTGGTGGCGCACTTGTGTGTGTCAGGTTAGTTGTCCGTGTTAAGAGTGGCACGTTCTACGTGGATAAGAGGCACGACAGTGCCTCTGTGACCAGCATTACTGTAGGTGAGTCATTTAGCTCCTTCACGATGCTTACAAATCGATAATGTTTTTCCTCTGTGTTCCAATTGTTTCTTTTTTTATGTCTAGTCGGAGTGAGTGGTGTTCTAGTGCAAGGAATTGATGTCTTGAATATGATCTTTACAACTTTTCGAAAAAATACGATTCTTATTTCAAAAAAATACGATGTCAGGAATTTAAGACTTGACCATTTGAATGCACAACTGTGGTTAATGGGATCCATAGCAGATATCTTGGACCGACACAAAAATAGCTGAAACATTGTTGTGATTACATGAGTCGATATGGCTGAAACAATGTTCGGATGTCTCCATCTAAATTAAGGCACATCTAAGCAGTAGTCATATTCTTCCAAATCTTCTTCTTTCGCGCCGGATGTTGTGTTTGTTGAGTACGATGCTCAATGCCTCAAATACATGGCCTGTGTTGTAGTTTGATGTTATCATTTTGTAAGTTAGTTGTTCTCTCATCGGTTTCACATGGATCTGCAAAACAAATAAGTGCACAAACTAATAAAATTTACTGTAAAACTGAATGTTTAGCTGGCTTGGATGAACATATGTTTATGTGTTGTCAATGAGAGTGAACTTACATTATTGATAAAAAATGAATTATTATTGAAATTAATGAGGGGCATCAAATGCATGGTGTAAATAGCACCGCTATCCCTGAAATTTGAGAGCATTATGTTATTGGTTAGTAGGTGGACAGTAGATATGGGATATGTAGTGGAACAAAAAAATGCATGGTGTAAATGAAGTAGAGCTACAGTTAGAAGAAACTCACTCTCTGTCTGAGTTACATACACTCTGCATAGGTTTGACATGAAAGGAGGCCATTGTGTGAGGATAGTTGTTGTAAGCAGAATGATATGCTCTCTTGAAGTTTTCGATGACAATGTCCGAGTGTTCCTTTATACCGTCGCAATTGATATAAGGACACATAATTTTGAAGCGACGCATTGCAAGATTCACGATTATGAGGTAGATAAAATGTGGTTTCTTTCTCACAGGTATTAAGACCTAAAACAATTAACGGGAAGTTATATCATTGTAACAAGAAAATCTGGTAGAATTGAAGATGAGCCTCGGATGATAGAGTGAGTAGGGTGAACTCACGATGTTGCATTTGTTTGGCAGCCTGAACCCAATAGTTTTTTACGCAATTTGTTCCTTGATGAGTTCGATTGCTTGCTCTTAGAACTTGAAATTTATCCTGCATTAAATTGAAGCTGCATCACTCAGCGTGCTAGTAGTAGTAAATGTGGTTTGTTATTATTATTTATGAGAAGCAAGAACTTACAGAGGCGTCAATGTACATTATATGCTTGTGCCCAGATGTTGGCGTTGGCGTTGCATAGAATTGTTCTTTCATCAGGAACTCTGAGTAAGCATCGACCACAAATGACTTGATATATCCGTACACCTTCATTAACAAACCTAAAGTTCGATGATCGGCCCAACGTCGGTCGACGTAGAATATCCTCTTGCTGCCAAAAAAGATAAATGCATTTTAAATCATATGCTTTTATTATTTAACGTTAGAGTTGATGAGTATTCAATTGCAATAGTAGAATAATCGAGCTGAAACTCTTTAATTTGAAAGCTTCAGGCAGAATGCATTGCAGTAGTAAAAGAAAGGATCAAAACATTACTGTAAGAGGAAGAACTAATTCACTACCTATCATTTTGACTGATGCCTGGTGTACTGTTGACGTGTTTCATACACTTCTTTCTCCTGTGTCGTAGAATCTCTTATTTCCAAAAGTTGGCAGTGATCTTGATGGTCATTCCCTTGGTGAGTGAATCGAGTCTGTTCTAGCTGAGGATGATGTTGATGAGGTTGGAAGACATGACCACCGGAGTTCATTTGACCATTACTAAGTTGCAGATGACCCTCATTACAATTTTTGTTTCTTTGAACTATTAGGCACTGTGGTTGGTGCTGCGTGCGCAGTTGTAATGTTCTGACAGTTGGATCACCGGTTGAGCTCGAAGGAATATCTGTTGGAAAATGTTGTAGAGGACGGCTGGAATACTGCATGCTGTTGAACTGTTGTTGCAAGACACTGTAACTTTGGCCACGAGACTCGCTTGTTCATGGTTGCTGATGGTTCTGCTCTTGAGGTTGGCGTTGCTGGCACCGTGCAGTGCTGTTATTCTGAGCATCATTGTGTTGGGGGTAGTGGGCATTGTGGACAGTGGTTTGTTGGTGGTATTGTTTCTGACTTTGGTTGTTCATTGCATAAGGTGAGTGCTAGCTGCTGTTTGAGCTGCCGTTATTCTGAGCACCAGGACGTCGGTAGTAGTTGTTTTTGAGAGTAGGAACTAGTTGCTAGTGTTGGGACAAATCAGTTGCTGGCAAACTGTCGGACAAGACAGTTTGAGTTAAACCTGTGGAGTATGACGTATCAAAAGTCTGTGAGAGGTGGCTACCACCTGGCTTTGAACCTGATTTGCTGGTCATATGTGGCTCTTCATAGTTTGAAATGCAAGATCTGGATGACGAGGTTGAATTCTTTGTCAAGTGTGAGATAGTATCAGGTTGGCATTGTTGGGATGCTACTTGGTCATGAAAGGGTTGCTTCTTCTTTTCTTCAACGACTCTGTCAATTTGTTCATAGATAGATGGGTCAGACCATATTTCATCATCATCAATGAATCCAGCATCAAGGAGGTCTCTGTGGTTCTCAGCCTGTAGAGACTGATTGGTTGCAGTTTCTGTTGAATTATGTGGAGGCTCCAGTATTCTAACTTTTTTCTTAGGAGGTGCCGTATTATTGTTTCCTGGATCTTGTGACTGTTGTAAGGACCTCTTGTGAGCTGCCATTTGTGTTTCCAGTTCTGGCGGATGTGCGGTTGTGGTAAGAGGGATGCTGTCTGTGGGATCAATACATGGTTGTTTGGTACATTGTTCATGTTCTTCTGCAATGTTATTGTCTTCCGCATCGATAGATGTGGTAGTAATGATTGGAGCATCACTAGTGGATGGAAGTGCTTTTCTCGTATCCGATCTTGTGGCGAGAACCATTTGTCGAGAATCGGTGGTGACGGCTACTCTAGGAGCAAGGGAGGAAGTGGCTCGTGCTGCCTGGGCCAAAGCAATCGTTTTCTCATATCTCAAAATTGAAACAAGATGGACCTTAGCTTCGGCGGTGAAGAAGAACGTTGTTCAGTGACAATGTTTAACTTTTGTGCAGGTTGGGATACAGTGAGGCTCTTTGTGTTGGTTGAAGAATTTTTGTGAGCGCTATCAGAATCGCTGGACCGTGCAGTAGTTGGTGACGTTTTCCCAATGTGAAGAACAGGTGCTCCAAGTGTATCCTTTGAGATTGGTGTTGGGGAACGTAGAAGAAATTCAAAATTTTCTATGCATCACCAAGATCAATCTATGGAGTAACTAACAACTAGAGAGAGGGGAGTGCATCTTCATACCCTTGAAGATCGCGATGCGGAAGCGTTGCAAGAACGCGGTCGGTGGAGTCGTACACGAAGCGATTCAGATCGCGGCCGAATCCGATCTAAGCACCGAATAACGGTGCCTCAGCGTTCAACATACGTAGAGGTTGGGGAAGACTCTGTCCAGCAGCAGCACAACGGCATGGTGGTGATGGAGGAGCGTGGCACTCCAGCAGGGCTTCGCCAAGCACTGCGAGAGACGAGGAGGGAGAGGGGTAGGGCTGCGCCAAGAGAGAAGGAGACCCATGTTCTTGGCAGCCCCAAAACCCCCCTATATATAGGAGGAGGGTGCACCCCCTCTAGGGTTCCCACCCCTAGGGGGGCGGCAGCCCTAGATGGGATGGAGGGAGGCGGCCAAGAGGGGGAGAGAGGGGGGCGCGCCCTAGGGTGGGCCTTAGGCCCATCTGCGCCTAGGGTTTCCCCTCTCTCCTCTTTGCTGCGCCTTGGGCCTTGGTGGGAGGCGCACCAGCCCACTGGGGGCTGGTCCTTCCCACTCTTGGCCCATGCAAGCCTCCGGGCTTGTGGCCCCTTCCGTGGACCGGAACCCTTCCGTGGTCCCTACATTACAGTGACACCCGTAATACTTCAGTGACCAAAACCTCACTTCCTATATATTATTCTTTACCTCAGGACCATTCGAACTCCTCTTGATGTCCGGGATCTCATCCGGACTCAACAATATTCGGTAACCACATACAAAACTTCCCTATAACCCTAGCGTCATCGAACCTTAAGTGTGTAGACCCTACGGGTTCGGGAACCATGCAGACATGACCGAGACAACTCTCCGGCCAATAACCAACAGCGGGATCTGGATACCTATGTTGGCTCCCACATGTTCCACGATGATCTCATTGGATGAACCACGATGTCGAGGATTCAAGCAATCCCGTATACAATTCCCTTTGTCAATCGGTATGTTACTTGCCCGAGATTCGATCATCGGTATCCCAATACCTCGTTCAATCTCGTTACCGGCAAGTCACTTTACTCGTTCCGTAATGCATGATCCCATGACCAACTACTTAGTCACATTGAGCTCATTATGATGATGCATTACCGAGTGGGCCCAGAGATACTCTCCGTCATACGGAGTGACAAATCGATCTCGATTCGTACAACCCAACAGACACTTTCGGAGATACCTGTAGTGCACCTTTATAGCCACCCAGTTACGTTGTGACGTTTGGTACACCCAAAGCATTCCTACGGTATCCGGGAGTTGCACAATCTCATGGTCCGAGGAAATGATACTTAACATTAGAAAAGCTCTAGCAAATGAACTACATGATCTTGTGCTATGCTTAGGATTGGGTCTTGTCCATCACATCATTCTTCTAATGATGTGATCCCGTTATCAATGACATCCAATGTCCATGGCCAGGAAACCATAACCATCTATTGATCAACGAGCTAGTCAACTAGAGGCTCACTAGGGACATGTTGTGATCTATGTATTCACACATGTATTACGGTTTCCAGTTAATACAATTATAGCATGAACAATAGACAATTATCATGAACAAGGAAATATAATAATAACCATTTTATTATTGCCTCTAGGGCATATTTCCAACAGTCTCCCACTTGCACTAGAGTCAATAATCTAGTTCACATCACTATGTGATTACAATGAATCCAACACCCACTGGGTTTGATCATATCTCGCTTGTGAGAGAGGTTTATTAGTCAACGGGTCTGAATCTTTCAGATCCGTGTGTGCTTTACAAACCTCTATGTCATCTCCTAGATGCAGCTACCACGCGCTATTTGGAACTATTCCAAATAACTGCTCTACTATACGAATCTGGTCTACTACTTAGAGTCATCCAGATTAGTGTCAAAGTTCGCATCGGCGTAACCCTTTACGACGAACTCTTTTACCACCTCCATAATCGAGAAAATTCCTTAGTCCACTAGTTACTAAGGATAACCTTGACCATTGTCCTGTGATCCATTCTGGATCACACTTGTACCCCTCGATCGACTCATGGCAAGGCACACTTCAGGTGCGGTACACAACATAGCATACTGTAGAGCCTACGTCTAAAGCATAGGGGACGACCTTCGTCCTTTCTCTCTATTCTGCCGTGGTCAGGTCTTGAGTCAACACTCACACCTTATAACACAGCCAAGAACTCCTTCTTTGCCGATCTATTTTGAACTCCTTCAAAATCTTGTCACGGTATGTGTTCGTTTGAAAGTAATATTAAGCGTTTTTGATCTTGATGCTCAATGTTCAAGTAGCTTAATCCGGGTTTTCCATTCAAAAACACTTTTCAAATAACCCTATATGCTTTCCAGAAACTCTACATCATTTCTGATCAACAATATGTCAACAACATATACTCATCAGTGCTCCCACTCACTTCTTTGGAAATACAAGTTTCTCATAAACTTTGTATAAACCCAAAATCTTTGATCATCTCATCAAAGTGTACATTCCAACTCAGAGATGATTACTCCAGTCCTTAGAAGGATTGCAGGAGCTTTGCATACTTGTTAGCATCTTTAATGATTGACAAAACCTTACGGTTGTATCACATACAACCTTTCCTCAAGAAAACTGCCGAGGAAATAATGTTTTGACATCCTATACGCAAGATTTCATAAATAATGCAAGAATCGCTAATATAATTCCAACAAACTCTTAGCATCGCTACGGTGAGAAAGTCTAATCATAGTCAACTCCTTGAACTTGTCGGAAACATCTTAGCGACAAGTCGAGCTTTCTTAATGGTGACACATACCATCATTGTGCATCTTCCTTCTTAGAATCCATACATGCATGACAGCCTTTACGACCATCAAGTAGTTCTTCCAAAGTCTACACTTTGTTTTCATACATGGATCCTCTCTCGGATTTTATGGCCTCGAGCCATTCGTCGGAATCCGGGCCCACCATCGCTTCTCCATAGCTTGTAGGTTCATTGTTGTTTAGCAACATGACCTCCAAGACAGGATTACGTACCACTCTAAAGTAGTACGCATCCTTGTCGACCTACGAGGTTTGGTAGTGACTTGATCCAAAGTTTTGTGATCACTATCATCAGCTTCCACTTCAATTGGTGTAGGCGCCACATGAACAACTTCCTGTGCCCTGCTACATACTAGTTGAAGTGACGGTTCAATAACCTCATCAAGTCTCCACCATCCTCCCACTCAATTCTTTCGAGAGAAACATTTCCTCGAGAAAGGACCCGTTTCCAGAAACAATCACTTTTGCTTCCGGATTTGAATTAGGAGGTATACCCAACTGTTTTGGGTGTCCTATGAAGATGCATTTATCCGTTTTGGGTTTGAGCTTATCAGCGTGAAACCTTTTTCATATAAGCATCGCATCCCCAAACTTTTAAGAAACGACAGCTTAGGTTTCTCTAAACCATAGTTCATATGGTGTCATCTCAACGGAATTACGTGGTGCCCTATTAAAGTGAATGCGGTTGTCTCTAATGCCTAACCCATAAACGATAGTGGTAATTCAATAAGAGACATCATGGTATGCACCATATCCAATATGGTGCAGCTATGATGTTCGGACACACCATCACAGTATGGTGTTCCTGGCGGTATTAGTTGTGAAACAATTTCCACAAGGTCTTAATTGTGTACCAAACTCGTAACTCAGATATTCATCTCTATGATCATATCATAGACATTTTATCCTCTTGCCACGATGATCTTCAACTTCACTCTGAAATTACTTGAACCTTTCAATAATTCAGACTCGTGTTTCATCAAGTAAATATACTTAGAATCTACTCAAATCATCCGTGAAGTAAGAGCATAACGATATTCACTGCGTGCCTCAGCACTCATTGGACTGCACACATCAAAATGTATTACTTCCAACAAGTTGCTTTCTTGTTCCATCTCACTGAAATGAGGCCTTTCAGTCATCTTGCCCATGTGGTATGATTTGCATGTCTCAAGTGATTCAAAATCAAGTGAGTCCAAACGATCCATCTGCATGGAGTTTCTTCATGCGTATATACCAATAGACCTGGTTCGCATGTCTCAATCTTTTAAAAATGAGTGAGTCCAAAGATCCATCAACATGGAGCTTCATGCGTTTTATACCAATATGACTCAAATGGCAGTGCCACAAGTATGTGGTACTATCATTACTTTTGGTATGAACATGTGTATCATCATGATCGAGATTCAATAAAATTAGTTTAGGTGCAAGAGCATTGAAGGTATTATTCAAATAAACAAAGTAACCATTATTCTCCTTAAATGAATAACCGTATGGCGATAAACATAATCCAATCATGTCTATGCTCAACGCAAACACCAAATAACAATTATTTAGGTTTAACACCAATCTCGATGGGAGAGGGAGCATGCGATGCTTGATCACATCAACATTGGAAACACTTCCAACACATATCGTCATCTCACCTTCAGCTAGTCTCTGTTTATTCCGTAGCTTTTTGTTTCGAGTTACTAACACTTAGCAACCGAACCGGTATTTAAATACCCTGGTGCTACTAGGAGTACTAGTAAATTACACATCATAATGTATATCCAATATACTTTTGTCGACCTTGCCAGCCTTCTCATTTACCAAGTATCTAGGGTGGTTCTGCTTCAGTGCCTGTCGTGGGAACGATTCCGACAATAAGAGAGGGGTAGGATAACGGAGCATGATCTATCGAGATGCAAATGGGTGACACGGTGATTTTAGCGAGTTCGGGCCTCTCATGGTGGAGATAACAAGCCTACGTCTCGTGCTCCGGAGAGGCTTTGTTTTATCTTAGTGTGTATCCGGAGATTACAATGAGAGGAGAACGGATCCCCGTAGTCCTGAGACTAATGGTGAAAAAGAGAGAGAGATGGAAGAAAAAGCCCCCCAAGTCTAGTGGTGGGGGGTGGCTTATATAGAGTGCGCCATCCCCTCACCTCCTATGTTACAAAGTGGAGCATCAATGCCATAATGCCCACCCACAACAAAACCGTCCCGCTGACTATTGGTCTTCGCATATCCGAGTGAGTTACATGGCCGAGTGGAATGAGCTCGTCGAGTGGAGTGCTGTGCTCCGAGTGGTTGTTGCCGTCCGAGTGACTTTCAAGTTGCAGTACATCTGGACGGGGATCTGGCCCAGGGGCCCAGTACAAAGTGTATGGTGTCCATGGGTAGGGTCTTTAGGTCAGGCCTGTTACCCTACCCCTAATACATGTCCTCGTCATTAGCCCCCGAATCGGTCGAGGTTGAGCGGGTCGAGTCGAGGTGTATCCCAGATGAGTCGAGTGCTCTGAGAGGCACTTATGAACTTGCTCTGGTCACCCGGCGGTCTTATCTCCGCGTGTTGCCTTGACGGATTCCTGCATCGCATGGTGTCCGAGTGAAATGAGCTCAAACGGGTCCGCGGAGGAGCGTTGAACTCACCTTATAGCAATTTTTTGGAGTGATTTGGAGCTGGTCCTGCATCGAATAACTGATTACTCAGAATTTCTTCCCACCTGGAACGTGTCTTTTTTTGTTGTTTGGCCGTCACTCGGGCCGGGCGGACCGTTCCGAGTGGATACCATTCCAGTGGGGGCACGCTGAGTGCACCCACTGGCTGTAATCGAGATCGCTGCCGTCATTGCGGGCAGTCGGCGGGAGTCTTAGAGCCTGTTTTTGTTGTTGTTTGGCCGTCACTCGGACCGGGCTGACCGTTCCGAGTGGATACCAATAGTCGGCGGGAGTCTTAGAGCCTGTCTTTTTTGTTGTTGTTCATCACTCGGACTGGTCAGGCCGTACCGAGTGGAGATTACTCCAGTGGGGGCACGCTGAGTGCACCCACTGGGTGTAGTCCCCGAGACCGCCGTCGACTGCGGGCAGTCGGCGGGGGTATGAGAGAACTCAAAGTCTTCTTAGCTGGTACTGATCGAACTTGTTCTTCTCTGACTCGGAGGTCGAGTAATTCTGGAGATGGGTTTGCATCGAGCAAAATGTTTCTTTCTGAGTTCTCTTCCAGTGGGGGCACGCTGAGTGCACCCACTGGGTGTAGTCCCCGAGCCTCTGTCGGACTAGATGAGTCTGGCAGAGGGTTTAAGTCTCTCGGTAAACCTCCATGCAGTTGGCACGGTAAATATCTTTGTCTGGAATTGAATCAATCGGATGGATGCGTAACGAGGTGGTTGTACGAACGACGTTCGACGAGTAAGGTCGCCTGTACGATTCAGCGATGGCGCTTCATTTTTACCCTTTTGCATGAAAGGGGTATTTATCCAAGTGGACGTGCTTCCCAACTGATCAGGGCATGTTGACTGCAAGGAAAAACTTGGTGGCACTTGTATGTCTCCCGGAGGAGATAGACTAGTGGTCAGACATGGACGTGCCATGAACCCCAAAGGATTTGAGGCTAGTGTGTGGACTGACTCTCCAAAGAGAGGCCATTCATTATCCCGGGGGAAAACCAGCACATGCCATCTCTGAGTCCAAGTTTGTGAAACTAACTTCTTGGAGCCTAGGATAGGGCCAACTGTATCCATAGAGGAGCGTTGTTTTCACCCTTTTGCAGTCCTGAAGATGACTTTAGGTAATGATTTGGGCGATCATCCGAGTGGACAGTACTACCCTTATAGATTTTTGAGACCGAGCAAATGCAGTCGAAAGATATTCCTGATGCGATCAATGGGTTGATTGAATGGGCATAACCCTTGAGGGTAGCATGGCCAACGGGTGTGCGTAGCCCTTGAGTGATGCTAGAAAGAGGTAAGCTTTCTATAGAGCGTGATATGAGGTTTGATCATATGAGTAACTTAGTCGTTCCCGTGCTGGGGGTGTAGAGGAGAAGACATGTCCAACTAATGGTGACACGCGAGGCGGCCGAGGGGCAATGATGTGTACAACCGAGTGACGACGCGCGGGGTGGCCGAGGGGTGAAGACGTGCACAACAGAAAGTGGCGGCCTTGGAGTGGCCGAGTGGTGAAGACATGCCCAACTGAGTGGCGATGCGCGGGGCTACCGAGTCATGATGTGCGAGGTGGCCGAACGATGAAGACATGCATAACTGAGTGGAAATGCGTGGGGCGACCGAGTGGTGAAGACGTGCCCAACCGAGTGGCGACGCGCGGGGCGACCGAGTCATGATGTGCACAACTGAGTGGCAACGCCTGAAGTGGCCGAGTGAAGGACTACGTGTCCTGCCAAGTCGTGATGCGCGGGGTGGTCGAGAGATAGATTCCGTGTCCAGCCAAGTGGCTGAAATGGTCTTCGAAGGAGTTAGCCTGATGCTTTTGAAAATGCTGTAGCGATGAGTTTGGTGTAGTGTGGTTGCGATGCAACAAGACCGGCGTGACAACTGAGTCTGAGTAGGAGTGAAGATGGCGTGCAGAGCGTCTGGGTGATTATAAAACTTGTCAAAGTGGCGAATCGAATGCACTTGTTGAAGTGAAGGATCCGTTGGTGATGAAGTACTCGACCACTCGGAGAGTGTCATTCCAAATGAGATGCAGCCCCGAAAGCGGCGTAGCCCCCTCAAAGATACTACAGCCTTCTTTGACCGGACATGTCGGAATACGAGAAATATAGTTTTGAATGGATGATTTGCAATTCATCGAGTCGGACTCGGGTAAAGATGAGGAAAAGCTTCCGAGTGATGCTCGAAAGAGGCAAACTCGCAAAAGAGTGAAGTGTGAAGTTTAATTATAAAAGGGACTTATCATCTCATGCCTGACGAGGTCTATATCATTGATACGATGAAGAGGATTCCACAGAGAGGTTGGCTGGATGTGTTTGAAGTCAACAGAGCGACAAGGTCGATGTTGTGGTGCGCTGGGACCGGTATGGTGACCGAGTCCGAGCAGCGATGAATTTGGCGCATAGGGCCGTCGAGTGATCGCGTAACTTGTGTAAAAAACGGCACAAGCCAACGAAATAATTTCTCGAGGAAATTCGATGTGTGCTGAAATAAATTGTGTGAATAACACCCATAGACACCCGCTGGGAGTGCAAGGGGCTTGCTGGTTAACCAGCAAGAGTCTGAAAGAGCGAAGGATCCGTTCGAACTCGTCGAAGTGCTGGCTCAAATAAAACGGAAGTGTAGTATTTCGACTGACTTGCAGCCCCGGAGGACCGATGCAAACTCGAATAAAGAACATATGGTGTTCGTGAATGATGTATGGGAAAAAATGGAAGTTGGACTTGGGAGTCACATAACCAGTACTAAGCAAGTATGTGAAAATAAGCAACCGAGCATAGAGGTACACTCGGTGGCGTGACCTCCGAGTGAACGTGATGTGTGAATTACGGAATACTCGGGAAGACGAAAATAACGGAATGTAAACTGACTTAGCTGTCTGAAGGTGCGCGGGGCGGTCGAGTGGTGATGAGGTGACCAACCGAGTGGCGACGCGTGGGGCGGCCGAGTGGTGATGAGGTGACCAACCGAGTGGCGACGCACAGGGCGGCCGAGTGGTGATGAGGTGACCAACCGATGGCGACGCGCGGGGCGGCCGAGTGGTCATGAGGTGACCAACCGAGTGGCGATGCGCGGGGCGACCGAGTGGTGATGAGGTGACCAACCGAGTGGCGACGCACGGGGCGGCCGAGTGGTTATGAGGTGACCAACCTATGGCGACGCGCGGGCGGCCGAGTGGTTATGAGGTGACCAACCTGATGGAGACGCGCGGGGCGGCCGAGTGGTTATGAGATGACCAACCTGTGGCGACGCGCGGGGCGGCCGAGTGGTTATGAGGTGACCAACCTGATGGTAACGCGCGGGGCGGCCGAGTGGTTATGAGGTGACCAACCTGTGGCGACGCGCGGGGTGGCCCAGTGGTGATGAGGTGACCAACCGAGTGGCGACGCACGGGGCGGCCGAGTGGTTATGAGGTGACCAACCTATGGCGACGCGCGGGGCGGCCGAGTGGTTATGAGGTGACCAACCTAGTGGCGACGCACGGGGCGGCCGGGTGGTGATGAGGTGACGCGCGGGGCGGCCGAGTGGTGATGAGGTGACCAACCGATGGCGACGCGCGGGGCGGCCGAGTGGTGATTTTAAACTTAGGCGAGTATTGGACTGCATCTAAGCCCTCCGAGTGGGAGGGTTGCTCTCCACTTGGTAGGATTTTTTAAACTTAGGCGAGTACTGGACTGCAGCTAAGCCCCCGAGTGGGAGGCTGGCTCTACACTCGGTAGGATTTTTGAAACCTTAGGCGAGTACTGGACTGCAGCTAAGCCCCCGAGTGGGAGGGTTGCTCTCCACTCGGCAGGATTTTCAAACTTAGGTAGATCTTGGACTGCAGCTAAGCCCCGAGTGGGAGGTTGCTCTCCACTCGGTAGGGATTTTTGAAACTTAGGCGAGTACTTGGCTGCAGCTAAGCCCCGAGTGGGAGGTTGCTCTCCACTCGGTAGGATTTTTGAAACTTAAGTAGTCTTGGACTGCAGCTAAGCCCCAGTGGGAGGGTTGCTCTCCACTTTCGGTGGGATTTTTGAAACTTAAGCTTAGTCTTGGACTGCAGCTAAGCCCCCGAGTGGGAGGGTTGCTCTCCACTCGGCAGGATTTTTTGAAACTTAGGCGAGATGGATTCACAACTAAGTCACCCACTGGGGGATTTAGAGCATATAAAAAAGAATAACAATCATTTATGAGACTGTAAAAACTGTGTCGCGGGGTGACCGAGTGGTGATGAGGTGACCAATCGATTGGCGACGCCCGGAGCGGCCGAGTGGTTATGAGGTGACCAACCAATGACGACGCGCGGGGCGTCTGAGTGAAGTAGATGAGTCCCGCGGAGTGACGATGCGCGGGGCGTCCGTGTGAAGTAGATGCGTGCCGTGGAGTGGCGATGCGCGAGGCGTCCGAGTGAAGTAGAGGCGTCCCGCGGAGTGGTGGCGCGCGAGGTGTCCGAGTGGTTGCTGGACCAAAACGTCTTTGTCCGGCTGCCGTAGTGGTTTGTTAACCATCCGAGTAAATTCCTCTGAGCGTGCGTGCGACTCGTTCGAGTGGATGGTCATTCAAGTGTGTTTTAGTCCCATCCGAGTGAACCTGGATTCGAACAGAAAAGAGATTGTTAAGCAATTGTACAGTAATTTGAGAACTAAATTGTAAAATGATCGGAGAGGATAAGGTCCTTAATCCTGTTTTGAGTGGCTGGGGACTTGTTCCGCCGGGTTCGTCGTAGGCGTTGCAGATGAGGCTGGAGACTACGACAAGCCGGACGGTGCTCGTGACCGTGCGTGGAGGTTCGACGATGGCCTCACAGACGAAGCCGGAAAAGACGACGAGGCGGATGGCGCTGGTGAAAGCATGTTGAAGCCAACCAACTGAGTAGCCTGCACGCTAATTGTCCAGAGTGCAAAAATCATCTCCGAGCTAGCCGGTCGAGTGAATCTGTTCGTTAGCCGGTCGAGTGAAAAGGTGAATCGATCGAGTGAACCACAGTTGGGCTGCGATCCGGTCGCCACACCATCAGCCGAGTGGAATAAATGGCGAGTTAGTCATTCGACGTTGTTCGTCTCAACGAGCCTGCAAGTTAGTACATCCACGAATATTTTTTGCTGGACTAAAGTGTCCATGCATGGACGCCATTTTGCAAGGATTAAAGACCACAGATGGCCATGCATGCATGCATGGATGTTAGTATTTTGCAGGGATTAAAGACCAGAGATGGTCGTGCATGCATGCATGGATGCTAGTATTTTGCAGGGATTAAAGACCACATATGGCCGTGCATGCATGCATGGATTAATCGGTGTGGAAACCGAATGGTGGGAAATTAAGCCATTAATTTGTGGGAAAAGCAGGGGTAACAATCACCGTAATTAGGTAACGAAACCCTCTCCTAATTGGCTGCTTAATGAGGGAATTATCTTAATGAAATGGTAAGTGACCCATGACCTGCACTTGTGTTAGAGGGTTACCTTCTCTCCATGCAGACGATGCAGGTGAAACAAGCGCATGCGATGAGGCAGCGTGTGCCGTTGGAGATGTGAGAGAGGGCCGGCTAGCCGGCGATCTTGTCGCAGGGCGACCAGCGCGGCACGAGGTCGGCGAGCTCGTCGCACGGCGGCCAGCATGGCATGGGGCCGGCGCCGCGGCGGGCGAGTACGGTGCTGAGCCGATTTAACGCGCGGGGCGGCAAAGTCGTCACTGAGCGAAGCGGCGCGCACATGTCACCGCTCTGGGAGCTAGACGGGATCGATCCCTTTGCATCTTCGCCGCACGTGTGGTGACCATGCGTCGAGGAGCGGCAACGACGTTCGCGTACGAGGCCGAAGACGACCCTGTTCTTGGTAAAGGCAAAACACATCATAAGTAAAATAGGAAATAGATGTAAGAATTGCTACAAACTGTTCACATCATGGTTCGATAGACGCCATGCACCACGGTGGGTGCCGACTGTCGTGGGAATGATTCCGACAATAAGAGAGGGATAGGATAACGGAGCATGATCTATCGAGATGCAAATGGGTGACACGGTGATTTTAGCGAGTTCGGGCCTCTCACGGTGGAGGTAACAACCCTACGTCTCGTGCTCCGGAGAGGCTTTGTTTTATCTTAGTGTGTATCCGGAGATTACAATGAGAGGATAACGGATCCCCGTTGTCCTGAGACTAATGGTGAAAAAGAGAGAGATGGAAGAAAAAGCCCCCAAGTCTAGTGGTGGGGGGTGGCTTATATAGAGTGCGCCACCCCCTCACCTCCTATGTTACAAAGTGGAGCATCAATGCCATAATGCCTGCCCACAACAAAACCATCCTGCTGACTATTGGTCTTCGTATATCCGAGTGAGTTACATGGCCGAGTGGAATGAGCTCGTCGAGTGGAGTGCCGTGCTCCGAGTGGTTGTTGCCGTCCGAGTGACTTTCAAGTTGCAGTACATCTGGACGGGGATCTGGCCCAGGGGCCCAGTACAAAGTGTACGGTGTCCATGGGTAGGGTCTTTAGGTCAGGCATGTTACCCTACCCATAATACATGTCCTCATCAGTGCCCGTTCCCCTCATTACAGAAGCACTAAGTCTCTGGTTCTGGGTTCAACCTTGGGTTTCTTCACTAGAGCAGCAACTGATTTGCTGTTTCATGAAGTATCCCTTCTTGCCCTTGCCCTTCTTGAAACTAGTGGTTTTACTAACCATCAACAATTGATGCTCCTACTCGATTTCTACTTTCGCGGTGTCAAACATCATGAATTGATCAAGGATCATCATGTCTATACCTGATATGTTATAGTTCATCATGAAGCTCTAATAGCTTGGTGGCAGTGACTATGGAGAACCATCACTATCTCATCTGGAAGATTAACTCCCACTCGATTCAAGTGATTGTAGTACTCAGACAATCTGAGCACATGCTCAATGATTGAGCTTTTCTCCCTTAGTTTGCAGGATTAAGAAACTCGTCAGAGGTCTCATACCTCTTGACGTGGGCACGAGCCTAAAATCCCAATTTCAGCCCTTTGAACATCTCATATGTTCCGCGACGTTTCAAAATCGTCTTCGGTGCCTCAATTCTAAACCGTTTTAACATTACTGAACTATCACGTAGTCATCAAAAGCGTGTATGTCGATGTTACGCAACATCCACAGAACTGACGTTCGAGGTTCAGCACACCGAGCATTGCATTAAGGACATAAGCCTTCTACGTAGCAACAAGGACAATCCTCAGTTTACGGACCTAGTCCGCATAATTGCTATTATCAACTTTCAACTAAATTTTCTCTAGGAACATATCTAAAACAGTTGAACTAAAGCGTAAGCTACGACATAATTTGCAAAGACCTTTTGACTATGTTCATGATAATTAAGTTCATCTAATCAAATTATTTAATGAACTCCCACTCAGATAGACATCCCTCTAGTCATCTAAGTGATACATGATCCGAGTCAACTAGGCCGTGTCCGATCATCACGTCAGACGGACTAGTCATCATCGGTGAACATCTTCATGTTGATCGTATCTTCTATATGACTCATGTTCAACCTTTCGGTCTTCCGTGTTCCGAGGCCATGTCTGTACATGCTAGGCTCGTCAAGTCAACCTAAGTGTATTGCGTGTGTAAATCTGGCTTGCAACCGTTGTATTCAAACGTTAGAATCTATCACATCCGATCATCACGTGGTGCTTCGAAACAACCAACCTTCGCAAGGTGCACAGTTAGGGGGAACACTTTCTTGAAATTATTGAGAGGGATCATCTTATTTAAGCTACCGTTGTTCTAAGCAAATAAGATGTAAAACATGATAAACATCACATGCAATCAAACAGTGACATGATATGGCCAATATCATTTTGCTCCTTTTGATCTCCATCTTCGGGGCGCCACGATCATCATTGTCACCGGCATGACACCATGATCTCCATCATCGTGCCTTCATGAAGTTGTCTTGCCAACTATTACTTCTACCACTATGGCTAACGGTTTAGCAATAAATTAAAGTAATTACATGGTGTTACTCATGACACGCAGGTCATACAATAAATTAAGACAACTCCTATGGCTCCTACCGGTTGTCATACTCATCGACATGCAAGTCGTGATTCCTATTACAAGAACATGATCAATCTCATACATCACATATATCATTCATCACATTCTTTTGGCCATATCACATCACACGACATATGCTGCAAAAACAAGTTAGACGTCCTCTAATTGTTGTTGCAAGTTTTTACGTGGCTATTATAGGTTTCTAGCAAGAACCTTTCTTTCCTATGCCAAAACCACAACGTGATATGCCAATTACTATTTACCCTTCATAAGGACCCTTTTCATCGAATACGATCCGACTAAAGTGGGAGAGACAGACACCCGCTAGCCACCTTATGCAACTAGTGCATGTCAGTCGGTGGAACCTGTCTCATGTAAGTGTACGTGTAAGGTCGGTCCGTGCCGCTTCATCCCACGATGCCGCCGAATCAAGATAAGACTAGTAACGACAAGTAAATTGACAAAATCGACGCCCACAACGACTAGTGTTCTACTCGTGCATATAAACTACGCATAGACCTAGCTCATGATGCCACTGTTGGGGAACGTAGCAGAAATTCAAAATTTTCTACGCATCTCCAAGATCAATCTATGGAGTAACTAGCAATGAGAGAGAGAGAGAGGGGAGTGCATCTTCATACCCTTGAAGATCGTGATGCGGAAGCGTTGCAAGAACGCGGCCGGTGGAGTCGTACACGAAGCGATTCAGATCGCGGCCAAATCCGATCTAAGCACCGAACAACGGTGCCTCCGCGTTCAACACACGTGCAGCCCGGTGACGTCTCCCGTGCCTTGATCCAGCAAGGAGAGAGGGAGAGGTTGGGGAAGACTCCGTCCAGCAGCAACACAACGGCATGGTGGTGATGGAGGAGCGTGTCACTCCAGCAGGGCTTCGCCAAGCACTGCGAGAGACGAGGAGGGAGAGGGGTAGGGCTGCGCCAAGAGAGAGGGAGACTCATGTTCTTGGCAGACCCAAAACCCTCACTATATATAGGAGGAGGGGAGGAGGGTGCGCCCCCTCTAGGGTTCCCACCCCTAGGGGGGCGGCAGCCCTAGATGGGATGGAGGGAGGCGGCCAAGAGGCGGAGAGAGGGGGGCGCGCCCTAGGGCGGGCCTTAGGCCCATCTGTGCCTAGGGTTCCCCTCTCTCCTCTTTCCTGCGCCTTGGGCCTTGGTGGGAGGCGCACCAGCCCACTCAGGGGCTGGTCCCTTCCCACTATTGGCCCATGCAAGCCTCCGGGGCTTGTGGCCCCTCCCGGTGGACCCCGGAACCCTTCCGGTGGTCTCGATACATTACCGGTGACACCCATAATACTTCTGATGACCAAAACCTCACTTCCTATATATTATTCTTTACCTCCGGACCATTTTGGAACTCCTCGTGACATCCGGGATCTCATTCGGGACTCCGAACAACATTCGGAAACCACATACAAAACTTCCCTATAACCCTAGCGTCATCGAACCTTAAGTGTGTAGACCCTACGGGTTCGGGAACCATGCAGACATGACCGAGACAACTCTCTGGCCAATAACCAACAGCGGGATCTGGATACCCATGTTGGCTCCCACATATTCCACGATGATCTCATCAGATGAACCATGATGTCGAGGATTCAAGCAATCCCGTATACAATTCCCTTTGTCAATCGGTACGTTACTTGCCCGAGATTCGATCATCGGTATCCCAATACCTCGTTCAATCTCGTTACCGGCAAGTCACTTTACTCGTTCCGTAATGCATGATCTCGTGACCAACTACTTAGTCACATTGAGCTCATTATGATGATGCATTACCGAGTGGGCCCAGAGATAGCCCTCCGTCATACGGAGTGACAAATCGATCTTGATTCGTACCAACCCAGCGGACACTTTCGGAGATACGTGAGTGCACCTTTATAGCCACCCGATTACGTTGTGGACGTTTGGTACACCCAAAGCATTCCTACGGCATCCGGAGTTGCACAATCTTATGGTCCAAGGAAATGATACTTGACATTAGAAAAGCTCTAGCAAACGAACTACGATCTTGTGCTATGCTTAGGATTGGGTCTTGTCCATCACATCATTCTCCTAATGATGTGATCCGTTATCAATGACATCCAATGTCCATGGTCAAGAAACCATAACCATCTATTGATCAACGAGCTAGTCAACTAGAGGCTCACTAGGGACATGTTGTGGTCTATGTATTCACACATGTATTACGGTTTCCAGTTAATACAATTATAGCATGAACAATAGACAATTATCATGAACAAGGAAAAATAATAATAACCATTTTATTATTGCCTCTAGGGCATATTTCCAACAATTGGACCAGTCAGTAACTGTTTGTCAACCGCAGAGTGCGAGGTTGATGTTTCTTTTGCAGTAGGTTTTGCTGTTTCCTCCAAGAGTTTTTCCAGTGGGCTTGTCAGAGAGTTGTGGCCTGCAGATCCTCCAGCAGAATTTTGGGTTTCAATCCGTACAAAACACTCAGACAAATTTTCACCTGTCATTATAATTGCCCCACTCTCCAGCATCTCAGACGTTGGCACGAAGGGCTCATGAACCGGCAAGCCATCAAGGCAGTTCTGTAGATGGTTATGCACTTTGTCCAGATGAATCTTGGCTTGTTCATCAATGTCCTCTCTGTTGTGGTCGATCCTGTTCACCTCCAGTAGCAACTTAATCTGAGTTGATGATTTTAGCTGTGAAGATAGACGAATTTGGGACTGCTCTTTGTCGTATGGATTCTGGGAGTCTGGGTCAGGGGTATCGCAGCAACCCTTTAAATTTTCCAGGGAGTATGACGTGGCGTGAAGGAAACTGGTTGAGCCACTGCTGGAAGAACTTTGACTGCTTGGCGTGCTAGAACTTGGAAGCGTAGAGTATGTTGAAGGGGCTGATGAAAAAGTTTCTTTTTCATTTCAGTTGTCCTGTTGCAAGTTACAATAAACGCCCCAGTCTCTGGTCTTGGTTTATTTTGCACTAAGATCCCTACCAAGTGAAAGGAGCTTCTCCAATTTCTGCTCGAGAACTGGTTGAAACCGCGAGAAAAGTTCTGTGTACATTTCATTGATAACTTTTGCAATTTTCACCTTCGCGTGTAATTAAAAAAAACATCAGAAATTTTTAATACCGGAAATGAAAATTAGTTATTAATACTGAAAATGAAAAATATCTTGTGAGCTATTGTATGTTCTGTCAAGAATTGCAGAATCACACATGATATTCTGCAGGGAAGCGCGGATAACAAGGTCCATGAATCATGGTCAACACATTCCTTGAAAGAGCACACCGACGTATTGTACGAAGCATGGTTGACCTATCACGCTGCAGGGGAAGCGGTGCTATATTGAACACAAAATCACAGCTAAGGTAGTATAGGAAGGACTTCTATATTAAACACAAAGGCACGACTAACATCCTGTAGGAAGCACTCCTATGTTTAACACAAAAGCAGAGCTAACGTACTATATAGGAAGCATTTTTATATTTAACACAAAAGCACAACTAATGTACTATAGGAAGCACTTCTAGTTTTAGCACAAAAGCACAACTAAGGTACTATAGGAAGCACTTTTGTATTTAACACAAAAGCACAGCTAAGGTAGTACATGAAGCACATCTATATTAAACACAAAGGCACTGACATCTTGTCTGTAGGAAGCACTGCTATGTTTAACACAAAAGCACAGCTAGCGTACTATATAGGAAGCATTTTTATATTTAACACAAAAGCACAGCTAACGTACTATAGGAAGCACTTCTAGTTTTAGCACAAAAGCACAGCTAAGGTATTATAGGAAGCACTTTTGTATTTAACAGGAAAGCACAACTAAGGTAGTATAGGAAGCACTTCTATATTAAACACAAAGGCACGGCTAACGTCCTGTAGGAAGCACTCCTATGTTTAACACAAAAGCTCAGCTAACGTACTATATAGGAAGCACTTTTATATTTAACACAAAAGCACAGCTAATGTGCTATAGGAAGCACTTCTAGTTTTAGCACAAAAAGCATAGCTAAGGTAGTATAGGAAGCACTTTTATATTTAACACAAAAGCACAGCTAACGTACTATAGGAAGCACTTATAGTTTTAGCACAAAAAGCACAGCTAAGGTAGTATAGGAAGCACTTTTATATTTAACAAAAAAGCACAGCTAAGGTAGTATAGGAAGCACTTCTATATTAAATACGAAAGCACGGCTAACGTCTTGTAGGAAGCACTTCTGGTTTTAATAGAAAAGCACAGCTAACGTACTATAGGAAACTATGCGGATGAGCACTTCGTCCTATATGAAGCACTTCTAGTTTAACACAAAAGCACAACTAACGTACTATAAGAAACTATGCGGATGAACACAATAGGACATGTATCTTTTTGTAAAAACTTAGGGAGCATCATTTCAAACATAAAATCAGGTCTTTGCTGGAAATCACTTACGGAACAAAGTTTTTCTTGAGGCAAAAATTCTTGTATGTAGGATTCTAGTTTGGGACTCATTTGGAAAAATGGCGCCTGAAAGCCAGGCGGTGGTTGGAAAGGCGTGCGCCTAATGTCTTTCAGCTGCCATGCGGAAAAGGAAACAATTAAAGTCAAGTCAAGTTAATACATTCCAGCTAAGTCCTTATGTTGAGTTGAAAACTTCGCCAAAGGAAAATGATGAAAAGTTGACTCACCGTGTGTTTCCCAAAAATTCCGTCCTCTGTTGACAGGCTGTCTGTGTTAGCATAATTCTTAATGGCCTCTGTGTCCCACATGACAAGTATTGCAGGAGTGTCAGGTTCCAGTCCATAATCTTCGTGATCCGTGTACTCAAAATACGTTATCGCAAGTGGGGAAGAGGTAAAAATGAATCATGTTCTTGTAGCTGCTTGTGGGTATAAAGAAATGTACAAGTTAGGGAGCGAACCACTTTGGAATCGGGAGGCAGCCACACAGGCGCCTGCGAATCCTTTGTCCTTGAAGGTCTGGAGTAATGCCACCAGTTTCTCTGTGACAGCATTAGACCAATCATATGATGGTATGTTACTTGCTGGTCCTTCTAGAGCGGCTAAGAGTCGGGGCTAACGCAGTCATATGTTGTTGGGCATAGAAATACCGCTGTTGCAAACATCACGAAAACCCGTTGAAACACTTCTCCTGTCAGCTCTGGGGTTATGAGATTAGTTAACTCTCTGATGTTTGGAGTGTGCCCAGACACCGAAGTTTAGACTTAACCTCGACATCTGAAAGCTTCGAGCATTTTCTTGGGATAATCTGCCCGCCAAGTGGAATTCCTAAGATCCGGTGCACTGTGTACGAGTTGATGAGGAATCTGTATCCACTAGGCAGTATGAAACACCTGGAAGGGCAATCAAAATAGCGGACAAGCCAGTGACGAAGCACCTTGGAAGCTCGCGACAACACAGATCTAGAAGGTATCCAAATCCAATATCTCTGACAAGCTGCTTTTGTGGTTCTGTTAGCTTTTCACAGACAGTAATGAATTTCTGGAAGCTGAGTTTCGTGCTGAACTCTTCTTCATATTCACCCATTGTAACAGCTCTGTGGACAAAGATAAGAAATGACCTTTAGCAAATGTATTGTTGAACCACATGCTTTTCTGGCAGAAGCTTTCACACAAACACCGAGTCAGCAAAACAGAGACAAATATTTAAGCCGTGATTAAAAATGCAGCTAGAATGAGAGGCATTGATTTCGAAAGAAATTTCAACGACACACACAAGATGCATGATAAAAACACCTACTTCGAGGCAGCAAGCTGCTTCTTTGCCATGTACTCCTCAACAAGCTTTTTGTGCGCTGCATGTTTTAACTCGATCCTTAGTCTCTCTGTTTCTAGCTGGTCATGAACCATGAAATCTTGGGTGACGATCTCTGTGCCATCGACAATTTGGGACCGAGTCTCCCACGGCTGGGGTGGAGTCCATCTCATTGAACTCTACATAAGAGGTCATGAGACATCATCGTTACCAGGTCAACTATGTAAGGCAGTTGTTAGCAGTCCATGTGAGACCATCATCAACAGCTTGGTCCATGTAAGACGGTTTCTAAATCTGAGTTAGTAATTGCTTTGCAAAAAGGGATGTAAGTCCTTTGGATCTCTGCTATAGATTGCGGATCTATACAATCGTTGGACCTGTGACCTCATGTTAGGGATCAGGATAGTGAATTTTGACTGCACTTTAATTGAGCTCTGCAAGTAATATAATATATGGTCACGAGAGTGCTTAAGTTTTGCATGGCTGGAGATATAACTCAAGTTAGCGAAACCACAGCGCAAGCATGCAGTTGGCATGATTAAACTGAGGTCAGCTGAGTCCTAATTTTAAATCCATAACCCTTCTGCTGTTAAGACGGCGCAACAGTTTGAGCACAGACCAGCTGAAGATAATTGGATCCGGAATCGATATTCAAATCACGCCCCACATGCTGTGTTGTGCAGACGCGGTGTGTACGCAGCCCACGGAATTGCTAGTACCGGTAACTTTTTTTGTTCAAACGTTGAATCGGTGGCATAATCATGGTGATGATGCAATGGATTACCTGAACAGGAGATCCACGACGAGTGAGATGAAGGAGACCGATAAATTTTCAAAGGACGAGCAAACTGCGGAGGGATCGAGGATTGGCTTTCCTTTGGAGAGCTAGAATATGCCTCGCTTTATGCCACCGATGCTAGATGGAGAAAGATCTGGAACTCATCTTGCGAACGACCCCACAAGTTAGTCAAATACTTGGAGGAACTATTTGAGAGCCCACATGTCAGTATGAATTCGAAGTCCACCTACCACATTTTCTCACCCCAGACGGAGGTTCTCCTCGTAGGACTCATATAAGGCCGACCCCACAAGTTAGTGAGAGACTTAGAGGAATTAGTAACTGAGAGCCCACTTGTCAGTGTCGTCGACGGTCAAGTGAAGTCGACCTACCACATCTCATCACGCCGAAAAAACATGTGCATCTCTCATGCATCGCAAAACTCACCCACCTATCAGGTTATTCTTGTCCTGCATGCAAAAAATCGAAGTAGCCTCTCTCTTTCCTTCTCTCTTTCTCTCTTCGTCTCTCTTTCTCTTTTCTCTCTCTCCCAGATTCAAAATCATTGAAGGAGATCGCTGACAAACTGCAGGGAAGCAGATTCCCCCATAATTTAGAAAGGTGTGAGTTATGAACAATCAGCGCATAAGATTCGGCAATCAAAGGTTAGTAGAAAATTTATCGGTAGCACCTTTGCGTAGCGATTCCTGATACACGAGATTCAATTCGTGGATGAATTTCTCGTGGTCGGGATTCATAGAATAAAACTGTTTAGTTTTACATTGTAGCTCTAATTTGAGTTTGTTTTTTTGTTTTGTGTACTCTCGTCCTTGTAATACGAGCTTGTTACTTTTGTTGCGTTTGAATGGTTATCTTTGTGTTAAGTGTTGCACAAGCAAACTAGCATCAGAGGATCTCACTTTGGGCTGTGGTTGTAGTTTTATTAAAAATTAATATATGTATATATTTATATATGTCAATTATATAGAAGTTTAAATATATCTCTGTTGCGTGGTAAGTGTAGTACGTTAGTAAGAAAGATTGAGATCGACTTTGAAAATTTTCAACACCGATCTGCAAGGGTTTATAACTTTTTCGGCAGATGTTCAGAGTGCGACATCCGGTCGGGACAACTGGGACGGTCGGTCTTTGAACGACATTGGCAAGGATTATGGGAGGCAGGTAATAGCAAGGCAGTTGAACATTAGGGTTTGGTCTTTATTTACGTGGACGTTCTTTGTCAAGGTGCTACCACCGAGAACACCAATTAGTAGATAATTAAGAACAACAAAAATGATTAATATATCCTGGATGAATGCTGTAATATCTGTTTATCCTGTGCATCTACTCTGCAGTTGAGTATCAAGAGGTGGAAGAAAAAAATCACTACAAAATGAGAAGAAGATCAAGGATGCAGATGCTGTCAAACACGCACATGCCATGCAGGCTGGAGAAATTGGAGTCAAGAGTGAGATACAAGTTCTTGGCAAACGTCCCAACCAGGATCAGGTTGTGCAGCAGACACCTGCGAAGAGGAGCATTCTAAGTAGCAGAGACTCCACTAAGCAGATTGTGCAGGTAACGACTTCAAACTTCAAACGCTGGTTTTGAACGTACGTGAAATTTTTACGTGCTAATTCTTTGTAATACTCACACGTGCCTCTAATTATTTTTTGCTTTGAAGACACAGTTGTCCACAAAGGTGCAGAGCGGGCGTTGTGACGCCCCAGCGTTTGATGGCGGTCATAATGAAGAGGTACAGGTTAACAGAATTTGCCTTGGTGCAAGCATAAGGATCATTGGCAACAAAAGCATTAGTGTTCAAGGATTCGGTACGGTCTGCGCAGGCAAGAAGAGTCCAACGACAAAATCAAACATCGGAGGAATAAACTTTACTATTCAGCAGCACCAGAAAGCAATACATGTGACAGCAAATCTTAACGTGCAGCAACAACATTTAAAGCAAATGTATATTTTTTGTGAGCAATTTTTTCTTTGTTTTCGTCTGGTATATTTAAATTGTCGTATCTTGCACACGCAGGTGTACGAGCAATGAAGCAAGTATCATGGTAGTCCATGGATCGATGAAAACATAAGGCAAGGTCCTTTGAAAGGATCACCTGCGGCGTCCAACATGAGGGGTCCTTCCAAAGGATCTCCGATGGCATTCAGAATAGTCAGCGAAATCACCAATGCACGGAGGTTGTCGCCAAGATTTGCTGGACAAGAGAGGCATGGGAAAACAAAGGTGACGTCGGAACTATGCTTTTTCAATTCAACGCACAAATAGTTTTATGGAAGAACATGGTAAAGTGCAAAACAGGAGGACGACTGTCCGTCTGGTGCGACTGTATATGCAATTGTTATATTGTATAGGATGTTGTTGTGCCTCTCCTGTTGTATGGTGTAAGCAGAAGCACATATGTGCCTCTTTGTCCAGATGTGTGTGTAGCATGGTCACGTTCGTGCTGCTGGGTGTAATGTGAACCGTGCCTCTGGTGTAGCGCTTATTAGAAATAAAAAAAAAACGCACATGCTGCTCTGGATATCTAATTCTGTTTCGTGTTATGTGTTCAGGATTTGGCGGAGGGGATAACAGATGAGGCAAAGAAATATCATAGTTCTCCATCCATTTCGAAAGGAATGCAGCATTCAGAGCAGCAAGTAGCATGCAGCGCCAGCACGGATTGCATTGTAGAAGCAGCACAGTCCCTTGGTTGCACGAGTGCCAGAGAAACAGGGAGCAACATTGCACAATGTGACAGTGGAGAGGCAGAGTCATTTATGGATTTGTCCGTGCCATGCAGAGACGACGCTGCTGCGTGTGACAAACAACATAGCAGCAGCAGCTCCGCTGTAAGTGGACCTGTCGTCAGAAGTGAATGCGATTAGACGAATGAAGACACGGTAGACAGAATCACCATGGCGCCGCCGACCATTGTAGAGAAAGAAATGGACGACATGTTCAAAGAAGGCATATACCCAACGATTCAGGAGGTCACTGAAGCGCTCGAACCAGAGGGTGGTATGGTATTTGGATCATTAGATGAGTGCCTTTTCTTCTTCTGCGCAGATATCACGAGAAATGTTGGCTTTGTCAGTCAGCGATCAACGAAAGCGTAAGATCGACATATGATCAGCAGCTTGACAAGCGGTGTGTTTCAAAGGCACCAAGGAAGGGCAGAATAAAACAACCGAGAGACATGTTAAGGAGAGAAGGAGCAATTGCTTGATCCGCATAAGTTGCCCAGTCAAATAACAACCAAGAGGGATGCGAGATAGGAGGAAATGGTATCTCAAGAACGATGCGCCTAGAGCACAACCACCAACTTCACCCATCAGTTGGATCTTTGAAGTTTATGAGATGCTACAAGAAGATGACACCTCAGGAGAAATTATTTATACAAGTGCTGCAGAAGGCGAGGTTAGAACCGAGGAAGGTTATGCAGATTTTTACTGCCATGGGGAGACCGAGGCGAGAAATTATGTTCGACATGATTGACATAAGCTACATTGCATGCCGGGACAGGGTTGGAGAGCGCAACACTGATATCGAGGACACCATGAAACTGTTTGCCGATATGCAGAGGCGGAGGCCGGGATTCCACCATGTGGAAGAGACGGAGAACAATGTAGTGCGGAGCCTGTTTTGGACAGACTCCTTGTGCAAGATGAATTATGATCTATATGGAGATTTCATGTCTTTTGACACGACATTCTTCACAAATATATATGGCTTGCCATTTGCACCAATTATAGGTGTCGACAACCATGGGTCGACCGTCCTGTTTGGACTAGGCCTTTTGAAAGATGAGAACATAGGGTCATTCAAGTGGCTCCTAAGCACGTTTGTCGAGGCAATGGGAGGTAAAGAGTCGAAATCATAATAACAGACCAGGACCAGGCGATGAAGACTGCAATAAAGGAAGCTCTTCCGAGAACGAGGCGCATGTTCTGCTGGTGGCATATTAGGAAGAACCTGAAGGAAAATAACGCAGTAGTGTTTGCGCAGCACCCAGGGATGTCTGATGATATATTTCGAATCGTCAAAAACTCACTAGATCAAGACGAGTTTGAGCGTGCCTGGAAAGCAGCAATTTCTCTGCACAAGGCGGAAGGTAACAAACATATGAACATGCTATGGGAACTCCGAAATTTTTGGGTGCCGGCCTACTACAAGGACTGTTTCTATCCTTTCTCGTCAACAACCACTCGCACTGAGAGCACGAATTTGATGTGGAAGAATTACGTCAACCACAAGGACACTATAAAAAGGTTTGCTAATGCGTATCACACGATTCAACAAAATTGCCTCGCCACACTTGACAAGAAAAGATACCGAACAGAAGAGAAGGCACCATCACTAGAGACGGGTTTTCCGATTGAAAGACAAGCAAGTCAAGTATACACGAATGGAATTTTCAGGAAATTCCAGCTGGAGCTACGGAACTGGACTTACTTCAAGTTCTCTGATCTGGCAAAGGGAGGCAGTATTTTAAAAAAGATTATTGATCCCGGAGATAAATTGTGGAGACCATATCCCGTGAAGAATTTGACAGTCTGAGTTCAGTGGTAGATGTGGATGAGAAAAAGAAATATACAGCTTGCAAAATGCAAGAAAATGAGTAGGGATGGCATTCAGTGCTACCATGTGCTTAAGGTGATGGACCAAACATGCATGATCGATCAACTTCCAAAATCCTTTGTCATCCCCAGATGGACCAGGAATCTATCAGAGAGTCAGAAAGTTCTGTCTACAAGTCAAGGTGATAGCATGACCATACAAGACGATGAAACTATGAGATTCGGCCTCGCTTACGCTGAGTTGTCGGATATCTGTTCAAATGCATGCAGAAAAGAGAAGGCATACCGTGTGCTGCGTGAGTGTACGGTAGATATGAAAAATAAAAGTCATGGCGGCACTTGCTGAGGAACCATACACAGGCATTCTTATCGAAACTCTCAAGAACCCTCCCATGAGTGGCTCAAAGGGTACGAAAAAAGGAGATCGAATCAAAGCTGGTTCTGAGAAGAAAGGAAAAGGCTACAAAGCGGCAACCAAGTGCGGCCGTTGTGGAGAAAAGGGTCACATGGAAACAAACTGCCCGGATAACCCAGAAGTGCAGGAGAGGATGAGGATTGAAGAGGAAAAGAGGAAATTGCAGCAGGAGAAGAGGGCAAGGTCAATGAAATGGACGACAACACCGACAACACCATCGAGGACATCAAACGGCTCTGGACAATGCACTCCAAGCCCTGGAGGAAGACGTCGACGCCAAAGAATTCCAACGACCCCAATCGACAAAGAGGGAGCATTTACCAAAGTCTTGCATCTACGCCAGAATCAAACATCACACAAGCCAGGCACACAGAATGCATGCAGGGAAGCCCGGGACAAGGCACCGAATCTGTGCAGTCCATTTTCAGAAAGGAAAGGTCTGAGTGGAGACTTTTTGGTACCGGAGAACAGTACGAATAGAAAAATTAAAAGGTAATAATGCAGCATAAACAAGACGTAAGCAAAAAATAGTGATGACCGCAATCTTTCGCTTTGTTTTTATGTATGAATATTGATTTTACAGGTAAATAGGTTGAATAGCTACGCAGAGGGGTCGGGTTGCACAAGGGTTGAGAAGGAAGAATGGATCGCTAAACATTCAAAAACAAGGCCGCACGTGGAGCGATGAAATAGCAAGCAATTGGTGGGGATTATTTATTTTCTTGTGCTGTGGTTATAAGAACGGCTTGTAAGTTAATTTGCTGCAGTCATAGAAAGAAAACGAATTTAAATAAGAACCCTTTTTGCTTCTTTATGTATTTTTTACTCGGCGGACGAAAATATCAGAGGCACAGGTTTCCTTGTTATTTTCCGCAGCTGCGTCGGTTTCTGAACGTGGATGTTGTAAGCATACAAGCATGCTTCTCTGCTGCGTGACAGAGAGATAAAAATAACCTAAGGGCACAGGCAGCCATGACCATGCCACCCGTGAGTGTTCAACCGTGACTCTCATGGTTGCGTGGTAAACGCACGGACGTGACTCTATGTAATACCACACCATGCCTCCGCGTGTTTACGTCCCGTGTCTCTCCGTTTGAACGAGTCGACGAGATCGTTCGAAAGACAGACACTAGTTTACATGACTCTATATAATACCGCACGATGCCTTTGTGTGCTGCCCACCCGTGCTTCCGGCGTGGAACAGATTCTTTTAATGTATGTATGTGTCATAAAAAATTAAAACTTCGGAGGCACACCCATTCCTGCTCTGCGTGTTCAATAGTGCCTATTGTATAATCAAAGCCGCGGACTGTTCAACGGTGCATCTGTACAACCATGATTTCACCTTGTTGTGGCATCGTGGACGCTTCGTTCTCCGCCTGAAAAGCATGCCTTCCACAGCCGCCCCATCAGGCGCCGACAAAGGAGCAACGCCAGCTGATAGAGTGCTTCTTCTATTACTAAAAGCGTGGCCCTCTTTGCTTCACTTCCGTGCGTTTGACAGTTGCTACTTGGTACAGAACTGTGGTTGTACAAAGTTCTTGCCTGTGCTTTTAAGGACAGTGTCTCTCGGATCGTCCATTCATTGTCTTAGAAAGTAAACAGTGAGGGTTCACATCTGAATCCAATTCTGTTGTGTTTCTGCAGTAAACGCTCGTACGTGACTCTATGTAATACCACAACATGCCTCCACCGGTTCACGTCCATGCCTCTCCGTCTAAACGAGTCGACGGAATCGTTCGGAACACAGACACGAGCTAACATGACTCTATATAACATCACACGATGTCTTTGTGTGCTGCCCACCCGTGCTTCCGGCGTGGAACATATTCTTTTAATGTATGTACGTGCCGTAAAAAATTAAAACACGGAGGGGCACACCCGTGCCTGGTCTGCGTGTTCAACAGTGCATCTCGCATAATCAAAGCCGTGACTGTACTTAATGTTTCAAGAAGGTATCTACAATTTACGGGAAAAATAAAGGAGAGGTAATTAATATGTACCTTTCCCGTCCCTCTCAGTATTTAAGTTGTTTCGTGGGTGGACAGGTTATAATCCATTTTTCTAGATCCACCTCACTGAGCACTTGTCGTGTGCGGTGCGACCCCTACAATGGAGATGGAGATGGAGATGGAATGTGCTACTCCTAGCTCCAAGAGGGCGAGAGTGGCGCCATCGGCGACGCTGCCTTCTGGTGGTGTGTTTGTCGCCGTAGGGGAGGGAAGAGGCAAGTGTGCTCTTCCTCGATCCAAGGATGAAGAAGAGGGGTCTCGTCTGGACCTCATCAGCGACCTCCTGGACGCCGTCCTAGGTGAGATCATCTCTCGTCTCCCCATCAAAGAGGGCATCCATACCCGAATCCTCGCTCGTAGGTGCACTACAAAAAAAAGACACATCCGTGACATTTTGGGCCGAACAATTTTTTTTCTGTCATACATATGACACTTCTATGACGATAATTGTGACAAAACCCGGTATCATCATAGATGTGGTGGGCTCCTACTTCTATGACAAAAAATCATGACAGAAAATGGGCTTTCCGTCCTGGGCAGGCCGGAGATGCAGCTGCATGACATTCTTTGGGCCGTCCATGACGGAAAAAACCGTGGTAGAAGCGAGGTTGAGGAAAATTTCGGGGAGTTCCCAGTTACGGTGGGAGGTCGGGGGCCGAGCGATGCGTTGCTTTCTCTCAGACACGACGTGCGGTATGCGAGGCGTTAGCTCTAATCGAACCGAGCGAGGCGTTGGGCCCTAATCGAACTCCGGAAGCGATTGCTCTGCGAGCTACGCGTTCTTGAACTCGAGCAATCGATCGATGGTGTTAATCGAACCCGATGGAGCGATTCTTCGCCATCGCCGCTAATCAAGCCGATCGATTTGATGACCAGTGAGCGTTGCGGGGGGGGGGGGGGGGTTGGATGATTAGTGAGCGGTGGCGTTGCCGCTTTATTAACAGGACCCCGTGGTGTGGAGGGCTGGATGAAAATTAGACGGTGGAGGGGTGGTGGAAAAGGACCCGTGGTGTGGAGGGCTGGATGAACAGTGAGCGGTGGAGGGGTGCCCGTGGAGGGGTGGTTGAGCGATGGCGGTGGAGTAGCGCGCGGTGGAGGCTGGATGAACAGGAGCCCATGGAGGCTGGAGGAGGTCGACGGTAGCCTGTGGAGGCTAGAGGAGGTCGACGGTGGAGATGAACAGTATCCCATGGAGTCCCGTTTTGTGATACGCCACACCCCTCCTGATGAACAAGACCCCCACTTCGACCGTAGCGCTCCAACACAAGTCCGTTTTGTCCGTTTTGCGGTACGCCACACCCCTCCCGATCAATAGGACCCCCGTTTCGACCGTAGGAGGTCCGTTTAAATCTGCTTTGCGGCACGCCACACCCTCCCGATCAACAGGACGCCTGCTTTCTGTAGGAGGCCCATTTCCTCCGTTTTGCGGTATGCCACACCCCTCCCGATCAACAGGACCCCGTTCCGAATGTAGGAGGTACGTTTCCTCCGTTGTGCGGTACGCCAGGCCTCGTTTCCATCGCCTGTTCCGTCCAAGCCGGTTGGCTCCCACACGTTCCGTTGCCTCCTGATGAACACGACACATTCCGTTGCCTCCGCATGAACACGACGCACTCTGTTGCCTCCGCATGAACACGACGACGACGCTGTTTCTCCGTTCCGACCCAGCCATGTACACGAGCCCTGGCCGTACGTAAGCACGAGTAGGCGTTCGAGACCCCGCCCATATGTACACATACGTGGCGTCAGATTTTTCTTTCTTGCACCCTGGCGCCAGACGTGACGTGTACATGCTACGTGCGCGCCTCTACTACGACACGTGCGCGCCTCTACAACCGCCAGTATGTACGTACAAGTTCGCGACCAGAATGACAACGCTACGTACGCTTCGACCAGGTGGGTCCCGACTGTCAGGCACTTCCTTGCGTGCGAAGATGTAGCTGATGGGTCCCAGCAGTCAGGGGGGCGAATCGTTTTTTGTTTGCCCGGACGCACTTCCTTGTGTGCGAAGATGTAGCTGGTGGGTCCCAGCAGTCAGGGGGGGCGAATCGATTTATTTTTTTTGCCCAGACGCACTTCCTTGCGTGCGAAGGTGTAGCTGGTGGGTCCCAGCAGTCAAGGGGAAAACATTTTTTCGCAAAATACGGTGGCCTGTCCGGTGGGTCCCCGCTATCAGGTGGAGGAATAATTATTTTGCGCGTAATAAGGAGGCACTTCCTTGCTGCGGCCGTGGACCCGTATCAGTCTCCACGCGATAATCTTCCGATGGAAGTCGGTCGTTGACCACATTGACCACGCCGCACCGAGAGCACCACGGCGGCAGACGACGCCGAGGCCTAGGAAGGGGACGACATGGAGGCAGGGAAGACTCGGCAGTTGTGTCCCACGCGTAGGGGAGTAATCTGTTGTCGAGGGTTTATCGGTTCTGCCCGCCGTCACGGAGAATAACAGCATGTGTGGGTGAGTAGAGGGATGATACGTCTCCATCGTATCTACTTTCCCAAACACTTTTCCCCTTGTTTTGGGACTCTAACTTGTATGATTTGAATGAAACTAACCCGGACTGACGCTGTTTTCAGCAGAATTGCCATGATGTTGTTTTATGTGCAGAAAACAAAAGTTCTCGGAATGACCTGAAACTCCACGGGATGTCTTATAAAAAATAATAAAAAATCCTTGCCAAAGATGAAGACCAGGGGGCCCACACCCTGTCCACGAGGGTGGGGGCAACCCCTAGGGCGCGCCCCCTACCTCGTGGGCCCCCTGGAGCCCCTCCGGCGCCAACTCCAACTCCATATATTGGCTTTCAGGGAGAAAAAAATCAGAGAGAAAGTTTCATCGCGTTTTACGATACGGAGCCGCCGCCAAGGCCTAATCTCTCTCGGGAGGGCTGATCTGGAGTCCGTTCGGGGCTCTGGAGAGGGGGATTCGTCGCCGTCATCATCATCAACCATCCTCCATCACCAATTTCATGATGCTCACCGCTGTGCGTGAGTAATTCCATCGTAGGCTTGCTGGACGGTGATGGGTTGGATGAGATTTATCATGTAATCGAGTTAGTTTTGTTAGGGTTTGATCCCTAGTATCCACTATCTTCGAGATTGATGTTGCTATGACTTTGCTATGCTTAATGCTTGTCACTAGGGCCCGAGTGCCATGATTTCAGATCTGAACCTATTATGTTTTCATGAATATATGTGTGTTCTTGATCCTATCTTGCAAGTCCATAGTCACCTATTATGTGTTATGATCCGACAACCCGAAGTGACAATAATCGGGATACTTCTCGGTGATGACCATAGTTTGAGGAGTTCATGTATTCACTATGTGCTAATGCTTTGTTCCGGCTCTCTATTAAAAGGAGGCCTTAATATCCCTTAGTTTCCAATAGGACCCCGCTGCCACGGGAGGGTAGGACAAAAGATGTCATGCAAGTTCTTTTCCATAAGCACGTATGACTATATTCGGAATACATGCCTACATTACATTGATGAAATGGAGCTAGTTCTGTGTCACCCTATGTTATGACTGTTACATGATGAACCGCATCCGGCATAATTATCCATCACTGATCCGGCCAGTGATGGGAGTACGGTGGGGTGGTGAGACCTGCGCGGTAGAAGAGCCGGCCACGGGGAGGAGGGAAGCAGTAGTCCCTTGGCGCTTGTTTGAGCTCTTTGGGCAGGAAGAGCAGAGATTGAAGAAGACGACGGCCGTTGGATGGACATCCAACGATCCTTTGCTTGTGCATCAACCTTTTTAGGAAAGCCTCAAATCTGTGGAAAACAAAGATACAGCCCATCTACCATTATTTCTAATAATTTACAGCCCATTTGCTAATTCTTAAGGTTTTTTTGGAGCCCATATTCTTTTTGTTAGCATTACAGCCCATATTGTGGCCATGGTTAAAAAATTATACGACATTTTGCATATTTCGTTGCGGTCCGAACTGTTTTTAATCCCGAAATTTCGACTCACATTCAAACTGATTTTAAAAATAAATGTATATCAATATAAAATCCAACAAATTCTCCACGCATAAAAATTAATATAATTTAAAATCTTGAAATGAAAAAAAAAGATATTTGAAACTAATTGCCGGTTTGATGTGTTTTAAAAATGTACATCCAATTTCTCATTACTGATGGGCCATTTTCTCGGCCAGCCGAATGAAAGCTCTCCTCGTCTTGAAAGATTTGCAGCCCAACAGGCATGACAAAGCGACTTACTTGGCAAATCACAAAAAAACTGGGATGTGGCCGTGGACCCAGCTGTCAGCCTCTCCACATACAGTACTCTTCCGATGGAAGTCGTTCCTTGACCACAGTGACCACGCCGCGCGGAGAGCACCACGGCGGTGGACTACGGCGAGGCCTAGGAAGGGGATGACGCGGAGCCGGGGAAGACGCGGCAGTGGAAGCCCGCGCGGAGAGGAGTACGAGGGTTCACTGGTTCGGCTGCGGTGTGAGGCTGCCGTCGCCGTAGGGCCTGGCCAGCGGTGGGAATAGTAGGGGGCTGTGAGGCCTCTGTGGCAGCAGAGCCGGCTACGGGAGTCGGGAGCATGCGGCACGACCAGCGCTGCTTTGGGCGGCTGGAACAAGAAGACCAGAGGTTGAAGAAGCACTACGGCCGTTGGATGGACATCGTACGGTCACTGGAGCTAGAATCGTTCATATTGACTAAGTTGACAAAGCTCTTCATCCCCGTCAACTTATTAGGCCCACAAGTCATCCTCCCACCAAGGTGGGTCCCAGCTAGCCTGGGGAGTATTCATTTTTTTTGTGCATAATAAGGAGGCACTTCCGGTGGGTCCGAGCTGACAGTGGGGGGAATGTTTTTTCGCAAAATACGGTGGCCCGTCCGGTGGGTCCCAGCAGTCAGGGCGAAACGATTTTTTTCACAAAATACTGGTGGCCCGTCTTCCGCTGTCAGGTGGAGGAATAATTATTTTCCGCGTAATAAGGAGGCACTTCATTGCGTCTGCCGTGGACCCAGCTGTCAGCCTCTCCACGTACAGTACTCTTCCGATGGAACTCGGTCGTTGACCACATTTACCACGCCGCGCCGAGAGCACCACGGCGGTGGACGACGGCAAGGCCTAGGAAGGGGATGACTTGGAGCCGGGGAAGTCGCGGCAATGGATGCCCACGCGGAGAGGAGTACGAGCGTTCACTGGTTCGGCTGCGGTGTGAGGCTGCCATCGCCGCAGAATAACAGGGGGTGTGGGTGAGTGGAGGGATGGCACGGCCGATGGTGGGAGTAGTATGGGGCGGTGATGCCTCCAGCGGTATACACCCGCCACGGGAGGAAGGAACAGTGACACGACCGACGCTGCTTTGGTAGCTGGAGCAAGAAGACCAGAGGTTGAAGAAGCACTATGGCCGTTGGATGGACATCATACGGTCACTGGAGTATTGACTAAGTTGACAAAGCCCTCCGGCCCCGTCAACTTAGTAGGCCCACAAGTCAGTGTATATGGTGGGTCCCAGCTAGCAGGGGGTATTCATTTTTTGGGCGTAATAAGGAGGCACTTCCTTGCGTGCGAAGATATAGCTGGTGGGTCCGACCTGTCAGCGGGGGTAACATTTTTTTCACGAAATACAGAGGCCCTTCCTGTGAGTCCTAGCTGTCTAGTGGAGGAATCATTATTTTGCGCCTAATAAGGAGGCATTTCCCTTCGTGCAGCCGTGGACCCAGCTGTCAGCCTCTCCACGTACAGTTAACTTCTGATGGATGTCGGTCGTTGACCACGTTGACGAGGCTGCGCCGAGAGCACCAGGGCGGTGGACGACGGCGAGGCCAAGGAAGGGAACGACATGGAGCCAGGGAATACTCGGCAGTTGTTTCCCACGCGGAGGAGTACGAGGGTTTACTGGTTTGTCTACCGTCGCCGGAGAATAACAGCATGTGTGGGTGAGTAGAGGGATGGCTAGGCCAGCGATGGGAGTACGGTGGGGACGAGGAAGCAGGCAATCCTGCCGGTGCTTGTTTGAGCGGCTGGACATGAAGAGCAGAGATTGAAGAAGCACGACAGCCGTTGGATGGACATCCAACAGTCACTGCTCTCATGTGTTCACTAAGTTGACAGGGCGTTGCATGTGCGTCAACCTTTTTTTATGAAAGCATATGCGTCAACCTGTAGTAGGCGCACAAGTGAGCCTCAAATATGTGGAAAACAGCATACATCCCATCTGCCATTATTTCTAATAATGTACAGCCCATTAGCTAATTCTTAAGAATTTTTTTGGAGCCCATCTTATTTTTGTTAGCATTACACCCCATATTGTGGCCACGGTTAAAAAGTATCTGAAATTTTGCATATTCGGTCACGGTCAACTGTTTTTAATCCGAAATATCGATTCACATTCAAACTATTTTGAAAAATAATTTATATAAATATAAAATCCAAATAATTGTCCACGCATAAAATCAATGGAATTTAAGATGTTGTAATGAAAAAATTGAAACTAATTCCGGTTTGATGTGTTTTAAAATGTACAGCCCATTTACGGGCAAACCGATTGAAACTCTCCTCGTCTTGAAAGATTTGTAGCCAAGAACCGATAAAGCATGTAGGCCTTGTTTGGGTATTTCTTTAAAAAAAATAGAACTGGGCTAGCCATTTTCAGCAAGAAAAAAACACAACTGGGCTCATGATGTGGTAAGCATAAATAAAATCCTGGCTAGACGGGCCACAGCCCCCGCACAGGCCCGTTGTTACCCTGATCCGCCGCTAAAATTAGTATAAATAACAACTGCTTGTTCCTAAAAAAAACTGCGACTTGCTGGGTCCCGGGTGTCAGCCGCTCGTAGTGTAATTCTCTCGTTTATTGACTACGTTGACAATGGCGTGAGCCCTAGATGTCCAACCATTAGGAGGAACCATATTTTTGGGCTTGTACTATAGAGGCACTTGCTTGCGTACTGCCATGACGCTGGTGGGTCCCTACTGTCATCCTATCCACGTCTGATCATCTCCTTGTTCCTCTCGGTTGTTGTGAAGTTGACAATGCAAGAGGCGGCGCACAAGACGGCGAGCGAACCAAGGCCACAAGGCGGAGGACGATGGCGAGGCCTCGGGCCAGAACGAACAGGAGCCGTTGAACATGCGCCCGGTCGATCGCGGCGGAGAATCTGAGGTTGATGGTTGAGCTGGAGTGCGTGTTGGGGCTGACGTCGCCGGAGAATAACAGGACGTGTGGGGGAATAGAGGGAGGGACTGGCCAACATTGGAGGGTACGTACGGTAGGGCGGCGGAGGCGTAGCTAGCCATGGGAGGCGGGAGCAGGCGGAGCTGATGGGGTGGTTTGGTTTGGGCGGCTGGAGGAAGAAGAAGACAAGAGATAGAAGATACACGATAGATGTTGGATGTCAATCCAACGGCTGGTAGGCAGAATCGTTTGTTGACTGGCCACCTTGGATAGCCTATTTCTCGCGGATCCCAACCCGAGAATCCAAATCATCACGGTCATGCAGCCTTTCCTATGAAAATTTACAGCCCATTTGATGTGCTAGTTCGAAATAAGTTTGTGGGTGCTGGTGGGGGCTAATCACTTGGCTTCTGTAATGCACAGTGAGCTCAAGCAGCCGACGGGAGTGATGTTATTTCCCTTGGTTGGGATTTGTTACAACATTTCACTATAAATTAAACGAATGGCAAGCCATTTGCCTTGTTTCAAAGAAAATATGACAGTCACGGCCGAGTTGAAAAGGGAAGGAACATCTAACTCCAGCTTACAAACTGTACAAAAGCACAAGGGTTAATTGTTCATTAGGTTTACAAAAAAACCCAGATTGAAAAGGGCAACAACATCTAACTCAAAGCCTGTTTTTCGGCGATCACGATCAAATGGATCGGTCAGGTCCATAGAATGAACATCTGGGTCGTAAAATTTCTTGGATTATGACCACAATATGTTGTAAATAGAAGCACGCACGCGTTGAAGCCCTTTTGCCCACCGAAACTCCTTTTGTTTCTCTTTGAGATAACCATCCGTCAAAACCATGCTGCTGATAAACTTAAGCCTGATGGACAATAGTAACCTCGCATTCAGCAGGAAGAATGTTACAAATCTTGTGTTTGCACGGTTGGCTACATATCGTTCTAGCGTTATTGTCTTCAATTGAATCTCATGAGAAGTGAGAAAATCCTGATGCTTACGAATCCACCGATTGGTTATAACTTTCTTACCCCGTCCTGTTGCCTAAATATATGTGAAGATTGAAAACAGTTAAGGTCTGAAAGAAGAGTGTCGAAAGAGCAACAGCTGAACGGTTAATTCTAGTACACTATATGCGGCCTTCCAATGTGCGTGAAATTATCACCTGTATATAAAACTACTCCAGACATGGAAAGCATTGCAGCAAGCCAATAATCTTGTTCAGATCAAAACTATTCATTTGGATATATAAGATCTTGAAAGAATCCAGCACCATTGATAGGCCATAATTGGAGAAACTCTTCATTGAGTATAGAACATAATATTAGTACAAAATGTGTACTCCAAGATGATATATAAATTATGCGCAGAAATTTAAAATGCAGCTTATGGTTACAAGTGTAGATGATAATATATAGTACCTGAAGAACTGTGGAGCCAAAGACCATATTGAAATGAGCACATAGATCATGTATTACACCCAAGGTCTCCAGTTTAGGTGCAGAGAGGACGGTTATTTGCAATGGTGAATAACTAGAATCAAGGATCAACCTTTGAAGTGAAGGGGCATCTTGGATGATGAGCTGCCTTCCGTCAAAACAAATTCCAATTCTTACAAGGTTAGGCGACTTTATTTGGAGACAACCGATTCTAACTGTGAAAACAAGCACCAAGCACTCCAGCGCAGGGTAACTAGAGTGGATGATGATGTGCAATGAGGCCTCCGGTATACGAACCTGCACAAGTGAAAGTTTTTTGAGAAATGGGAGTCGAAGGTTTAGTACCAGATTGTCTGGTAGGTAGCACAACGCAAAGGTGGCGGTGTAGAGAGAGGAGGAAAACCATGAGATGGACATCGATCTTTGAGGGCACAAGTTCATGGCGTTCGGTATGTGGTATGTGATTTCCAGGGGAATAGTAGAACTCAAACAGCTGTAGTTCTGTGAATTTAGGGGATCTCAGCCAGGCGTCCACCGTGCAGGGCATGGTATGCTTGCTCAGGTAGCATGACGGGATGCAGAGGCTTAGAACGGAGCCCTGGTGGGAGGAGATGATGGCTCTGGGATTTCAAAATCATTGAAGAGAGATAGATGACGACAGTCGAGATTAAGGGGCACGACGCGCCATAGAGGACGCCACCGAATTGAGAGGACTTGGGTGCGGCAGCAATCTTTGGTGGGGAGAAGCGAGATGATCTCCCCAAGGACGACGTCCGGGAGATCGCTGATGCGGTCCACCCGAGATTCTACGGGTTCCTGGGATCCGGTGGGGGCGGGGTCGCCGCTTCTCCCTGCACTGCCGGGTGCGGGATCTACAACAGGCGTCGCTGCTGGCGGGAGCCTCATCTTCTTGGCGCTGGGGTCAGCCGACTCCATTTTCCTCGTGGGCGTCGTGTCGCGCTCACGGATTTGAGCAGAGTAACGAATGACGAGCCTAGTTGTAGTGCGAGCGAAGAAGAAGGGGAGCTGGGGTTTTTCTGTAGGCGTGACGAAGAAGGGGAGCTGGGGTTTTCTGTAGGAGTGAGGTGAGGAATTTGGGGGTACGAGTGGAGCGAGCTGACGTGAGGTGGGTGGGAGCGAGGAGGAAGAAGAGCACCCATGTTTTTTTGGGGGGGGGGGGTGTGCTGGGAGTGGGTGTGGGTAGCGCCTCTCATTCAATAAATATATGGGCTTTTGAATTGATTTTACTATTTACTAGTGTGGATGGGCTGTTTTGTCTTGGGCCCAGAGAAACAATTACTACTAGTACAGTGGAGACACTCTACAGCTACCCAGGAAAACAATTACTACTACTTCCTCCGTCTAGGTGAGTAAGTCATCTTATATTGTGCATCGTGACCAAGGAGGAGGGGAAAACGAGAGAACTTAATGTTTATTTCCTAATTAATAACATTCCATGCAATGAACTAACCACTGCATGTCATGTTTGGTAGTCTCAAGTCATTAAAAGCATGCACACCCACATCTCTTATTGGTTGATACGTCAAGAAACAAGAAACGAGATACAAGTTAATGTATCACGCCTAAGTGTTTTGGGATTATTTGGTTTTCGTCAGATGACTTACACACCTAGACGGAGGGAGTAGTACAGTGGAGACACTCTACCGCTTCTGGCTCCTCCTAGGTCATTGAAACGTCTCCCTCTACTGAATGCCGTTATACTTTTGTTCACCGACATGCGGGCCATGCAGCGTGCGGGCCCAAATGCCATCCACCCAATTAGAAGGCAGTATGCAGGAGGAGAGTCACCCCGGTCGTAGCGCGGCAGTAACGAGCCGTCGTATCACAAAACCCCACCTCCCCGCAGTCTAAGTTTGACGGACGAAGCAACCATCATTTCACTCTTCGCTGAATCCCCTTCTCTCTCACCGTCTTTCAAGAAAGGCAACACTCGCATGTGCCACTATTCTTCTCTCCGAAAGAAGGGAAGGTAAGCGGATCCGTGATGTTGGTATATTTTCATTCAGAGAAAAAAAATAACTTTTGCAAAGCAGTAACCGATCCTCACTCTCTTTTTTTTTCATTGTCATTGCGATTGTGTTTTCCTTTCAGTGGTCTCCTAGTATTCGTCAGTTTCATGATGGACCAAGGAGAACCAGGCAAAGATCTGCTGATATTGGAGCAGACGCGGGAGGCTGATCCCCACGAGACAGAGAGCTCCAAGAAAATGGAGGCAACCACCGAGCTGACCCCAGATACGCTCACGGCCACTACTGAGATGGTCAACGCCCCATTTGAGGTTACAACCCCCGTGGCACTGCAGGAGCAATTTTCCCCATTCGAGGATGTGTCCCCCGCATCTGAGCTGCCCAAGGTGATTTCCTTCTTTGAGGATCTCGATTGTGGTTTTTCATCTAAGTATGTGGTGATTTTTTTTAGAAAAGGAAGTATGTGGTGATTAATAATGCAAAATTTTATTAGCTTCGATTCCATGCTATACAGAGTGGTTTAAATAACTTTTGTTTCTTATACTGAAAAGTAATTCAGAATTTGTTTCTGTTCCAATTAGAGCCCTGATGCAGACAAGGATTGTGTGGTTGTATATGTCACTCGCAATGAGGCGGACGACCTGAATATACGCACTGGGAAAACAGAGTTCTTAGGCTGTTGGAACATGGAAGCCATTTTAGGTTATACCAATGAAGAGAAGTATACCAGCCTCACTAATGTCAGGCGAGTTGTACAGGGTGTACTGAAGCACAAGAAGTTCAAAGCTACTCCTTCGTTTGTGAGGCATACTGTTCTTGTCAAGCTTACGCAGGAAGATGACGTGGCATGCCTCCACAAACAAGTTTATAAGTGGCAAGGCCACAAGGTTGTCTTCATGAAGGTTCATAGGATTGAGCTGCTGCGAGACGTCCTCGATGATGTTCATGGCAAGGTCCGTCTTGTGTCCAGCCCAAATTAGATCGAGGCATGAAATAGTTGCCCCAGCTAGTGTTTAATAGTAGTTTGGATTGTGTCTAATTATCCGAACCTTGCCTGTTATCGACCCCTCTGGGGCTAGTACTATGTTTGAATCCGTCTATGGGAACTGCTGCTACTTTTGTGTGCCCGTGAATCATGTGAGAACCATCGTAATTGTTGCCGAAACAGATGCGTCCTCACTAGTTTTTTCATGAATATGGCATGGTAAGACATAAGTTGTCATGGTTTATCATACGAGCAGTGTGTGTTTTGATGAAATAGAGCACTCGTTCGAGAACCGTGCGCCGACGTATACATAAGTACTTGTAAACACTGTTGGCGCTACCCCACTTGTAAGCAGTTGTGCAAAACACGACACATTGGCTCAGCTCGCTTCAACACTAGGCTATCGACCAGCTAACAATCAACAATATGCTGTCTGACATATAAGCAACTATGTATCTTGTTACAGTGGTTCATGCAGTTAATTGAGGCCATAATGTAATAAATTCCAAATGTTCACACGCTAGTCCAACGCTCATGTGGAACACTCACATTAAATTCGTCTTCATAAAAAACTTGAAAAGCATAAGTTAAGCAATTTTATAAATCTCAATGATCCGTAGAACATAACAAACACATACTAGTTCACAACAAAAGGTAAAGTTGTGAGAAGGTTTACAAATCAGGAAAAAACAAGCAAAAGGCTTCTATGAGCAAAGGGCCTCCCGGCAGGCTTAAATTTCCTGGAGTTCACTCTTGTTTTTTCTTGTTGCCACCATTCAGGGTTAGGTTCTCTCATTCCAGAATAACCAGTTATAATTGTGGTCTCAATTTGGAATGCTGAACTGAACCATGCAAAGGTATCTTGACCGGTGAGATTCTTGTGCATTCCACTAAATTTAAGCACCGCTATTTGCAGAAATAAGCAGACCACAATGCCTCTTGTCCGCAAGACCTATCCAAAAACCGCCGTGCAGCCATGCCCGGCTAGTCCTCGGTCCATGGATGAACTGGTAGAAAGTGCATTCGGACTAGGATGCAGTTGTTTTCGCTCGTCTCACCTGTAATCGGGAAGTAAAACATACTGAATCAGCTTGTTTTAGATTGCGTTGGTCATTCTACCTTAGTTACTACCAATGTAGGGATACCTTGAAGACGGGAGGTTAGACGGCGGCAACGAGGGATAGCCATCTCATTTCTTGCAGTTGTACTAAAACTGAGGTGTGTGCTTTTGATTGCAGCGGATAGAAATGATCTGAGAGACAGACATCCCGAAGCGATATGGAGACAGACATCCCTGTTTGCGCGAATACGAAATACGGTTATTTAAAGAGTGACAAATATTACTACTTTCCCCCGTTTCCTCTTAGAACCAAGTCCTGGATTCATGCTACAACTTTCCCACTTTCTTCCCTGTTTGAACCAACGCTTTGAGTCGACTGTATGAACTAGCTTTACTTCTAATAATAGTAGAAGTCTAGATGGCTTTGGAACAACGGACGGAAGTAGAAAATGATTCACACGAAAGGAGCTGGGGCAGTAGAGCAAGGCAGGTTTCAAAGGAATATATACCTGAGGGTCGTCGGCATGTGGCAAAGAGGGCGTCAGGAGGCCGCATCTTGGCCACAATACCGCAGGGAGGAAGAAGGGGTCAGAGGCCGTCCCGAGCCGGCGCTCTCTCGGAGAGAACGACACGGCCGCCGATCGGGACGCACAGGCAGCCGTTGGTCTCCTCCCGCACCGCCGATGACAGCATGAACGATGCACCTACACCCCTGCCCCGGTCGAGGTTGTCCGGCCGGATTTGTGACCAGCCGTGAGCTGAGAGAGAGTGTGGCCACCTATGTCTTGCTTAGATCTGGAGAGCATGAGAGAGTGAACGAGAGGAACCCTAGTAAGGCAAGCGCTAAGGCTCCTGCTTTTATATATAGTGGAGTGATTTTGTTGTACCAGCTTCAAAAAAATGTGTTCCTACGTGTACCCGCGAGTGGGTGTGAGAGAACTAGTGCGTGCGTGCACCGCTTCTCTTCGTGAGAGTACAATATACTATGCCCAAAGAACGCTCGCCGCAAGAGTAATAGTATAAGTGTGTGACGTGTGAGCTAAAATAAAATGTGCGCGCCGTCTTTTGTTTTTTAGAAGTTCTGAGGGTAGGGTGTGAAGAGCACATATGTGCTTGACGCGTCTACCTGCAGATAGGCGGTGGAGTGCGACGTCTTGAGTCTGCGAGGGGACTCGGGACTCGGGAGAGTCGTGACTCATGAGGGTGCATGTGCGTGAGAGAGAGAGGGGGCACGTATCAATGCAATGCATGTGTCCGTAAATCATTGTCCGACAAACGTTCGCCACAAGCCTTTTCCTGACAAACGCCGTAAGAACCGTTAGATCGGCATCAAGCGATGTCAATTTTGCCATGTCATTTAATGTAACAACCACTCCTCCTACACACAAATCTTCCACGTGAGTGTTAGCAACTGCCGTATGCTCCCTTCGTTCGAAATGCACGATTGCATATAGGATATAGCTTTATTGAAAATTGAACCTCGCAAAATTTTACCGAAGTTTTCGTGTACCAAATTGCACATGTAGAATACCCTGTATATATCATTTCATTCATCTTGAGAGGTAACTATAAAGATGGGTGAGGAGTCTACAAGGAAAGACCATCGTATCACCCGCAGCAATTTCAAGCATCCTTTAGTGTCGAGGAATATCATAGGACCTCTATATGATATGATTTTTATAGGATTTTTCCTTTAGAGCCAATTGGTTCATAGGAATAGATTCATATACTCCACATTTCAAAGGAAATAAACATGATATCATTTCTATAGCTTTAGAGCCACTTGGTTCATATGAATGGATTCCTATACTCCCTTAATTTCAAATCCCTCCTCATAGGAACTGAGATACATGTCATCTCTAGATTCAATAGAAAAGTTCCTATGATGTGAACCAAATGACATCTCTTTTCCAATACCTACTCATAGGAATTGAGATGCTCCATGTCATTTCTTTCCCTACAACTTCCATGTATACATCTTCTATTCCTAAATAGATAGTACAACCCACTAGTAGTTTTTTCCAAAACATGCAACTATGGCACAAGAACTATATGGTGTGCCAACAACTTTGAAAGATGGTCGCTGGATGAAGCTAACCTGACAGTGCAGAGATAGGCAAATCCAAGCACTACTGGCCATTGGATATCATCAACATTCCACCAGATCTGCCACATGTACAATTTAGAAGACTCCATGGTTGAACTTAAGCATAATGCACAAACCTCAAAACACAAGCACTTCTCCTTTGTTCTAGAATCTTACGTATCATAATTGATTATTTTTAAATGAATTGCCATTATTTGTTTTTTACTTTATGATTTAAAATGCACAACCCCATGAATCTTAACATTTTTATAAAACTAATTGATTTTGAATGAGATGAACTATAAGAACTAAAAGAACATCTACATCATGCATATATGACTCAAAGCTTTACATGCTATAGTGTGTATTTATTCATAATTTGGTTTCGAAATCTCATGCGTTCAATACATGTGTACCTTACTAGTTTTGAGTAGAGTAGCAAATGTCACGCGGCTCCGGGTATATCAAAATGCAGGGCCGATGCATCATTGCCATTCGGTCCAACCTACGTCCACAATTTTTTGTACGTACTATATCTCCACTGGTCCCCGAACCCAAAATGTTGCCTCGTTCCCGTAAAACCAAGCGGCCCACACATATTTAAGGCGTTGACTCGAACCCGTTTACTACGACGTGGCCCCGCACGCCATAGTACTCCTACAAACCCAACCGCCGCACTCATCATCGGTTTTCTTCAAGAGGACGAGGGAGAAGCCGATTTGTAGTGGAGGCGCTTTAAAAAAAGGATCTGTAGTGGAGACCCCTACCCTAGGGTGTCCTAGGTAGCTGCTGCACGCATCATTGTTCTCTCTTTTCTTTATGCTCTTGCGCCCTGAGTGAAATGATGGTTGCTTCGTCCATCCAGCACTCCAGCTTAATGCGGGAAAGGTGGGGCTTTGTGATTTGACCCCTCATCGCTCATTTGCTACTACTACAGCGCTACGACCAGGGTGCCACCAATTCCAACCGCTGCTCCGAACTGTAATTTGGTGCATCGCACGTGGAACAAGACGGTGGATGAGCCACATGTCGGCCAAAGGGGTTCTGTTAAGTGTGTCGCCATTTCGGTGTGCGGATCGACCTCGCTTGAGTTGCTTTGCCAACACGACAGGAGTAGCCTACCACTTGGTTTTGCTCCTTGGTGAATCCCGACTATATTGATCTAAAAAGATACCTACTGAACTACCCTCTCCGTCTCGGTTTTTTTAGGCGTCTCGGTTTATAGGGCCTGCACGTAGTTCTATGTCACAAAAAGTATATCATTGGATTCTTAAGCGGATGTAGTTGTATTTAAAAGTCGAGGGCGGGGCTTTTCCTACGCGGTAGGCGGCGGGGCAGTTCCGCCTAGTCGGTTCGACAGAGACGCGAGAAGACGAGGGAGTAGGCTGCTGTAAACGTGGGGCTGTGTGATTGGACGGTGAGTTCTTCTTGAGAACAGGTGAGGCCCCGTGATTTGACTTGCCATTATCATTTTAACTGCGGCGCTACGACCGGCGTGAGTCTCCCGATTCCTGACCACCTCCATGTGCCTCTCCCAGTGCTCCACCATGTAGTAGAGGCTGGCTCTTGCATGAGAGCCCACTTCTCCACTTTTTCCTTGCCTCTCTTTCCTCCACATATGCAAAAAATGCCATGTAGTAAAGCACACTATTGTACTTACCGATGCATGTACAAGTTCATGGAAATTTAGTGGCCATTCATGCATTCGTTCTAATTAGTGCCTCGGTAAACATAACTTCTTGAGAAAAACGAGCGTACTAATTACTTGTGCAAACTACTAAATTAATTCGACCACACACCGTCTACCTTGGTTGGAGAGATTTTGAAATTGAGCCATAAACTGGAAAGCAGGGAGTAGTAACTTTTGTCTTGATTACTATTTGTGGCCTTGTATAGATGCAAAATGTATTTTTTTAGTGGCCTTGTATAAGTAAATGGAGGGAGTACTAACCAAAGTATACGTAGTAGGGACGAGGAGTAAACGGAGGGAGTAGTAAAATTTTCTCCTCGTGCTGCAGTAGTAGTAGTAGTAGTAGTAGTAGTAGTAGTAGTAGTAGTAGTAGTAGTAGTAGTAGTAGTAATACTACTCGTAAGCACAGCTTCACCTCATCCTGCGAGCCACCGCGCCTGTGGGCGGGGGAGACGGCGTACTAAGCAAGCTTCTCCTCATTCTGCGAGTTGACGGGGCACATCAAAAGTACTCCAGTGTATAGAGCCTAGCCTCTAAGGTAGGCCCCACATGGTTTGCCTCTTTTTTTAATTTAGCATAACGCGTCAAGTCACAATTTGTTTGTTCACCCGTGGTAGATGATCCTCCCTCCACCAAGTGGACAACCAGTACACGTGCCAAATTACCACGTGGGCTGCCTTTTTCGTACAGAAATGAGCTCCACCGTGTACCCGCGCGGGTGTGGTTGGGAAAGAGACGGGAGTACGTGCGCCGTGCGTGCACCTCTTCTCTTCGTGCATGTCCCCCACCTACGTGGGGGTGTGTGAGAGAGATACGTACAAACCTAAACATAATGCGCCGTCCATCCCCATGCCTCCGCCCAGTCCGACCACCAGTCACCACCACGCCCCACTCCTCCTCACCTTATCTCTCATCTTTCTCCCTCCATTTTTATAAACAAGGGGCCACTATCAAAATTACAATTTGCCGATATACAAGGCCACTAACACTAATCGATGCAATATTAATGGTGTTTGCCTCGTGGTACTAGCAAAGGAGGACATTAATTATCCCTTGCATGCATGCGGGAGTTTGTAAAGAAATGCATCTTGATGTTCCGTGCAATGCACGGGCATCTAGCTAGTCCATGAAAACAACACATGGCAAAATTCCACGGCGAACGAGGGATTTGAATCTGTTGGGAGGGGTTGTCTGGATCTTGCTCGGGGTAGCCAAAATATTGGCGACCCTTTTGTCCACCGGTGCCTTTGCCACCGATGAACAAGGAATGGTTCGGGTGCTCATGCTGTCATGCATACTCCAGCGCATGTTGGAGACGAGCTCGCACGAGCTGTGTTTTTTTGTCCCACAACACCACCCGAGCCGCCCGCAGACCGACCGGCAACCCGCAAATTATGCCATCCAACCCTAGCCGCACACATTATGACAGCAACTCAACCAACCGGACGAAATTCACGCAAACACGTAGACAAACTGATATTTCATATAAACAACGATGGAAATCATATAAAATACCGGATTTTCATACAAACATGACGAATTTCATTACGTTCAAATGAACTATGCAGTGCTAGTTCTGGACAGCACATGTATATAATACCTGGCCTAAATGGTCGCCCACCGATCGATTTGTGTTCCTCATGTCCGGCAGCAAGATCACCGGACTGCCGGGAGCCCCGGAGGTATATGCTTCAGCGCAAAGGACAGCTCGCTTCCCCACTGCCCAACTGATACCATTGGCTGGTGCCGTAAGATGATGGTGGCCGACACCGGTTCGAGTTCATCACCGGCCACTACTTCGCTATAGCCTGCACCGGCTCGGGTTCATCCTAACATTGACCTCTTCCGTGGAGCCCATGCGGGGTCGACGAAGGTCCTCACAACAAAAGCATCCGGCAAGACACCTGCTGTATACGCCGGCGTCGCCTCCACGGTGGCCTTTATGGGACCCAAGCGGCGGCGGCCTCCCATGTTCTACTTCTCCTTGATGATGGCGGTGGACGCGGAGGCGCTGGCCACCGACTCGTCGCTCTCCGCGCACCCGGCTTCTGTCGCTGCTTGCATGGAGCGGCCGCCGGCATGGGAGTCTCGGCCACGGAAACGGGAGACGCGGTACGAGGCGGCGGCGTGGACCGCAGCAACGACGCTCGCGTTGCTCCTCGTCGAGCTGGCTCGAGCGGCGGTTCTTTGAACTCGCGGGCGGCTTGGAGCGGCAATCGGCTCCATTGGGTGAGGGAGGGAGGTGGATCAGCGAGCTACATAGCTCGTATCCGGCGGGCTACCCAGCCGGCTTGGATGCGGAATAACTACTCTTCGTAAGCCATTGTAAGAGTGGACAAAATGGTGGAGGAGATAGGGGAGCGGCGAAGGTGTGCGATTCTTGGCCGGCGTTTGGCCTCGTTTAAATAGGAGATTAAATAGACGGCGGATGGGAGGAGCTCGGCCGGCGTTGCGTTTAACACCAGCCCGGTCATGAACGGACGTGTGTCCAGAGTGGGTTTCTCGGCTTCCACACGGGCGGGTTTTATGGAGGCGTTTGAATGCGGCACGGAGGCGTGTTCAGCCGGGCGTGCATTGAGTGGCGCCATCGACTCTGACCTAGGACACCGCGCCGTTCTTCCACTGACGTGTGGGTTCTTTGGGTGCATGGCCTGCATGTCAGTTACCCAACGCAGGCAGCGCACAGAAGAGGAACCTTTGGTGGGCCAGGGCGGTCAGAAGTGGGCATTTCATAAACCGATGATTGTTCATTGAGTGTGATGTCATCTTTTTCATGTAGATAAGCCTACTATGTTGATAGCCCGTTCGATACGTTGTGATTCATAAAGATTGCTGCAAACTTCAATGTTCTGCTTATCACAGATAAGATTGATTAATACCCGTAACAATCCATGTCCTTAGCAAAGGGTGCATGCACGTATAGGTTGAGCGTGTGTCTTACGTCGTGTGTTGTGTGCATGCATGCGTGCGAGTGTTGCGTGCGTGCAAAGTGCGTTTGATGTTGCATGCATGGGTGCGTACGTGCGTGTGTTCGTGAGTGCATGTTTACGTGTCAGTGTTGCACGCCAGCATGTGTGCATGTGTACGTTATGTGTACGTGTCAGTGTTGCATGCCTACATGCGTGCGTGCATGTGTACGTGCGGGTGAGGCTACGTCGGTCCGACCGACTTTTTCATCTCTGGTCATTAGATTTTCCAGCCATTGGATACGAAATCAAGGGCGCCCGGTTTATCATCAAACTCCCCACGAGCCGCCGGCCACCACCGGTCGAACCGCCAGCCCCGCCGCCCGCGGCCGCCTCCCGAAACCACTCCCCACGCCCGATCCGCCCGCGCGGCTATCCCTCTAGCCCCCGCCCCAGGCCGAGCTTTTTCTCCGGGGATCCCCACCCCACCGCCTAATGAACGCCCCCCAACTGCCGGTGACTACCAACCAGAGGTCTCACGACTTTGAATACCCACCGACCACTAATTTATTACCATTTACATCCTTCATATACGCTACCGACGGGTGGGCCCTATGGTAATTTGCGCTGCTGAATGTGGACCGTTTGACTAGTCAATTGATCGTGTTATCAACAAATTACGGAGTTGTATGGTGAGCCAATGACCGTATGATCACCCTAAAATGTACTCCTATTTTATTAACACAGTACAGACTCAAACTACCATTTCTTTCTTTCATATACGGGCTGACAGGTGGGCCCCACCGTTACGCGCCTCGATGGTGCAACACTAGTTGCGCCGCGTGGAACGTTTGACTGGTCAATTGATTGTGTCATCAACATAATATGGAGTTGTAAGGGTGAGCCAGTGACCGTATAATCATGACATGTATTTGTTTAACACGGTACAGACGCAAGGGCCCATATATACGCGCAAGCACTCACCGCTATAAGCGCACACTCGCGAACCCTACCCCTATGAGCACCTTCGAGAGAGTGGGCCAGCATATATGATCTTGAGATTTTACAAAGTCACCATAGGTGCCTCGTAGTCGAGTGGAAGGTCTCCTCCCACTGAATGTACATCGCTGGAAAATACTGAAATTAACACAAGATAAATGCGAGCACCGGGACTTTAACCTTGGTGGGCTCAAGAAACCACTGTCCTCTAACCATCCAACCACATGTTGGTTAGCACGACAAAATGTATGTGGTGACCGTGATGAGCTTATTACGAAGTCGGTGACCATATCGTGCTTTTGCTTCAAATACAATGACCATAAGTGTAAATCAACAAAATACAGAGCACGCATCAAATGCAAAGTCCGTCAGTGTCATCAACAAAATATGGACACCTATCGTGAGCTATATACCGTTGTACTATTGTATATGCTTATTTTCTTAGTGGCCCATTGCGTGTGTGGTGTGGTGGGCACATCATTTCTAGTTGTGGTGGGTCAACATCAAGACTCATGGGTCGGTTCCATCCTGCGCCACATATAGGTTGGACCGAACGTGTTATACGAAGACCCTTGTGGAGGACTCGGCGTACAACACAAAGCTACCAGAGTCGCGGAGGACTCTATCCCCACTGGTGATAAGCCGACTATATATGATTTGTAATCCTAGGCCCTTAGTATGTTATACGAGCTTGGGGGCTAGTTAAATCGATAGTATACACACACGCACAATGCACGGTATTCACGTGTACTTTGTACACACCCCTATCACTAATATACAGTACCAGGAGTAGGCTCTTTCTTCAACCGCAAGGGTCCGATCCGAACTAGGGTAAAACTTTGCCTCGTATTACCATCCAGCCTAACAACCAGGGATATCCTAGAATGACGATATGATGAAATCATATCGCCAACTACTAAGAGAGAGGTGTGTCCGGGGCAATGTGTGCGAGAGGCCTAAAGATAATGTGCGTGCGGGAGACACGTACACATATATGTGCGTATAGAGGGCTAGTAGATACCGTGCATGTGTATATATGCATGTGAGAGAAATAGTGTTTTCCAACTAAGATTAGTGAAAAGAGTGGTACATAGTAGTCAGAGAGAGAGAGAGAGAGAGAGAGAGAGAGAAACAGAGAGAGCATGTGCATGAGACACCCCGACAACCTGAGAGAGATTGTGAGCATGTGTGAAAGAGAAATGCCGATGCATATAAAGTGTGTGCACTTATGCGTTAGATAGAGAGATATATAACAGCGTCTGTGAGAACAGGCGAGGCATAGTGCATCTAGGTGTAAAAGGCGGTTCTACGCATTAAATTAAAATATAAATGGCATTATTATTTTTGGATGAGATCATGAATTTTGCAAATTGCGTATGGACGAAAATCAGTCTATCAGACACCCATACTCTATTGAATTCTAGCATGTGCATGTGTTTATTTCATATTATCGATCCATAGAGTGAGAGCGGTTTGAAATACAGGCAATGGATGTGAGGGAGTCCTGGACTAGGGGGTGTCCGGATAGCCGAACTATCATCACGGCCGGACTCCAGGACTATGAAGATACAAGATTGAAGACTTTGTCCCGTGTCCAGATGGGACTTTCCTTGGCGTGGAAGGCAAGCTTGGCGTCTGAGATATGTAGATCTCCTACCATTGTAACCGACTGTGTAACCCTAACCTATCCGGTGTCTATATAAACCGGAGGGTTTTAGTCCGTGGGGCGAACAACAATCATACCATAGGCTAGCTTCTAGGGTTTAGCCTCCTTGATCTCGTGGTAGATCTACTCTTGTACTACCCATATCATCAATATTAATCAAGCGGGAGTAGGGTATTACCTCCATCGAGAGGGCCCGAACACAGGTAAAAACATCGTGTCCCTTGTCTCCTGTTACCATCCGCCTAGACGCATAGTTCGGGACCCCTACCCGAGATCCGTCGGTTTTGACACCGACATTGGTGCTTTCATTGAGAGTTCCTCTGTGTCGTCACCGATAGGCCCAATGGCTCCTTCGATCATCAACAACGACGCGATCCAGGGTGAGACTTTTCTCCCATGACAGATCTTCGTATTCGGCGGCTTTGCACTGCGGGCCAATTAAGCAGCCATCCGGAAGCAGATCGAAAGCTACGCCCCTGGCCATCAGGTCAGATTTGGAAGTTTGAACTATACGGCCGATGTCCGCGGAGACTTGATCTTCGACGGATTCGAGCCACAGCCGAGCGTGCCACACTGTCTCGATGGGTATGATCTAGCTCTGCCGCCGAACAGTGCCCTGGAGGCCGCACCAGCATCCGCTCCGACCCTTAATCCGGAGCCGGATTCCCCGATCGAGGACGAGTGGTTGGACGCCGGCTCGGGGGCTACGATCTCTACGGTGATTAAGCCGAACTCCATCCCTGTCCTTTGCGAAGACCTTGACTCCAGGGTGCCGGACTCCTCTCCGGACTCAGAACCCTCCGCGCCCCTGCCAATCGAATCTGATTGGGCGCCGGTCATGGAGTTCACTGCCGCGGAAATCTTTCAGCACTCGCCCTTTGGCGACATCCTAAATTCACTAAAGTCTCTCTCTTTATTCGGAGAGCCCTGGCCGGACTACGGACAGGAAGGTTGAGATACGGACGACGAAATTCAACGCCCACCCACCACCCACTTTGTAGCCACTGTCGATGATTTAACCGACATGCTCGACTTCGACTCCGAAGACATCGACGGAATGGACGACGATGCCGGAGACGACCAAGACAAAGCGCCTACAAGGCACTGGAAGGCCACCTCGTCATACGACATATACATGGTGGACATCCCAAAATATGGGAACGGTGATGGAACAACGGATGATGACCCCTCCAAGAAGCAACCGAAGCACCGACGTCAGCGGCGCCGCTCTAAATCCTGCCACAGCAAAAACGGTGATTCCGGCACGGGAGATAATAACACCCCGGACAGTGCCGAAGACAACCCCCTCCTGTAGGACTCAGCACAGGAGGAGGGAGAAGCAAGTCCGCCTGACGGTCTGGCAGAAAGAGAGGTCGAGGGCGATAATTATGCGCCTCCTCCGAAGATGAGGCAAGCCTCGACGATGACGAATTTGTCGTGCTCGAGGATCGGCTGAACAGAGGCGTTTCAAACGCAGGCTTATAGCCACGGCAAGCAGCCTCAAGAAAAAGCAGCAACAGCTTAGAGCTGACCAAGACACGCTAGGCGGCGAGATGGATGAAGTCCTTGCTGCCGAAAGATTACCGTCGCGCGGATCTGACAAACCGGCCGGGCGAACACGATGAGACAAAGCTCATATGAGCTACATCGTGATATGTGCCCAATACGTAGGCGCCAAGACACCCACTATGCTTCACGGATGAAGTAATAGATCATCAAATCCCGAGGGCTTCAAACCCGTAAACATCGAATCATACGATGGTACCACAGATCCTGCGGTGCGGATCGAGGACTATCTCCTCCATATCCACATGGCCCGCGGTGATGATCTACATGCCATCAAATACCTCCCACTCAAGCTTAAAGGACCAGCTCGGCATTGGCTAAACAGCTTGCCGGAGAATCAATTGGTTGTTGGGAGGACACGGAAGCCGCATTCCTTGATAACTTCCGGGCACATATGTGCGACCACCGACGCCGATGACCTCAGCCATATAATTCAGCAGCCGGAAGAATCGGCGGACAATTACGGACACGGTTCCTAACAAAGAAAAATCAAATCGTTGATTGTCCGGATGCAGAGGCCCTTGCAGCCTTCAAACATAACATCATGCGACGAATGGCTTCCCGACACCTAGGACAGGAAAAGCGAAATCCATGGCAGCCCTCACAACACTCATGACCCGCTTTTGTGCGGGACAGGACAATCAGCTAGCTCGAAGCAACAACTTGGCCAAACACCACGATAGTTCGGATACCAAGGACAACAATGGCAGGTCGCGGCCGCAACAAGAACAAGCGCCGCATTAACGGCAATATCATCAAGATACGGTTGTCAATGCGGATTCAGAGGCTCTAAACCCGGTCGTGAAGAAGCCATTCAAAAGAAATACCCAGGCCGTCCAACTTGGACCGAATACTCGATCGCTTGTGCGGATACATGGCACCTGAAAAACCAGCCAATCGCACCAACAGGGATTGTTGGGTGTTCAAGCAAGCGAGCAAGTTAAGTGCCGAACTCAATGACAAGGGCTGCATAGCGACGACGAGGAAGAGCCCGGCCGCGAACAATAGAGGACAAGAGGGTTTTCCCACACAAGTGCGGACGGTGAACATGATATACGCAACCCACATACCCAAAGGGAGGCGAAGCGTGCACTAAAGGGACGTATATGCGATAGAGCGATCGCCCAAGTTCAACCCATGGTCTTCTGCCCGATCACCTTCGATCGAAGGACCACCCCACTAGCATCCGTCACGGCGGTTTCGCCGCATTGGTTCTTGACCCAATTATTGATGGATTTCACCTCACCGTAGTCACGATGGGCCGGTGGTAGCAACTGAACCTGCTTTATCAGGATATAGTGTGCAAAATGGGCATAGACCCCTCAAGGATTAAACCTACAAAGACGACCTTTAAAGGCGTCATACCGGGTGTAGAGGCCAATTGTACAGGCTCAGTTACACTCGAAGTGGTCTTCGGATCCCCAGATAACTTCTGAAGCGAAGAGTTAATCTTCGACATCGTCCCGTTCTGCAGCTGTTATCATGCACTGCTCGGACGAACCGCATTTGCAAAGTTCAATGAGGTGCCGCACTACGCATACCTCAAGCTCAAGATGCCAGGCCCTCGAGGAGTAATCACGATCAATGGAAACACCGAACGCTTTCTCCGAACGGAGGAGCACATGGCGGCCCTCGCGGCGGAGGTGCAAAGCAGCCTCTCACAGCAATTCTCGAGTCCGGCCGCTAAGCGTCCGGACACTGTCAAACGCGCCCGGAGTAACCTACAACAAGACCGCCTGGCACGATTCAAGCACGCCAGCGTAATCCGGCCCCAACCCCAGCCCTCGCGAAATTACGAAGCCAGTACTACGCATACATAACTACGCTCTGGAGATACCATGGGCATAAGGGGAGGGGCACGACCACGGCACACCCAGAATGCGGCTCAACAGCACCAGGGGCTCCCGATTGTGTCATTCTTTTTTCCTCTTTCTTTTTTTTCTCTTCTTTTTTCTTACTTTCAGGACTCCGTTTTCTAGAAGTCCTATCCGGCACTAGAATCGCCGAACTCACGATGCAACAGCCAGTGAAGCAGAAAGCTACGTCGAGTGTTCAGGTGGTCTCTATTACGAGCATTATACCTGTTTTACATACCATCCCGCAGCTTACCCTGGAGGGGGACATTTTAGATAGTCCCATCCCTTGCTTATCGAACTATTTGTATCGTTCTGCTTACAGTTCATTACCATTTTGAATAAACAATACATTGCTTTTTCTTATTATTGCACTCCTTTCTTTATCTATACATATGTTCATTTCATGACATGTTCCACCCGTACACTTTAGTACGGCCAATACACCAGGGGCTTAAGTACCCCAAAATTATGGTGTGATAAGTCCGAACACTTTCACAAGTGCGGCACCCGAACTTATAGCATTATATGAATCGGCTCCGAATCATGTCTTGGGTCAATAGTTGGGTTTGCGGCTCCCGTGTTTTGGTATCTTACGTTCCGTTATATCGGCTAAGGTAGCACCGGAGAACCACTGCGATTGTGCCCCGGTTGAGCTGGGTTGAGCACCTCGATGGAGAAAGCTAAAACTGACCGTCATGATAGGGCGAGAGCGATCGCTGTTCGAGAGGTTTTTTCAGGTCCCTAAAGACTTATGCCGCTTAGAGCGAGGAACCGGAATTGTTCGGCCAAGGCGTGGATAGCGCCCTGAACTCGGTCTTCCGAATACTAGGGGCTTCGCCGAAATTTAAAATTATAGAATTGTATGGCTAAGTGAGAGTGTTCAAGCATTATAAGTCCGGTTGCCTTATTCGTTGCGTTGAGCACCTCCCTAGATGGACCCAAGAATGGGAACAAGAGTGCTCAAGTTTATCCCGAACACCCGGCACTTTCGTGGCATGGGGGCTGAAGCCAATGACTTGCCATCTCTCAAATTTGATAAACGGCTGCACTGAAGGTAATATTTTAAATTAACAAAGCGTTTCTTAAGCGCTTATGAACAAGTTTTCAGCATACAGGATCACAAATGCGAGTCTATTAAAAATTACATCTTTGGAGCACTCATCCGCTATTCGGCGGGCACCCTTCAGGAGGCCCTCATAGTACATTTCGGGCGTGCGATGCTCCTTGCCCTTCGGTGGCCCGTCCGTCACAAGCTTCTCCGCATCCAGCTTGCCCCAGTGCACTTTAGCACGGGCAAGGGCCCGATGGACACCTTCAATGCAGACGGAGCGCTTGATGACTTCAATCCGTGGACAGGCGTCCACCATCCGCTGCACTAAGCCGAAGTAGCTCCCAGGCATGGCTTCCAATGGCCACGGCCGAACTACAAGGCCCTTCATGGCCCGTTCGGCGACCTTGTGGAGCTCGACCAGCTACTTCAGCTGGTCGCTCGAAACTGCCGGACGTTCGACCTCGGCATCACGAGACCAGAACACCTTCTCCGTCGAGCTCCCTCCTTGGCGCGGTAGAATGCGGCGACATCGGACACACCACGGGCAGATCTGCGAATGCTCTGGAGAGCTCGAATCCGGATAAGTAATAGGTAATTCACTTTCACATGCTTGCTTTGCATAAAGAATGCCTTACCCGCCGCTATCTTCTTTAATGATTCAATTTCACGGAGGGCTTTTGGGCCTCGGCCTTAGCAGCTTTGGCACTCTCAAGAGCGAAGCAAGCTCGGACTCTCGGGTCTTCAAGTCACGCTCCAAACCCTCGTGTTTTTCCACGAGCACGGAGCTCTTGCCGCACCTCCGCCAGCTGCGCCTCCCCTTCTCTCGCTCGGTGCGTTCCAGCCGCTTTGTTTTCGACCACGGACATCGCTTCCTTCAGGTCACCACCTCGTTAAGTGGCCCTGCAGTACCCATGTTATTCCTATTATTTTTTGCAACCGAAACCTTTCTATAAGGTATTTCTTTCATAAGGTATTACTTACCTTACTTGTCCTCGAGCTGCTTCTTGGCAAGGCCGAGCTCATTCTCGGACCGCTCGAGGCTCTGCTTCAATGCATTGACCTCCATGATCGGTCTTGGCAGAGGTCGGCAGCGCCTGCATTCCCATATTGACATACTTATGTTAGACTCCTGCGTATATCTTTTTAGATCCTTAGTCCGGCTTTTCTTTCCGAACACGAACTAAGCATCAGAACTCTTGTCTATGCGGTAATATTTTTACATATTCTAAACTTACCTCAAAGCCTGTTAGAAGGCTGGTACAGGCTTCGGTCAGCCCGCTCTTGGCGGACTGAACTGTCCGGATCACCGCACTCATAACAGTGCGGTGCTCCTCCTCGATGGAGGCGCTGTTAAGCGCCTCCAGTAAGCTATCCGGTGCCTCCGGTTGGACGGAGGACACCGGCGTCTTACCCTTCTTACGAAGGGGCCGCTTGCCGGACTTCGGAGCCGCTGAAGGCTCCGTTATGGAGTCCGGACAAGGGTCGGGCTTAGAGCCCCTGGGGGTCTCGCCCCCACGCGCTCGAGTCCGGGAGGTTGCCTTGTGGCGCCTCCTGCGCCACCTCCTCTTGACCAGGCCCCCCTTGGGGCACCACCTCGACGTCGTCTGCAGCGTGAGGCGAGGAAGCGGCCGGAAGCGAAGTACTCTCCATTTCCGACGAACCCAGGGACCCGCTCGACGAAGCGGCGAACTCACCCTTGGGTAGGCTACATGATTGTTCGGAATTAGAGAACACTATGCAATGAAAAAGCCATGGGTATTCGGACATTTATGATCTCGCCAGGGGCTTGGCCCTTGTTGGCCAATCCTCCTCGTCGTTGTCGACGTTGCTGGAAAAGTCCGGAGGAAGGGTTCTTCCCTTCTTGGACCCTCCGGCCTCCCCAGTTGGGGCGGCCTTCCTTTTCCTCTCCTCCCCCGCTGGGGGAGAGGCTTCTTTTTCCTCCTCCTCATCCTTAGGAGAAGATTCTGCTTCAGAATCTCACAACACCAGGCGTCGGGAGCTCCTTTGAGTTCCCGTTGCCTCCTTCTTGGCCTTCTTCTCCGGCACCACATGAGGTACCGGAGCCAGCCTTCCGATTAATCAAGGCGTCCGGCTGGAGTCTTACGGCAAAGGAGCCGGACAGTTAACCTGTCCGGACTTCTTCAACCAGTCTGTTAAAGGTTATGGGGTTTTAGATCCGCATAGAGTCAAACTATGAAAAAAGAGTCCCATAAAGGGTAAAATAACTCACCTCGCTGGCTTGACGCTGCGAGCTGAATCCGCGATCTTCGGTAGCGGATGTGGGAGCCTCGGCGCCCTTGAACAACACCTTCCAGGCATCTTCATACGTAGTGTCAAAGAGCCTTTTTAGAGTTGAGTGTTGTGCCGGATCGAACTCCCACAATTTGAAGGCCAGTTGTTGGCATGGGAGAATCCGGCGGATGAGCATAACCTGGATTACGTTGACAAGCCTGATATTCTTGTCCACCAGGTTTCGGACGCATGTTTGGAGCCCGGATAGCTCATCCGGATTCCCGCATGTCAGGCCCGTCTCTTTCCATGACGAGAGCCGTGTGGGGAAGCCAGATCTGAATTCGGGGGCTGCCACCCATTTGGGGTCACGCGGCTCGGTGATGTAGAACCACCCCGATTGCCACCCCTTTATTGTCTCCACGAAGGAGCCCTCGAGCCATAGGACTTTGGCCATCTTGCCAACCATGGCGCCTCCGCACTCCGCTTGGCAGCCACCCACTACCTTCGGCCTGACATTGAAGATCTTCATCCATAACCCGAAGTGGGGCTGGATGCAGAGGAAGGCCTCGCACACGACGATGAACGCCGAGATGTTGAGGATGAAATTCGGGGCCAGGTCGTGGAAGTCCAGGCCGTAGTAGAACATGAGCCCCCGAACAAATGGGTGAAGTGGAAAACCTAGTCCGCGGAGGAAGTGGGGGAGAAACACCACCCTCTCATGGGGCCTGGGGGTTGGAATGAGCTGCCCCTCGTCGGGTAGCCGACACGCGATGTTTCCGGACAAGTATCCGGCCTCCCGCAGTCTTGTGATGTGCCCCTCCGTGACGGAGGAGGCCATCCACCTGCCTCCCGCTCCGGACATAGTTGGAGAAGGTTGAGGTGGGGTGTGCGAACTTGGGTATTTGGAGATCGAGTCTTGTGAAATGGATGAGCAAAGGAGGAAGAAGGCGTGGGTGAATAAGGTGGACCCTTATCCCCTTATATGAATGACGGAGACTATCGTCCCCCACCAGCCTGGTAAAACTCGCTTATCTCCCAAGCGCCCGTAATCAATGGTGCGGATGGGTTACCCACGTCCGTATTGATGGGAATCCCGGAATAAGGGGCACGATCTATGCTTTGATAAGACGTGCAGGAAACCGCCTCGCTAAACGCGCTTGAGGTGGAACAGTAAAAAAGCGATTCATATAAAGGCCTGGCCATGGTGTGATGTCACGCCCGCGGAATACGTCGGCAGATCATGCAAAACTTATTCTCTCTACGGTGGTATGTGGAACTTGTTTTGCAGAGCCGGACACTATCCTTGTGTTCAAAACCTTCTATGAAGTATTCGGAAGAGGAACCCGCCTTGCAATGCCGAAGACAATATGCGCTCCGGACTCGTCGTCATTGAAGCCTGGTTTAGGGGCTACTGAGGGAGTCCTGGACTAGGGGGTGTCAGGATAGCCGAACTATCATCACGGCCGGACTCCAGGACTATGAAGATACAAGATTGAAGACTTCGTCCCGTGTCCGGATGGGACTTTCCTTGGCGTGGAAGGCAAGCTTGGCGATACGGATATGTAGATCTCCTACCATTGTAACCGACTCTGTGTAAACCTAACCTATCCGGTGTATATATAAACCGGAGGGTTTTAGTCCGTAGGACGAACAACAATCATACCATAGGCTAGCTTCTAGGGATTAGCCTCCTTGATCTCGTGGTAGATCTACTCTTCTACTACCCATATCATCAATATTAATCAAGCGGGGTAGGGTATTACCTCCATCAAGAGGGCCCGAACCTGGGTAAAACATCGTGTCCCTTGTCTCCTGTTACCATCCGCCTAGACGCACAGATTCGGGACCCCCTACCCGAGATCCGCCGGTTTTGACACGACATTGGTGCTTTCATTGAGAGTTCCTCTGTAGCCGTCACCGATAGGCCCGATGGCTCGCCGATCATCAACAACGACATGGTCCAGGTGAGAATTTTCCACCGGACAGGTCTTCGTATTCGGCGGCTTTGGCGGGCAATTAAGCTTGGCCATGTGGAGCAGATCGAAAGCTACGCCCCTGGCCATCGGTCAGATTTGGAAGTTTGAACTATCTGGCTGATGTCGCGGAGACTTGATCTTCGACGGATTCGAGCCACAACCCGAGCGATGCCGCCTTTGTCTTGATGGGTATGATCTAGCTCTGCCGCCGAACAATGCCCCGAGGCCGCACCAAAGATCCGCTCCGACCCTTAATCCGGAGCGGATTCCCCGACCGAGGACGAGTGGTTGGGCGCTGCCTCGGGGCTACGATCTCTGACGATTGAGCCGAACTCCATCCCTGTCGCTGCGAAGACCTTGACTCAGGTGCGGACTCCTCTCCGGACTCCGAACCCTCCGCGCACCTCGCCAATCGAATCTGATTGGGCGCCGGTCATGGAGTTCACTGCGCGGAAATCTTTCAAAGACTCGCCCTTTGGCGACATCACAGATTCACTAAAGTCTCTCTCTTTATTCGGAGAGCCTGGCGGACTACGGACAGGAAGGTTGGGATACGGACGGCGAAATTCAACGCCCACCCACCACCCACTTTGTAGCCACTGCCGATGATTTAACCGACATGCTCGACTTCGACCAAGACATCGACGGTATGGACGACGATGCCGGAGGCGACCAAGACCAGCGCCCTACAGGCCTGGAAGGCCACCTCGTCATACGACATATACATGGTGGACATCCCAAAATATGGGAACGGCGATGGAACAACGGAGGATGACCCCTCCAAGAAGCAACCGAAGCGCCGACGTCAGCGGCGCCGATCTAAATCCCGCCACAGCAAAAACGGTGATTCCAAAATATACTCGTGTACAATGTATATTCAAATATACCCCCTCCATTCCAAAATAATCATAGCTTTAGGATTTTCAAGAGTAAAGATTTGTGAAGTTTGACAAATCCTGAAAGTTTAATTCAAGAGAACCGAAAACGTTAATGCTTCTGCTCGCAAATATTGAACGAAGCGCCAAATAGGCCTCTGGTCACCCGAAACCGCGCGAGACTAATGTTTTGGTGGTAGGAAATTACTGTCCTGACTCTGGCCTGTGTAGCCTATCGGCCCGATGTCCAAAGGTCTAAACCGGGGTAGGTTTGTAACTTCACCAAGACGCCAGTCTCAACCGCCTCCGAGAAGCATTCATACGCCGTGAAACCTAAACACCCATGCGCCGGCGAAATCTATCCTGCCCACATTTGGGACACCTGACATGACTGTCCTACCCCCAACCCGCAATATGTCCGAAATTTTAGATGGGGGCAAAGTTTGTAACTTTCCCCAAATTTCAAACAAGCACGTCTCAAATCGAACATTGTTCCCCCTTAGTTACCCGCCTCCCTCCGTTTCCCCATTCATACTCCGTGGGCGCGAAAACGCCCTCTCCACCAGTCGCGAAACCCCAGCCTCCTCCGTCGGTCCGTCCTCCAGCCCAAAGCGGCCAATCCACCGCCGCCATCCTCCATCATGCCGGAGCCGGTACCAAGACGTCGTCGTCCAATGCAACCGCAACGCCCTCAAGGACTTAGCAGCTGAAGCCGAGGCAGAGCTGCCTTCACGATGCCGACGCCGACGTGCGCCGTACCAGAACCACTCCGACCATGCCATCCTGCGCCTCACTGCTGCGGCTCCACTGTCGCAACCGTCCACCGCACCGGAGCTGTTCCTGCTACACCGTCGTTCGCTGCCTCGGATCTGCTTCCCCTCCGTCGACAGACGGCCACCGCACCACACTCAACAACTTGGCCGTGGGTTCGTCCAAGGCTGCACCGTCCTCCACAACTTCTGGTTTCCGGCGAACAACAAGAAGATCGTCGGAAAAACAGAAGGAGGACACAACACTGCCAGCAGAAAGAGGTACTCCTCTTCCCTTATTCGTGCAAATCTTACGTCTCTGCTCACACCGTATTCATCCCACGAAAGAAACTAGTTGAGCGCTTCTTACTGCATCTTCTTCGTGATACTAAATGCACAAGGTTTCCTCCCTTTTACTATTTCACCTTTGCTAGAGGTCGTAGCCGCTTTGGATTTCAATTCAGGGCGGTCGAACCGCAATTAAAAGAAGCGGCACCGCTTAGGTGCACGGAGCACCTAGTCCGCCTGTTCCCCGAGGAAGCGGCGCATCGGTGTCTATCATAGGGGTGTGGGGCGCAGGAGCTGCTTGCGCCCGATCTGGAGGTCGGCGGGGCTTGAATGGATGGCCGGGGGGCGGTGCGGTGAGGTCGAGGGGAGGGCGCAGGCAGGGGAGGAATACTGGGCCGGTGGTCGCTGGCGTTTCGAGGAAGATCGTCAACACTGACTGGCTGGAGGTAGATGAAGGCGATCTGCCCGTTCTTTGTACATCGGACGGTGCAGAAAAAATGGACTGACCTATTTGCTTTTAGTCGACTGTTATTTTCATGGAATCCGGTAGTAATTTAGTGTGCCATGCATGTTGTAGAGCTATGATATGTCTCCCGTCATTTATTTCTCACCGACCTGCTATCTGCTACCTTTACACTGTACTAATTGTGCACACACTTTACCCATACTCACACTATTGTTTTTTTATGCATGGGTATTTCAGACTACGCAAAGGTGTTGACGAATGCAGAAAAAGAAAAGTTAGAAGTCGCTCAGGTGTAATTCAAGACAAGCACTAAGTATTTCAAGCGCTCTAATGGGTGCGATGTCGTGATTGGAGAGCGATGGCGTAGCTCTGCGATTGATGATCTCAATTGCCACACACAACCATCCTGTGTGCTTGCTTTAACTTGTTGTCAAATGTGGTTGCATGTTGCATATGGTGTCTAGCTTGTATTGCTTCCAATTTGGTTAAATTGCATCTCGCTTACTTTACACATTATACCTTTGATAATGACATGCCTTCCTGTTTTGATACATACTACATATGTCTATTAACCATGTTCATACATCAAACTAATGCTCTTTTGTATCCCTCGTCAATCACTTATGATGAGACAGTTACCGGGTGGAGTTCTTGTGAGACGCCCTACTCGTTTAAAGAGTGCGGTGTCATCCTCCCACATGATTCTCAAGAAACAGCAAGGCTAAATGAAGATAGTCAACGTAGCTCTCTAGTTGATCACATAATTCCCCCACACCACCATCGCAGTTGCTTGCTCTTACTTGGCGATGTGATATGTGGTTGCATGTTGCATATGGTGTCTACCTTGTAATGCTTCTAATTAGGGTAATTTGCATACCTTAGCTAACACATTATACTGTGAATATGACATGCCTTCCTGTTTTTGGTACATACTACGTCTTTCTATTAACCATGTTCTTACATCAAACTACTTTTATTGTGTATCCCTCATCAATGCTCCTAATTTGTTAAATTGCATCTCCTTATCTTACACATTATACATGTGAATATGACACGCCTTCCTGTTTTTGGTACATACTACATCTGCCTATCACACCATGTTCTTACATCGAACTACTGTTCTTGTGTATCCTGCGTCTATCGCTTATGATGAGACAGTCACATGCGTGGGTTAATATGAGACGCAATACTCTTATAAAGAATGCAATTTCATCCTCTCCACATGATTCTCAAGAAACAGTAAGCCTAAATGAAGACATTGAACGTAGCTCTGTACCTGAAGACCGCACTTCCCCTACACCACCATCACAGGTGCTTGCTCTAACTTGTGAAGGTGATATGTGGTTGCATGTTGCATCTGGTGTCTAGCTTGTAATGCTTCTAATTAGGGTAAATTGCATCTACTTAGTTTACACACTATACCCGTGAATATGACATGCCTTCCTATTTTTGGTACACACTACATCTATGTGTTAACCTTGTTCTTACATGAAACTACCTCTCTTCTGTATCCTGCATCAATCACTTACGATGAGTCACCTTTATTCGTTGAATATTGCATATTATTTCTAGCCTGTTGCCATGTATTGCTTCTAATTTGGTCAAATACATTTGTTAGGGCACCCTTTTAATTTGGCAGAGTGATATTGGTACCATCTTTCATATGGTTTCTAGCTTGCATCGATTCTAACAAGTACAAGCACCTTGTGCTTAGTTTACATTTTATACATCATACATGTCAATATGTCACGTCATTCCTGTTTTCATACATATTCCATTCTATCATCATGCTGCCTTACATGAAAGAAGTGTTCAAGATATCATGCGGCAATGAGTTACGAAGAGCAAATTTTATTCCTTTTCTTGTGGGTTTGACTTGACAAGGCAAAATCAAGAAAGAGGAAGGAAAAGAGTAAGGAAAGGCGATGATGGTGGTCCTCTGCAGACCGTAAGCAGACATCATGCCGATTCTCCTTGTCTTGGTAGTGCATTACAAGGTCCAAGTCTCCGCTCCCCTACTCCACCATCCAAGGTGCTTGCTCTAACTTGGCAGTGTGATATCTGGTTTCATGTTGCATATGGTGTCTAGCTCGTATTGCTCCTAATTAGTGTAAACTGCATCTTCTTAGCTTACACATGATACATGTGAATATGACACGCTTTCCTGTTTTTGGTAAATACTATATCATCTATCACACCATGTTCTTACATGAAACTACTCTTCTTGTGTATCCTGCATCAGTCACTTATGATGGGACACCTTTAAGTTGGCGATGTGATATTGGTTTTGCGTCTTGAATATGATTTCTAGCATGTATTGCTTATATTTTGATGAACGCCACCTATGATGAGACAGTTTTAACTTGGCAGAGTGATATTGATTGCACCTTCCATATGGTGTCTTGCAGTGTTTCTAATTTGTTGAAGTGTTTCTGCTTAGTTACCACATCATAGGTGTGAATATGTCAAGTCATCCATTTTTTCGTACATATTCCATCCTCGTATCATGACTTTGCCTTTCATCCGAGTAGTGTTCGTCAGTATCATGCATCAATGAGTTCTGAAGAGTGAATGATATTCCTTTTTCTTGTCGGTATGACCTCACAATGCAAAATCAATAAAGCTGAAGGAAATTGGCAAGGCATTGGATGATGGTGGTCCTTCCGAGCAACTGAAACGGAGGTTCTCTATGGATTCTACTCCGCCATCCTCCCAACAAGATTAGCAAGACAATGCAAGGCTAGACAGTCAACGTAGCTGTGTAGATGATGAGCACATCTCCCTACTCCACCATCACAGTGCTTGCTCTAACTTGGCACTATTATATGTGGTTGCATGTTGCGTATGATGTCTAGCTTGTATTGCTTCTAACTTTGTTGAATTGCATCTGCTTACTTTACACATAATGCTGTGAATATGACATGTGTTCCTGTTTCTACATCAGACTACTATTCTTGCATATCCCGCATTAGTCACTTATGATAAGGCACCTTTAAGTCGCCACTTTGATATTGGTTGTGTCTTGCATATGATTTCTAGCATGTACTGCTTCTAATTTGTTGAAACTCCATACAGTTTGAACTTGGCAGAGTGATATTGGTTGCATCTTTCATATGGTGTCTAGCTTGCAGTGCTTCTAATTTGTTGAAATGCCTTATGCTTAGTTGCCACATCATAGGTGTGAATATGTCACACCATCCTGTTTTTCATACATATTCCATCCTTGCATCATGTGTTTGCCTTTCATCCAAGTAGTGTTCGTCAGTATCATCCATGAATGAGTTCTGAAGAGCGAATTTTATTCCTTTTTCTTATCGGTTTGACTTCACAATGCAAAATCATTACAGCTGAAGGAAATTAGTCCGGCAGTGGATGATGGTGGTCCTCGAACAACTCAAGCAGGGGTCTCTCTGATTCTACTCCGCCATCCTCCCAACAAGATTCACAAGACAACATAAGGCTGGACGGTCAACGTAGCTGTGTAGATGATGAGCACATCTCCCCTACTCCACCATCACAGGTGCTTGCTCTAACTTGACACTATTATATGTGGTTGCATGTTGCATATGATGTCTAGCTTGTATTACTTCTAACTTGAATTGCATCTGCTTAGTTTACACATAATGCCTGTGAATATGACACGTGTTCCTGTTTCTAGAACATACGTGTACATGATGAGCACATCTCCCCTACTCCACCATCACAGGTGCTTGCTCTTACTTGGGCCCATTATACGTGGTTTCGTTTTACGTATGATGTCTAGTTTGTTTTGCTTATGATTATGTTGAATTGCATCTTTGTAGCTTAAAAATTATACCTGCAACGATCACTTACCCATAAGACACATTTAACTTGGGACTGTTATGTAGGTTGCATCTTGCATTGTCTTCTAGCTTGTCTTGCTTCTAATTTCTTGAAATGGCACTTCTGACGAGACACTTTTTACGATAGAGTGATATTGGTTGCATGTTCATATGGTGCCTAGCTTTCATTTCTTCTAATTTTGTTGAAATGCCTTCCGCTTCTTGTTTTTCATACATATTCCATCCTCCTATAAATGCGTGTGAATATGAAACGTTGTCTCTTTTTTTTGTATATATTCCATCCTACTATCCTGCTCTTGTCTTACATCAAAGTAGTGTTAAATGCATATCATGCATCAACCAGTTATGCAGAGCTAATTTTATTCATCTTCTTGTGGTTTTGACTTCATAAGGCAATATCGGTAAATAGGAAGGAAAAGAGTAAGTTAGGGGATGTTGGTGGTCCTCATGACCGACGCAAACAGAGACTCTCTAGATTTGCCCCTGCTACTGCTAATGAAGTTGAAGTCCCAAGTCTACATGACGAGTTCATCTCCCGTACTCCACCATCGCAAGTGCTTGCTCTAAGTTGACAGTGTGATAATTGGTTTCATGTTGCATATGTTGTCTAGCCTGTATTTCTACTATTTTGATTAAATTGCACCTCCACGAGTTTATACGTTATACATGTGCATATGACATGGCTTTATGTGTCTAGAATACACTGCATCTATCTATCATACCATGTTCTTACATCAAAGTACTGCTGTTGTGTATCCCGCATCAGTCACTCATGATTGGATGCTTTTAACATGGCAGTTTGATAGTGGTTGCATCTTGCATTGATTTCTACGTTGTATTGCTTCTAATTTTTCGAATTGCCACTTATGACAAGACACTTTTAACTTGGCGAGTAATATTGGTTGCATCTTTCATATGGTGTCTAGCTTGCATTACTTCTATTTTCTTGAAAATCATACCTTAGTTTGCACATCATAGCTGTGAATATGTCATGCCGTCCTGTTTTTCTTACATATTCCATCCTCATACGGTTGTCTTACATCAAAGTATAGCTTGTATGTATCATGCATCAATGAGTTCTCAAGAGTGATTTTATTCTTTTGTGTTGTGGGTACAGCTTGACATGGCAAAGTCAAAAAAGAGCAAGGAAAATAATATAGTAGGGAGTGATGTTACTCGTCGGGTGAAACGGAAAAGGTTATGCCGTCGAGATTCTGCTAGTACTTATAGTGCAGTAGAAGGTCCAAGTCCACCGGCTAAATCTAGAAACACGATTACCTGCTCCACCAAGTGCAAAGATTCTGCTTCAACTGCATCCGACATCTCAACCAGTTACTCGTTCGTTTGCTCCAGGCTGGCGGTTCCCAAGCTGCCTTCACACCTAACACTACTTAAAAGCACTGGCGACACAACAGGACTTGGCAAGATCAGATGAACCTCATGAGCATCAACACCAAGACGGTACTGACCAAGTCAAGTTGCAGTTGCATGCTCCTTTATATGTACTCTCACAGTTTGATGTACACTAACACTTTCCATATTTGTTGTCGAACTAGCACCACGGCGCAAGCGGAAACAGACATCAGGGATAATGCTTGGCAGATTAACAAAATCTAAAGGAGGAAGAATGGAGATCCATTTTGAGGCAGGTTTAAAAAGGCCACGTGATGCTACAGAGTTAGCCAAGTTAGTATCAGAGGCAGCCGTTGCTGTTAGGTGTCATGCATGTATCCTCCCAACGTGGATCCAAAGACAGGAATGAGAAAAGACAATACCCAGTTTAACACCTTCCTTGACCATTTATCCTTAAGTAATGTTATTCATCGCAATTAGTAATATTGTCTTGCACTTTGTCCCATACTTTCTAGCTTCCTCCTAATAAGACTCACATTCTTTTTCAGCAGATGAGGTTCAAGTTGGATCCGAAAGATGATGCAACTAAACAAGCATGCACTCATGTTTTTCGATGCGCTTTCTGCTGACGATGTCGGTACCACCTTAGAAAATCTCACTTTGAAGGCAAGGCTAACAATGGAATCGCCCAAACATCTCGATGGAATATATTACGAGATGAAGATGGACAACCCTCGTTAAACACCGGTGCGATCCAAAGTATCGGTAGTTTATATGTATTTGATCAGACCACATATTGAACTTGTATTTATGTATGTGCCTTACAAGTGTATCTTCTTCTAGGCTAACTGTTTGAAGAACAAAACCAACCGTTCTAAAGTGAAATTCCAACAGACAACAGGTTCTCGTAGCTATATTGCACACTGCGAGGCTTTTGTAAATAGCTGCTACTTCCTTCTTTTTTTGTGCCATATTATCTTATCTATATTGACTTGTTCCAAATACAGAGGAAAGCCCGTGCGGACCAAAAAGAACCTGAACAGAATGCAGTGCAAAACTTCAAGGATTGCGACACCGGCAAGATGAAGGGCATGAGCACACCAGTTCAAGCCATTTGTTGTAAGTCCTTACTCCTCCTGCCTTGAACTGATTGGTACTGTGATGTGTTCATTTAACTACTTGGTTTGCAGCCAATGTCGATTACTCTGTTCACTTTTATACACAGTTGTCTTAACGTATCATTTCACCTTACATGGTTTAAAAGAGATGAAGGATATTCTTTTGGTCTTGATCTGTAATCTAGTTGTTATGTTCACGTATGCACACAATGATAAAATAGGTTGTTTTTTTATATCTGTTTGCGCATGATATGAATGATGTCATACTATGTTCATCCTACTTTAAACCATGTCTCTTTATCCTTAGATGTCAACGAATGTGAGGAAATAGACAACACAGTAGGCATGCTACATGGACATATGTTCCGAAAGTGAATTTATTATGTAGTTGGCACTCCAATACATGCTAATGTATTACAGTAGTTCACCAAAATAAGTTATGTATAAATGTTTAACCTAGTTTGTTTGTTTTTGTCTCATTAGTAACTTATCCGGTACACTAATCTACAAGTTCAAACTTTCAGGAAGCTATGGAACAAATGATTGAACCGCCACAACCACACGAAGGTGGCGAGGCTACTACTGAGCACAATGTCACCTCTTCTGCGGTGCATCAAGATCTCTCCACTAACGATTGCAAAAAGCACCTTCTGTGTAATTGCAGGTTGGTTGTCATGGTAACCTCGTCCAAATTGCCCTCTTGAACAAAATCTTCCTGCTAGACAGTGATATATCATGCTCCACACACAAGTCTAATCCCTAATGGGCGTTGTTTGGAAACAAGAATAGTGGTTGAGAAATGTCGTCAAGATATGAATGGTTTTGAAACCGGACTATCGGACATTCGCTTCATTGTTCAAGAGCAATGGCGGAAAAAAGGTGGAGATCGTCTTTGCTCCATCAGATTCTGCTGACTGAAACATTAGCACTTTTCGGGTCAAATGATACGTGCTTCTAAACATCGATGGTGCTTTTATCTGGAAGGATTGTAAACTTTATGTAGCAGGCCTTTTGTTGTATGGTTGGAATTTATTTTGTTGTGATACAACATTTATGATGCTGCCCCAGGCTGCAGTAATTATGACGCTATTTTTGTATAGTGTAGGTTTATCTTAGTAATGTATTCGGCCGAAAGCTTGGCAGGAGCCTAACATGCCAACATTCGTCGGGCCCATTCAAATTGGGCTAAAAACGGTTACGGGCCAAAATTGACATGTAGCCCACTAAAAATATTGCATAAGCTTTCATATTTTTCTGGTAGGCCTGTGCCCATAGTGGGCCTTTAACATGCCTAAACATATTTTGGGCCCTCAGTAAACATAGGCCGTTTATAGGAGTAAATATCTTGAGCCCATAAAAAGCATGGGCCTTTAATAGACCAAAAGTGAGATTGGGCCCTGATTGTGCCAAATAACCCACTGGACTTAGCAGGCCGAAATGGTGGCCCATTTACGACACGGATCTTTGACAGGCCGAAATTCGGGCGGGCCGTAAATGCACCGACCTAATACACGGGCCTTTAACAGGCCGGAACTTCGGTCAGGCTAGATTATCGTCATTTTTATATGGGATGTTAATGGGCCCGATATGACGTTGGGCCACATATGGCCCATGGTTTACGTCTGGCGTTAACAGGCCAAAAATGACAACAGGAAGAAAGTGGCCCAAATCTATAGTGGGCCTCTAACAGGCCGAAAGGTTTGATGGCCTGTAAATGGGCCCAAATGAAGCCGGACCTTTAACGGTAGGAAATACACCGCCGTGATTCGCCCAATTACTTAGCGGAATGTTAACGGGCGGAAGTGACCATGGGCAGCGTTGATGGCAAGTTTAGGACAGGCCGTTGACGGGCCGATTTGACAGAGAATGTTGGGCCTTTGTTTGGGCTGGCCCATTATGGTCTATGAGAATCTTATGGGCCTTTAGCTAGGCCGGCCCATTGTGGTCCGCAAAATCTTATGGGCCTTTAGCTGGGCCGGCCCATTATGGTCTGCAAAATCTTGTGGGCCTTTAGCTGGGCCGGCCCATTGTGGTCTGCTAAATTTTGTGGGCCTTTATGTTGGCCGGCCCATTATGGTCCACTAAATCTTATGGGCCTTCGGTTGGGCCGGCCCATTTAAACTTTGTGGGCCTCTGTTGGGCCGGTCCACGTGTCAACATATCATAGGCCCATCTCGACCATTGGATGAGTGACACCTGTGCCAACGCGGAGCTAACGCGTGGATCCGTCAGCCAATGAGAATTTTACAAGTGGAAAATTGGCATTGGTCGTGGCTGTTAACGGGTTATCGGATCCAAAATTCGACCCGATAGCTTAACGGCGTTCCGTTATGGTGGATGCCACGTGTCGGTCACCCTTGACGAAAGCACTTACGTGGACGCGATTTATCGTCATGGAAGTGGACACTTCCGTGGTGATAATTTTGGTAATGTCATGGAACACTTCTACGACAAAGACACGGTATGACTATCTTGATTCTGTCATAAATTTGTCATGGATGTACATGCATGACAAAAAAACGCGACCTACTGTGACAAACACGTATCATCACGGAAGTGTATGTTTTTGTAGTGGTGGCGTCCTTTATGGCTCACCGCTCCTTTGAATCTCAGCTGTCGCGAGATCTCTCTTGCCCGTCTTTTTAACGATGGAGAACCAGTTCATATTGTCATCATCTTGAAGTTGTCCGCCGTCACCGAGGCCATCTTCAGATGTTATATCGGAACTCGGCGCTCTCGAAATTCTGTCGTTAATGTTGTCAGTCTTCCGGAATTCATCCTATCCACTCATGCTGGCTCAGTAAGCCGCCTCTCTATTCCGTGCCTCACAGAGTAAACGCCCGTGGCTGTGCGTAAGACAAAGGTTAGCGTGACTCTATGTAATACCACCGACCATGCCTTTGAGAGCTTCATGCCCGTGCCTATGACAATTGTGACCTCACAGAAACGCCATAATCATGCCTCTACGGGTCCGACATACCGTGTCTCCTCCGGTGATAGAGTCAAAGGAATCATTTGGAACACAAAGAGGCACGAACGAGAACCGAACTGTTCTACATGCTCGTGTGGCATGTGGGGCGATCTTGTTAATGCCGAAGGGAGGACCGTGTATGCAGTGCGTGACAAGCCATGCCTCTGCCATGCTTCATTGGTTTTGTCGTGAGCGTTTCAGCAGAATCATCTGCAAAGCAGAGGCATGGCCTTGAATCTTGTAGTGTCTTGATTTGTCAACGTGCCCATGGAAAATTTTGCTGCTCGCAGAGGGAAGATGATTGTAGGACCGTGCTTGCAGCGTCAAACAAATTCTTCTATTGAATGTGTGCCGTAAATAATTAAAACATGGACGGGCACGCCCGTGGCTAGTCTGCGTCTTCAACCGTGCATCTCGTACCTTGTAAGCCGTGGCTCTATTTAATGTTTCAAGCAGCCACCTACCTTTTACTCGTTACGAGTAGTAATTAACCCCGACCCTCCCGTCAAAAGAAAAAAAAGAGGTAATTAATTTGGACCCCTCCACTCCCCATCGTGGGTATTTAAGTCGTTTCATGGATTGACAGGTTGTAATCCATTTCTCCAGATCCACCTCAGTGAGCACTGGTCGTGGGCGGCGCCACCCGTGGAACGGAGGTGGAGATGGATAGCGCTGCTCATAGGATCAAGAGGTCGAGAGTGGTGCCTCCGGCGACGCCGCCTTCTGGTGGTGTTCTGGTCGTCGGAGGGGAGGGAAGCGGCGACCGTGCTCCCTCTCGATCCGAGGAGGAAGAAGAGGGATGTCGTGCGGACCACATCAGCGATCTCGCCGACGGCGTCCTAGGTGAGATCATCTCTCGTCTTCCCATCAAGGATGGCATCCGTACTCGAATCCTCGCACGTCGCTGGCGTCCTTTGTGGTCCATCGCTCCTCTGAATCTCGACTGCCGCGAGATCTCTGTCTCTCGTCTTTTTAACAATCGAGAAAAAGTTTAAATCATGACCATATCTCATATGTCCGCCTTCACCAAGGAGTGCGTTCGCAAATGCTATTCCGGTCGAAATACTGTCTCTGATGTTGTCAGTCTTTCGGAATCCATTCTGTCCGGCCATGCTGGCTCTGTTAGCCGCCTCTCTGTATCGGCGTGCTACTGCAGTCTGAGACCTTCCACCGTTGATGCCTGGCTCCGATCCTTGGAGCTGAACAATATCCAGGTTCTTGAGTTCTACTACCTCTACCCAAGGTTTCTGACGCAAGAGGTAACATTACTGGATCTATGCACTTCATCTACGCCCTTGGCACCGGAGTCCGTGTTTCGGTTTTCTTCCTCTCTCGACATTCTTGCCTTTTCTCTTTGCCAAATACCGGACAATTATGTTGGGACGCTTAAGCTACCACTAGTGAAAAGACTCTTGCTTGTGGAAGTTGATATATCAGACGCCTTGCTGCAAAGTATAATCCACTCTAGTTGCCCTGGACTTGAGTCTCTCCTGTTTGTTTGCAATAGAGGAGGTCGTCGCGTCACAATAAACTCGTCTAACCTTGTAAGCGTTGGCATTCGTTGTCCATTCGGAAAACTCATTATTGAGGATGCCCCTTCAGTTCGACGGTTGATTGTTGATTGTCTGGTCGAAGGCTGTTCGATAAGTATTGTCTCTGCACCTAAACTGGAGACGTTGGGTGAATTCGTGTTTGTGCCCCCCTCGGCACATCTCGAGGTACTTCCTTTACTTCATACTGGAACAGAGTTGCACTTGTTCTGATGTTTGTTCTATTAATTTGATGGTCTATGTTCTATTCTTCATGCAGAGTCAGGACTTGGAGTTAACCGGTGTCTCTATGTCTGAACCGTAACCATGTCATCCCACGTGTATTGAGGTATTGAGTTTTCATGATACTTCCAGCTTCACTTTGTTTGTGAGGAAACAAGTTTTATTTCATCCAACCTTTATTCTACTTTGTTTTGTGATCCACCTTCTGTTACTTTTCATCAAGGGTTTGAACGCAGTCAGTCTAACAAGAATGCGTCATTCTGTCAAGACCTTGCTTATCTACATGGATTATAAGGTGGACATTGTCGTTGAATTGATGTAGTGCTTTCCAAAAGTGGAGAACTTGTTTGTCGAGGTGATGATCTTCAGAAATGTGCATACTGTAGTACTCGTTCTTTTTCAAAATTCTTTTCTTAATTTTGACTGAAATTGATGCACCCGTATCTACACATGATTTATTGTTGGATACATCCATACATAGACAAGTCTATGTCTAACTTCTTGTTACGGAGGTGGTAGAACTAATTGTTTCATTTGGTTTTTCATGATGCGTAACTCTTTTTATAGACGCTAAGTATTTTCAACCTATCATTTATATTTTAGGGATTTTCGATTTCTCATGGTGAAAAAACAAATGGCGTCGTAAGTACCGACAGTTTCTCAAACATCACGACATTTTTCTGAAGACAGTATCACTTGAAGATTATGTTCGCTTTGGGAGTTACGCTGATTTTGTGATGTACTTTGTTCTTAGTGCAAAGGATCTGGAGACCATGACCATTAAGTTTTCCTCCCCTCCCGCAGAGTTCACGAGAGTATTTTATGAAAAGCAACAGAAGGTTCTGGAGTGGCATAGAAGGGCTTCTAGACGTGCATGTCTTAGATTATCATCAAGTTGCAGCCATGCGCGTCCGCATTTAAGAACGAGGAGTATTGAATACCTGGATTTGATGGTTCCGTTCAGGTGTGGATGCTTTGAAATCAGGCCTTGTGTTACTTGTCGGTGTATGTAGTTATTTGTTGTTGCGTTCTCTTTGCATCCCGTGTAGGCTTGTGCGAAAGAGGAGCTTGGGTTCTATGTAAACTTTATCAAAGAACCGTTGTAGTCTTTTGCACCGTTAAATGAAGCTTGTCTGTTTTTGTGTTGCGTGCAACCATGAAGGAAGTTTGTGGTTTTGCGTCTTTGTACGGGCCGAAGGACTATGGAATTCTGTGGCACGAAGGTTGAAATACATAAATTAGTTTTAATTTTTCAGTGGAGAAATGCTCGCTGTACGTGTAACCGTACATGTGTTGTATGTACGACAGTGCCTCTCATATGTACCTGTCATGCACAGAATGGATGCACATCCATGCCTGTGTTGCAGGTAGAGTAGTGCTTCTCGTATGTATTTTCCATACACACTGAGGAGCTGCAGTTGAGCCTTGCACTGATGGAGCTGCATTTGAGCCGCTGCCCGCTTTACGCTCCTTGTTACGTGGGTTATAAAAAACAACTTGTAAGATTATTTGGTGAAGTTGTAGAAACAAAGAAAATTTAAGCAGAAGAGATTTTGCTTGTTTAGGTATTTTTATTACTCAGCTGAGAAAATATTATAAGGGCGATAGGCTTGCGGGTAAATTTTTGCAGCCGTTTCTTTATGAAGCTGGATGGTGTAAGAATACAACCATGCGTCTCTGCTGCGACACAGGAGAGATGAAAAGAGCTCAAAGCATAGATAGCCGCCCCAGCGGTCAACCAAACCTATTTCGTGGGGCATTACATAGTGCCTATGGTGACCGCACAACCGAGTTTCTACTTAACAGGCCAGACCCAAATGCGTCTCGAGGATTCTAGCCGTGACACCGCAGACTCACAACCATGCTTTTGACCTTGTCATGACATCATGATGTTCTATGTGTGCTTGAATAACGTGCCTTCCACACCCACCCTACTATGTGTGTAGCAAAGAAGCAACACCAACTGATAAAGTGCTTTTTCTACTACTAAAAGTGTGGCCCTCGTTGCTTGACTTCCATTCGTTAGACAGTGGCTCTTTGGTACAGAACCGTGGTTTGCTTTTAAGGACAGTGTCTCTCGGATTGGTCATTCATTGCCTCACAAAGTAAACAGTGAGGGTTCACATCTGAATCCAATTTTTTTATGTTTCTGCAGTAAACCCTCGAACGTGACTCTGCCTAATACTGAAGTATGCCCTCATGGGCTTGTCGTCCGTGCCTCTACGTCTAAACGAGTCGGCGGAATCATCCGAAAGCAGAACCGCGAGCGAACATGAGTCTATATAATACCACACGATGCCTTTGTGGATTTGGCGCCCGTGGCTGTGATCCTAATGGCTGAAACTCTTTGAAACTTCGGTGACGTGTTTGCGTTTCTGTTTCACAAATGGATATAGTACCTGGCAGTAGCTTCACGGCATTTGCTGTGTAAGAATCTTGTGCGGCATGTAGAACAATGCGTGTCATATCACTTCACGACCGTTGCGTGGTACGTGGCAAACCGTGCGCTTGCCATGGTCGTGCCCGTGTGACAGGCATGATCGTTTGTGTGTTTGCTGACAGACCGTGGTTCACTGAATCATTCGGAACACAAACACAAGCACAAGTGAACATGACTCTATATAATACCACACAATGCCTTTGTGGACTTGACGCCCGTGCCTGTGACCCTTATCAGTGAAACACAGAAAGTCACAAACGTACATAGCCATGTCTGCAGAGAGTTGAAGTCCGTTTAGCTAAGGAAGTGTGCGGCCTGCGCAATAAACGCATGAAAGTGACTCTGCCTAATACCAAAGTATGCCTCTATGGGTTTCTCGTCCATGCCTCTCCGTCTAAACGAGTCGACGGAAGACACAAGCGAACATGACTCTATATACTACCACACGATGCCTTTGCTGATTTGACGCCCATGCCCGTGACCCTTATCACTGAAACATAGACAGACACGAACGCACATAGCCGTGGCTGCAAGAGACTTGAAGCCCGTTCAGCTAATGAAATGTATGGCATGAGCAAAAGAACATTTAGCCATAGACCGAAATGCCGTGTTCACTGTTGGCAAGGTTACATATTGAGCAGAAAGGTACGGGCATTGTTTCACAACACCTACGTAAATTACAAACCGGAAAGTGGCGGCAACATGTCACTCCAAGACTATTTTCAGCACTTACAAGTGAATGGATCCTTTAAATCCAGGTGCTCAATGCATGCGTGCCTTAGATCCAAGTTCCCGTGTTTGCAACTTGGCGACAACGTAAGGCAAGCATGTTTAGAAGCCTTTTTATCCCACTGAAGCACGTCTTGTTGCTGACGAAGAAACTTTATCCTCATAGTCTGCAGTTGTGCTGCGTTGAGAATAAAGAATGTCACAAACCGAATGCTTTTCTCGCATTGAACATAGCTCTCTAGCGTCAGTGACTTCAAACGAATGTCATGATGGTGCTTGCAAGAACAATCGTTCGCAAGACTTTCTTCATTAGATGCTATTTCCTGAATAAACATGAAGATTTGAAATGGTTAAGCACCATAAAGAGTGATTCTGCTGGGAGAGCAAGTGAAGGAATAATTCTATAACCTCTGTTGTGATAAAAGCTTTTATTTAGTTTTGTCCTGATACTTGTCCATGACTATATAGAGCTTTGTCCATTACATACAAATGTAAGTGAAGTTTTTGTGTTGTTGATTGGAGGTCTACACCATGCATGGTATGTGTTTACAATTTGTGTGAGAAGCATCACCTCGATATACAAGTTCTCCAAGCTTCGGAAGTGTTGCACCAAGGAAAAGACTGTGTGCATGTCATAATCCATGCTGATAGATAACGTCTTGAAAGAATGAACCGATGTGGATGTGCTGACCGTCGGCAAACACTTGAAGTGGAATAAAATATAATATCAGTAAAGGTTGAATTGCATGGAACTTGTTTGTACCAATGAATGGAGGTGAAAGTATTGTTGAAAGTCAGTACCTGAATAATTATACGGTCATTTCTGATGCCGGATTCAGAGAACATATTAGATAATTTTCCCATGACCTGCAGTTTAGGTGTAGAGGTGATAACTATCTGCAACTTCTTGCAATCACCATCACAAAGCAACCGTTGAAGTGACGAGGCATCTTGTATAACAATTTTCCCATAGATACCAGAAATGCCGATGCTCATAAGGTTAGGTGAGTTTATTCTGATGCAATGGTGCTGTTGTCCAAACAAGCAGCGAGAGACTCAAGTGTAGGAGAAGTAGAGCTGATGATGCTTTGTAATGAGACTTACGATACATTAACATCTACTAGCGAGAGTCTCTGACGTTAGTAGTTTAAGCGCCCGTACATAATTGTCTGGTAACTTGCAAAGAGCAAAGGCGATGGTTTGGAGAGAGGAGGAAATCTGAGGGTTTCATGCTAGTGGTGATGGCATGAGCGAAGGGCATGAGAATGGCCCTATGTCCTGTTCTCTCAAGCATGGTGGGAACAAGTAGTAAAACTCGAGCACCTGGAGATTGTGCAGTCTTGGGGATCGAAGCCAGGCGTCGACTGTGGAGTGCTGCGGTGGAGGTAGGGGCCGGAATGTGAGGCGGTGAACTGCGCTCTAACGGCTGGAGAGGATGGTCTCTGGAAGGTACGAATCATCATACGAATTATCTTCACCGACATGTTATCCTCTAAAAAACGTTCCAGTGTATGTTACGCGGACGAGTTCCTCCGGTGTGGCGGAGTACGCGGTGACCAACTTGAAATGTACTTGATCTACAGGGTTAAAAAGACGTGGGACAGGGATCTCACGGCAGTCCAGATCAGAGGAACGGTGGGCCAAATAGGGCGCCAACGAAGTGCGATGATTTGAGTACGAACTCCTTCCTTAGTGGACAGACGGGAGATAATCTCACCGAGGACACCGTCCGGGAGGTCACTGATGCGGTCCGGACCAGACTTCTCTTCTTGATTCTCGGATCCAGTAGGCGGACCCTCGACACTTCCATCCGCTACCGCCAAACCATCAGAAGAAGGCATCTTCGGTGGCGCGAGCCTCGCCCCATTGGTGCTCGGGGCACCGGAGTGAACCTCCATCTCCGTCTCCATTGCTGGGATCGCACGGCCTGCGAGCGCCGCTTTATGTGGCGTGGATCCGGACAGTCCAAGAAAGAGGGTGTGGCTAGGGTTTCGAGATCCCCTCGGTCCGCCTTAAATAGCCGGAGCCTGGCCTCGGGCGGCAGGCGAGCCGGCGTCGGCGGAGGAGGCGTCCGTCGGACCCTTGGGTCTCCGTGGCGGCTGACGCGTGGCGTTCACACCTGAATAGCGGCGGCACTAACGTGACTCTGGGTAAGAAAAAACCATGCCTCCGTGGACTGGACGCCCGTGCCTCTGCTTGTGACCGAGTCCACCGACTCATTCGGAATACAATCAGAAAACCTTTGAGCGTGACTCTATATAATAACACGCCATGCCTTTGAGGGTTGTATGCCCATACTTGCTTGTGACCCCTGACACTGAAATAAAGATAGCCTCGAACATCGACGTCTTTATCAAGAAATAAGCGTGACGCAACTCGGTACTGACCCTTGTCTGTATGGTCTTCACGTCCGTGCTTTTAAATACAAGGAAACACACTTTAAAAACAGTGTCTCTCGTATAGGCAATTCCGTGCCTCACAGAGTAAACGTCCGTGCATCTCCGTCTGGTCGAGTCTCACAGGCCAGCATGACTCTATGTAATACAATCGACCTGCGTAATAAACGCATGATTTTGACCCTGCCTAATACTAAAGTATGCCTCCATGGGCTTCTAAATGCATGCCTCTCCGTGCGAATGAGTCGATTGAATCATTGAACACAAACACAACCGAACATGACTCTATATAATACCAAGCGATGCCTTTGTGGATTTGGCGCTTTGTGCTGTGAACCTAATGACTGAAACACAGAGAGTCACAAACGTACATAGTCGTGGCTGCAGAGAGTGCTAGCCCGTGCTTTTAAAAACCACGCGCCAGTGGTGACATGTGGAATTATTTCCTTGCACTGTGCCTCATCCTTGTTTTTCTTTTCTGAGATCTTCTCCTCCTCCTCAATTAAGCTCTTGTGTTTTTGTACATGCGCGGTGAAGACCTAACCTAAGTGTCTATCTCGTGTCCGGTTTGTGCAGTAAATGCTCGAACGTGAGTGTGCCTAATACTGAAGTATGCCTCCATGGGCTTCGTCCGTGCCTCTTCGTCTAAACGAGTCGACGGAATCATCCAAAGAACAGACACAGGCGAACATGACTCCATATAATACCACACGATGCCTTTGTGGATTTGACGCTAGTGTCTACGGCCCTTATCACTGAAATACAGAAAGTCACAAACACACATAACCGTGGTTGCAAAGACTTCAAGCCCGTGCAGCTAATGAAATGTACGGTTTGTGCAATAAACGCACGAACGTGATTCTGCCTAATATTAAACGCATGAACGTGATTTTGCCTAATATTCTTGTCGTGCCTCTTCCAGATCCACCTCACCAAACAATGGTCGTAGGCGGCGCCACAGCAGCAATGGAGGTGGAGATGGAAAGCGCTGCTCGTAGTACCAAGAGGTCCAGAGTGGCTCCGCCGGCGATGCCGCCTTCTCGTTGTGTGCTTGTCGTGGAAGCAGAAGGAAGAGGCGACCGTGCTCCCTCTCGATCCGTGAGCATGACTCCATGTAGTACCACCGACCACGCTTTTTAGCATTTTATGCCCGTGCCTGTGACTCTTAACAGTGAAACACAGACAGCCACGATGTCCACGCCTTTATCGAACAATATACGTAAGATCAAGAAAGAATCGTGACACAGCTCAATATGGAACCGTGTCCGTAGGGAGTTCACGTCCGTGCTTTTAAATACAAGGAAATAAGATTTTAAAAACAGCGTCCCTCACATAGGCCATTCCGTGTCTCAGAAAGTAAATGCCCGTGGCTGTGCGTAAGACAAAGGTTCATCTCCATGGGCTAAATGCCCGTGGGTCTCCGTCTGATAGAGTCACAGGCGAGCGTGACTCTATGTAATACCACCGACCATGCCTTTGAGCTCTTTATGCCCGTGCCTGTGACCCGAAACATTGAAACAACGAAAGGCAGGAATGTCCACACATTCATGTGTGCACAAGACATGACTCTGGTTCGTGCTTTTAAAAACAGCGTCCCTAGAACTGGCCATTATGTTAATGTTCATCTGTACCCATAAACTTGGAATGAACGTAACCCAGGAAAGCGAAACACATTTGTTATCAAAGTTACTGATGACACGAGGTAACGCAAGACAAAATAAGAAACATTTAGGGCACTGCTTAATAGCTTGAATCACGAGGATCGTGGTCATTGTTGTCTACTTAGTCCGGCGAGACTTCTTTTTTGGTTGCTCGGCTCGAAGTTCCTCGATATGTTTCTTCATAACGTATGATTCCAGCTTCAGCTTATCGCGCTCAAGTTTGAGCCGCGCCTTCTCATTCATAAGACGTGCAATCATGGCTCTGTTCTCATCATCCAACTTCGCGGATGTCTTGATGAAGTCGTCCATGATTGAGCAGGTTATTCAGCTGGTCAAAGGAGAAGGTGTCGAGTTGATGCACCCTCATCAACATTAGGATGGAGCTCACCACAATGATCCATGTTTCACAACTAAATCAAGTAGCCGGCGGAAAGAAAAAAAAGCGAATGAAGTCGAGCGGAGCAAACTTACAGATGAGGAACCCTCGCCACCGAGATCTCCTGCTGCGACTGGACACGGCACTCTTGAGTAGTCTCCTTCTGCACAGCAGTGGCTGAGAGTCTCATGATAGAGAACAGCAAGATGACTGGATGGCCTGGAGGCGGACAAAAGTACGAAGGGGATGTGGCTAGGGTTTCTAGACTCCGTCTGGCTTATTCACGTTTCACTACTAAATCAAGTAGCCGAAGGAAAGGAAAAACGAATGAAGCGGAAGCAGAGTGAAATCAAAGATGAGGAGCCCTCGCTAGCCTGGATCTCCTGCGATTAATGCGGACCTTTGGGTTCGCACGATCTCCTCGACCAGCCATGGCGGAGAGGGTCAAGATAGAGATCAGCAAGAGGAATGGATGGGCTAGCGGTGGGCAGAGGGGGGAAGAGTGTGTGGCTAGGGTTTTGAGACTCCGTTCGTCTGCCTTAAATAGCCGGAGCCTGTCCTCAGGCGACGTACAAGACCGGCGTCACCGGAGGAGACGTCCGTTGGACCCTTGGGTTTCCGTGGCGGCGCCATGTGGCGTTCACACCCGAGTAGGTGGAAACGCCCGTCGAAACGTTGGGTTTCCGCAATCAACGCATGAACGTGGCTCCGCATTAAACACAAGCATGCCTCCCTTGGCGTCCCGACCATGCCTGTCCTGGTAATATAGTCAACGGATGCATTTGGAACACAAAGAGACACGAAGGTGACTCTGGATAATTACAGGTCATGCGTTTGTGGGCTTGACAACCGTGCGTGTGACCTGAAACACTGACACGCAGAAAGTCGTCTTCATGCATAAAGGGTAGTGATGCTGCTAAACATATAAAGTCGCCTTCGTGCATTTGTGGGCTTGACAACCGTGTCGTGCGTGTGACCTGAAACACTGACACACAGGAAGTCCTCTTCATGCTTATAGGACCGTGACGCTACTAAACATATAAAGTTGCCTTCGTGCATTTGAGGTAAAATCTTACAACGAAAACAATTATAACAAGGACAGTCGCCCGATTCTATTAGGTTTCTGTAATAAACGCACAAATGTGACTCCGAGTAAGAACAAACTATGCCTCTGTGGGCTTGACGTCCATGCCTCTCCTTTTGACCGAGCCCACCGACTCATTCGGAATACAATCAGAAAACCTTTGTGCGTGAGTCTATATAATAGCATGCCCTGCCTTTGAGGGATGTATGCCCGTGCTTGCTTGTGACCCTTGACACTGAAACAGAGATAGCCTCGAATATCGACGCCTTTATCAAGAAAGAAGTGTGACGCAACTTCGATGCTGAACCGGTATGCGTATGGACTTGACGTCTGTGCTTTTGAATACAAGGAAACACGCTTTAAAAAACAGTGTCTCTCGTATAGGCCAATCCGCGCCTCGTGCCTCGCATAGTAAACGTCCATGGTTGTGCGTAAGACAAAGGTTCATCCCCGTGGGCTAAGCGCCTGTGCATCTCCGTCTGATAGAGTCACAGGCTAGTGTGACTCTATGTAATACCACCGACCATGCCTTTGAGCGCTTCATGCCCGTGCCTGTAACCCGAAACACTGAATCAAGGATGAGGCGGCTTTTCCCTAGGCGCTTTGAGCGCTTCGCGGGCTGGTAAACCGTGCCTGTGACCTAAAACACTAACACACAGAAATTCGACTTCATGCGTAAAGGACCATGATGCTACTAAACATCGAAAGTCGCCCTTGTGCATTGGAGGTAAAATCTTACAACAAAAACAATTGTAACACGGACAGTCGGCTGTCACTCTGTAGCACTTAATAGCGATAACGTTACCTGAGAGAAGCATGGTGTATGTAGAACCTGCTCTTGCTACTCCGATCGGCGAACATGCCTCTATGGCATGCAGGGCAGTGCTCCCCTATTCTAAAAGGTTGTGCATCTTTCCTTCCTCAAACAGGAAAGAAATCATTTCAATATGTATTATTTTGCGGTGGAAATAATATCAATATTAATAGTGATATTTTGCGGCAGTTGCTTTCTGCAGTCGCCACGGTTCCGTCCTAACCGACGCCTCCTGAAACCGCCTGTTCCAGTGCTATCTATAGCACTTCATCTAATGCAAAGAGAGGAGTTCGATCATTTGTTTTTGTTGATCTTGAACAGATTCGTCCACTCCTCTCCCCTTCCTTCCTGGCCCCAGTTACGCTTAGCCGTCTTTCCAGATCCACGCCACAAATAGAGGCGCTCGCAGGCCGCGTGATCCCAGCAATGGAGGCGGAGATGGAGGTTCACTCCGGTGCCCCGAGCACCAAGAGGGCGAGGCTCGCGCCACCGGTGACGGCCTCTTCCGGTGGTTTGGAGGTAGCGGCTGGAAGCGGCGAGGGTGCGCCTACTGGATCCGAGGATCAAGAAGAGCAGTCTGGTCCAGACCGCATCAGCAACCTCGCGGACGGTGTCCTCGGTGAGATCATCTGCAGTCTGTCCACTAAGGAAGGCGTTCGTACTCAAATCCTCGCACGTCGTTGGTGCCCTGTTTGGCCCACCGTTCCTCTGAATCTGGACTGCCGTGAGATCCCTGTCCCACGTCTTTTTAACCCTCTAGAAACAGTTCATATTGAAATCATCAGTAGGGCCTCTGCCTACAGCGAGGAGCTTGCTTGCATACGATACATCGGAACTTGGCATCAGGGAAAAACAGTTCCTGATGATGGTTCGTCCCTTTTTAGAGTCCATCTTCTCCAGCCATGTGGGCGCAGTTCTCGCCTTTGTATACTGACGTGCTACCTCCAGTGCAGACCCTCTACTGTCCACGCCTGGCTTGAGTCCCCCAGATTGAACAATCTCCAGGTGCTTGAGTTTTACTACCTGTTTCCACGATTCGTGAAAAAAACTGTCAAACTATCACACACATGCTCTTCATCTACGCCCTCACTACGAAGTCCGTCTTTTCGGTTTTCCTGTTCTCTGCGCACTATCGCCAGCGTGTTGCGGATACCGCACCATAATGTAGAGGTACTTGAACTACCACTGGTCAAGAGACTTTTGCTTGTTGAGGTTCATATATCAGACTTCTCGTTGCAAAGCATGATCAACTCTAGTTGCCCTGCACTCGAGTGTCTGTTGCTTGTTTGCAATGGAGAAAGGCATCGGATCACTATAAATTCGCCTAACCTTGTAAGCATCGGCATCCGTGGTGAGAAAGGAGAATTCATCATTGAGGATGCCCCCTCTCTTCAAAGGTCGATCCATGATCTCCAGAGCAATAACATGCAGGTATTCATCGTCTCTGCACCTAAACTGAAGACATTGGGCAAATTCAGGTTCTCGCTTGGCTCCACAGGTCTTATGGTACTGACATTTCACAACAATTCCAGCTTCATTTCCTTGAGAAAGTAGTTTCATGTCATCCAACCTTTTGTTGTAATAATTTTATGTTTTATTTTCTATGTTATGTGAAGTGTTTGGCGACGGTCAGCCTATCTACAATGTGGCAATCTGTCAAAACCTTGTTTTTCGCCATGTCTTATGTAGTGGACATGGTCGTTCACTTGCTTAAGTGCCTTCCAAATCTGGAGAAATTGTTTATTCAGGTGATGATTCTCACGCCCAATGAAAAGCTCATACCGTGCATAGTGCAGCACTCCTTGCATCTCAAAAAGCTTGTCTTACATTTTGTTTGCAATGAATACACCCTATGCTTAGGCATGTTATTATTATTATTATTATACATACATACGTATCTAGGGAAGTGTTCGACGAACTGATTGGTACAGGGGTCATGGAATTTATCGTTCATTTTGTCCTTCAATAGACCTTGAGTATCTTTCAACCTTTATGCGTTTTCATGGAGGAAACGTTCCTGATGGTGCAAGAAATATTTGGCGTCGCAAGCACCGCGAGTTTCTCAAAGAACACATCATTCATTTAAAGACAGTAACGCTGGAGGATTATGAAAAGAGCGGGAAGAACACTGAGTTTGTGAGGTTCTTTATTCTGAATGCAACGGAGCTAGAGACCATGAGGATTAAGTTTCGCTTTCCCTCAGACTTCACGCAGGAATTTTACGAACAGCAACAAAAGTTGTTCCTATGGGAGAATAAAGCTTCCAAACACATCCATCTCAAGTTATCAGCATGCTGCAATCATCTGTGCTTGGATTTGAAACACAGGCGTGTTGAATGCCTGGATTTGTCAGATCCGTTTACTTGTGCCTGCTGGACACAGGGCTGAAGTTACTTCCTCAAGCTAGTACAGTTAGATGTTGTTGCGCCAATCTGAGACCGTGTTATGTCTAAACATGACCAAACAATCCATTCGCCTTTTGCACCATTTTGTAAGCTTGTAATAACAATGCTCTTGTGGTATGCACCCGCTGTTCTGAAAATTTGATAGTTTATGTCACTATCGCGATGCTACAAAAACATTAGGTAATGCGGTAGTCGACCAGGAACAAAAACATTTGGAAGAGAAGAGGCCTTTGCCTTTGCTCGTTACGCAAGGAACGCGGCGTCTAAGCGCATGAGAGCAGTCGTCTGCGGTGATCGGATGGCACCGCCTCCTTTGGTGGCGGTATGCGTGCACATGGCCGTGGCTCTGCTTAATCTCAAACCGTGCTCCCAGCAACCTCAGGTTGTACGTGCCTTTCGTGTAAACGCATGTCCGTGAACGAGTTTATGTCTGAGTACAAACTATCGAGTCACGGAGGCACATATGTGCGTCTGCATCAGGAGTAAGCATGAATCTGTAGATTGTAGATTTTATGTGTGTCAACGCTAGTGCGGTGCTTCTGTCTCACATAGGACTGTGCCTTTGACAAGTCAGTGCCAGGTTATCAGAGGCATGGTTCCGCATGCCTGCCAAAGCGGCACATGTGCCTTGCTAAATTACAGTAACCCATGCCTCATTGAATGATGCAAGATGAAATATTGCTAGATGCGCCTCGCTAGCAGCACGTTTCTTTGAAATATAAAATATTCAGGAGATCAATATTTGATGTGCGTAGACCGTCACACACCCTCTGAGTTATTGCAAAAAAAGAGATACATGCCTTTAGTCAAGTAACCATGTCCAAGCATAAACTTATACTAGACGAGTATCCCTTGCAACGTTTCGAAAGAAGGCAATTGTTAATGATCATTCTTTGAGGATTGCCTTGATCATCAGGAGGTCATCAGTGTTCGCAAACCCTTGCCCCAAAAGATCACAGATGGCGCTTTGCATCTTGCTTCTATTCTCCTTCATCTTATGCACCTCCTCCTTCAGAAAATCCCTGTCTAGCTTAATATCACCCTTGTCGTCCTTAAGATTATGAATGGCACTTGTGAGAGACCTCTGAATGCGCTTGACGTCTTTATCAACGATACCCATCTGCTTCTTTTGCCTGTCAATCTTCATGGTGGTTACATTACTTCTTTCCATAGCTGCAACAAGGTTCTCGAGCTTAAGGTTCACTTGTTCAATATCCATTTTAAGCCTGCTTATCTCTTCATCCTTTTCTTGCAACATCCCCCAGAGCTTGAGTAGGCACCTCTGCATAATGACAGGCCATGGGCGGTCAACCCATTCGATGACTCCACAGTTCACGCCTCTCTGCGAACAAAAAGGAACAAAATAAACATAGACTATTAATACAGTGTTGCACGAGCTCTGGAATATAACAAAGTTCACATATACTTGCTTCATAACCTCATTCAACTAACTATGAACCGTGTTTGTGCAACATGGCGCGTCAATGGTTAGGTACCCACAACACTAGTTATGGTACTTCGCCCACCCTGTCCGCGGAGTTATTTCATAATTGTACGTAGTTTCTTTTAATCCAGCTTGAATTAATCTGGAGCTACCTCTGCAATCAAGTTACTTAGAGATTTTTTTTGAAGAATATACTGACCATTAAACAGAAGTCCCATTTGTAAACAAACATGAGAGTGTCTAGATCACTTCTTTTGTTTTCAGTGATGTAAAATAAGTAGTGACCTTTAGCCTTTTATGTAAAGTAAAAGGAGTACACAATGTTTTCTACAATCAACCGGAAAACACAAGAAGAAATAAGTCTTCTTTGGAAGACTATAAGTCCTATATCCAAACAGTTTGATTCAATAAGAAAGTAGCTCGGATTTTCAAAAGTGACTAACTTTCACAGCACAGCCGTAGAACCTCCTCCCCGTGTCACTTCCTTCAAAATCCACACACCTGAGAGGCTTGGTATAGTGGAGAACGTAGTAGAGAGGACGGTCGATCTCTTTGCCACAGAAATCATGGTCCTGGATGGTATCAGGGTTCTCCTACAAGGACACATTAATGTTTATAGCTAAGTTCTTTTGTTTGGAAAACGAACCCCAATTTAACGCTCCACATGTAGCAGGAAATCACCTACATAGAAATCAAAATCCAGGTCAAGGAAGTTCAAGTCTTCCTTCCTCCCCTCTTGTCCGAACTTTTGTGTCGACATGGCCCGGAGGATATGAGCAGATGTGATGCCGTAGGCGGCGTCGAATTCGAGAGGAGAGAGAGAGGTAGAGAGAGATAGAGAGAGAGGGGGGAAGAGATACAGTGAGAGAGCGAGAGGACTTCGACATGGTCCGGCTCGACCAAATACTCCACCTACTCGCCAGACCCACCAACCACCACCCACCTCCCCCGTCCCTTTTTTTTTGCGCTGGGATGGCAAGGAGCCATTTACTATTGTCAGTACTAGTTTCAGCTTTGGCGAGCGAGTACAAAAAATTACTTCCCTCTCCATAATTACTCCATAAATACATCGTTTTGTTCGTCTTCTCTCCGAGTCACTTGCTCTTCCGCTCCCCTTCTTCTCTGGTTCCTTCCGTCTTTCTTGCTTCGTCTTCCTCACTCTATAGTCCACATAGATGGATCTACGATTCGCCCACTTGCTCTGAAATACAGTAAGTTTTCTCCCCTCTGCTTAATACTTACGCCTTCCGCGTTGTGTTTTTTTAGATGGATTCTTGTTTTATGTTACCATTTTAATATTAGTTTTTGTGTTAATATCTTACCTCTTTTAAGAGGTTCTATAGGGGAATAATCTTGGAGGGCAACAGTTGAATTTTTTCAGTTAGTTCGCTGCAAGCTTGTAGATTTGAGGAGCTCTGTGCGTGTTTTTTCATTTTATTTACAGAGACACTAAGATCGAGGGATATCACTGTAGCAGCATTCGTTCCGCTCTATCTTTCGTTGAAACAAGCGTGTATCAGTGATATACAGTCCTTTAATTCTTTGTGCCATTAGTGGAGTGTTGAAACAATTTTTTTAATAATTAATGAACCTGAGTCTTACATATTGTTACATCTCGCAGACAAAGATGGCGTGTGATGTTTGCAGGAACCTCAACTGTCCCGGTGTTGAATCTGATGTTGCCCAATCTTTCTTGATTGTGTATTTGCCTCGTTCTTATGAGTCATGCCTGGTAAGTTATCTTTATTCCGCAGTTAGCAACCACACGTATTCGTTCGGAGCAAACTATACTGCGCATGATTGTTTTTATTTTATAGGCCTTGATGTAATGTAATTAGAAGTTTAATTCTTTTGTATAGCTTTAATTAAATGTCATAGATGGTGGCTGTGCCCATGCCTGAAAGCCAGGAAATTTTAAGAAAAAAACACTTTCATGCATTTTTTCTGAAAATCAGTAAAACATTTATTTACCTTTGTCTTAATTTTACTTTTATGCGGTATGTCCCATGCTACTACCGGAACCAGGTCCTTTCTTTGATCTCTTTATGGAAAGATGAAGCTTTCGAGGATGGTTTTGAAGACGAAGTTTGACCTTGTGTTCGGCACTACTGAGGAATTGTCTTACAAGATTAAGTTTACATATTGCTACCACAGGTCTAAGTTTCATGGACCTGGATGGGAAAAGTTGATACGTGACTATGATCTGTTTTATGGTGATATTATAAAACTGGATTTGCAAGCAGAAGATTTCTTCTTTCCGGTTGACTTGATGTTGAGTGAATCTCGAGGAGGTCACAAAGCGTTTCCCAAACCTTCCATTGGTACGTTCTGATTGCTTATCAATATTTGTTCTGGTTTAACATTTATCTATTATAATTTTACTATGGCGTGCCATTGATATCTATGTGCTTTGTGATATAATGTACTAAAATTTTCTTTGTACTCACAATGTAGTTTATAACTGTAATTTCCCTTTTAAAAGCCACTATTCATTTATTTTAGTTTTAACTGCTTTATTCACTGCTTCACACATGGTGGCTAATACATGGTTGTATTTACTTAGCCCTCGAAGGCCTCAGTTTATCGGAAAGGAGCTACATAGGCAGGGCAGGTCTACACCGGGGCATAAAACTTTCCTATATCGACATGGCCTGCATGATTAAACTAGTCCTAAATGCTAAACACATCACTGCCATTACCTTTGTGCACCTTCTATGTTTCACCAACGTTCACATAGACCGTTTGGTATGTCGTTGTTTCTTTCTCTAAACCACAGTCAACATGCGTGTCTTCGTAATCTAATGCCAGAATAATTTGTTATTGTACAGAAAATCCCAGCTATTGTTACAAATGATATTAGGATGAAGCTTGGATATTTGCCTCTCAAGGGCAGCATCAGGCTTGTTCAAATTTTCAGCAGATTGATTTGCACGGCACCTCTTGTATACACAAAGATGGAAGGATGGCGATCACCGGGATTTCTGCTTTTGCAAATGCAGCCGGTGACGATTGATTGCGTTGTACTCATCGATGTCGAGTGGCACCGTCTTGTTGGGAGGACTCGCTCTCACTTGTGATCACCGGTCTTTAGACCACATAAATTTGAACTATTATGGTATTAAGTTAAGTATCATATGTGTGTTATTTCAAACTATGAGTGCAGTTGAAATCCTTGTAGTACATACCTAATAGAACTTATCAGTTGAAATTCTTATTCAGACTATGGTACCGGAAAGCGAGATGATCCTAAGCGTGGTTGTTGTCCTTTGTTGTTGTTGTTCTGGTTGTTGTTGTTGTTGTTGTTGTTGTTGTTGTTGTGGGTGTGTCTCTTGGTTCAACATGTTTGCTCAGAGAGGCACTTGAACCTAGTGCAGGTTCAGTCCTGTGTTAAGAAGACTCATGGTCATGCCTGTGTGCTTTGATTAACTTAGCTGACTTTGTGCAGTAAGAGAGGCACAACCGTGAAGTTAGTGAAGGCACGGTCATGTAGTATAAGCGGGTATGGTCGTCCCTCCCAGTTGTCATTATTTCAGCTGAGTCGTGTCCTCGGATAGGCACGTTGGTCGAGCAAGCGGAGGCACGGTGCCATATTAGGAAGAAGACTTGCGGTCGTGCGTCCCATGTCAAAAAGAAGAGCTACGATCGTGCGTCCTTGTTCAGTATGTTTGTAGTGACACGCTGCTCGGAGAGGCATGTGCGTGAATCAATTGGAGGCATGGAGTCTGACTTGTTGCCACTGTCTGATGTCACTGTTCTCGCAACGGCATCACTTAAAAAATACTACTACTTTTTTCTGATAAATGGTGTTTTGCAACACCTTCGTCCTCCAAACCGTCTTTCCAGATCCACCGCACCCGTCGCTCCTAGATGGAGTCCGATGCTTCTCGTACCAAGAGGGCAAGGCTCGTGCCACCGACGACGCATTCCGCTGGGTGTTTGGCGGTACCGGCGGGGACCGGTGAGGGTCCGCCCACCGGATCTGAGGAGCACGGGGAAAAAACTCGTCCCGACCGCATCAGCGATCTCCCAGACGTCATCCTAGGTGAGATCATCTCTCGTCTCCCCATCAGGGATAGCATCCGTACTCGCATCCTCGCTCGTCGATGGCATCCTTTATGGCCCACCGCTCCTCTGAATCTCGACTGTCGTGAGATCCCTGCCGCTCGTCTTTTTAAGCCTCTAGAAACAGTTCATATCGATAAAATCTCCGTGGCGCCTCCTGCCTGGGAGCTCGCTCGCTTCATGAAAACGCCGAACTCGGTGCCCTCGCCGTCTGGCAGCGACGAATCGACCCTTCCGGAAGCCATCCTCTCCGCCCATGGGGGCGCAGTTCACCGTCTCTGCATACCGGCATGCTACCTCCAGAACAAACCCTCCGCTGTTGACGCCTGGCTGAAATCATACAAACTGAACAATCTCCAGGTGCTCGAGTTCTATTACACGTTCCCAGATTTCGTGAGAGAATGTGTCGTACGACCACTCACACAACCATCATCCGCGCCTTTTGCACCGGCGTCCTTCTCTCGCTTTGCATCCTCCCTACACACTGCCACCTTTGCTCTTTGCCAATTACCAGACAGTTACATTCAGGCTCTTAAACTACTACTGCTCAAGAGACTTTCACTTGTGGACGTTGGTATATCAGACATCTCGCTTGAAAGCATAATCCACTCTAGTTGCCCCACACTCCAGTGCCTTCTGCTTACTTGGAATATGGAAAGCCGTTGCAATAAACTCACGTAACCTTGTAAGCATTGGAATTCGTTGTGGACATGGCGAACTTGTTATAGAGGATGCCCCGTCACTTCAGCGGCTGCTTAACGATATTATCAGCAGCAACTTGCAGATAAGCATCATATACGCACCTAAAGCTGGAGACTCTGGGCAAATTCCATGATTTTTTCTCCGAATCCAAGGTCACGCGTAACCCTACAGTTATCCAGGTACCTAGTTTTCAGCTGCATTTGTCCGAGTAAACTTCTTTCATGTAATAGAACCTTTTGTTCAATTTTTAAAATTGTTATGCATGCACCATACAGGGTTTGCGGCGGTCGACCTATCAACGGTGCTTCAAACGGTCAAGACTTTGCTCGTCAAGGTGTGTTTTGAAATGGGCGTGGCGTTTCCCTCATGCAATGCTTTGAAGCCTTGAGAACTTGTTTATCGAGGTGATGATTCTCGCACACATTGAAAACCCATAACATGCATCTTGTACTACTTCTCGTATGTCTTAAAAGCTTGTCTTGCATTAAATACGTAAATTGATACACCCGTGGCTAGACATGTTTTAGTATTACATACACCTGTATGTACAAAAAACCAATAAATACTTTACACTTGGATGCTCTTTCGAGAATCTCTATTTTTAGAGCTTAAGTATTTTCATTCTTCATGTACATGTAGGGAGGACTACATTGCGGAGAAACAAATACATGGCGTCGTAAGCACCAACCGTTTGTCAAATGAGATGACCTTCGTTTGAAGATGATGGCAGCTAGATGACTATGAACCCTGCTTGGTAAACATTGAATTTCTGAGATTCTTTGTTCTGAGTGCAAGCAAGCTTGAGACCATGAGGCTTAACTACCATTTCGACCAAGACTTCACGGAAGAATTTTATGAAAAGCATCAAAAGGATCTTCTGTGGCACAAAAAGGCTTCTGAACGTGCTCGCCTTATATTGTCAGGAGCATGCAAGCACTGGTTCTTTTATTTAAAACTCACGCGTGTTGAATACCTGGATTTGATGGACCCATTCAGCTGTGACTGCTGAATACAAAGCTGGAGTAAGTTGTTCAAGGTTGCAGGTTTACATGTTGTTGCGCCCTTTTGAACGTGTATTTTGTCTAAACACGAACAGACAACCCTTGTAGTATTTTGTACCGTCTGTAAGCTTGCCATAAAAATCCTTGACCAGAAAGTGTTGTGACTATGCAAATGAAAGTGTTGTGACAATGCAGACGTCCGTGCCTTCAAGCACATTGAATGTTTCAGCAGAAAGATTCTGAGTATTTTACCGGCACGACACTGACTCTTTGTTAGTACAGTACCATATTCCCACATATAATGAACTCGTCGGTAGGAACCTTTCCAATACCGAAGCAATTCCGTGATTCGTACGCTAATAAAACCATGTGTCTCGTGACATGACGGCTGTTCTTCGTCTTGAGTTCAGACTTTCTCTAGAAACTTCAGAATCGTTATTTTCTAACTGAGTACCAAGAAGGTTGGTACACGTACATGTAGAGGCCTTACTTCGGCGCCTTCTGCGCACACTTTTCTGCACCCAGAGAGGGTTTATACTGAGCCAGGCCTGGAGAAACACCACGCCCGTGCGTGTAGTGGCTCCCCAACAGTGCCTCCGGCGCCCGCCTGCATCTACGTGCCTCACGTCACATAAGTCGTGACTGTTGGGTTGACACTCGTGCCTAAGAGGCTTCATTACCGTGCCTCCGGTGTTTCAATACACGTGCCTCACATGACACTTGTCGTGACCATTGTGGTTGCAGAGAATACACGCCCGTGCCTCCGGAGCTGAGTATTCGGATCCATGCCTCTGCCACCGTTATTTTGTGCATTCAGAGGGTTGACAATCGTACATGCCTGTAGAGGCTATACTTCGGTGCCTCCGGATCCTGCACCCTTGTTCCTCATGTGCCACGAGCCGTGGCTTTTACGTTCCCCTGGAGACACACGGGACGTGGATCCACAGACTCCACAACCGTGTCTCTTCAACTGAGATTTCGCGCCCATGCCTCTGCCACCACACTTTTGTGCATCCAGGGAGTTGATACCTATGTCTGTAGAGGCTTCAATGGGGTCGGTGCCTGCAGAGACTGCAATTAGGTGCCCCAGTGCCTGCACGCACGTGCCTCACATGACACTTGCCACCATGTCGTGGCTCCACACCACCGTGTCTCTACACACCGCACAACCGTGCGTCCTTATCAGAGTATGCTGAACCTTGGCTCTACCACCAAACTTCTATTGTATCCGCACGGTTGATAGCCATGCCTCGTCCTGACGCACGTCCGTCCCAGCCGTGACTATTCCACCACGTCTGTCGAAATCTTATAGATTAGGTACATATATATTGTCGTCTTTGTGAATCGTAAAACCCTAGCCCTCTTCCCAGATCCACTGCATAGGGAGCTGCAACAGAGGCGGCACGAGCTCGGCAATAGAGACGAGGAAGTGTGCCTCTAGCAACAAGAAGACGAGGTTCGCGGCTGTACCCGTGCCCTCTGAGCTCGTTAAGAGGAGCGTTCGTGGCCCGCCCACTGGATCCGAGAACCATGTTGAGTCTGGTCCGGACCGCATCAGCGATCTCCCGGACGCCATCCTCGGCGAGATCATATCCCGTCTGCCCATAAAGGAAGGCATGCGCACACAAGTACTCGCATCTCAGTGGCGCCGCATATGGCACACCGCACCACTCGAGATCGACTTCCCTGTGATCCTTGATACTCGTTCTACGAGATCTCTGGAAAAAAATCTGCTGCCAAATCATCCGCGTTCTCCCGGGCAAGCAAATCGTCCAGGAAACATACCTCGGAACGCAATGCCGACACCTTAGTGGCAACTGTCGCGGAGAATCTGTTGCCGGTGACTTCAGTCTTCCTGTATATGTCCTCTCCGATCACGAGGGCCCGATTCGCCGCCTCTGCATCCCGACAAGCTACCTCCAGTGCTAACCTTGTGGCGTCGATGAGTTGTTCCTGTCTCAGAATCTGGACCAACTCCAGGTTTTAGAGTTCTATCATATATTCCCAAATTTCTTCTATACATGGCCATCAGCAGGAAGAATCCCTTCTTCTATGTCGTCGCCACCGGCATCCATCTCTAGATTTTGCTCGTCTCTCCACACCGTCACCTTCCCCATGTGCAAACTAGAAGACAATCTAGTAGAAATGCTTTGCCTCCCACTGCTCAGGAGACTTTCGTTGGTGGAGGTTTATATATCTGATGTCTCCTTGCGGAAGATCATCCACCACGGTTGCCCTGCCCTGCAGTGCCTGCTTCTTGTTTGCAACAAGAAATTCACCTGTCTAAGCATAAACTCAGCTAGGCTTGTAAGCATTGGCATTCGTTCCGACGGAGGAAAACTGATCATTGAGGATGTGCCTTGCCTCCGGAGACTGCTACATGATTCTGTAGATGCACAAATACAAATAACAGTTATTATGCTGCGCTGTGTTGGACACCTTGGGAAAAATTTCTGAATTTCCCAACGAAACAAATATCGTCATTGGTTCTCTGATTATTCAGGTACTGCCTCTGCATGTTACTTTGATCTGCGTTATTCAAAAGCACTTGAGATTCACATCCATGAGCTAATAATATCACGCTATGTGCTCAATGAAGGGTCTCTGCACAAGTAGCCTACACGCAGCGGTCGGATTACATCAAGATCTTGTTTATCTCACAGACATGCTTTAATCTGGATGAGATTGTTGACTTGCTGCAATGCTTTCAATGCTTGCAAAACTTGTTTATCGAGGTGATGATTTCACACACATTGAAAGCGCACACACAATATACATAATATACTAGCACTAACTGCTCAGTTTGCTCTTCATGTGTGTTTAGGGGGGAGGATGGGATCAAAGAGGTATAACAAATGAATGTCGCCAAAAGCAGTTGGTGTTTCTCAATAATCACGACATTTGTCTCGAGGACATTATTTGGAAGACTATGAAGTCACAGATGCAAACACTTGCATTTGTGACATTCTTTGTTCTCAATGCTAGGATGCTCTTGACAATTAGGCTTAAGTTTGGCCTGGCAGAGATTTCACTCGTGAATTTTACAAACGGCAAGAAGAGGCACTTCAGATGGACAAAAGGGCTTCTAATTGTGCCAAGCTTAAATTAACAACAACTTGCAAGCATATGCACATGGATTTAAAAAACACAGGTGTTGAATATATGGATTTGCCACATCCATTCAACTGTGGATGCTGAAAACAAGTCTGGAGAGATGTACTTGTTGTATTGAATGAGTGCATTGTGTAAACATGGTCAAACGATTCTCACTCATTTTGCACCGTACTGTCTGTAAGCTTTTTTTTTGAGGCAGTAAACTCATATTTTTAAAATTAGGGATATGAACATTTATGCTTTCTATTTTCAATATCGATCATATGTTTCTGGACCTAATGATAAAAGAAATCAGCTCGCACAGATGCTCAAAAATCAAACTAGAATCCTCTTGTTTATCTCAGTTATTTGCCATGAAATTTTGTCTTTTAAAAGCAACATGCGTCGACTGCAAACCTGCAAATGCGCCTCTCCGAAGGACGTCTGTGCAACCCACAGGAAACGAACCGGCATCGAGAGGTTGTGAAAATCATACGTCCGTGCGAACGCGTCAATAGAAACATTTGGAATGCTGTGATAATGACTTAAGGTCAACAACGAACCTCCAATCACTTTTTAGATGCTGGGTTCCATTCTCATTATAATATTGAACAAAACTTGTGCATTCGAAGAATTCATCAAAGCAAAAGATTACGTGCCCCTTTTAATTGCAGGCACCGTGTCCCTCCGAGAGGTCCTGCCAGAAATTAACAATTCAGAAAACACTAGCACGGTCTTGCGTCATTTGAACATACACCCATGCCTCTGAGTGAACAACCGGCTTAAAATGTTGCGAGAACAGAGGCACTTCAGTGCATCTTCTCCTCGGAGAACTGTGCGCACCGTGGCTTCACTCCCCTGTCCCTCGGAGTGGCTGTGTCTTGCAAAAACAACTAGGAGAACACAAAAACAACTAGGAGAACAACCGTGCGCCAACTGTTTAAAGACCGCGCGTCTGTCAATGAACACGTCACTGAGAACATTTAGAATACAGAGGCCGTTCTGTGCGTCTCATTCTTATCCTTACATGACGATGCGCACCATGGCTTCACGTCCCTGCCCCTCCGAGAGACCGTGCTAGAGAAAGGTACTTCGAAAACAGAAGCATGGTCGTGCATCATGGGCGTGCCTTATTTTCATGTAAGTCCATGCGTGTTGGTGTTGTCCGTGCGTGCCTCTATGCTCATAACAAGCCAATAGTCTTCTCTTTGCCGCTGTACAGTAGCCCCATGTCAGTGAGCAGGCGCGTATTATAAGTTTCTATTATGTTTTCTGCCAACCCAGACTGCCCCCTCCCACTCACCCGCTGTAAAGTTTATCGTCTCTTCTCTCTCGATTCTCCCTCTAGATCTATGGTTAGTCCATTTTCTCTTAATTTCTATGTGAATTTTTTGCTACGATCCGTTTTCCTCTTTGTTGGTTTCGTCTCTCCGTGTTTGAATGCGACGCATCTATGCTGTTATGCTAGGAATTGCATGGAAAATCATTGTGATCTAAACCAAATCCGCGCAGTACGAGGCCGAACCTGTACACGACCCATGCCTCTTAGGGATAGGTTGATTGGGAGTCGGCGTTTGTGTTTGAGAACGCTACGAGCTACAGCGACCTGCGGCGTCCAAGTCCGAGGTGAGCAATGAACTTTGCTGAGGAAGGTTGCTAGTTTAAATTGAAGCCCGTTAGGTATTGCAAACAAGGCGGTGGCCGGAAGTCCAAGGGAGTGGCCAGACGTTGAGCTCTATTGCTTAACCGGCCACAGTGTGCTGGAGATCGGCGTTTGGGGTCTTTGATGGAGTCGGTGTACGTGCTTGATGATAGCGTTTGGGGTCCTGTACGCTGGAGGCAAGGTTAACGTTGATGGATCATCCGTTTCAAATACAACCTAGCCACACATGTTCCGGTGCTTGGGCGTCGGCAACGGTGGCATATGGTTGCGGATGACGTTGTTCTTGGGTGCGTTGTGTGAATTTACATATAATTTTAATGTTACAAACACTCCTTTGAGCCGCCTGTTGATAGACTATTGTTTCTCCTCTTTGCATGTCTTGTCTTGAAATATAATTTGCTAAAGCTGCTTTTAAAACCAAGAAGCAGAAATCCTTTCACTGATTGACATTGACAACCAAGATTGTGAACTGCTCTAAAAATAGACAATACTGAATTGTGATGAATTAAGCAACCATTTTTGGAAAATAAAATACCAATTAAATTAAATTGATATTTCCTCTGTTATTACATATCCCATATCTACTGTTCACCTTCTAATCGAAAGTTGTGCACATGTCTTTTTAGGAAATTTCTTGTGAAAGACTATTTATGTAAAAATGCCGGTTTAGACGAATAGTTTTTCAAGATAATAAAATTTACCTTGTCTTGAGAATTTCATATAACTGTTGTGTTGCAACGTATTCCAGGGGAAACCATGTGCTGTGATATATGTACCAACCGGCTGCCTGGATTGGAGTCGGTGTTCTTCTGGTAGCGATAACGGTGCAACTTCCTCGATACTTCAAGACATGCCCGGTAAGGAGAAATGTTTGCCACCCGTGCTGCCCATCACTTACTACCATATTGTTCACGGTAGCGATAACAGTGCATCTTACTAGTGTATCTTTCTGATCGAGGAAATAGAAGTTTCTACCGTATTGTTGGAATGGAATGCCTACATTTAAGCATTTAATGATATGTTTTCAATTTTTCATGTACCTTGTTTTATCAAATAGCAACATGTTGAAAACAATTGGTACATATGTGATAAGCGCTATCTGTCTTGGTTATACATGTCGGTATTCAAGGATTCCGTCTTGCCGGTTTGAAGATTTTTTTTCCTTGCGCAGTATGTACCATGCTATTGCAGGCAGCAAGTCACTTCTTCAATCTATCAGTGGAAAGAGCAAGCATTTAAATAAGAAGGAAAACAAAGGAATCCAGTACTGATCACCAACGAGGATCTGTCATATGAGGTCTGCATCACCGATGAACCTAACCGGTCAAAAATTCATGGACCTGGCTGGGAAAAGTTAATTAGTGACTACGATCTTTGTTATCGAGATCTAGTCATCATAAACCTGGATACTGGGAGTCTGTCCATTGAGATAGATCTGAGACTCAGTGATTCTCGAGGAGGTCACAGGCCCCTTCCCAAACCATCACTAGGTAAGTGCACCAACTTCCATCCTGTTTTATCAACTACGTTTATCAGCATACTTTGGTGCTCCTACCCATGTCCACTAAATGAATGTCATACTTACAGTCAAAGTTATTTTGAAAACGTTTTATGCAATTCTATTGATTATCATCCCAACTTGATCACATGCATTGAATTTAACCATTCCTTTTAAACTGAAATACCGAGTCCATCTGTTTAAACAAATTTGTTTGAAAATGAGTTATTTTTTCCATGCAGCTCTTGATTTTCTAAATGACTCGGAAAGGGCGTACATTGGGAAAACAGTGTTTGGACGAGGCGTAAACCTCTCATACAGACAATTTGGACAGATGATATACTATGTGTATGAGTCTGACGACTTCCCCACCATACCCTTTGTGCGGCGTCTAAACGTCACCAATGTCATAAATGGTCGCCTGGTTACTCATTGAATATTTGTTTTGATCCACTGCCATGGTTTTGTTTGCTATTTTCGATGTTTTATGTCCTTGTACATTGATTTTATCTAGTAATATCGGTACAATCTGCAGAGAATCCCGTACGCCATTGTGAGGCTTCTAAAGATGAACACAGGATATCTACCTCAAAACGGTGGAATCATCCTATGTAGATGTATGATGCAATAGACACGAGCACAACGTACTCCATACGAACCGATGGCAAAATGGAGGTGACAGGTTTTTCAGATTTTGCCCGGGAAGCTCAGCTAAGTGTTGGCTCAATTGTCCTTGTCACAATTGAAAAGCGGTGGCCAACACTGGGAAACATGAAATTGCCGCGGATGATAATCAACGACCTTTCCTGATAGAGCGCTGCCGGTGGCTATACTCCCTAGTTCAGTAATTTATGTCTATTTTTTGAACAGGTTGTACACACCAGTTTTGTTATTTAGTTATGTCATGGTATGTAACTAAGCATATAATTATGTCGAAGAGGACGGTGATGAAAATTTCATGTCAAAGAAGGTGAAACACTTACAGTAATAATGGAGAATGATAAAAGGAGTCACTGACTAATAATAAAAGGATTCACTGACTAATAATGGAGAATGTATGGCTATGGTGAAGTATGTTTCAGAATAGTTTAGTGACATTGCTAGCTCCCCACGTCAGTAGTATACATAATTTTCACTATGGTGCTCCGCATAATATCGTCATGCCAAGTAGTTTGTTGCGATGAGCTCAAGCACACACCTCCTAAAAACCTAGCGCCTTCCCCTATGGTTCAGTCACCTTAAGCATCCATGCCTTTACAAACTGTCACTTAAAACACTTGACAGAACACAGCACAGATTGACGTCCATGCAATCACATAGCTTCATGTCCATGCCTCACGTAGCATCGTACCTGTGCCTCTAGTTGTGCTTCTCGCTGTATAAGTGCGTTTCGCAGGTGCATGCCCACGCCCCTTGTTTCTTCTCGTTGTTTCTTCCCATCTCGTACTTGCAACTATTTCAGACATGACCGTGCCTGTTCCGTCGGCACATTCATGCATCTCATAGTTAATTGAAAAACATTCCTGAAAACAGTAACGGACGCCTATTGTAAATCCTCACGTCACGTACATTCGACGTTCATTCCTTCGTCACAGAATAACATATAAGTGTAAAACGATTCTTGCTACACTTGTAAAACCCGGAATGCCCTGGATAAATGTCGAATCCCACCTTGCGGTAAAACCATGGAGACCGGTGCTTCCCAAAAACACATATGTGGCTTTTTGCGCATGTAGTTGAGTGCATGGCTATTTGTTCGTGTCCGTGCCTCACGTAGCACCATAGCAACGAATTGACATCCTGTAATCACGTAACTTCATCTCCGTGCCTCACGTAGCACCGTATGTGTGCCTCTATCTGCACATCTTGTTGTATAAGTGCTTCTTGCAGCTGCATGTCCACGCCCCTCGTTGCTTCTCGTTCTTTCTACCCATCTTGTAGCGTCAGTTGCAACACAGACACACAACAGTGCCTCTGTTAAAGCACATCACTTATACAACGAGAGTGCAAAAAGTTAACATTTGACAGCAAACTGAATGTATCACTGAAAACAATTGCCACGACTAGTGAATGTACCACGCCCGTGTGTCTGAGAGTTAAACCAGCCACTTCAAGCATGCTTCTCTTGGTCAGAGACTTGCGCACGAGATAAACTGTAAAACTTAACATTTGACAGCAAACTACACAAGACAACGATCATCTCCCCGACTTGTTGGAGATTGGACGGTTGTTAAAAACATAACTGCTGATTTTATTTTAATTTTTTATAAAGAAAAACCACGATAAAAACCCATGATGTGCTCAACCGCACCGTCAGGGAGACGAAACCACGATCCAGAACCCACGATGTGCACAACCGCATCGACAGTGAGATCGTGCACTCCTTTGCCGCTTCCCCGCCCTTAAATTTAGACTTCCGCTGCGGACTTGTCTTCCACAAACAACAAAAATCGCCATTGCGCTCCCACTCACTGTTCCCCATGAAATACCAGGTTGCAGGAGGACGAACTGCTCCAGGCCATGGGATTCACCAAGGAATTCGAGGTGCAGGCCCACGGCAACACCAAGTTGCAAGTGATCCACACCAACGAGTTGCACAAGGCGGCCACCATCGCCGAAAGCAAGACGAGCGACACCTCGAGTTCGAGCGCCAGAAGATCGTCGGAGTTGATGTGGAGTACACCAACGACGTTGGCCAAGATCAGAAACCAGCCCTCTTCCAGCTCTCCGTCGGCAAGGATCATCCGGTGCTGCTCCTTCAACTGAGCACCGCCGACAAGAACTGCACCAGGTTCGACAACTTCCTCGCCGACCCCAGGTACACGTTTGCTGGCTTCTCCACCGACGGCGACATAGAGATGCTCGGCCGCGTCGGATTGGAGATCGCCCACTTCATCGACATCCGGAAAGAATTGAGGGTGCCTACAGCTACCAAGCATCTGGACTGCCTTGGGGACGCCTCAGGCATCCTTGTCCACGACGTAGAGCTCACCAATGCAGAGAAGCAACGCTGGGCGCGCATGCCCCTGTCCATGAGGCACATCGGGTACGCGGCAAAGGATGCTTACGCTGCATACGAGATATGGAGCCGTCTCACCATCATCCAGGAAGGGCTTCGCCGTGCAAAACTCGACAAGAAGCAGACCAGGAAGCGCGCTAGGTCCTGTGGCGACTACGACTACTGAAGCAGGTGGTCCCGGCCAAAATAAGTATCTAGAACATTGCTCACGCCATTCTTGATTTCTCATTAGATTTGCTTTCTCTCAAGACTGCCGTTTTCTTGTTATAAATTTAGGTTTGCTTGTGTCGTAGTTAACCTTGTAGTTTGCTTGCAGTTTACATGTCTTTTGCACAAGTTTATTTCCAGTGCACCACATAGGCACTTATGTGCCTATGTGCCTCTGATACTAAGGGGACCGTGCGTAACTTGGCTTCAAGCCGTTTTACGCAACATTCTAGACGTCAACCAAAAGATTCACCTTCACATCCTTGCATCGCGATCTTTAAAGCAGAGGCACACCTTCACACCCTTGCATCACGATCATTTTGCGTTTGTACCTCCATTAGAATCACGTATGTGCCTCCAGTTCGTTACGTGCGTGCCTCTACGTCGGGTAAAACCGTACCCCTGTCCGTGTTCTCAGAAGCACATCTGTGGCTTTTTTGCGCATGTTGTTGAATGCCTCTATAGAATCTAACCATGTTGAAACCATGTTCAAATCTAACCACACTAAAATCTCTAGAATAAAATATGTGCCCCAGTTGAGAAGTTTATTTTGTACTACTTGAAACTGCAACCTATAATAAAACAATATAGTGTAATAAAACATACGCCTTCCGACCCAAATATTGTACTGGAAACTGCAATTTGTAATAAAACATACACCTTCCATCACAAATTAATTGGCTCAACCTTGTACTAACCAGTACAATGTGAATTGTTCTGCCTGGTACGAAGTTATTGCAAAGTTGACACATTTCTTTTGGGATGGGGTAGTACTACTACTTAAGAACAAAACACGATTGCTTGACATGGAAACGAAACTGTCTCCATTTTGACATCGACGATTGCTTGACATGGAAAGCATAAAAACCATGGAAAAGCAAACATCTACCAACAAAACTACACTACTCCCCGCCGTCGGAGATGTCCACTATCTCCATTCTGACATCGACATCGTTGGCCTCCGCCTCCTGCTCCCCATCCAGCTTGTCGAAGAGAGCATCGGTCTTCGCCTATTCTTCCCGGAGGAAGCGCCGGTTGGACTCCACATACGCCTCATCTTGGATGGACTCCAGGATAGCAGTCTGCTCTGCCATCAAGGCCGACCCACCGAGATAGAACTCCGCCTCGTCTTCCTTGTCCACGCCTTCCTCGTCGTCCTCGTCTTCCTCGTCCACGCCTTCCTCGTCGTCCTCGTCATCCTCGTCCATGCCTTCCTTGTCGTCCTCGTCGTCCTTGTCGTCCTCTTCATCCTCGTCCACGCCTTCCTCGTCGTCCTCCTCATCCTCGTCCACGCCTTCCTCGTTGTCCTCCTCATCCTCGTCCACGCCTTCCTCGTCCATGCCTTCCTCGTTGTCCTCCTCATCCTCGTCCACGCCTTCCTCGTCGTCCTCGTCATCCTCCTCCATGCCTTCCTCGTCGTCCTCCTCATCCTCGTCCATGCCTTCCTCGTCGTCCTCGTCATCCTTGTCACCCACCTCCTCTTCCTCCATCAGATCTCCCCCAACTGGATAACCCCCTCCTCTTCCTCCATGACATCTCCCCCCACTAGATCAACTCCCTGCATGAGCTCCGATGCACGCCCCTCCACTTCCTCCACCTCCCCAATCTCCTTCGGCCCCGGTGAGTCCGGAGACATGCCCGTTGCGACCCGAGCGGCGCGCCTCGAACGGATGTCCTCCTGCAACTGAAAGCGGCGCTTAGGAGTAAGCATCGCGTAAGTAGTTATCTTGTGCCGAACCATGGCGGGGAACGTCACAAACTAAAAGAGGAAGATGGATGATTTCCTAGGATTGTCGGCGAAAGAGGGAGAAGCAGGATGATGTCTAGTGGTGGTGGACGCCGCTCGGCTTAAATAACTGCTCCTTGACCTCGAGCGAGGAGCCGGAACGTTGACACGCTGCATTCACTTCCCCGACGGATGAGGCGACCATCGGTCCTTTTGGATTCCGCAACGTCGACACGTGGCGTTCACTCTATTAAATACTACCTCCACCTCCTGCAGAGCGGTGTCACCGGAGGAAACGCCCGTCGGATCCTTGGGTTTCTGGAGTGGCGTCCAGCCGGCGTTCACACGACGCCCATCGAACGGTGGAGTTTCTGCAATCAACACACGAATGTGACACTGGGTAACGCGTCGCCATGCATGTCCTGGTTTCATAGTTGTGCCTTTCAGTGCGAACGATTCAACAGAATCATTTGGAACACCAATACAAACTAACGTCACTCTACACAATGCCACGTCGTGCCTTCCTGGGACCCATGACCGTGCGAAGAATATACCACACCAGCGTCTCTCGAATAGACCATTCCGTGCCTCACAGAGTAAACAGTGGGTGTTCACATCTAAACTAGTTCCGCTGGGACTCCCCAATTAAAGAAAGAACCTGACGGTGCCTTTGTGGGCTGAACGCCCGTGCCTTTCCGTCTGATCGAGTCGACGAAATCATTCGGAACTCAAACACACGGAAATGTGACTCTATATTATACGGCAGCATGCCTTTTAGCGCTTCACGCCTGTGCCTGTGACCCTTAAGACTGGCACGAACGTCCACGCCATCGTCAGTGCATAAGTCATCGTCCGCGCCTATATTCACTTCACGCCTGTGCTTCTAATAAAAGAAGCGTGACGTAACTCAGTACAGAACCGTGGCTTTTGAAAACAAGGAACTTAAGCTTTTAAACAACTCGACTCTCGAATCGGCCACTCACAAAGTAAACAGCTAGCATTAACATCTAAACCCATCCTGCTTTCTTTCCACGATAAATGTACGAACGTGACTACGGGAAAGACGAAACCATGCCCCCATGGGATTCACGTGCGTGCCTATATTTCTCAACGAGTCAACGGAATCGTTTTGAACACAAATACAGGCGAACGTGACTCTGTATAAAACTACACCATGAATCCTTTGGATGCAAGCCCGTGTCTGTGACCCGAAACACTGCAACACAGAAAAGCCACGAACATACACGCCTTCATCAGTACGTCATTACAATACTAGTTTCACAACCGTGGATGTAGAGACTTCACGTTCCGTGCATCATAAGTAATGGCGCCTAATTACAATGATACTAGAAACCAAAATACATTTTTTTAATCCACTGCTTAACAACACCAGACGCACACAATAGCCAGGGACGCTGCTGTATACCTAGTCCCCACCGACCTTGTTGCTGGTTTGCTCCCGGCGCAGTTCATCAATCTCCTTCTTCAGCGCCTTCATATTCTCGTCATGTCGCTTCACAGCTGCGGCCGATTCCTGCAACGACCGGATGTGCTCTCCAAGGAGATTTCTCGTCTTAGCCATAATTTCTACGATCCTCGCATTCGCCTTCTCCAAATCTTCCACTGTTTCCAGGCAAAGCTTCTTCCACGCGTAGGTGATCTCCAAAGAATTGTCGTACATTTTGTCAGCCTTTGGAATTGAAACCAAAGCATTCATCTCATCGACCAGGTTATTGAGAGTAACTAACAAGGACCTCATAGCACTTGTCGTCGCCGCCCCGCTCACCATTCCCTTCTCTCTCGAGCCATACTGCTCCCCAATTCTACAAATAGGGACTTCTGTTCAAGACCATGACACAGACTAACCCTACCTCCAATTGACTGTAAATCAGTTTCAGCAAGACACACCCATTTCAAATTAGGAGTCAGCTGACCACAATAAATCATGTTTCACAAACTAAATCAAATGAGTCGAAAGAAAGAAAAAACGAATGGAGTAGAAGCAGAAACAGGGTGAACTTACAAACGAGGAACCCTCATGAGCCGGATCTCCTCCGGCTGACGTGGCACGGCCGTCGAGTAGTCTCCTTCTGCCCAGCCATGGCGGAGATGGTCAGTGAATAGAGATGAGCAAGAGGAATGGAAGGCCTGGCGGCGGACAAAGCGAGGAGTATAATGTGGCTAGGGTTTCGCAACTCCGTCCATCCGCCTTAAATAGCCGGAGCCTGGCCTCGGGCGATGAGCCAGAGCGGCGTCAATGGAGGAGACGCCCGTCGGACCGTTAGGTTTCTGCAGCGCAGCCACATGGCGTTCACTCCCGAGGTACGAAGAGACGGCCGCCGAACCGTTGGGTTTCCGCGATAAACGCACGAATGTGACTCTTGGTAAAGCATAACCATGCCTCTTCGCGCTGCACGGATGTGCCTGCCGTTGCGAACGGTTCAACGGAATCATTTGGAACATGAAAACAACATAACGTTACTCTTCACAATACCACGCCATCACTTCCTGAGACCCACCACGGTGCAAAGAATACACCACATCAGCTTCTCTCGAACAAGCCATTCCGTGCTTCACCGAGTAAACAGTGAGTGTTCACATCTGAACCTTTTCCACTGGGTTTCCGCAATTAAAGAAACGAACGTGACTGTGGGTAAGACCAAATGGTGCCTTTACATCTGATCGAGTCAACGGAATTATTCGGAACACAAACACAGACGAGCATGACTCTATATAATACCACACCATGCCCGTGCCTCTCCCGTCTAATCGAGTCCACGCCTCTATCGAGTAATATACGAAACATCAAAAAAGAAGCATGGTTGTGCTTTTGAAAACAAGGAAACAAGCTTTTCAAAACAGTGTCTCTCACATAAGCATTCGGTGCCTCACAGATTCAACAGTAAGTGTTGGCGTCTCAACCCATTCCGCTGGGTTAAAAAAATGAACGTGACTGTGCGTAATGCAAAGCTATGCCTCTGTGGGCTGACCGGCCGTGCCTCTCCTTCTGATCGAGTCGACGGAAGCACTCAGAAAAGAAACACTAGGGAGCGTGACTCTATATTATACGGCACTATGCCTCTTAGCGCTTAACGCCCGTGCCTCTGACCCTTAAGAGTACAAGTGTACAACGAACGTCCACGGCATTGTCAGTACACAACTCATCTCACTGCCTGCTACAGAACCGTGGCTGTATTCACTTCACCCCAGTGCTTCTAATAAAAGAAGTGTGACACAACTCAGTACAGAACCGTGGCTTTTAAAAACAAAGAACTTACGCTTTTAAATAACTCGAATCTAGAATCAGCCACTCACAAAGTAAACAGCTAGCATTAACATCTAAACCCATTCTGCTTTCATTCAATGATAAAAGTACGAACGTGACTATGCGAAAGACGAAACCATGCCCCCATGGGATTCACCTGCGTGTGTGCCTATTTTACGAACGAGTCAATGTAATCATTTCAACACAAATACAAAGTAACGTGACTCTATATAAAACCACACCATGAATTTATGGGATGCAAGCCCTTGTCCGTGACCGAAACATCGCAACACACTAAAGCCATGAACATACACGCCTACATCAAGACGTTAAGTCATTACAAGATTACTACGTTCACAACCGTGGATGCAGAGACTTCACGTCCCGTGCATCATAAGTAACGGCGCCTAATTACAATGATACTCGAAACCAAAATACATTTTGTTAACAAAGTAGCTGACAGAGAAATTTCGCAAGAAAAGGTAGAAACTCCACTCCACTGCCTAACAACACCAGACGCACACAACAGCCAGGGACGCTGCTGTATATCTAGTCTCCACCGACCTTCTTGTTGGTTTTCTCCCGACGCAGTTCATCAATCTCCTCCTTCAGCACCTTCATATTCTCTTCATGTCGCTTCACAGCTGATGTCGATTCCTCCAACGACCGGGTGTGCTCTTCAAGGAGATTACTCCTCACAGCCGTAATTTCTATGATCTTGGCATTGGCCTTGTCCAAATCTTCTCTTGTTTCCTGGTAGAACTGCTGCCATTCGTAGGTGACCTCCAGCAAGTCCTTGTACGTTCTGTCAACCTTTGCTATTGAAACCAAGGCATTCATCCCATTGACCAGGTTAATGAGAGTAGATCCAATCGATCAGAATCAAGACGCAAGACACACCCGCATCAAATTAGGAATAGGATAACCACAACAATTCATGTTTCACAAACTAAATCAAGTAGGAGAAACAAAGAAAAAACAAATGAATGAAAACCAGAAACAGGGTGAACTTACAGACGAGGAACCCTCGCCAGCCGGGATATCCTCCCATGACAGGGCATGGCGGTCTGGAGAAGTCTTCTTCTGCCCAGCCATGGCGTGGACGGTCAAATGATAGAGAGGAGCAAGAGAAATGGAAGACCTGGCGGCGGACAAAGGGAGGAGTAGGATGTGGCTAGGGTTTCGAGACTCCGTCTGTCCGCCTTAAATAGCCGGAGGATCACCTCGGACGACGAGCCAGAGTGGCACCACTGGAGGAGATGCCCGTCGGACCATTAGGTATCCGAAACGTACTCTCCGTCATGAGTACGCAAGTCATGGCGCCACTTAACACAGAACCGTGATTCTTTGTAATTCCACACCATGCCTTTGTAGGCTGCACGCTCGTGCCTGTGACCCGAAATACTGCAACACAGAGAGCTACAAAAGTCCACGAGCTTAAGATTACAAATCATGACCCTTCTTACTATAGAACCGAGACTACATGGACTTCAGTTCTGTGTTATCCATATTCGTGTCTCTCGAATGTGCCATGCTTTCACCTTCATGTTTTAGCACTGTGACGTGAGTTCTTTGCTTCAAAAACGTGCCTTCTACATCGACGCGACTGCGTGCCTAACGTGAATCAGCCTCAGTAGACTCGACGCTCGTGCGTATCCAAGTGAACGAGTAAGCGGAATCATTTGAACCAAAACTATGCACGGTTCGCAAAAACGTGCTCCCCGCGGGCTAACGAAGTGCCTCTGGTGGAAGCACAACCGTGCTCCTACTGCTAACAACCGACATCCATGACCCTAGCCTACTCATCTACATGTTTCAACAAACGAAATAACACGACAATAATGCAACGCATAAATGCCTTATAGATTCATGGTAGTACAAAAGGCCACATGCCCCAACGCAACGGAAAAACACGCTACAAGATCTCTGCCTACACTCCAGCAACGTTCTTGATCGGCTGGTGGGCGAGCACATCTTCAATCTCCTTCTTCGTCGCCTCATAACTTTCCTCCACAGCAGCAAAGGAATCCTCCACCAGGCTCTTGTACTTGACGAGGACCTCAGCCTTCTCATCCATAAGCTGCCCCACTTCGCCCGACAACCTTCGCACCAACGCATGGCTCTCCTCATACAGATTCTTCAAGCGGGCGGCCTCCGATCCTTCCGGTCGAGCTCGTTTAGAAGCTTCTCATTCTCACACAAAGATCGAACTATGAGACCAGTGGACTTCTCCACAGAGGCATTGCTCTGCTGCAGCAACTTCTCCAAGCGAGCGATGAACTGCTGCTGCTTAATTAGCCCATCGAGCAAGTCATCGCTAGCTAAGGAATTCTGTACTGCCATCTTGCCGAGATCGTCTCCATGGCAAATGCGCTTGTGGGAGGAATCGCATCCACGCGAGAGATCGTTCGTCATCTGGGAAACGGGGCAGGATATTCCTGCCGCCGCTACGGCGTAGCGGCGGCACCACTCCCTTCTTTTCGTGGCTTTTGTCCTTGCTGCCTGGTTGCTTGAACACCCAGAACCCCTCTTACCGTCCATGGCGAAAGCAAGGAGCTACCAGCAATAAAGAGGTACCTGTCTCTGGAGAATTGTGGACGTGGGGTGTTCGATGAGTAGGTAGCTTTTTATAACATACGCACACCAGTCAGATGGTCAAACGGAGTAATCGGCGCCTCGAATTCTCCCAATCTCTTTTAAATACCTCGAACTCTGCACGGCTAGGAAACACCAGTACTATCATTTCGTCTTCCCGTGCTTTCATCCACACCACAACCACTCAACTTCTTTCCAATGGTCCGTACATATTCAAGAGAAAACATCTCAAACACAGTTAACTTACTGTGTACATCTGTCTGTATTCCAGAGAACTTACTGTCGAATTCATACCATTCTCCATTGACATTTTTTGTTTTGAAATGATATTTATATCAAAATCTAACTCCAGGTGACTCGTTCATGACGCTACTTAGTACAGAACCATGGCTATACGGACTTTAGGTCCGCGTTTTGCTTGAAAAACATGGGATAGTGATGTGCGTGCTTGAAAAACGTGCCTTCTACATCCACGCGTCTGTGCGCCTAACAACCAAGGAATGAACCCTGACGGTGCCTTTGTGGGCTTAACGCCCGTGCCTCTCCGTCTGATCAAGTCGACGGAATTATTCGGAACACAAATATATGGGAGCGTGGCTCTATATTATACGGTAGCATGCCTTTAGCGCTTCACGCACGTGCCTATGACCCTTAACACTGCCACGAACATCCACGCCATCGCCAGTGTACAAGTCATGTCGCTACCTGGTACAGAACTGTGGTTGTATTCACTTCACGTCCGTGCTTCTAATAAAAGAAGCGCCACGCAACTCAGCACGAAGCCGTGGCTTTTAAAAACAAGGAGCTTATGCTTTTAAACACCTCGACTATGCAAAGTAAACTTTTAGCGTTAACATCTAAACCCACTCCGCTTTGTTTCCATAAAAAACGTACGAAACGTGACGCTCCGATAGACCCAACCATGCCCTCATGGCATTCATGTCCGTGCCTCTTCTTCTGAACGACTCAACGGAATCATTTCGAACACAAATACAGGATACCATGCCTTGCCTTCCTGCGACCCATGACCGTGCGCAGAATATACCACACCAGCGTCTCTCGAATAGGCCATTCCGTGCCTCCCAGAGTAAACAGTGGGTGTTCACCATGACTTCGAACCAAATTGTGCCTTTGTGCGATTAAGGCCCATGCCTTTCCATCTGATCGAGTCGACGGAATTATTCTGAACACAAACACAGACGAGCGTGACTCTATATTATACCATTTCCAAATAACAGTCTCAACGGAATCATTTCGAACACAAATACAGTATACCATGCCTTGCCTTCCTGCGACCCATGACCGTGCGCAGAATATACCACACCAGCGTCTCTTGAATAGGCCATTCCGTGCCTCACAGAGTAAACAGTGGGTGTTCACCATGACTTCGAACCAAACTGTGCCTTTCTGCGATTAACGCCCGTGCCTCTCCATCTGATCGAGTCGACGGAATTATTCTGAAACCAAACACAGACGAGCGTGACTCTACATAATACCACACCATGCCTATGCCTCTCCACTCACTGTGCCTCACAGAATATACAGAGTCACACTGGCCCGTGTTTCTGTCGAAACAGTGAACTGTGGGTGTTCACTGTTGAAGCTGGCCGACCGTGCCTCTCCGTCTGAACGAGTCGACAGAAGCATTCGAAACAGAAAGTCCATGAGTTTAAGAGTACAAATCATGAACCTACATGGACTTCAGGTCCGTGTTTTTCATATTCGTGTCCCACGAATCGGCCATGCTTTCACCTTCATGTTTTGGCACCGTGACGTGCGTTATTTGCTTGAAAAACGTGACTTCTACATCGACGCGACTGCGTGCCTAACGCGACTCAACCTAATGGGAAAACGTGACTCAATAGACTCGACGCCCGTGCGTATCCAAGTGAACGAGTAAGCGGAATCATTTGAACCAAAACTACGCAAGATTCAGCAAAACGTGCTCCCCGCGGGGGAACGAAGTGCCTCTGGTGGAAGCACAACCGTGCTCCTACTGCTAACATGTGACATACATGACCCTAGCCTACTCATCTACATGTACCAACAGAACGTTTTGGTCACGTCCATTCCTCTCCAACAGAACGAGTGAACGGAATCATTTGGAAATACCAAAAGCATACACCCTTTGCAATGAGACTCTGACCAATGCGTTAACATGCTTCCACTGAGTTCATGTCCATGCCTCTCCGATTGAACTGGCGACCGGAATCATCTGAAACACAAAGAACCATGAAACGTGACTCTGAGTAACGCCAAACCATGCCCCTGTGCATCACACAACAACACTAAAATCAAAAAAATGCTAACATCCCACAGACTAAGAGTTAAGAAGGCCAAGCAAAAACAAGCTCATCAAGGCACGTAAAGATGCAGCACTCTTGATGTCCAAACCTACGGTATAAGATTCGAGACGCTTCCCCTTTTTCCATAGGAGGATGAGCGCTGGTGGCCTCACTTCCATGTGACTCACCATGGAACGTCATAGAAAACGTCTGTAACACACGCAGGAACGAACGTGATTCTGGGTAACACCAAACCATGCCACCGTGGATGTCACCACACTAAAATAAAAACGTTCCGGCAGTTGAGCAAGCAAGGAAAAAAAACAAGACCATCGAAGCCCACAGAAAATTACACCAATCTTGATGTCTAGACGGACGGTCGAGGATTCGAGATGGTTCGACCATTTCCCTCTCTCCCTCCACTACTTTCTTGCTTTTGCTTTCGCACCAAAAATCTCGAACACTTCACCAGTTCCCCTCTCTTGAACACCCTTGTCTTTCCTTCTGCCCCCATTATCCAATCCAGCAGACCAACCAAAAATCCAAATCGTGTTCGCCTCACCCACCAGCCGCCATCCACTTCGAGATACAAGCAGTCAGCTGGTGCCCGCTAAAGCATCAAAAACCTCTCCCGGCGACGGCGGCGACTGACGGTGACGACCCGTGCTTGCGGCGGAGATACCAACAGAGGGCAAGGACAAAAACAAGCCGATGGATGCGACAAATCCCTCACAAGCAATCAAAGGTAAAAAAAAATATTAATCCATTACATTCCATTACCACAGGTCGATCAAAGCGATTTCCCCCCTTTTTGATGGACATGAACCCTAACCGCCACACAAAACCGTGTTTCCAAAAAGTCTGTCTAGACTTTTCTAGCAAAATTGAAATAAGGTAGGCACGCGTGCAATGGGATGCTACCCTTACCCGTCACAGAAATCTGCTCGCAAGGAATTTTCCTAAAACGTACTGTGCATGCCAGAACTATCTAGAACACCGCTCTAGATTCAAACCATGAGAGCATCCTTAAATTCAAAACCTGGTATTTACAGGAGATTCTATATATCCGTTGATTGCCCCTCTTTCAAATTACATGCCTCTCTCGTATTAACGTCCGTGCACCAATAATAGATCTAGCAGTGTGCTTATAGCGTGAAACAACATGTGCCTCTCCGACAATGATGTTTTTTTGTCCACGGGATGCATCTCCTCTTTTTGCTGTGAAATTCAATTATGCTTCTACTGCTGCTAACGCCTGGGCATTTTTATGTAGCAAGGACTGGTAATAAGGAAAATAGGGTACCTGCGGAACAGCCTGCCGTGCAGCAAGGTACTATAAAAGGCTCACACAATCCATATAACAAAAACTATGTAGCAGCAGCAGTAAGTTAACAAATTACGTCCACAAAATCCTGGGAAATTGCACTTCGATGAAATTTTTCACACACTATGTGTATTATTATTCATCCAAGAACATTTTATCTTACACTCTAAACCATACAGTTATTGCTCCAATTTACAGAATATCATTTGTAGTGTACTTTTTCCTATAAAAAAAGACCTCCCCTCACTGATATGAACTTGACAGCAGACATACTGCTCACACCTGACCCTAATTTCTATCAATGATTGGCGAAACAAAGAGTTAGTGGGAAGACTTGATATAACAAGAAAACAATGCATTGATCGCTTTTTTAGGTCACTAAATGAAAGAAAAGAGCTATCTTATGAATCTATGTAGATTAAGCTTCAGAATCTTTTTGTGCAGCCGTGGAAGACATACTTTTAAAACTATATCCCATTTATTTCGATGTTACTTCGTAATCCTTTTGTTACATAATCATCGTGCAGGTGACGGAGAAGGAGATATTGAAACAATTTTGTCTCGAACTTAATAGTTCATATCCAGAAAACCAGTCACCTCTCGACCCATCGAAAAAAAAGAACGAAGCGAACATGGACGTTGAAGCACCCGAGAAAGTGCGACTAGCTTCCGGCGGGGAGGGCAACAAAAAGCAAGTGACTAGCAGCGTAAAAGAGGAGCAATCAGAAACCAAGACATCATTCCTCCTAGAGGAAAAAGACAAAAGAGAAAGGACAAAACTCAACTCATCAGCGACGGTGCTACCTTGAAGCAGCAGCAGCCAAGTCCTCTAATGATACTCCCGCCAGCAGTTCCACGCACCGACAATGATGTAAATAAAGCCAAGAAGAAAAACAAAAGACAACGGTTGGAAGAAGACGAGGATGATGCCAGCAAAGAGTCAAAGCGTGATGCTGCCGACGACGATGATGGCACAAAACACGATGATGATGTCATTTGTACAGAGGGCGATGGCGCCGTAGGGGACAACGGTGGCGCCGTAGAGGACAGCAACGATGATGTAAAAACCATATTCTCTACAGTTTTTTGCTACCGCTTTTCACCCATGAAAACCAAACCATCCTCTATAACAAAACCCTCTTTTTCTCAACAAATAAAAACAAGACAGAAGCGCACAAAGAGAAGAAAGACAAGTGGAAAAGAATTGGCAGCACCAACGGATGATGAACAGGAGGCAACAACAAATAAGGACAAATGCGAGATCAAGGCAGGAGCAGCATTTGATAATGTCAATAAAGCATGGAAATTACTTGAGGAACGTCACCGGCAAGATGTTAGGAAAGCCGGGTTTGGAAGCATAGAGGGATGCCAAATAAAGCGCTCCATCTGCAAACCGCTTGCAGCACACATCTACGACAAAATGGACATAGAAACCATGAAAATAAAGTTCGGTGAAGCTGATTAGTAGAAAGAAATCACAATAACAAAGGAAGGCATCCACAAGGTGTTTGGATACCCAAACGATACGGAAAAGACAGCACCAAGGCCAAAGATTTCCACCGATACAATGAGCGAACTGGTCACAGAACTTGGCCTCAAGAAAATGGGTTTCCATCACGACGATCTGTTTAAAGAACTAGAAAAATTGGTGAAACAAGATGACGAACAATCAAACAGGAAATCGGTTAAAATATTTTTCCTTACTTTTTTCCACAACATTGTCTGTGGAACAACCTCCCCTACCTTCTGCAAACAAGCCATTATGGTCAAGGACTTGGACTATCCAGAAATGGCAAAGATGGATTTCTGCCAGGTAATTGTCGAAAGTATTAGGGAAGGAGCAAAGACATGGAAGAAGCACATGTTGTTGCCTCACGAAGAAAAGAACAAAAAGCATCTCAATGGTTTGGCGCAGGGACCAGTAATAATGTACCTCGACTGCCTGCTGCTGCCGACCGACACAAAACAAATGCGGAAGATTGCCAAGACAATGGACAAGACATCGTTACCGCGAGCAAACCACCTAAAAGAGAGTGACCTAAGGAAAATAGCTAGAGCAGACATGAAAACAGACGGAAAAGCACGACCAGATGACTATAAATTTGGCAAGATACAGGTATAGCCCTATTGAATATATATGCATTATCCCTTATAAAAATGGTTACCAGTCTAACCAATTCCATCATGCCGAAACAATGCAGACATGGAAAGGAACAGCAGAGAGGATCTTCTATGCCGACACAGCAACACCTTCGTATTCAACACAGATGATACCAGCACAACAACAGGAGCACCAGCAAACGACCAAGCTACTACCACCTCCAACCAAGCGGCGGGGGCCGAAGCACATGTCGGCACAAGTGGAAGCAAGGAACCGATCCACGAGGCACCAAAGACAGGATCATATGAAATATTCAAAAGGATAGAAGAAATGTTGAAACAAGTACTCGACGAAACAAAACAGATACCCGGAATAACGACCAGGGCTGGACACCAATGCAGCGAACAAGAGAAGGAATTAGATGAAAGCATGAGGAACACAGTGGTGCAACAAACAACGGCCGTGATTGATTCTCTCGAACAACTTAGAGAATTCCAGGACATTGTTCGCAGAGTGAGCTTTCAAGAAGAGATGACGTTGAAGCTGCAGGATCGAGCAGACGCAGGAGACACATCTGCACTTGTACATGGCAACCACATGAAAGAAGTCGTGGCCGCACCAGAACCAGGACGGAGGAGAAAAAGAAAGAAGGAAGAACAGGACCAACAAAACAAACATGAAGGGAAGAAAAGAATAACAAAATCAAGAACACAGAACTCGAGAATTAGCCAGAAGGAGACAGAAGAACATAACAAGGTGCAAAAGGAGCAAAACAAGGAGGACGTATCAACCAACACATCAAGTGCCGAAGGACAGCAAGAACAAGTTAGAAAAGTAGTTGTAGAAGCAGAGAATCAAGATGAGAAACAGGTAAATGAAAAAAGTGACTCGAAAGCGATGCTTTCAAACTTGAACTTACAAAATCTACCTTCAATTCTGTCAGGGACACGGCAATAGAACGCCACCGAAACATAAAGGCCAACAACAGCATGTCGTCAAGAACACCGAGCAAGGGGATGGAAGCAATAGAACAAGCAACCCGACAACAGATAATGCTCCCTCAAGAGCGTCAACAGGAGCAGTACAAGAGACGAACAGGATCGGAGGCAGCAAAGATGTGAGTGTAAAAAATCAGTCTCTTCTCTCTAAAAAGTCTCTTCTCTCTAAATTAAAAATGCTCTTGAATTAACTGACAAATCTGCAACAAAATATACACTCAGCCGGACAAGTATCATATCGACGCTCCCGCAAACGATCCACGGGCTGATCTAGCATCGACCGTTAACAGCACGGCAGAAAAACAAGAAGAAAACAACAAAGAAGAGGTAAAACTTCCAAACCCACTTTGCCCAAATACCGTCAACTCATATTGTTTCAACTACCAGGTATTACAAGCACAGCAAAGAGAAGAGGATGCCCATGCAAAACAGAAAGTTCATATAGAAGAGCTTTTCAGCACAAGAGCATTTCAGATGACCGTCTGAGGAGAAAGCCTCAGACACTCCACCTGGTGACACACCCAAGGCTGGCATACAGAGCAAAGAAAAAGTGGACGCACAAACGGATATCCCAACCACCAGCACAAAGGTAAAATTCAACAAGAACCATTTTTCCAAAATTTATAAGAAATGTACTTCCCAGTACAACCTAGCACAGTAATACAAGAATTACAAGCAATGAATCATGCTTTTCCTTTTTCATGAAACGCAGGAAACAAACGAGGACGGTCATGCCAAAGAACAGCAAGGAGTACAGACAGAACAAACCAAAAAACAAGGGCAAATGCTGACTAAAATGGTACCCAGTACACCATCATCAAAGACCAACGAGGTAAAGCCACACGCACGTGCTCCTACAATGCTAAAACAAAAAAGTTATGCATGCACAGATGAAGTCCAAACTTTATTTGCATTTTTTGATTGAACAGAAAAAAAACAAATGAAGCAGACGATGTGCCTCAAGAAGCGATAGAAAGTGCTGCTACCGTTCGACAATGTACAAAAACTACACAAGATAGAGAAGAAGTGACAGGCACGACACCGGAGAGATTGAACGTAGAGGTCAAGCTACAAAACCTCTTTCTATAGCATATAAAAAAATGCATCCACCAGAAATAAACACAGACACATTCTAATTACTTTTTGCGTTCCGACAGATGCAAGAAACAGGGGAGAGCACCAATATTCAAGGCAAACAAACACAACAACACAGGGGAATGGAACAAGCGGAAGATGTTCTTCCAACAATAGACAGCCTAACCGCCGTAGACCAAGCCGGAAAAACTTCGCTGTCCGGGCAAGAAATAACAGAGATGGCAACGTCGACGCAAAAGATCGAAAAGGTGAAGTGAGATAACCTGCTTTTAAGGAAATTAGAAATTTGAGTGAACAAAGACACAAATGCAATCTCATTTACCTACCTCTATGTCTCAACAGCCACAAGACAAAAGCAGCGACACCACGAAGGTCCAAAAAGCTCCACTCACCGAAGAAAAGGTCAAGAGGCAAAGATCAAGTAAAACGACTGAAAAGGTGAAGCTACAATAAAAAAAGTTCAAAAGACACACTAAACATTTGAGTATTTTTCTTAGGGAACGGACAATAATCTACAGTGAAAATAACGATTGTATTTATTTATTTATTAACGACGCTTTTGCACGATAACGCAGAAACCTCAACAGGACACGCACGCAGACACAAGTAAAGAAGCAAAGGGCCACAGTGCATTGGAAAACCATGTGGCAAACATTCCAGAGAAAGAGTCAGACAGCAACGAGAAAAAGGCCGCACCATCAGACAAGAAACATTGTGATGTAAAAGATGTTGCCGCCACAAACACGGCTGTAACCCAGGGCAGCACTCAAACAAAACGTGAACCGTTGATCATACAAAACCTGGCCATCAATGAAGGGACAAAAGACAAAGGGATCGAACACCTATACAACAACGTCATGACAGCGAATAAGGACAAAGGGTAAGTTCATGTCAACACCAAAGAATTATTTTCTTCCAATGATTTCCTACCTTAAACATTTTATATGTATACCTATAAATATATATGTTGCAGCACAAGATTTTAATAAATACAGAGGCGACAACAAGAATGATCGACCACATGGCACAAAGCTTCGACATTGGAAAGCCGGTCTTGCAATGAAACCATGGCAGTCATGCTACGAGATGTTGAAAAAGCAACTCGAGGGCACAAAGAGAAAGATTCTATCAACATACAACACCGTAAGTAGAGCTCAAGTTCAACAATGAATATCACTATATCGATAAATCAAACTCTATGTACAATTGAATTTACAAATTTCTTCTACGCACATGTGACAAAACAAGCAGGCATCAATACGCATGGCCAACCATGAAGATCCATTGGAGTTGAAAAATAAAGACGAAGCACACATCAGAGACAAGACAATTCCTAAAAGGCTTAAAAGATTCCTTGATCTGGAAGAAGGAGAGCAACTACAAGATTTCGACATGGTAAGCACATCTCATGTTACAGATAAGAGATACAATCTCGGCACTACAATTACGTCTAACGATCAAAAAATCATGACTAAATCCAAAAAGGACCCCTTATTTATTTATTTTGCATTTTTTCAGTTCTTTCTACAAGTTTGCATAGGCGGGCAAGTTCAACAAAAACAAGGGACTGTGGGCCACTACTTCGTTGTTACAATTAACATCAAAAAAGAGCGCTTTGAACTCCTTGACTCTTTACGAAATGAATATACAGGCACAACGGACTACTTCAACATAGTAACAAGCAGAGTAAACATGATATGGAAGCAAATAATCCCATTCCTCCAACTGTCTCCAAGTAATATTGACCATTTCAAAAAGGTCAAAATGAAGATGCCACTTCAGGTAAAAACGTAAGCACTACAAACCTTTCTCCTTTTCCTTAATCATTGTAATAGTTATTAATGCAATCCATAAAAAACATAGGACATTAGGAAAACTTCACCTAAACTGCCCTACCATCTCTGGACAGCGACAATAATCAATCATCCTTCTACCTGCAGACTCGACTGTGCGTTCTATATGTTCATGAACGCAAAGCACTACACCGACGATGGAGAAACAGTGTTACTAACAAAGGAACAAGTCCCAGAGTTGAGAAATAAAATTCTCTATCCAATATTCAGCCAATACAAAGATACGGCCGCACAGTCATTAATCAACTACACCGCAGGTTTGTCTTACAGAAGACAACAAAGTAAAATTCTACCTATCTAATTTTCAGAGACACACCAATAAGTTTTTATTTTTATTTTAACAGATATGCTGAAACACGAGGTCGATATGGAAGACAGTGAAATGGAATGAATACATTGTGACATAATTCAACAAGAGATTCCTCCAACACCCGAGCACATTGGGACAAGCGCTCAAGAGATAAAAGTTATTGACATTAATGACACAAGCAGCAATGAGGAGAAAGAAGATTATCATTTGAGCGGCAAGGATACCACCAAGGTGTCTGAAGAAGCACTCACGGAAGAACAAGGCCAGACAGATCCTGGTTTACAGAGGGAACAACACGCACATCCAGACACTGATTTACAAAAGGAAGACGAACGGAAAGATCCGCCGATAGAACCGCATGACCACCCCGAGATAAAAACAACGAAGGCATAACACGCTCTCCTTTAGAAGTGGATAACAGGACAAAGAGCGTACCAAGTCGCCAACAACAGCTTTCCAAACAGAACATGAACCACATTGGCGAAGATCGCATACCGGGAACATCACCAGAGGCAGAACATGCACAAGAAGAAAAGAAGGAGAAAGGAAAGATTTTATCGGAAAAGATACTTCAAAGAGAAAACACGATCTTTGAAGTCTCAATAGAACCGAGCATCAAAAACAACAACACACAAAAGGACACACCAACACCGGGAGCTTAACGGCGAGCCGCAGTTCGATCCACGACAAGAAAAGGGGAAGGCATCTTGCAAGAGTGCAGACAAGTTCCCCAAAACCCTCGACGATTCAATCACATGAGATTAGCCCAGCAAACATAATCTCAACTAAGAGGCCATTCAAGCGAGCAAGCAAGGAAATTGAGAAATTCAACGCTCCAGCACTTGTTCCAGGAGATTTCATTTACAAAGAAAAGGCCATGCAACTCTATAGATATCGATGAGCCGACAAGGATGTAAACAATGCAGACAAGATGGCAGATTCTCCGTGTTCCATGGAAACGATTACACAGAGCTGCACATTCTCTAACATCCAACTAACCATTCGCCCACCTAATTATAAACCCTCCTTGCTTGCAGAGAACATCTATACAAAACCTCAAAGAGCGAAGGCTACGTTTCAGGAAAATCCTTCATGGAACAAGCAGGGAAAGGAAACACACAAATGGAGGGCTCCATGCTAAACGCGTTACTAGACGAATGGATGGGCGAAACAGTTCAACCCAGACGTCTGGCTGTACTCCCTGCAGAATTCGCAAATGTATGCATACCTCACCCACAAAAACACCTCCGTCATTACTATGGTAGAATATTTAACTAATACCACACACTCTCTTTCTTTAAGATGGTGATAGGTCTCAATTATAAAAGAGGGGAGCTATCAAAATTCAACGAAGAAGATGCACTACAAGCATTTGAACAACTCGTGCGAGGTAAAAACATCCTGCACTCGAAGATGGTAAGTTCGGAACTATTACTGAACACACGACTTATTCTCCTTGAGCTTCAACAATTAAATGAAATTTAATTTTTACATCAACAACGATCTCCTCTCTCAATGTAGATCATGATACCTCATCACATGGACAAGAACTACACGCTATATGTAATGAACAAGTAAAGAGATAGCCTCGACATCCTTGACTCACTGAACTATGTAAACTACGCCGATTTGTCTTGGAGTAAACACCATGTGCATCGAGCAGAACTGGTACGTACTTTTTGTACATTGATTTATTATTTTCCTCGCGATAGTATGGTACTCTTACTTTTATCAATGCCGCACCCAAACAACAAAACAAAAATGCAATCACAGATGAGAAGGATGTCGGTGCTGATGAACAAGTACCACCAACTAAAAGACAAGAACGAACCAGACTGGGCAAGGATAGCAGAAAGGCCTCACATGATCTGCACACCAAAGCAAGAAGGAACACAATGCGGACACTTCACGGCCCAATTTGCAAAACACTGGAATGGGAAAGAACTGGTCAAGGATAGAGAGGATTTTCACCTAAGTTACCAGTAGATACACGTCAAATTACTTGATTTCTTTATTACCGCAATTAGTTTATTCACAATGGTGGACAACACGTAACTATAAACCATGCATTTTGACATGCACGCAGCCTGACAAGGTGGATGCGAGAATGGAAACCAGAATCGATACACACTCATATTCGGTAAAACCAACCAAATAAAGCAGCATCAACTTCCTGAAAAAATCAAAGTTTTCAAAGCAGAGACTACAAACCTTTTTTCGCCCATGAAAGGTAATATAACTATTTTCATTTTTACCATCAGTCAACATGACAGGAGCTTCAAATATATCTTTTAGAAGCAACAGCCATAACTTTTTATCTGTTTGTGAGCAAGACGAAAAGAACCAGGATCAATCAATGAGCACCAACAAATACCCGCAACACCGGCATTTGTTCAAACACGTGCGTAACGCAAACGAGCTCTACGACTTAGTCATGAGTGACACATGGCAGGACAAATTCAAATGGTGACTTGGTTCCTTTTCCAACTGAAATTAGTTAAAGTTACGCGGCAACCACACAAATAAGACAGAAACTAGAAAGAACCTTGAATTCCTGTTTATCAGCTTGCTTGTAAGTGACATTATAAACAAAATTTTCTTCTACTGTTTTTCCTGTAAGCAGAGAAGTAGTATTCTCAGGAGAACAACCACAGGGGAATAGCGCAACTCTCACTGGATGAAACCTAAAGGAAATTTTTGGGCCTGCGAACAAGAAAAAACGTAAAGGAATGGAAAAGAAGGTGCTCGATGAGTTAGCAAAAGCATGGGAGGGAAGCAAGCAAACTAAATACAAAAGACATAGACTATTATTAGGCCCAACCTTTGCCGAGGTAAATTTCAAAACAAAACAAAACCACAAGGATCATACAAACTCATCTTTTTGCAACGATTGTTTAATCTCCTGGTACCGATCTATTCTTTCTAATTCGTTTTAATGGTTTTTTATTTCTTGCCTGCAGAATATTCTGGTTCTAAAGGATAAAAGAAAATCTATGACGCACTTCACAGATGATTTCAAACGAGAGAAGGATGCCTTGGTTCCTTTATTCCTTAAGAAATGTCAATTAGACAAGCTCAAAACAGCAAAAATGGTAATAGCATTAAAACTATATTCTAAACTCTCTTATAGCAATAAAACTCTCCTCTAACAAAATAAAAATAAGCATTTCAAACAAAATACTATATTCTAAACTCTCCTCTAACAATAATACTTTTGTACCGCAGGTATTCATGCCATTTGAAAAGGAAGACCGATACACACTATTAGTGCTCGACAGATATAGAAGGAAGCTTCAAATCATTGAGCCTGAAGAAACCTCTCTCGAAGAATTGAAGAGGCAAGAATGCCTGAAAAATCAACATGATCTCCACGTGCGTGATGGCAAACTAAGTAAGCAAATTGCTGACATGGAAATCAACGAAGCCAGCAAAGAAAAGGAGCATAACAAATACCACAACCATAAAGACAGACTGGTAAGAATTGTAAATAACACCATCTTTCGGTTTTACAAATTATAGTACATGTCTCTCTAAAACAAAAACAAAATGCAATTCCCAGGTGCCGAGGTTCAAGGCAGTATACGAAATATTACTCAGTGAAAAATTCGAAAAGGAAAAGACTAAATGGGAAGTTCAATTTTTAAAGGACATTCCAAAGGTGGACAAAGGTGAAACCCTGTTTGCTGTTCTAAGGTTCGCGCATCTGTTTTATGGCAACCACTTCGTCGAAGAGATAGATAATTTCGATGTAAGTTTTCGCTTAAAACTCGCTATAAATCTGCAAGATATCATACAACTGCATGACCTAATTCTGATGTGTTTTTTCTCCTTATTTTCACTGAATTTTTTATAGGATGGCACGAAACAATGGAAAGCACAACAAGCATGCAGGCTACTATTTAGCGATCGAATACAATCGAACCCACAAAATGGGCGATGAGATTATAAAGATCTACGACGACATCAAGGAAAAGGAATAAAAAGTTGTTGATAAGCGAACAAGCCTAGCTCCGTCAAAACATCAGAAAACGGTTTAACCGCACATCATACTGTGACAATGAAGCACCAGACTCTTTTTATTGATGTAGTTCCTTGATTCTTCATTAACCAAGCATTCGAACAAAAGCCAGTGCCCCAAGTCCGTCCCTAGACATACATGCGTCACGTCGACACGCAGATACTCTACATACTCCTCACGCGTGACCGCTAGGTGACTTTGATGTTTCACAAACATTCCTCCTCTCTGCAAACGTGTGCTGCCGAATACAACCAACCTACAGCATGCATCTGGCTTGAGTACAGACGTGACTCTCTAAATGAGTATTCAAACAATTGCACGTGGTGCCACCCACTCACGCCGTTAGAGTCCTCACTCCTGTGCATCCACAATGGTGCCTCTCCTACCACACCACCATGCATCCAGAGGGTTGAGGGCCACTGATGCCCCTCGAAGCCCCACACCACTCCATGCCCGTGATGCCAGATCACGCGTGACTTTCTAGAGACTTGACAACCGTGACTCCCTAACTGCGTATTCGGAAGCATGCTTCTGGTACCACACTTTTGAACATCCACAGTATTGATAGCTGTTCGAAACAACAAAAACCCAACTTCCGTGCCTGTTGAGTCTTCACCTCCGTGATTTCTGTGCCTGCATCCATGTACCTAACGTGTCACACCCCACGACACTTACATGCTCGCGGTACCACGCTCGTGTCTCTTCACAAATGTCACTACAGTGCATCGTCCTAACAGAAGTAAACTACGGACCTGAAACAATAGAAAGGACAAGCAGAAACACAAGCAACTCCACGGCCAGTTTTCTATGTTTTCGTCATCACTAGTAGGCGTAGTAAGGATCGTCATAATTCTTCTCTGCCTCTTTTGCACTCTCCAGTCCTTCTCTGATGTTTTCAATTCTCTTCCAAGACTCGTAGGTGGCGTATGCATCTATCGCTGCATACTCGATGAGGTAATTTGGCAGTGGGCTGATCCCCACGGTTTATGGTCTTCAACCCTGTCAATCTTATCCTTCATCTGTTTGTAGAATGGGTGGATCACGCTCCCTGCAACATCAGCCAAAGAGTGGTACCTCTTTCTTCCCTTGAACGGAACTCTCCATTTGCGCTGGATATCGATGTACTTGTCGGGGTTGATCTCCAAACGAACTTCGCGCATCTCTTTGTCACCTTCAATCGAAGCCGGCAAAGGTGTAGAACCCGTCCTCCTTGAGAACGGGCGCGGGCTCTTGGGCCTGCAAGGGGATGACACATTTAAGGTGGATCCATCAAGTATCCATCAAGTAAATACTTATATAGTGCATTATAATTTGTGGACGAAAAAATTCAGAAACTGCTATGCAGAGTTCACAAACACAAGCACAAGCACGACATGTCATTTTTATTTTTGGTACTTACACTTGAATAAATGACCTATGTACTCCTTACCCACGTTAACACATCAATTCAAGAAATTGAACTACACTAGAACATCAAATATAGAAACTACACTAGAACAAAAAGTGCACTAGAACATCAAGTTCAGAAAATAAACTCATACATCAAATTCATAAATTAATCTAGTGCATCAAATACATAAACTGATCTGGTGAGTCAAGTTCAAAATCTATTCTGCTGTATCTACTTCATAAACTTCAATGATACATCAATTCAATAAACCAATTTAATCAAATTTCAGGGTGAAATGCTAATTAAACAGAAACATGGAGAGGTTGAAGCTGTAGGATGGTTCACCATTTTGTTGTCATTGTGATGTGGTATACCAGACAGAGTTCCTCCACGCATAACTGCAGAACCGCTGCCCTCTGCGGAGGTTCGTCTTCCCTGGTATACTCGACATCAATGCCGATGAACTGAGGGTACAAGCCGCAGACCCTCTTCAGGATCCTGCTGATCATCTTGTCGGCTTCGTCAGGATTGTTGGTGCATACGACATCCAGCTTTTCCTTGCCATGGATGCCAACCTCCTTGAGGTGCACCTTGTAGTCGTGCTTCTGACCGGGGACCTGAACGTCGTCAACCTCGGTGCTCTAGTCGGACGTCTCACCACGCGGACGCTTGGCAGACGGTTCCTCCGCCATTACGCTCCTCCAGCGATGGCGGCCTTGACACAGAGATTGTGAGAGTTGCTAGTCGAGATGGAGCGGCAATAGTGTTTTCATAATTGAGCGGCGATGGAAGCGCAGTTGCCCTTTTCTGCCAAGGTTTGGGTCGAGCAGGAGGCGGTTGGACGAGGCCTCGTCGTGGTAATGAGGGCAGTAGACATGCGCTCGCGGTTGCTGTGCGCCGGGAAACAGCCGAGTGGCAGTGCTCGGGGTTGCCGGGAAAAAGCAACTGTCAAATCGTCCAATTAAGCACGTAACAAATGTTTTTGCGTAAACCATTCAAGCACACACTGCACTGGCACACTTAGATAGTGTGCACTGCGTTTAGATACTAAGCACGTATTATGTTGAACTCCTCGCACCTTTCCCGACGCACGCCGCTACTACTGCACGACCAATGCTCTCTGACTACTATTCGCACCGATGCCTCTACTACCACACTTCCTGACGCATCACTCTCACGTGCCCGTGGTGACACACGCTCGTAACTCTAAAGACTTCACAACCGTGACTATCTGAGTAAGTCTTCATCAGATGCATGCCCCTGCCACTACACATTTGTGCATCCACAGAGTTGATACCAGTGCCTCTATAATTCCAACGTCGGTGCCTGTAGAGCCTGGTGTTCCGTGCCTCACACGTGTATTAAGACGCTACATCGAACAAAAAAAACAAAGCCAGGCGGCACGAATCTTGATGCTAAAATCAGACCGTCGAAGATAACAGACGGTTCCATCATTTCCATCTCTCCCACCTCCACTACTCTCTTGCTTCCTCTCTTTCACAGTAAATCTCGAAACATTCCGCACTCACACAAGGTCTCCTCTTAGGTTCAGTACTTCAGTGCCTCCTGTACCTGCATCCGTGCCTCCTGTGCCTTCAATGTCGTGCCTCAAGTGCCTGCATCCACGTGCCTTGCGTGACACTTGCTGTGACTCCTACGGGGCCTGTCGTGCCACACCCACGTCACTTCACAAACGTGGTTCTCTAACCGGGTAGTCGGACCCATGCCTCTGCCGGCACACTTCTGTGCATCCAGAGAGTGCACAACAGTGACTGCACAAAACACACGTACGTGCTTGTTGTGGATTCACCAATTTTGCCTTCCGTAACTGCACCCACGTGCCTCAAGTGCCTAACGTAGTAACATGCGCAATGACTCTTACATGGCCCCACTGTCATGCCTGCGTCGCTCTTGAGACTTCACAACCGTGCCTCTTTAACCGAGCATTCTAACACATGCCTCTGACACCGCACTCTTTTACATCCTAAGCGTTGATACCCGTGCCTCCAAAAGCAGCATGTCCGTGCCTGTATTTCCTTCATTTCCGTGCCTCCTATGCTTACATCCACGTGCCTCACGCGACTCTTGCCTGTCCCGTGGTCCTCTAACTGCCTGTAGAACCCACACTTCCGTGCCTCCTGTGCCTGAATGTACGTGCCTGTAGAACCTGCACTTCCGTGCCTCGTGTGCCTGCATCCACATGCCTCTAGAGAGGCTCCACTTCATCACTACCACGTGACTTCACAACCGCGGTGCCTTGACTTTTGTGCCTTACGTCCTTGCACCCACGTGCCTCACGCGACACTTGCTGAGACTTACGTGCCAAGTAGTGCGACACCCACGTCACTTCACAACCGTGGTTCTCTAACCGAGTACTCGGACCCATGCCTCTGCCGCCACACTTTTTGTGCATCCAGAGAATGCACGTACGTGGTTGTGGTCATCTAAGCAACAAGTATTTTCTACGCAGATATTCATTCCAGTGGAGAAGCATCAACGCTATGTACTATATTGAAGGAAATATGCCCTAGAGGCAATAATAAAGTTATTATTTATTTCCTTATTTCATGATAAATGTTTATTATTCATGCTAGAATTGTATTAAACGGAAACATGATACATGTGTGAATACATAGACAAACTTAATGTCACTAGTATGCCTCTACTTGACTAGCTCATTAATCAAAGATGGTTATGTTTCCTAACCATAGACATGTGCTGTCATTTGATTAACGGGATCACATCATTAGGAGAATGATGTGATTGACTTGACCCATTCCATTAGCTTAGCACTTGATCATTTAGTATGTTGTTATTGCTTTCTTCATGACTTATACATGTTCCTACAACTATGAGATTATACAACTCCCGTTTACCGGAGGAACACTTTGTGTGCTACCAAACGTCACAATGTAACTGGATGATTATAAAGGAGCTCTACAGGTGTCTCCAAAGGTACATGTTGGGTTGGCGTATTTCGAGACTAGGATTTGTCACTCCGATTGTCGGAGAGGTATCTCTGGGCCCTCTCGGTATGCACATCACTATAAGCCTTGCAAGCAATGTGACTAATGAGTTAGTTGCGGGATGATGCATTACGTAACGAGTAAATAGACTTGCCGGTAACGAGATTGAACTAGGTATTGAGATACCGACGATCGAATCTCGGGCAAGTAACATACCGATGATAAAAGGAACAACGTATGTTGTTATGCGGTTTGACCGATAAAGATCTTCGTAGAATATGTAGGAGCCAATATGAGCATCCAGGTTCCGCTATTGGTTATTGACCGGAAACGTGTCTCGGTCATGTCTACATAGTTCTCGAACCCGTAGGGTTCGCACGCTTAAGGTTTCGATGACAGTTATATTATGAGTTTATGAGTTTTGATGTACCGAAGGAGTTCGGAGTCCCGCATGAGATCAGGGACATGACGACGAGTCTCGAAATGGTCGAGACGTAAAGATCGATACATTGGACGACTATAGTCGGACTTCGGAAAGGTTCCAAATGATTCGTATATTTTTCGGAGTACCGGAGAGTTACGGGAATTCGCCGGGGAGTATATGGGCCTTATTGGGCCATACGGGAATAAAGGAGAGAGGCCAAAAGGAAGGTGGCATGCGCCCCCCTCTGGTCCGAATTGGACAAGGGGGGCAGCCCCCTTTTCCTTCTCCCTCTCCCCCTCTTTCCTTGTCTCCTACTCCAACAAGAAAAGGAGGAGTCCTACTCCCGGTGGGAGTAGGACTCCCCCCTTGGCGCGCCCTCCTCCTTGGCCGGCCGCCTCCCCCTTGCTCCTTTATATACGGGGACAGGGGGGCACCCCAGAGAGACAACAATTGATCTCTTGATCTCTTAGCCGTGTGCGGTGCCCCCCTCCACCATAGTCCTCCTCGATAATATTGTAGCGGTGCTTAGGCGAAGCCCTACGACGGTAGAACATCAAGATCGTCACCATGCCGGCGTGCTGACGGAAATCATCCCCGACATTCTGCTGGATCGGAGTACGAGGATCGTCATCGAGCTGAACGTGTGCTAGAACTCGGAGGTGCCGTAGTTTCGGTGCTTGATCGGTCGGGCCGTGAAGACGTACGACTACATCAACCGCGTTGTTCTAACGCTTCCGCTTTCGGTCTACGAGGGTACGTGGACAACACTCTCCCCTCTTGTTGCTATGCATCACCATGATCTTGCGTGTGCGTAGGAATTTTTTTGAAATTACTACGTTCCCCAACAGTGGCATCCGAGCCTGGTTTTATGCGTAGATGTTATATGCACGAGTAGAACACAAGTGAGTTGTGGGCGATACAAGTCATCTGCTTACCAAAGCATGTCATACTTTGGTTCGGCGGTATTGTTGGATGAAGCGGCCCGGACCGACATTACGCGTACACTTACGCGAGACTGGTTTTACCGCCGTGCTTTGCACACAGGTGACTAGCGGGTGTCAGTTTCTCCAACTTTAGTTGAACCGAGTGTGGCTACGCCCGGTCCTTGCGAAGGTTAAAACAGCACTAGCTTGACAAAATATCGTTGTGGTTTTGATGCGTAGGTAAGAATGATTCATGCTCAGCCCGTAGCAACCACGTAAAACTTGCAACAACAAAGTAGAGGACGTCTAACTTATTTTTGCAGGGCTTGTTGTGATGTGATATGGTCAAGACGTGATGAGATATAAATTGTTGTATGAGATGATCATGTTTTGTTGAAGTTATTGGCAACTGGCAGAAGCCTTATGGTTGTCTCTTTATTGCATAAGATGCAAGCGCCAAATAATTGATTTACTTTATCGCTATGCGATAGCAATAGTTGCAAGAGCAATAGTTGGCGAGACGACCCTGTGATGACACATTGATATAGATCAAGATGATGGAGATCATGGTGTCGTGCGGTGACGATAGAGATCATGACAGTACTTTGGAGATGGAGATCAAAGGCGCAAGATGATCATGGCCATATCATGTCATATATTTTAATTGCATATGATGTTTATCTTTTATACATCTTATTTTGCTTAGTTTGACGGTAGCATTGTAAGATGATCTCTCACTAATTATCAAGAAGTGTTCTCCCTGAGTATGCACCGTTGCGAAAGTTCTTCGTGCTAAGACACCACGTGATGATCGGGTGTGATAGGCTCTACGTTCAAATACAACGGGTGCAAAACAGTTGCACACGCAGAATACTCAGGTTAAACTTGACGAGCCTAGCATATACAGATATGGCCTCGGAACACGGAGACCGAAAGGTCGGAGGTGAATCATATAGTAGATATGATCAACATAGTAATGTTCACCATTGAAACTACTCCATCTCACGTGATGATCGGACATGGTTTAGTTGATTTGGATCACGTGATCACTTAGATGACTAGAGAGATGTTTGTCTAAGTGGGAGTTCTTAAGTAATATGATTAATTGAACTTAAATTTATCATGAACTTAGTCCTGGTAGTATTTTGCAAATTATGTTGTAGATCAATAGCTCGCGTTGTTGCTTTCATATGTTTATTTTGATATGTTCCTAGAGAAAATTGTGTTGAAAGATGTTAGTAGCAATGATGCGGATTGGATCCGTGATCTGAGGTTTATCCTCATTGCTGCATAGAAGAATTATGTCCTTAATGCACCGCTGACCTATCACAGGAGCAGATACAGACGTTACGAATGTTTGACTAGCTCAATATGATGACTACTTGATAGTTTAGTGCATCATGCTTAAACGGCTTAGAATCGGGACTTCAAAGACGTTTTGAACGTCATGGACCATATGAGATGTTCCAGGAGTTGAAGTTAATATTTCCAAAGAAATACCCGAGTTGAGAGATATGAACTCTCCAACAAGTTCTATAGCTAAAAGATGGAGGAGAATCGCTCAACTAGTGAGCATGTGCTCAGATTGTCCGGGTACTTCAATCGCTTGAATCAAGTGGGAGTTAATCTTCCGGATAAGATAGTGATTGATGTAATTCTCTAGTCACCATCACTAAGTTACTAGAACTTCGTGATGAACTATAGTATGCAAGGGATGACGAAAACGATTCCCGAGCTCTTCGTGATGTTGAAATCGACGAAGGTAGAAATCAAGAAAGAATATCAAGTGTTGATGATTGACAAGATCACTAGTTTCAAGAAAAGGGCAAATGGAAAGAAAGGGAAACTTCAAGTAGAATGGCAAACAAGTTGTCACTCCCGTGAAGAAGACCAAAGCTGGACCAAAGCCCTGAAACCGAGTGCTTATAATCGCAAAAGAAATGGTCACCGAAGCGGAAATGCCACGAATATTTGGTGGATAAGAAGGATGGCAAAGTGAACAAGGGTATATTTGATATCTGAGTTATTGATGTGTGCCTTACTAGTGTTTATAGTAGCCCCGAGTATTTGATACTTGTTCGGTTGCTAAGATTAGTAACTCAAACAGAGTTCTGAGAATAAACAGAGACTAGTTGAAGGGAAGTGACGATGAGTGTTGGAAGTAGTTCCAAGATTGATATGATCATCATCGCACACTCCCTATACTTTCGGGATTAGTGTTAAACCTAAATAAATGTTATTTGGCGTTTGCGTTGAACATGAATATGATTTGATCATGTTTATTGCAATACGGTTATCCATTTAAAGTCAGAGAATAATTGTTTTTCTGTTTACATGAATAAAACCTTCAAATGGTCATACACCCAATGAAAATAGTTTGTTGGATCTCGATCGTAGTGATACACATATTCATAATATTGATGCCAAAAGATGCAAAGTTAATAATGATAGTGCAACTTATTTGTGGCACTGTCGTTTGGGTCATATCGGTGTAAAGCGCATGAAGAAACTCCATAAAGATGGATTTTCGGAATCACTTGGTTATGAATCATTTGATGCTTGCGAACCGTGCCTTTTGGGCAAGATGACTAAAACTCCGTTCCCCGGAACAATGGAACGAGCTACTGACTTATTGGAAATAATACATACCGATGTATGCGATTCGATGAGTGTTAAGGCTCGCGGCGTGTATCGTTATTTTCTGACCTTCACAGATGATTTGAGCAGATATGGGTATATCTACTTGATTAAACACAAGTCTGAAACATTTGAAAAGTTCAAAGAATTTCAGAGTAAAGTGGAGAATCATCGTAACAAGAAAATAAAGTTTCTACGATCTGATCATGGAGGAGAATATTTGAATTACGAGTTTGGCCTTCATATAAAACAATGTGGAATAGTTTCACAGTTCACGCCACCTGGAACACCACAACGTTATGGTGTGTCCGAACGTCGTAACCGCACTTTATTGGAGATTGTGTGATCTATGATGTTTCTTATTGGTTTACCACTATCATTTTGGGGTTATGCATTAAAGATAGTTGCATTCACTTTAAAAAAGGGCACCATCAAAATCCGTTGAGACGACACCTTATTAACTGTGGTTTGACAAGAAACCGAAGTTGCCGTTTCTTAAAGTTTGGGGCTGCGATGCTTATGTGAAAAGTTTCAACCTGATAAGCTCGAGGCCAAATCGGAGAAGTGCTTCTTCATAGAATACACAAAGGAAACTGTTGGGTACACCATCTATCACAGATCCGAAGGCAAAATATTCGTTGCTAAGATGGATCCTTTCTAAAGAAGAAGTTTCTCTCGAAAGAAGTGAGTGGGAGGAAAGTAGAGCTTGATAAGGTAATTTGTACCTTCTCCCTAATTGGAAAGTAGTTCATCACAGAAATCAGTTCCAGTGATTCCTACACCAATTAGTGAGGAAGCTAATGATGATGATCATGAAACTTCAGATCAAGTTACTACAAAACCTCATAGGTCTTCCAAAGTACAGTCTGCACCAGAGTGGTACGGTAATCCTGTTCTAGAAGTCATGTTACTAGACCATGATGAACCTACGAACTATGAGGAAGCGATGATGAGCCCAAATTCCACGAAATGGCTTGAGGCCATGAAATCTGAGATGGGATCCATGTATGAGAACAAAGTGTGGACTTTGGTGGAGGTGCCCGATGATCGGCAAGCCATATTGTATAAATGGATCTTCAAGAGGAAGACAGATGCTGATAGTAGTGTTACTATCTACAAAGCTCAACTTGTCGCAAAAAGGTTTTCGACAAGTTCAAGATGTTGACTACAATGAGATTTTCTCAACTGTAGCGATGCTTAAGTCTGTTCGAATCATGTTAGCAATTGCCACATTTTATGAAATCTGGCAAATGGATGTCAAAACTGCATTCCTTAATGGTTTTCTTAAAGAAGAGTTGTATATGATGCAACCGGAAGGTTTTGTCAATCTTAAAGGTGCTAACAAAATGTGCAAGCGCCAAATGATCCATCTATGGAATTTGGTGCAAGCATCTCAGAGTTGGAATATACGCTTTGATAAGTTGATCAAAGCATATAGTTTTATACAGACTTGCGGTGAATCCTGTATTTACAATAAAGTGAGTGGGAGCACTACCGCCTTTCCGATAAATATATGTGAGTAACATATTGTTGATCAGAAGTGATGTAGAATTTTTCTGGAAAGCATAAAGGAGTATTTGAAAGGAGTTCTTTTAAAGAAAGACATCAGTAAAGCTACTTACATATTGAGCATCAAAATCTATTGAGATAGATCAAGATGCTTGATAAGTTTTTCAAAAGTACATACCTTGTCAAGATTTTGAAGAAATTCAAAATGGAACAGTCAAAGAAAGAGTTCTTGCATGTGTTGCAAAGGTGTGAAATTGAGTAAGACTCAAATCCCGACCACGGCAGAAAAAAGAAAAGAGAATGAAATTCGTTCCCTATGCCTCACTCATAGGTTCTATAAAGTATGCTATGCTATGTACCAGACCTATTGTATACCTTGTTCTGAATTTGGTAAGGGAATACAATAGTGATCTAGGAGTAGATCACTGGACATTGGTCAAGAATATCCTTAGTGAGGACTAAGGAAATATTTCTCGATTATGGAGGTGATAAAAGAGCACGTCGTAAAGAGTTACATCGGTGCAAGCTTTTACACCGATCCAGATGACTCTAAGTCTCAATGGATACATATTGAAAGTGGGAGCAATTAGCTAGAGTAGCTCCGTGCAGAGCATTGTAGACATAGAATATTTGCAAAATACATACGGCTCTGAATGTAACAGACCCGTTGACTAAGCTTCTCTCACGAGCAAAACATGATCACAACTTAGTACTCTTTGGGTGTTAATCACATAGCGATGTGAACTAGATTATTGACTCTAGTAAACCCTTTGAGTGTTGGTCACATGACGATGTGAACTATGGGTGTTAATCATATACAGATATGAATATTGGTGTTAAATCACATGGCGATGTCAACTACATTATTGACTCTAGTGCAAGTGGGAGACTGAAGGAAATATGCCCTAGAGGCAATAATAAAGTTATTATTTATTTCCTTATTTCATGATAAATGTTTATTATTCATGCTAGAATTGTATTAACCGAATACATGATACATGTGTGAATACATAGACAAACTTAATGTCACTAGTATGCCTCTACTTGACTAGCTCATTAATCAAAGATGGTTATGTTTCCTAACCATAGACATGTGTTGTCATTTGATTAACGGGATCACATCATTAGGAGAATGATGTAATTAACTTGACCCATTCCGTTAGCTTAGCACTTGATCGTTTAGTATGTTGCTATTGCTTTCTTCATGACTTATACATGTTCCTACAACTATGAGATTATGCAACTCCCGTTTACCGGAGGAACACTTTATGTGCTACCAAACGTCACAACGTAACTGAGTGATTATAAAGGAGCTCTACAGGTGTCTCCGAAGGTACATGTTGGATTGGCGTATTTCGAGACTAGCATTTGTCACTTCGATTGTCGGAGAGGTATCTCTGGGCCCTCTCGGTAATGCACATCACTATAAGCCTTGCAAGCAATGTGACTAATGAGTTAGTTGTGGGATGATGCATTGCGAAACGAGTAAATAGACTTGCCAGTAACGAGATTGAACTAGGTATTGAGATACCGACGATCGAATCTCGGGCAAGTAACATACCGATGACAAAAGGAACAACGTATGTTGTTATGCGGTTTGACCAATAAAGATCTTCGTAGAATATGTAGGAGCCAATATGAGCATCCAGGTTCCGCTATTGGTTATTGACCGGAAACGTGTCTCGGTCATGTCTACATAGTTCTCGAACCCGTAGGGTCCGCACACTTAAGGTTTCGATGATAGTTATATTATGAGTTTATGAGTTTTGATGTACCGAAGGAGTTCGGAGTCCCGCATGAGATCGGGGACATGACGAGGAGTCTCGAAATGGTCGAGACGTAAAGATCGATATATTGGACGACTATATTCGGAATTCGGAAAGGTTTCGAATGATTCGGGTATTTTTCGAGTACCGAGAGTTACGGAATTCGCCGGGAGTATATGGGCCTTATTGGGCCATACGGGAATAAAGGAGAGAGGCCAAAGGAAGGAGGCCTGCGCCCCCCTCTGGTCCGAATTGGACAAGGGGGCAGCCCCTTCCTTCTCCCTCTCCCTCTTTCCTTGTCTCCTACTCCAACAAGAAAGGAGGAGTCCTACTCCCGGTGGGAGTAGGACTCCCCCCTGGCGCCCTCCTCCTTGGCCGGCCGCCTCCCCTTGCTCCTTTATATCGGGGACGGGGGGCACCCCAGAGAGACAACAATTGATCTCTTGATCTCTTAGCCGTGTGCGGTGCCCCCCTCCACCATAGTCCTCCTCGATAATATTGTAGCGGTGCTTAGGCGAAACCCTACGACGGTAGAACATCAAGATCGTCACCATGCCGTCGTGCTGACGGAACTCATTCCCAACATTCTGCTGGATCAGAGTACGTGGATCGTCATCGAGCTGAACGTGTGCTAGAACTCGGAGGTGCCGTAGTTTTGGTGCTTGATCGGTCGGGCCGTGAAGACGTACGACTACATCAACCGCGTTGTTCTAACGCTTCCGCTTTCGGTCTACGAGGGTACGTGGACAACACTCTCCCCTCTCGTTGCTATGCATCACCATGATCGAGGCGACATGGCCTTGTGCCACCAAACACTGGATCACCATGCCTCAGGGCAATATCCATACACACACATACCCTTACGCGTGACTCTCGAAAGCAACGTACGGTGCCTCCAGAGGCGACATGGCCTTGTGCCACCAAACACTGGGTCACCATGCCTCCGGGCAATATCCATACACAAACATACCATTACGCGTGAGCGTGACTCTGGAAAGCACCGTCCCGTGCCTCCAGAGGCGACATGGCCTTGTGCCACCAAACCCTGGGTCACCATGCCTCCGGGCAATATCCATACACACACATATCAAGAGCGCCTCAACCGTGGCTAGCTCCTACGCACACGTGACTTCACATGCTTCAAACCCGTGCCTCCGGAGGCAACATACCAATGCATTCATAGTATGAACACATGTGCATGCACGCACAAACCTATATATCGTCAACAAAGCATAGCTCTTAAGTAGACGTGACTGCACATTCTTCAAACATGTGCGTTCCGAAACAAAGCGACTTGCCTTTTGCAGACGACTCGCTAGGAGGTTCCTCGCGACCGAGGCGCCGTGTCACATCGCGACGGACAACGCACCGCACGAAACAACACGATGCACGACCAACACACACTTCGACCTATGCCCCCCTTCAAGATGTTTATGAAAATTAAACGAGCCGAAGGCGAGCAGGAGGTTCCCTCGCGCCGGAGGCGTCGTGTCACACCGCGACGGACAACGCATCAAGACGAACCAAAGACGCCGCATTTAATCGGCACGTTTTTCTTCAATTTAGTAAAGTTATACACCCGTGCCTCTCCTAGTGTTCACTTGTGCCTATAAAGAAGTCACACGATTGAACAATTCTGAAGACTGCCGTTTTACATTAAAAAGTTGCTTTTTTTTCATTACTTGAAAGGTCACATTTGACAGTGTTGGTAGTCCTCGCCCGTAACTATCCCATAAATCTCCATTACCCGAAAATATAATGGAAACGGGAACCAAGCGCGTGAACTGATATTATTTTTGTATTTTCGTGCGGAAAGGGAAAACGGAAAAATGTGATAGTATAAGGATTAAAGTATAAAATGCACGAAACCACAAACCGGAAAGGGAAAACCGGAAACCAACAGCGGCATCTGGTTTTCTCTAGCGGGAGCGCTCCGCGCGCGACACTCGTCACGCGCGGGGCGCTCCCGAACCGCTCGTTAACTAGTTGCTCGTTAAAAAAACAATAACCTCTCCCCGGCAAAAAGGAAGCAGATCGAACCCTCTCGTCGGCATTTCGCCGAGCACACGGCATGCTGTCGCTCAGGCGCGTCCTCCGCCTCCCCGTGCCCTCCTCCTGCGGCCCCCCCCGCCTCCTCTCATCCCACCGCCGCGCTCCAGCGCACCCGGCCGTGGCCACCGGAGACGACGAGTGGAACGACGCGTGGGAGACCGCATGGCTCCCGGGCGACTCCCCCGCCTCCTCCCCGGCACCCGCCGCGCCGTGGGAGTCCCCCACCTCGGAAGCCGCCGCGGCCACCGTCCCGGCCGTATCCGCCGAGGTTGACCCTGACACCAAGGCCTTCGTCGCCGACATGGACGAGCGCTGGGCCGAGCGCCGCGCCGCGACGAGGCGGCCGCGCGCTCCTCCTCGCCCCGCGGCCGCCGAGGGAGGGGGCGGCGCCGGGGCGAAGAAGGCAGGGGCGGACGAGTACAGGACGAGGAAGCAGCGCGTGCACGCTGCGCTTTGGGTCAAGGAGATCGACAAGATGGAGGAGGCGCGCCTCGGCGGCGGCGGTGGCCGCGGCGCACCCGACGACATCGACCGGCTTCTTGACTCGTGCTCAGAGTGCGTTGTTACTCTTCTTTCCTTCATTTTTTGTTCTCCAACAAAGCTGCTATCTTTAGCTGTGGTTGCTTAGTGTCATCACGTTGCTTGGTTATATTCGATTGCCTGTGATACACCGCATTTGTTGAACCAGTTTCCCACTAAAACCCCATTTGTTGAACTATTATAGGCTCCAAGCATCATGTGACTTTTAATTACAAATGCAAGTAGTAGAATTGTCGCGGTATGTATCTTCTCAAGAGGGTTTAATCAATTTTAAAGAAAATGCATTGTTTCTGCTAGGTTTTTCAAGGAAGATAGATCATTCAGATAGTTTTCTTTTTCTTTTTCTTTTGGGGAAACGATTGAGAGAGGATATGAAAGTGTACCAAATTTCAATTGCATCATGTGAAATGCCTTAACTAGTGTAATGAGAAATGGGATACTACAGCCAAGTGTTGTAAGGTCCATTTGTACTGCCCTTTCTTGATTGCTGGTGGATTATCTGATGGAACCTGTACTTTTTGGTAATTCAGACTGAACTCTGTATAATATGCATGTGATGACTGTTCAATGGCCAGCACTCAAATTAAGTTTGGATGAAGTGTCTACCTGAGATGCTCACATGAAATTTGCTGCGAGCTTGTTCACTGCTTGATGTGGGATTATGCATTCTGATATGATTTGATGCGTTTGGAACGCATTATAACCATTTACACCGGTAACTCCAAGCTCAGCTTGGGAACGTGTGCTCCTGTCTTAAAAAATAAAGCACTCTACACTGTCAAAATTATTGAAAAAGAGCACACATAGTTTCTTGTGCAGTTAGTAAAAAAACTTGCATTCTTGTGCCCTGTGGAAAAAGAACAGTGCATAAAAGGTTGCTATCTAGGCACAATTCTTGTGCTGTGTGGAAAAAATAATGAATTCAGTCCATAAAAAATTACTATGCTAGTCACTCATTCTTGTCTTCTCTGCAAAGAACAGAAACTAGCATAATTTACCATGAAAATTGGCAGGTGCCTAGTACACTCCTCGACTATGTCCTGAGTCCAAATATCACTATGAACTCCCAAACCGCCCACTTCACTCGGCAAACTCTCAAAACTGGTTCGATATGACTTTGGATGTGGCATTCATGTTGGCGAAATTTCTGAGTTTCTGGGATGCCACTTGACGTGGCATCCTAGCTAGCACTTAGCAATAGTGAAATAAAAACAACAATGCTGTTTGGCTGGCATGGTGGTGGGGCTGCCACATAGATTTTTCCACCGACCCTTCCCAAGTGTCACAGTCGGTGTTTTGTTGCCAGACAACATCGAGTACATGAGGATGAATACCATGGGCGCTCAGCCCCTGTGGCATTCTGCTTATTTATATTTTCTTGCCAACATGGTTTTTATGACTTAAAGCGATTTTGGCGTCATGTAAGCAAAACTGTGACATGAGGGTGCGACGTCAGGCAAAAACCACACGATGGGTGAAAGGTGGACGATCTTTAAAGGCAACGCCTTGCAGGGGGGTGTTAAACTGAACAGTTTTGGACTTGATGGTGAAATATCAAATATGAACTCGGGATAAAGAACAGGGGTGCAAACTGGAGACTTCCATTATTTTGAAGCTTCCAATCTAGCAGCCCAATCTCACAAACTATTTAACTGGTGGTTTATTCTGGATCTAGCAAACATCAAATTTACTTAGCTTCATCATACTTGAATACAGTACAGTTTTTGTTTGAGTGATAGCAAGTCTTGTACTTGTATGTTGTTATCTCTTGCTAAATAATGGACATGTGTTGTCTTTGTTCTTTCCTTTCCTGCTCATCACTTAGTTGACAGAAGTAGTCATCATCTAAGACTAAATGACAGTTGAGTGAATGCACACTTGGCATCTTATTTAGCCAATGCCTTGTGTGATTGGCTTGTATTGCTTCATAACCAGCCAACTGTAGCCATTAGGCTTTTATGTGGCCTATAGTAACTTGTAGGCTGCAATCCAAGTGCTTGCAGAAGCGTTTCATAACTAAAATATAAAGAAGTCAAATAGTTATTTCCCTGCAATAGGAATACCGTGCAATTGGCAGGCATATGTGTTTTCCTTTACTATACAGCCTGGTTTTGTTAATATACTTAGTGTCCCAGTGGACATGGTTTCCTTACAGTGCTCTACTCATGAAATGAAATGCAGGATCTTTGATTCCGGCAACGCTGATTTTGGTGATTCAAAGATTCCAAGCACCGGTGAGATCAAAACCAAGCCGGATGGTTGGGAGACTACCTCGAGGGGTCAGGACGGTAACATATGGGAGATCTCGCAGCGCGAGGAGGACATTCTTCTCCAAGAGTTTGAGAGGCGCATTGCTTTCAGTAAACAGCAGGTCACAGTTGACACAGTAATTTCTTTGTTAAAAGTCTCCACATTCCAAAATGACACTGAAACTGTTGTTGCAGATTGCTAGCTTCATCAAAACTCACATATTTAGTCGAAGACGCCCTATCGACGGGTGGAAGTACATGATTGAAGAAATCGGCCCCAACGCAAGGAAAGGGAAGGGGAGCGTACAGAGACTACCAAGTGTGACTGATCCGGCTACGCAGCCGTTCAGGGAGGAGTCGCCTGCAATTGCCTCTGCTGGTTCCTCCTCTCCTCCCCCCTTCAGAGGAAACCGACATTACTGATGTTCAGTATGCGTGCTATCTCCTGCCCATTTTCATTGGTATGGTGGCACACATCCAAAAGTGCACTGGTAGGTAGATTCCTTGTGGAGAAACTTTGTGTATTTTCTGGGTCAGATATGCTTACACTGCTTTTGAAATGCATTGTTTTTGCGAGCTCTATTATTGGGTGATACCCGTCCGTTCTGATGTACGGAAGAATATCTAGAACAAGTAAAATTTCGAGGACAAATCCAGGTTCAACCGTGCATAGTGGACTACTGAATTAGGCCAACGAGTAAGACCAATCTTACACCAGTTCTTGGACAACTGCCGTGATGTTGCTGAGGAGATGGGTTTAAATATAGAAAGGAAAAACGGGTTTGTAAAGTATTTTTCTTGAAGTGATGTTGATGTATGCAGGCGGCAGCAAACTAGAGGTGATATTAGGGCATCACCAACTGGACATCTTCAAATTTCCATTCGTAAGTGGAAGGCGTGGGGTGAAGAACGTGGTACAAGTGACGCTGGCCAGGCGGACGTCCGGACGCTCCCAAATCTTTCCCAGTTAGAGGATGGTTTGTGGAATTTCGGACGTCCCAACCATTCGCGAACATTCGATGACTTGTGCTGGAGGCCTAGAAGTGTCCAGACCCTCTGGTCTGGACATTTACGAGTGTTTTGGTGATTCGAATCCGAGATGCCTTGGTGGCCAATGCAAGATATGGATGAAGTGAAAATTTCTGTTAATCTTGTTTCTGCGACAACTGTTGAGTAAAATGAAAAATGGGTCTTCTTGCTATTGTGCAGTGCAGTTGTTATAAGATTTATCTTACTGAAGACGTGCCTTTTGCGAGCAAAATTACTTCCGAGTCAGACGCTCAATTTTTGGCTACTTACTTTTACCCAGTGGAATGGGTATTAATGGTTCTGTACTGAATTTTATTTGCATATTTTAGATGACATGATTCTGAAATGTTTTTGGGATGATACACTGGATTGCCACTCAAGAGCACAATATTAACAAAAGATTTCAATAGGCTTGTACTCCCTCTGTTCCCTTTTATAAGACGTTTAGACGACAATTCAGACAGAGCACAAAACAGTTCAATGTTAGCTGCCCAAAACGTCTTGTAAAAAGAACGGAGAGAATAATACATTACAGCTGTAGAAATTACATTAGTCGGCGCGCATTTGGTTGTGCAAGATTTTTTGTCCATGACTTTGCTCCGGTAATACACAGCAGTACGACATAAGTAGAGAACAAAAGAGCCCACAAAGCAATAAAAGAGTAGAGCCCAAAAACAGAGAAACAAGTGCAGAACAAATACAACGAAACGCTAAAGAAGATGGTGCGGAAGGGCTCACATCTGCTTTTACAAATGATAGGCACAGACGGGTCAATAAGTTAGTAAATAGAGGTGAGAACAGCTGGAATGTGCAAACCATTCATAGGAGCTTCCATTCTCTTGATGCCACCATTATCCTCCAACTTAAACCGCCTGGTGCATCTAAGGATTTCTTAGCTTGGCACTATGAAAAGAATGGTGTTTTCTCGCTGATGAGCACTTATAAACTACTACCTCCATTCACAAATATAAGATGTTTTGAATATTTCAATATGGACTATATACAGACTGAAATGAGTTAACAAACACACTAAAACATGTCTATACACATCCGATTAGATAAAAGTTAGAACATCTTATACTCCCTCTGTTCCAAAATAAATGTCGTGGTTTTAGTTCAAATTTGAACCAAAACCACGACACTTATTTTGGAACGGAGGGAGTAGCATACTATCAGCATTACAAGCAACAAACAAGTCCTGGCACCAGTTCAAGATAAGAGGAGACCAGATTTCTTTGGAACCTTATTTGGAATGCTCCGGTGCCAAATAAGGTAAAAATATTTGTCTGGAGAGTAGCTTGCCATAACCTTGCTACAAAGAACAATAAATTCAAAAGAAAGTTGGAGATTGACAACATATGCAGTTTGTGTGGCTGTGAAGCTGAAACTAGTTTTCATGCTACGGTCGAGTGTACTAAGCTAGGGCCTTGAGAATGGAGATGGGGAAAACCTGGAGCAGTCCTGATGAAGCTTATTTTAAATACACTGGTCCTGATGATCTCTGACTGTTAATTTCTTGAGTAGATATCTTCCAGATCTAATGATAAACTCAGGCTTCACCCTGCCACTAAGGAGTTTCCTAAACTGAGTGCTCGAGCAGTATGCCTTCTTGGAAGCCACCTGAAATTGGCTGGATGAAAATTAACGTAGATGAAGCCTTCAGTTCTCAAGATGGCAGCATCCATGTGGGATATATCGCCAGAGATCACCTTGATAGGGAGACTGAGAGATGTGTAAATGCAGAAGAAGCTGAAGCTTTGGCCTGCCTCACCGTCACCGGTCTCCAATCCATCCATAACCCGAACAACCATTCCGTAATATTGGTATCTGATAGTTCGGCTGAAGTGGAAGCGATCAGAAAGAAAGACCAAAATATTTCCATCTGTGGCATACATATGGAGAGATCAACATCCTTGAGTCTACTCTGTATAGGTTCAAATTTTCTAAAATTGGTAGAGTTTAACCAGGCAACTCATGAACTTGCCAAGTTAGCTAGAGTATTAACAATTTCAGGTTGGGGCATGTCCGGACAGAGATTGGTCCTTTTGTAGTTGCTGACTCTGTAAACTCTCCTATGAATCAATGAAAACTTCTGTTCTCTCAACAAAAAAAGTATAGCACCAACAAATTATGAAGTTATAACACAACAACCCGCAAGTCAAATCCGCTGTTCCAATCATGAAAAAAATCAAGCCAATATAAAAGGCAACAATTCGACCAGTTTTAGGTTTCTAGCAAACATATTCAATATCAGTGTGTTAAAAACACAATGGTAAGCTGGTAGCAGTGCTACAGCATACATCCAAGTCATTTTAATATTTCCTGGATAGTATGGGTAAGGCAAAAAACATTGAAAAGACATTGTGCACCTGATCTTGCTGAAGTTTTATTGTTCTTTGTCGAGACAGAAAACAGACTTCTGTTAACGCAACACAAGTATCAGGTTCCATCCTAAATTAACAGCATCCACCTAAGCTATCCAGCAGGGCAGAGGCAATTGATTTGTTCAAAATTTGTAATGAAATCAGTGTTCAATGCAAATCAACAGTTTCGATGCAAAACCAAATCAGTCGACAAACTAAACACATTTCTAATCAGCATCCAGTTCATCAGCAAGATATGGAACTCAGAGGAGATAAACGAGCAATTGAACAATTGGTCCTGTTTTTATTTTAAGTCATTTAATTTAATATTTCCTACGATGGTACAGGTAAGGCAAAAACATTCAAAAGACGACTGCACACCTGATCTTGCTTATGCTCTATTGTTCCTTGCTGAGACAGAAAACAGACTTCTGTTAACGCAACACAAGTATCAGATTCCATCGTAAATTAACAGCAGCCACCTAAGCAATCCAACGGGGTGGAGGCAGTTGATTTGTTAAAAAATTGGTTATGAAAATCAATGTTGAATGCAAATCTACTACTTCGACACACACCAAATCAGTCAGACAAACTAACCACAGTTCTGATCAGCAACCAGTTCGTCAGCAAAATATGGAACAGCAAGTAGCACATGACAAGGAGTAGAGTATATGTATCGCTGGCTCTTATTAGTCCACAACCGAGTGGATTTTCAATCCTCCAGTCCCCTTGACAACCATCATACTGTAACTGTCACTGTCAGCAACAACAAAAAAGACATACTGTAGCTGTCTTTCAGCTAAGAGGCAGCGGCAGAGCCAGACGCAGCAGCAGCATCTGCAGGAGCTGCCTCATCGTCCTTGTGCTTCACCATGCCCGAATCGACCAGGATGGGCACCTCCGCAGCGAGCCACGGCGCGAGCCCGAGGCAGAGGGCGTGGGCGAGCCCGAACCGCGGGCAGTTCTTGGCCCAGAGCGGCTTGAAGTGCACGGTGAGGCAGATCTTCCCTCCGCGGTACATCTGCATCCATAATTCCATATCCCATCCCACAGCAAGAATCAGAATCTACAACCAAGAACCCACCCATGCAGACAGTGCGGGAAAGAAAACATAGATGCAGACCTTGTGGGTCTTGCCGTCGAGGGTGGGGAGCTCGATCTCGGGGCGACCTGGGGGTAGGCGACGGGGATGTCGAACTGGAGGGGGAACTCGTAGCGGCGGAGGTTGTGGACGTACCAGCAGGTGCCCTCCCAGCGGGTGCCCTCCGGGTTGGCGGCGGAGATGCGGAACCAGTCGTTGTCCTTGGCCTTGTTGACGGAGGTGTAGGCGATGAGGGCGCGGTACTCCTCCTTGAGCCGCTGCCGCCACGGATCGCCGTCCCGGGGGCCCGCCCGCGTCGACAGCAGCGGGATCTCGCCCACCACGCTCTTCGTGCCCTTGTCCCACCCCTCCATCGCCGACGATGCTCCTCCTCGCCTTCTTGATTGATTTCCTCTGCTCCGCCTCCGCCTCCGCCTCTGCCCTTCTTCTACTATGGATCTGTCTATTCCGATGCGATTCTCGGGTCTGCTTGGATTTCACGCCGACGGCTGGTCGTGGGGAAGGAAAGCACGGGTTCTCTGACTTGCGGTGGCCAAGTCAGGGGTGGCTTAGCCACGGGCAGCCGTCGGATCATGGATCCAAGGAGGAGATCCACTCAGGCGCTGTTCAGAATATCGTTCACATTTTATTTTATTTTCGCGATAAGGAATTTGTATATTAATGAAAAATCAAGATTACAATCAGAGCGACACAGATCAACAGCATCACCTAGTCCAGAGAAGAGCGAGACATTTGTTTGTTGTTCGATGTGTGCATATTTTGCCATTTAACCACTAGTGTTTTGGCAGTGACTATACAAACTTTTTATCTAATAATGAACTAAAGAGGCTAACTTCAAACGGTATCTAACTTTAGCCTTAAGCATGTTAACAAGCTCCAATATGCGCAAAAAAAAAAACAAGCTCCAAGGAATCTGATTCGAAGATTACCGAGGTGTTGCACCATTGAAGAGCCAAAGCAACCCCTTCCATACAAGCAGCAGTTCCCGCTTCAAGTGCCGAAAAACATGAGAGCAGGTTTCGGCCTGAACTGAACATCAATTGGCCCAAGTGATCAGAGGGCCATTCTAGCCTCAGTTGCTTTGGTTTCAAAGACGAAGTGGTCATCAGTGTTGAGTTCTGACCAACCAACCAGATGGGGTGGCCATTGAAGATGTCCTGGTGGGGTTGATCCGCATTGTTCAGTGTTAGCAGTGAAACTTGGCGCATATGTGATTGATCCTTTGCCTTTTCCATGTAAGATGTGAACAATCTATTGGAGGGGTGCGTTTATCATGCACATTCCCGACTGATCCGTCGGATCAAGGATCCAAGGAAGAAATCCACCCAGACATTATTCGGGAATGTTGCTCACAATAATCGGCGGCAGGTGTTACTGTACCAAAATGATGTTCACTGTGCTTGTAGCATCTGATCCACGCCATCAATTTTGGATTCAACGGTTGAAAAGGAGCAAAGTTAGAGGTATCTTTTGTTGGGGAACGTAGTAATTCAAAAAAAATCCTACAATCACGAGAGATCTATCTAGGAGATGCATAACAACGAGATGGGAGAGTGTGTCCACGTACCCTCGTAGACCGAAAGTGGAAGCGTTTAGAACGCGGTTGATGTAGTCGAACGTCTTCACGATCCAACCGATCCAAGTACCGAACGTACGGCACCTCCGTGTTCAAAGACACGCTCAAAGACGATGATGTCCCTCGAGCTCTTGATCCAGTAGAGGGTCGAGGGAGAGTTCCGTTAGCACGACGGCGTGGCGACGGTGTTGCTGATGTGATCCGCGCAGGGCTTCGCCTAAGCACTACGACAATATGACCGAGGTGGTAAACTGTGAAGGGGGCACCTCACACGGCTAAGAAACAACTGTTGTGCCTTTAGGGTGCCCCCTGGCCACGTATATAAAGGAGGGGGAGGAGGAGGCCGGTGGCTAAGGAGGGCGCGCCAAGGGGGGAGTCCTACTTGGACTCCTAGTCCAAGTAGGATTCGGCCCCCCATCCTTGTTGGGGAACATAGTAATTTCAAAAAAAATTCTCACGCACACGCAAGATCATGGTGATGCATAGCAGCGAGAGGGGAGAGTGTGTCCACGTACCCTCGTAGACCGAAAGCGGAAGCGTTAGCACAACGCGGTTGATGTAGTCGTACGTCTTCACGATCTGACCGATCAAGTACCGAACGCATGGCACCTTCGAGTTCTGCACACGTTCAACTCGATGACGTCCCTCAAACTCCGATCCAGCGAGCTTTGAGGGAGAGTTCCGTCAGCACGACGGCGTGGTGACGATGATGATGTTCTACCGACGCAGGGCTTCGCCTAAGCACTGCTACGATATTATCGAGGTGAACTATGGTGGAGAGGGGCACCGCACACGGCTAAAAGATCCAAGATATCAATTGTTGTGTATATGGGGTGCCCCCTTTCCCCGTATATAAAGGAGTGGAGGAGGGGGAGGGCCGGCCCTCTCTATGGCGCGCCCTAGGGGAGTCCTACTCCCACTGGGAGTAGGATTCCCCCTTTCCTAGTAGAACTAGGAGCCCTTCCAAGTAGTAGGAGTAGGAGAGAAGGAAAGGGAAAAGAGAAGAGAAGGAAGGAGGGGGCGCCGCCCCTCCCCGTAGTCCAATTCGGACTAAGCCTCGGTGGGGGGGGGGGGCGCAACCTTCTCTCTCTCTTTCCCCTAAAGCCCAATAAGGCCCATATACTCCCCGGCGAATTCCCGTAACTCTCCGGTACTCCGAAAAATACACGAATCACTCGGAACCTTTCCGATGTCCGAATATAGTCGTCGAATATATCGATCTTTACGTCTCGACCATTTCGAGACTCCTCGTCATGACCCCGTTCTCATCCGGGACTCCGAACTACCTTCGGTACATCAAAACACATAAACTCATAATATAACCGTCATCGAACTTTAAGCATGCGGACCCTACGGGTTCGAGAACTATGTAGACATGACTGAGACACATCTCCGGTCAATAACCAATAGCGGAACCTAGATGCTCATATTGGCTCCCACATGTTCTACGAAGATCTTTATCGGTCAAAACGCATAACAACATACGTTGTTCCCTTTGTCATCGGTATGTTACTTGCCCGAGATTCGATCGTCGGTATCTCAATACCTAGTTCAATCTCATTACCAGCAAGTCTCTTTACTCGTTCCGTAATACATCATCCCTCAACCAACTCATTAGTTGCAATGCTTGCAAGGCTTAAGTGTTGTGCATTATCGAGTGGGCCTAGAGATACCTCTCTGACAATCGGAGTGACAAATCCTAATCTCAAAATACGCCAACCCAACAAGTACCTTCGGAGACACCTGTAGAGCACCTTTATAATCACCCAGTTACGTTGTGACGTTTGGTAGCACACAAAGTGTTCCTCCGATAAACGGGAGTTGCATAATCTCATAGTCATAGAAACATGTATAAGTCATGAAGAAAGCAATAGCAACATACTAAACGATCAAGTGCTAAGCTAACGGAATGGGTCAAGTCAATCACATCATTGTCCTAATGATGTGACCCCGTTAATCAAATGACAACTCATGTCTATGGCTAGGAAACATAACCATCTTTGATCAACAAGCTAGTCAAGTAGAGGCATACTAGTGACACTATGTTTGTCTATGTATTCACACATGTACTAAGTTTTCGGTTAATACAATTCTAGCATGAATAATAAACATTTATCATGATATAAGGAAATAAATAATAACTTTATTATTGCCTCTAGGGCATATTTCCTTCAGTCTCCCACTTGCACTAGAGTCAATAATCTAGTTCACATCACCATGTGATTTAACATCAATAGTTCACATCACCATTTGATTAACACCCATAATTCACATCGTCATGTGACCAACACCCAAAGGGTTTACTAGAGTCAATAATCTAGTTCACATCGCTATGTGATTAACACTCAAAGAGTACTAAGGTGTGATCATGTTTTGCTTGTGAGATAATTTTAGTCAACGGGCCTGTCACATTAGGATCCGTAAGTATTTTGCAAATTTCTATGCCTACAATGCTCTGCACGGAGCTACTCTAGCTAATAGCTCCCACTTTCAATATGTATCCAGATTGAGACTTAGAGTCATCTGGATCAGTGTCAAAACTTGCATCGACGTAACCCTTTACGACGAACCTTTTGTCACTTCCATAATCGAGAAACATATCCTTATTCCATTAAGGATAATTTTGACCGTTGTCTAGTGATCTACTCCTAGATCACTATTGCACTCCCTTGCCAAACTTAGTGGTAGGGTATACAACAGATCTGGTACACAGCATGGCATACTTTATAGAACCTATGGCTGAGAGATAGGGAATGACTTTTATTCTCTTTCTATCTTCTGTCGTGGTCGGGCTTCTAGTCTTACTCAATTTCACACCTTGTAACACAGGCAAGAACTCTTTCTCTGACTATTCCATTTTGAACTATTTCAAAATCTTTTCAAGGTATGTACTCATTGAAAAAACTTATCATGCGTCTTGATCTATCTCTATAGATCTTGATGCTCAATATGTAAGCAGCTTCACCGAGGTCCTTCATTGAAAAACTCTTATTCAAATATCCTTTTATGCTATCCAGAAATTATATGTCATTTCCAATCAACAATATGTCATCCACATATAATATCAGAAATGCTACAGAGCTCCCACTCACTTTCTTGTAAATACAGGCTTCTCCAAAAGTCTGTATAAAACCATATGCTTTGATCACACTATCAAAACGTTTATTCCAACTTCGAGAGGCTTGAATGGATCGTTGGAGCTTGCACACTTTGTTAGCTCCCCTTGGATTGACAAAACCTTCCGGTTGCATCATATACAACTCTTCTTCCAGTAATCCATTCAGGAATGCAGTTTTGACATCCATTTGCCAAATTTCATAATCATAAAATGCGGCAATTGCTAATATGATTCGGATAGACATAAGCATCGCCACAGGTGAGAATGTCTCATCATAGTCAATCCCTTGAACTTGTCGAAAACCTTTTGCAACAAGTCGAGCTTTATAGACAGTAACATTACCGTCAGCGTCAGTCTTCTTCTTGAAGATCCATTTATTCTTGATGGCTTGCCGATCATCGGGCAAGTCAACCAAATTCCATACTTTGTTCTCATACATGGATCCCATCTCAAATTTCATGGCCTCAAGCCATTTTGTGGAATCTGGGCTCATCATCGCTTCCTCATAGTTTGTAGGTTCGTCATGGTCAAGTAACATGACCTCCAGAACAGGATTACCGTACCACTGTGGTGCAGATCTCACTCTGGTTTACCTACGAGGTTCGGTAGTAACTTGATCTGAAGTTACATGATCATCATCATTAGCTTCCTCACTAGTTGGTGTAGTAGTCACAGGAACAGATTTCTGTGATGAACTATTTTCCAATAAGGGAGCAGGTACAGTTACCTAATCAAGTTCTACTTTCCTCCCACTCACTTCTTTCGAGAGAAACTCCTTCTCTAGAAAAGGTCCATTCTTAGCAATGAATATCTTGCCTTCGGATCTGTGATAGAAGGTGTACCCAACTGTCTCCTTTGGGTATCCTATGAAGACACATTTCTCCGATTTAGGTTTGAGCTTATGAGGATGAAACTTTTTTATAAGCATCGCAACCCCAAACTTTAAGAAACGACAACTTTGGTTTCTTGCCAAACCACAGTTCATACGGTGTCGTCTCAACGGATTTAGATGGTGCCCTTTTTAACGTGAATGCAGCTGTCTCTAATGCATAACCCCAAAACTATAGTGGTAAATCGGTAAGAAACATCATAGATTGCACTATATCCAATAAAGTACGGTTATGACATTCGGACACACCATTACGCTGTGGTGTTCTAGATGGCGTGAGTTGCGAAACTATTCTGCATTGTTTCAAATGAAGACCAAACTCGTAACTCAAATATTTGTCTCCGCGATCAGGTCGTAGAAACTTTATTTTCTTGTCATGATGTGTGGCACCCCGGCTCAGAGAAAACCGGAACGCCCCGTATTCCAGCCCAGAGATCGAGCAGAAGTCTTCTAGAATACAGAACTTCTTAGCATAGAACAAACCAGCTTTCTATTATTACACGAATATGATTACAAGGTCTCCGATATTACAATGAATTACATCGGCACGGTGACACTAAGCCATCCTCAGTTGCTCTATGCAAGCAGTAGAACAACTCGAAGCAGCGGAATAACTCTAGCAGCGGAACAACGACGATAGTGGTGAACTCCACTCATTGAGGACTCTGCCGAACGCTTATCCTAGCTCGCGAACACAGGAACAACACCAAACAAGCAAGCAATCCAGGCATGACCTGCAAGCTGGCATGACACACCAGGTCAGTACCTTGAATATACTTGCAATCTCACAATTAACCAGAAGCATTCAAGACAAACAACAGCATGGCAATTACAGGTTAAGCAGGAATTAACATGAGATCATTAGAATAACATGGCATGAACAACATGAACATGATACAGGTAGAACAACATGAGCATGGCATGAACATATAGATCTGACGCTACTAGCATGCAACATGATGACACTATATGCACTATTTATTCTGCTCGGGTTACTACGTAATCATCACATGCATCACTTACCAACCTCGGACATCACACGATCATCTCAGGATCAAATCAAGCTTGGTATAAACAATACCGCAGTAATCATTAAATGACCACAAGGAGCTTGATCTTTACCCAGGATTCTCGCACAATATCACGAATATCCAGCAACTCGGTATCCTTGATACCGCGGTGATCATTCCGGCGATCACAACCATGACCAACACTTGGTCTCAAACGGTGATCATTCCAGCTATCACAACCAACTTATCTCATCATCGAACCGGGGTTGTCATTAATCAAGTTATTATTAGTACTGTTGACTCACGGTGGGACCGACACGAACTGGGTTGCTATCGATAGACTTTATATACACTCTGCAGAGGTAGCATAATGTACCCACACCACGGAACCCATGGCCTCGCACTCCCATTCGGGTGGACCAACGGCGTTCCGACAAAACCGATCTATTGTCATGACGCTCTCCCGGCCACTCCGACCCACTCCCAACAGGCTAGTCCTGGGTGGCCCCGTGTCTACCAAAGACACAACGACCACCGTCATGGCCAAACGTCCCTCACGGGGACCGGATCCACAAAAATAACAACAGCTGAAAGTGCAATCATGCCCTTGAATCATATTTTGATGTTGATGACAACACATATGCTCGGGACTAATCATGTTTATCAAGTATATCTCAGGATTGTGTTCCAAAGACCGTATGCATGGATCATGACTAGGGACAAAAAGCATATAACTCAAGAATGGAGGTACAAGGTGTTAACTTCATTTATGGTTTGTTCTTGAGTATAGGGATCCCGCACTATTAAGAGGGGATCGATGGATCTGTGAAAAACTTGCTCAAAGCTGGTATCTATATACCTTATCTACGGACGTCCGGCTCTCTACGGACGTCCGGTCCTCTGATGCCGGACGTCCGACACCTCCACAATGAAACATTTTTACGGATGTCCGGAACCCTCCGGACGTCCGACACCATCGCATCGAAACTTTCTTACGGATGTCGGCCCTTTCGGACGACTGTATCCTGTACAATCGATTTGTGAGTCACACTTTTTGCGAAACACTTTTGCGGACGTCCGGAACTCTCCGGACGTCCGACACTTTCACATCAGAAGCACTCTTACGGATGTCCGGGCCTGTTCGGACGACCGTATCCTGTACATTGGTTTGTGGGTCACACTTTTCACAGCGGTCGGTCGTCCGATGATCGGACGTCCGGACCCATTTGGGCCTCCGGACGGCCGACGTTCTGGACGTCCGGCCATCCTTGCACCCCAAACGGTCACCTTTTTCCCACCACATATATATACTCCTTCCCTTGCTCGGGTTGGGGTTGACCATTCACTTTGAACAAATCCTAGAACACTTCACTCACTCTCTCTCAACTCTCCACACCAAATCTTAGATCCCCAAGGGGTTTGAGAGCTTTGAAAAGAAGTTGTCCGATCAAGTGATAGATCCTCTTCTCCTCCTTCTTTGCACCCAAGGAATTCATGATTTGAGCAAGTCTTGAGCAAATCCCCATTGATCTTATTACTCTTGGAGGTTGGAGACTCCTAGGCGGTAGGAGTCTTCGGAGAGGAATCGACTTTTGTGATTACCCCCGGATAAGTTTGTGAGGGTTTGGAGACCACCCCAAGGTCTACCACTAGTGGTTGAGAAACATCTTCGTGGTGTTGTCTCAAAGGGAGAATAGGGTGAGCCTTCGTGGCGTTGGTGTGCCTTCGTGGTAACATCCACCTCTCTAACGGTGACTAGCTTCCTCCAAGGAAGTGAACATCGGCATACATCCTTGTCTCCGGAGTTGCGGTTATTCCTAACCCTAACTCTATACTTGTGGTTACTTGTTTTGGTTTGCACTTACTTACATCATATTGTGCTTTCTCACTTATATGCTTGTGTTACTTACCTAGTACTTGTACCTATTAGCAATTGTTAGGCTCACTTTCATATTCCGCACTATTGCCTAAAATTGCTAAGTAATAATTAAAATTTGTAATTGTACCTATTCACCCCCTCTAGGTCCATCTCGATCCTTTCAATTGGTATCGAGCCTCGTGCTCTATTCTTGTGGATTAACCGCCCTAGAGCGAGATGAACCCAAATGGGACTCCCCTGGTTGTAGATCCTAAGGATAAAGGCGGGGCTTCTTCTGAAGTCAAGTCCTTTACGTCGGAGGATCTAGAACGGGCCCTTGCTAAGCAAAAAGAGGAGGATGATGCTTCTCTTGAGGCCTTGGTCCAAATGAGATTAGCCACGTTGTCCTCGGTGCTTGCACCACTCTCGGTGGTGCAGCCTCAAGGCCAAGCGTGCCTACTCCATCACTTGGTCAACAACCTCCTAACAATGAACACGCCCGGTGTTCCTTGGCTTTATGCAAGACCTCAGGTTGAGAAACCAAGATATAATCCTCAAGGCAGTCCTCCTTTGCTTAGTGCCACTTCCGATTTTCCTTTGTGGAGAGTTGCTATGCAGGACCACCTTCGACATGGAAAGCGATGAGATGTTGGAGATCTTGGAGTATGGCTATCATGTGGTTGATCCAAAGAACCCCACTCCAAGAGAAATATATGACAAGAACCTCAATGACACTGCAATCATGTGGATAAGGAGAGGCTTGGATGAAAAGCAAAGGAGACCGTTCATACACATCACAAGTGCCAAGGAACTATGGGAAGCTGTTATGCGATCCAAAGCTGGCACCTCTACCCTCCGGAGTGCTCAATATGAAATTGCCAAGGGCAATTGCAAAACTTTTGTATGGAGAAAGGTGAAACCCCAATCAACTCCATGAGCGTCTCATGACACTCACTTTGCCGATAGTGAGTCATGTGAGTGTGACAAGACACAAGATGGATTCAACATGACTAAGAGGTTCCTTGTGGATAAGTTACTCCATGCTCTTGCTCCATTTCACCATCAAATGGTGTGGGACATAAGACAACACCATACCTTCAAGGAAATGACTACGAGATGACATCGTATCCACCTTTCAACTATATGAAGAGTCAAAGACTAATGCCACAAAACATCTTGCCATGCATGGTTCTCCATCATCAAAGATCAATCTTGCATTGAAGGCCAAGCATGTATGTGAAGATGAACAAAGTGAAGAAGAAGAAGAGGATGACGAAGATGGTGATGAGATTGAATCTGACGAGGGCCCTACATATGAAGACATGGCTCTTTTGTCAAGAAGTTTAAGCGGGTAAGTTCAAGGGAAGATTCCAAAAGAAGAAAGTAAGAAAATGCTACAACTATGAAGAAACCAATCACTTCTCCAACGAGTGCCCTTATGAGAAGAGAGAAGATAAACCAAGGTTTCCCAAGACCTTTCCCAAGAAGAAGTTACCAAATCCTTTGAACTCCAAGCTCAAGAAGAGAGATGGAAAGGCAATGGTTGCTCAAGAAGAATCTGATCCGGATGATGTTAGTGGTGTTGCGGAGTTGCTAAAGACTCTCAAAACACCTTGAGTATAGTAAACAAGAATGGAGATGTGGTAACATACAACTACATGAAAGATTACAAGGGCAACTCTCACATATGCATAATGGCAAAGTAAATGGTTGAAGAAGAAGAGGACCAAAGCTCTTGACAAGGTCAAGGTAACTCCACGATCAAATCCTCCTCTTTTCACGCCTTCCACTTCTAGTGATGAGTATCTTGATGCGGAGGATAGTCATGAGGATGATGATCTAACTAATCCTATGCTTGCTAAACTTAATAAGTTCATGTGCTCCCTCAAAGGAAGGAAGCTCACTATGTTTTCAGTATGCTTATGGAGATGGTGAGTAAGTACACCATCTCCATTAAGGAACTCGAAACCCTCGTCATCGAGGAAAAGGAAAAATATGAAATCCTTGAGCGGAAAGTCAAATATGAGGAAGCACGAAATGATGAACTATGTTTAAAAATTGGTACAAATATTGATGTTCATACTAAAGATCTTGCCTCCTTGAAAAAGGCTATTGGCTCTTGTGAAGAGTTGATGAATGATAAAAGTAAGCTTGCAAAGTCTCATGCCTCTCTCACTAAGGATTGTGAGCTTCTATCCATGTCTCTCAAGACTAAGGAAGAAGAGCTCACCCTTCTTACAAAGAGTTTTGAGACACTCAAACTTAATTATCTTGAAACTCTAGCCAAGGCTTACTCATCTCCTATTATCAATGTTGATGCATGTTCTACTAACTCTAGTAGTGATCTAGCATCCATCCTTGAGGAGAATCGGTTTCTCAAAGCTCAAATAGAGAAAGGGCTCATGACATGTGCTCAAGGGCAAAAGAACCTTAATGAGGTGTTGAGCCAACACAATGAAGCGTTCGCCAAAGAGGGACTTGGGTTTGACCCAAGCACAAGCAAGAAGAATACGTCCTCCCAAAATTGCACCACCCCTTTAAAAGAAACCTTTATGCGAGAAGGACACAAGGAGAAAGGTAAGGTTGTTAGTGGGAAGGCCACAAGGGGCATGCCCACTCTCAACAAGCCAAAGAGTTCATGCCTCCATCCTATGTCTGCGTAAGACTAAGGATGGAGAAGTTTATGCAAAGTTTGTTGGCCCCCAAAAGGCATTTCGTTTTATGCTATTTGGGTCCCTAAGACCCTTGTGACTAACTTGAGAGGTCCCATTGTAAAATGGGTGCCTCTAACCAAGTAATAATTGTGTGTAGGTAGCTTTCTCCGGTGGAGTAAAATGGGTGATTGATAGTGGATGTACAAATCATATGACCGGAGATAGCAAATTGCTCTCTGATTTCATGGAAGCTATTCAACCATTTATGAGCATTATGTTTGGTGGAGGATCAAAAGGACAGGTACTTGGGTTGGGTAAGGTGGCTATCACAAATGACATGTCTCTTGCAAATGTCATGCTTGTCCAATCCCTTAAATATCATTTGCTTTCTGTCCGCCAATTGGCTTCATTGGTTATGATACACTATTTGGACTAACGAATGTGAAAGTCTTTAAGAGAGATACTCTCGAAGTGGCCTTTGTTGGAGAGTTGGATGGCAACCTTTACGGTTGATTTCTCGAAGAGAGCACATTCCATGCAACTTGTCTAATGGCCAAGGCCGACAAAGGGGTGGCTATGGCATCGCCAGCTAGCCCATGTCGGCATGAGGAATCTCCAAGATCTCTTAAAGGGGAATCACATCCTTGGACTAACAAATGTCTCTTTTGAGAAAGATCGTGTGTGCAGTGCATGTATAGCCGAAGCAACATCAATCAAAGCACCCACCCAAGAATATTGTGTCTACTTCAAGGCCTTTGGAGCTCCTTCATGTGGATCTCTTTGGGCCTCCTTCATGGGATAGTCTTGGTGGGAAAAAGTATGGACTTGTCATTGTTGATGATTACTCAAGATATACATGGGTGTTTTTCCTCAAGTCCAAGGACGAAACGAAGATCACTTTCATTGACTTTGCCAAGCAAGCACAACGCAAGTTTGACAAAGAAATCTTGGCAATAAGAAGTGACAATGGATCTGAGTTCAAAACTATACCTTGGAAGAATTCCTTAGTGATGAAGGGATTGAGCATCAATATTCAGCTCCATACACTCCTCGACAAAATGGTGTAGCCGAAAGGAAGAACCGCACACTTGTGGAGATGGCAAGGTCCATGTTGGATGAATACAAGTCACCACATAGTTTACGGGCAAGCTGTCAACACCGCATGTCATGCATCAAACCGGCTTTTCCTCCGCACGATATTGGAAAAGACTCCATATGAGCTGCTAACTGGAAACAAGCCAAATGTCAAGTACTTTCGTGTATTTGGGTGCAAATGTTTCATCCTCAACAAAAGAGAAAGGTTAGGAAAATTTCAATCCAAAACAATTGAGGGTATATTTGTTGGCTATGGATCAAACTCTCACGCATATAGAGTCTACAACAAATCCAATGGATGTGTGGTAGAAACTTGTGACGTGGTGTTTGATGAATTTAATGGCTCCCATGGGGAGCAAGTTGATTTAAGTGATGTAGGTGAAGAAGATTCTTCTCAAGACATTTTGACCATGGGTGTTGGTGCACTTCTTCCTATGGAACAAGAACCTCATGATGATGAAGAAGAAGATAGAAGTCTCACACATCATCAAACTACTTCAACACTCATAACACCACAAGCCCCTATTGCTCAACCGATACCTTTAGCCCAAGTTGAAGAGGATGATCAAGCTCCTCCTCATGACAATCTTCAAGAACAAGAACAAGAAAGTCCAATCATTGATGATGAACCTCAACTAATGCAATATGAACAAGAAGATCTTCCTCCACACATTAATGATCCATATGTTGAGGATGTGGACGATGGACATGAAGTTGAACCTCGTGAAACCCTTACCTCTATCATGCCACGAGTGGCGGTCGTGTTGATGTTGACAAAATACTCACCGCATATCGGAAGGTAGAGTCACTCGTAAACACTTGACCAACTTTTGTGCTCACTTCTCTTTTGTGTCTAGTTTTGAACCCATCAAGGTACAAGATGCATTGATAGACAACGATTGGCTAGTTGCTATGCAAGAAGAGTTGAACAGTTTTGAACGCACCCAAGTGTGGTGCGTTAGTCAAGAGGCCACCTACCGAACACAACGTCATTGGAACAAAATGGATTTTCAAGAACAAACAAGATGAGAATGGTGTAATCATCCGAAACAAGGCAAGGTTAGTGGCACAAGGGTACTCACAAGTTGAAGGTTTGGACTTTGGTGAGACCTTTGCCCCGTTGCCCGTCTTGAATCCATTCGCATCTTACTTGCTTATGCTGCTTTCAATGGTTTTACATTACATCAAATGGATGTGAAGAGTGCTTTCCTTAACGGTCCTCTACAAGAAGAAGTATATGTATCACAACCACACAGGTTCGTTGATCCCGATCACAAAGACTATGTGTATAAACTTCATAAGGCTTTGTATGGCCTCAAACAAGCACCTCGTGCTTGGTATGATCATCTTAAGAAGTTTTTACTCGATGATGGTTTTGTGAGAGGGGTGATCGATCCTACTCTTTTTACTAAGAGGGATAAGGGTGATTTGTGTTGGGGAACGTAGTAATTTCAAAATTTTCCTACGATCACGCAAGACCATGGTGATGGCATAGCAACGAGAGGGGAGAGTGTCCGTCCACGTACCCTCGTAGACCGAAAGCGGAAGCGTTATAACAACGCGGTTGATGTAGTCGTGCGTCTTCACGATCCGACCGATCCAAGCACCGAACGTCACGGCACCTCCGAGTTTTGCACACGTTCAGCTCGATGGCGATCCCGGACTCCGATCCGCAAAGTGTCGGGGATGAGTTCCGTCAACCTGACGGCGTGGTGGCGATGTTGATGCTCCACCGACGCAGGGCTTCGCCTAAGCTCATGACGACATGACTTCTCCGGCGCGAGGCTTCGCCTAAGCTCATGACGATATGACCGAAGTGGAATATGGTGGAAGGGGCACCGCTGCGGCTAAGGAAAGATCCGTAGATCAACTTGTGTGTCATGGGGTGCCCCCCTGCCCCCGTATATAAAGGAGCAAGGGAGGAGGTGGCCGGCCTAGGAGGGGGCGCACCAAGGGTGTGGAGTCCTACTAGGACTCCAAGTCCTAGTAGGAGTCCACCAAGAGGGGAGGAAGGGAGAAGGAAGTGGAGGAGAAGGAGAGGTGGCCGGCCCCCTTTTCCCTAGTCCAATTCGGACTAGAGGGGAGGGCGCAGCAGCCCCTTGGCCCTTTCTCCTCTTCCCACTAAAGCCCATCAAGGCCCATTGCTTCTCCCGTAACTACCGGTACTCGAAAAATACTCGAATCATTCGGAACCTTTCCGATGTCGAATATAGTCGTCCAATATATCGATCTTTACGTCTCGACCATTTCGAGACTCCTCGTCATGTCCCCGATCTCATCCGGGACTCCGAACTCCTTCGGTACATCAAAACTCATAAACTCATAATATAGCATCGCATCGAAACGATAAGCGTGCGGACCCTCCGGGTTCGAGAACTATGTAGACATGACCTAGAACCATTCTCGGTCAATAACCAATAGCGGAACCTGGATGCCCATATTGGTTCCTACATATTCTACGAAGATCTTTATCGGTCAAACCGCATAACGACATCGTTGTTCCCTTTGTCATCGGTATGTTACTTACCCGAGATTCGATCGTCGGTATCCAATACCTAGTTCAATCTAGATTGCAGTAAGTCTCTTTACTCGTTCCGTAATACATCATCTCACAACTAACTCATTAGTTGTAATGCTTGCAAGGCTTATGTGATGTGTATTACCGAGAAGGCCCAGAGATACCTCTCCGACAATCGGAGTGACAAAACCTAATCTCGAAATACGCCAACCCAACAAGTACCTTTGGAGACACCTGTAGTACTCCTTTATGATCACCCGATTACGTTGTGACGTTTGGTAGTACCAAAGTGTTCCTCCGATGGCAGGAGTTGCATAATCTCATAGTTACGAGGAACATGTATAGGTCATGAAGAAAGCATTAGCAATATACTAAGCGATCAAGTGCTAAGCTAACGGAATGGGTCAAGTCAATCAGATCATTCTCCTAATGATGTGATCCCGTTAATCAAATGACAACTCATGTCTATGGTTAGGAAACATAACCATCTTTGATTAACGAGCTAGTCAAGTAGAGGCATACTAGTGACACTCTGTTTGTCTATGTATTCACACATGTATTATGTTTCCGGTTAATACAATTCTAGCATGAATAATAAACATTTATCATGATATAAGGAAATAAATAATAACTTTATTATTGCCTCTAGGGCATATTTCCTTCAGTCTCCCACTTGCACTAGAGTCAATAATCTAGTTCACATCATAATGTGATTCAACACTAATATTCACATACTGTATGTGATTAACACCCATAGTTCACATCGTCATGTGACCAACACCCAAAGGGTTTACTAGAGTCAATAATCTAGTTCACATCGCTATGTGATTAACACCCAAAGAGTACTAAGGGATGATCATGTTTTGCTCGTGAGATAATTTTAGTCAACGGGTCTGTTACATTCAGAGCCGTAATTATTTTGCAAATCTCTATGTCTACAATGCTCGCACGGAGCTACTCTAGCTAATTGCTCCCACTTTCAATATGTATCTAGATCGTGACTTAGAGTCATCGGATCGGTGTCAAAACTTGCATCGGCGTAATCCTTTACGCAGAACCTTTGTCACTTCCATAATCGAGAAACATATCCTTATTCTACTAAGGATAATTTTGACCGCTGTCCATTGATCTACTCCTAGATCACTATTGCACTCCTTGCCAAGCATAGTGGTAGGGTATGCAATAGATCTTGGTACACAAGATGACATACTTTATAGAACCTATGGCTGATGCATAGGGAATGACTTTCATTCTCTTTCTATCTTCTGCCCGTGGTCGGGTTTTGAGTCTTACTCAATCTCACACCTTGTAACACAGGCAAGAACTCTTTCTTTGGCTGTTCCATTTTGAACTACTTCAAAATCTTGACAAGGTATGTACTTACTTGAAAAACTTATCAAGCGTCTTGATCTATCTCTATAGATCTTGATGCTCAATTTGTAAGCAGCTTCACTGAGGTCTTTCTTTGAAAAACTCCTTTCAAATACTCCTTTATGCTTTGCAGAATAATTCTACATTATTTCCGATCAACAATATGTCATTCACATATACTTATCAGAAATGTTGTAGTGCTCCCACTCACTTTCTTGTAAATACAGGCTTCTCCAAAAGTCTGTATAAAACCATATGCTTTGATCACACTATCAAAGCGTTTATTCCAACTCCGAGATGCTTGCACCAGTCCATAGATGAATCGCTGGAGCTTTGCACATTTTGTTAGCTCTTTTAGGATTGACAAAACCTTCTGGTTGCATCATATACAACTCTTCTTTAATAAATCCATTAAAGAATGTAGTTTTGACATCTATTTGCCAGATTTCATAAAATGTGGCAATTGCTAACATGATTCGGACAGAATTAAGCATCGCTTCTGAGTTGAGAAAATCTCATTGTAGTCAACACCTTGAACTTGTCAAAAAACCTTTTTATGACAAGTTGAGCTTTGTAGATAGTAACACTACTATCAGTGTCCGTCTTCCTCTTGAAGATCCATTCATTTAACATGACTTGCTGATCATCGAGCAGGTCAACCAAAGTCCACACTTTGTTCTTATATATGGATCCTATCTCAGATTTTATGGCTTCAAGCCATTTTATGGAATCTGGGCTCATCATCGCTTCCTCATAGTTCGCAGGTTCATCATGGTCTAGTAACATGACTTCTAGAATAGGATTACCGTACCACTTTGGTGCGGATCTTACTCTGGAAGATCTACGAGGTTTGGTAGCAACTTGATCTGAAGTTTTATGATCATCATCATTAACTTCCTCACTAATTGGTGTAGGAATCACTTGAACTGATTTACGTGATGAACTACTCTCCAATAAGGGAGAAGGTACAATTACCTCACCAAGTTCTACTTTCCTCCCACTCACTTCTTTCGAGAGAAACTTCTTCTCTAGAAAGGATCCACCTTAGCAACGAATAACTTGCCTTTGGATCAGTGATAGAAGGTGTACCCAATAGTTACCTTTGGGTATTCTATGAAGACGCACTTCTCGATTTGGGTTCGAGCTTATCGGTGAAAACTTTTTCACATAAGCATCATAACTCCAAACTTTTAAGAAAGCGACATCTTAGGTTTCTTTGTTAAACCATAGTTCATATGGTGTCGTCTCAACGGATTTAGATGGTGCCCTTTTAAACGTGAATGCATTGTCTCTAATGCATAACCCCAAAACAATATTGGTAAATCGGTAAGACACATCATTGATCGCACCATATCAAAATAAAGAAATGCTGATTCTGACGTTCGGACACACCATAACGTTGTGGTGTTCCGGTGGCGTGAGCTGTGAAACTATTCCACTTTGTTTTAATTGAAGACCAAACTCGTAACTCAAATATTCATCTCCACGATCAGATCGCAGAAACTTTATTTTCTTGTTACGATGATTTTCTACTTTACTCTGAAATTCTTTGAACTTTTCAACTATTTCAGACTTTATGTTTCATCAAGAAGATATACCCATATCTGCTCAAATCATTTTGTGAAGGTCGAGAAAATAACGATACTTGCCACGAGCATCAACACTTATTGGATCGCATACATCGGTATGTATTATTTCCAATAAGTCGATTATCTCGTTCCATTGTTCGAACAACGGAGTTTCAGTCATCTTGCCCAAAAAGGCACGGTTACGCAAGCATCAAATGATTCATAATCAAGTGATTCCAAAAGTCCATCGGCATGGAGTTTTCTTCATGCGCTTTATACCAATATGACCTAAACGGCGATTACGCAAATAAGTTGCACTATCATTATTAACTTTGCATCTTTTGGTTTCAATATTATGAATATGTGTATCACTATGATCGAGATCCAATGAACCATTTTCATTGGGTGTGTAACCATATAAGGTTTTATTCATGTAAACAGAACAACAATTTATTCTCTTACTTAAATGAATAACCGTATTGCAATAAACATGATCAAATTGAAGGAAATATGCCCTAGAGGCAATAATAAAGTTATTATTTATTTCCTTATATCATGATAAATGTTTATTATTCATGCTAGAATTGTATTAACCGGAAACATAATACATGTGTGAATATATAGACAAACAGTATGTCACTAGTATGCCTCTACTCGACTAGCTTGTTAATCAAAGATGGTTATGTTTCCTAACCATGAACAAGGAGTTGTTATTTGATTAACAAGGTCACATCATTAGTAGAATGATCTGATTGACATGACCCATTCCGTTAGTTTAACGGTTGATCGTTTAGTATGTTAATGCTTTCTTCATGACCCATACATGTTCCTATAACTATGAGATTATGCAACTCCGTTTACGGAGGAACACTTTGGGTACTACCAAACGTCACAACGAATCTGGGTGATTATAAAGGAGTACTACAGGTGTCTCCAAAGGTACTTGTTGGGTTGGCGTATTTCGAGATTAGGTTTTGTCACTCCGATTGTCGGAGAGGTATCTCCGTGCCTTCTCGGTAATGCACATCACTTAAGCCTTGCAAGCATTACAACTAATGAGTTAGTTGTGAAATGATGTATTACGGAACGAGTAAAGAGACTTACCGATGTGAGATTGAACTAGGTATTGGATACCGACGATCGAATCTCGGGTAAGTAACATACCGATGACAAAGGGAACAACGTATGTCGTTATGCGGTTTGACCGATAAAGATCTTCGTAGAATATGTAGGAACCAATATGGGCATCCAGGTTCCGCTATTGGTTATTGACCGAGAATGGTTCTAGGTCATGTCTACATAGTTCTCGAACCCGTAGGGTCCGCACGCTTAACGCTTCGATGACAGTTCATAATGAGTTTATAAGTATTGATGCACCGAAGGTTGTTCGAGTCCCGGATGTGATCACGGACATGACGAGGAGTCTCGAAATGGTCAAGACATAAAGATTGATATATTGGAAGCCTATGTTTGGACTTGAATGGTTCCGAGTGAAATCGGGAATTCTGGAATCTTAGGGAGGTTCTAGGAACCCCCCGGGAACTACATGGGCCCATAGTGGGCCTTGGAGGAAAGGAGAAGGGGCAGCCCTAGGTGGCCGCGCGCCCCCCCCCCTTCCCCTAGTCCTATTAGGACTAGGAAAGGTGGGCCGGCCCAAAGTTGTCGTTTCTTAAAGTTTGGGGCTGCGATGCTTATGTAAAGAAACTTCAACCAGATAAGCTCGAACCCAAATCGGAAAAATGTGTCTTCATAGGATACCCAAAGGAGACTGTTGGGTACACCTTCTATCACAGATCTGAAGGCAAGATTTTCGTTGCTAAATTCGGGTCCTTTCTAGAGAAAGAGTTTCTCTCGAAAGAAGTGAGTGGGAGGAAAGTAGAACTTGATGAGATAATCAGATTCTGCTCCCTTATTGGAAAGTAGTTCATCACAAGAAATGGTTCTGTGACAACTACACCAATTAGTGAAGAAACTAATGATGATGATCATGAAACTTCGGATCAAGTTACTCTTGAACCTCGAGGGTCGACCCGAGAATAAAATACGCACCAGTGGTACGGTAATCCTATTACGGAAGTCATGTTACTTGACCATGGCGAACCTACAAACTATGAAGAAGCGATGGTGAGCCCAGATTCCGCAAAATGGCTGGAAGCCATGAAATCTGAGATGGGATCCATGTATGAGAACAAAGTATGGACTTTGGTTGACTTGCCCGATGATCGGCAAGCCATTGAAAATAAATGGATCTTTAAGAAGAAGACTGACGCTGATGGTAATATAACTGTCTACAAAGCTCGACTTGTTGCGAAAGGTTTTCGACAAGTTCAAGGGGTTGACTACGATGAGACTTTCTCACCCGAAGCGATGCTCAAGTCTGTCCGAATCATGTTAGCAATTGCCGCATTTTATGATTATGAAATTTGGCAAATGGATGTAAAAACTGCATTCTTGAATGGATTTCTAGAAGAAGAGTTGTATATGATGCAACCAGAAGGTTTTGTCGATCCAAAAGGAGCTAACAAAGTGTGCAAGCTCCAACGATCAATTTATGGTGCAGTGCAAGCCTCTCGGAGTTGGAATAAACGCTTTGATAGTGTGATCAAAGCATATGGGTTTACAGACTTTTGGAGAAGCCTTGTATTTACAAGAAAGTGAGTGGGAGCTCAGAGCATTTACGATATTATATGTGGACGACATATTATTAATTGGAAATGATATAGAATTTCTGGATAGCATAAAAGGATACTTGAATAAAAGTTTTTCAATGAAAGACCTCGGTGAAGCTGCTTACATATTGGGCATCAAGATCTATAGAGATAGATCAAGACGCTTAATTGGACTTTCACAAAGCACATACCTTGATAAAATTTTGAAAAAGTTCAAAATGGATCGTGCAAAGAAAGGTTTCTTGCCTGTGTTGCAAGGTGTAAAATTGAGTCGACTCAATGCCCGACCACAAAGCAGTAAGATAGAGAGAAAATGAAAGATGTTCCCTATGCTTCAGCCATAGGCTCTATCATGTATGCAATGCTGTGTACCGGACCTGATGTATGCTTAGCTGTAAGCTTGGCAGGAAGGTACCAAAGTAATCCAGGAATGGATCCTTTGGACAATGATCAAGAACATCCTGAAATACACGAAAAGGACTAAGGATATGTTTCTCGTATATGGAGGTGACAAAGAGCTAGTCGTAAATGGTTACGTCGATGCAAGCTTTGACACCGATCCGGACGATTCTAAATCGCAAACCGGATACGTGTTTTTATTAAACGGTGGAGCTGTCGGTTGGTGCAGTTCTAAACAAAGCGTCGTGGCGGGATCTACATGTGAAGCGGAGTACATAGCTGCTTCGGAAGCGACAAATGAAGGATGCGGATGAAAGAGTTCATTTCCGATCTAGGTGTTATACCTAGTGCATCGGGACCGATGAAGATCTTCGTGACAATACTGGTGCAATTGCCTTGGCAAAGGAATCCAGATTTCACAAGAGGACCAAGCACATCAAGAGACGCTTCAATTCCATTCGGGACCAAGTCCAAGTGGGAGACATAGTGATTTGCATCATTCATACGTATCTGAATGTTGCTGACCCGTTACCTAAGCCTCTTCCACGAGCAACTCATGATCAGCTCCAAGACTCGATGGGTGTTTGGATCTTTACTTTGTAATCTAGATTATTGACTCTAGTGCAAGTGGGAGACTGAAGGAAATATGCCCTAGAGGCAATAATAAAGTTATTATTTATTTCCTTATATCATGATAAATGTTTATTATTCATGCTAGAATTGTATTAACCGGAAACATAATACATGTGTGAATATATAGACAAACAGTATGTCACTAGTATGCCTCTACTCGACTAGCTTGTTAATCAAAGATGGTTATGTTTCCTAACCATGAACAAGGAGTTGTTATTTGATTAACAAGGTCACATCATTAGTAGAATGATCTGATTGACATGACCCATTCCGTTAGCTTAACAGTTGATCGTTTAGTATGTTAATGCTTTCTTCATGACCCATACATGTTCCTATAACTATGAGATTATGCAACTCCAGTTTCTGGAGGAACACTTTGGTACTACCAAACGTCACAACGAATCGGGTGATTATAAAGGAGTACTACAGGTGTCTCCAAAGGTACTTGTTGGGTTGGCGTATTTCGAGATTAGGTTTTGTCACTCCGATTGTCGGAGAGGTATCTCCAGCCTTCTCGGTAATGCACATCACTTAAGCCTTGCAAGCATTACAACTAATGAGTTAGTTGTGAAATGATGTATTACGGAACGAGTAAAGAGACTTACCAGATGTAGATTGAACTAGGTATTGGATACCGACGATCGAATCTCGGGTAAGTAACATACCGATGACAAAGGGAACAACGTATGTCGTTATGCGGTTTGACCGATAAAGATCTTCGTAGAATATGTAGGAACCAATATGGGCATCCAGGTTCAGTTATTGGTTATTGACCGAGATTGGTTCTAGGTCATGTCTACATAGTTCTCGAACCCGTAGGGTCCGCACGCTTAACGTTTCTATGACAGTTCATAATGTGTTTATAAGTATTGATGCACCGAAGGTTGTTCGGTGTCCGGATGTGATCACGGACATGACGAGGAGTCTCGAAATGGTCGAGACATAAAGATTGATATATTGGAAGCCTATGTTTGGACTTGAATGGTTCCGAGTGAAATCGGAATTTAGGAGTACCGGAGGTTACCGGAACCCCTGAACTACATGGGCCCATAGTGGGCCTTGGAGGAAAGGAGAAGGGGCAGCCCTAGGTGGTCGCGCCCCCCTTCCCCTAGTCCTATTAGGACTAGGAAAGGTGGGCCGCCCTCTCTCTCTTTCCCCTCAGGAATCCTAATCCAACTAGGATTGGAGGAGGAGTCCTACTCCCGGAGGAGTAGGACTCCTTAGTGCGCCTCCTCCCTTGGGCGGCCACCTCCCCTTGGCTCCTTTATATCTGAGGCGGGGGCACCCAGGCTACACAAGTTGATCTACGGATCTTTCCTTAGCCGTGTGCGGTGCCCCCTTCCACCATATTCCACTTCGGTCATATCGTCGTAGAGCTTAGGCGAAGCCCTGCGCCGGAGAAGTCATATCGTCGCAGTGCTTAGGCGAAGCCCTGCGTCGGTGGAGCATCAACATCGTCATCACGCCGTCGTGCTGTCGGAACTCATCCCCGACACTTTGCTGGATCGGAGTCCGGGGATCGTCATCGAAATGAGCGTGTGCGAGAACTCGGAGGTGCCGTGCGTTCGGTGCTTGGATCGGTCGGATCGCGAAGACGGACGACTACATCAACCGCGTTGTTATAACGCTTCGCTTTCGGTCTCACGAGTGCGTGGGCGAACACTCTTCCCTCTCGTTGCTATGCCATCACCATGGTCTTGCGTGATCGTAGGAAAATTTTCGAAATTACTACGTTCCCCAAGCGGTGGCATCCGAGCCTGGTTTTATGCGTTGATGTCATATGCACGAGTAGAACACAAGTGAGTTGTGGACGATACAAGTCATACCGCCTACCAGCATGTCATACTTTGGTTCAGCGGTATTGTTGGGCGAGACGATCCGGACCAACATTACGCTGCGTACTCTTCTGCGAGACCGGTTCCCTCGGCGTGCTTTGCACATAGATGGCTTGCGGAAGACTGTCTCTCCAACTTTAGTTGAACTGAGTGTGGCTACGCCCGGTCCTTGAGAAGGTTAAAACGGAGTCTATTTGACAAACTATCGTTGTGGTTTTGATGCGTAGGTAAGAACGGTTCTTGCTCAGCCCGTAGCAGCCACGTAAAACTTGCAACAACAAAGTAGAGAACGTCTAACTTGTTTTTGCAGGGCATGTTGTGATGTGATATGGTCAAGACGTGATGCTATATTTTATTGTATGAGATGATCATGTTTTGTAACCGAGTTATCGGCAACTGGCAGGAGCCATATGGTTGTCGCTTTATTGTATGCAATGCAATCGCAATGTAATGCTTTACTTTATTACTAAGCGGTAGTGATAGTCGTGAAAGCATAAGATTGGCGAGACGACAACGATGCTACGATGGAGATCAAGGTGTCGCGCCGGTGACGATGGTGATCATGACGGTGCTTGGCGATGGAGATCACAAGCACAAGATGATGATGACCATATCATATCACTTATATTGATTGCATGTGATGTTTATCCTTTATGCATCTTATCTTGCTTTGATTGACGGTAGCATTATAAGATGATCTCTCACTAAAATTATCAAGAAGTGTTCTCCTCGAGTATGCACCGTTGCCAAAGTTCGTAGTACCCGGACACCACGTGATGATCGGGTGTGATAAGTTCTACGTCCATCTACAACGGGTGCAAAACAGTTGCACACGCGGAATACTCGAGTTAAACTTGACGAGCCTAGCATATAACAGATATGGCCTCGGAACACGGAGACCGAAAGGTCGAACGTGAATCATATAGTAGATATGATCAACATAGTGATGTTCACCGTTGAAACTACTCCGTCTCACGTGATGATCGGACACGGTTTAGTTAATATGGATCACGTGATCACTTAGATGACTAGAGAGATGTCTGTCTAAGTGGGAGTTTTTTAATATGATTAATTGAACTTAAATTTATCATGAACTTAGTACTGATAGTATTTTGCTTGTCTATGTTTCTTTGTAGATAGATGGCTCGTCTTTGTTGTTCCGTTGAATTTTAATGCGTTCCTTGAGAAAGCAAAGTTGAAAGATGATGGGAGCAATTACACGGACTGGGTCCGTAACTTGAGGATTATCCTCATTGCTGCACGAAAAAATTACGTCTGGAAGCACCGGCTGGGTAGCGAGGCCTCCTGCGAATCTTGAGCGAAGTTATGAGCGTCTGGCAAAGCGGTGATGACTACTCTATAGTTCAGTGTGCCATGCTTTACGGCTTAGAACGGGTCTTCAACGACGTTTTGAGCGTCATGGAGCATATGAGATGTTCCAGGAGTTGAAGTTAATATTTCAAGCAAATGCGGGATTGAGAGATATGAAGTCTCCAATAAGTTCTATAGCTGCAAGATGGAAGAGAATAGTTACATCGGTGAGCACATACTCAAAATGTCCGGGTATAACAATCACTTAATTCAGCTGGGAGTTAATCTTCCGGATGATAGTGTCGATGTGAAATTCTCCAATCATCGCCACCAAGCTACAAGAGCTTCGTGATGAACTATAATATGCAAGGGATGACTAAGACAATTCACGAGCTCTTCGCAATGCTAAAAGTCAGCGGAGGTAGAAATCAAGAAAGAGCATCAAGTGTTGATGGTCAACAAGACCACTAGTTTCAAGAAAAAGGGCAAAGGGAAGAAGAAGGAAACTTCAAAAGAACGGCAAGAAAGTTGCTGATCAAGAGAAGAAACCCAAGTCCGGACCTAAGCACGAAATCGAGTGTTTTCTTGCAAGCAGACGGACCTTTGGAAGCGGAACTGCCCCAAGTATTTGGCGGATAAAAAGGATGGCAAGGTGAACAAAGGTATATGTGATATACATGTTATTGATGTGTACCTTACTAGAGCTCGTAGTAGCACTGGGTATTTGAATCTTGGTTACATTGCTAATATTTGCAACTTCGAAAGCAGGGACTACTGAATAGACGAAGCGGCAAAGGACGAGGTGACGATCTTGGCGTGGGAAATGGTTCCAAAGTCAATGTGATCGCGGTCGGCACGCTACCTCTACATCTACCTTCGGGATTAGTTTTAGACCTAAATAATTGTTATTTGGTGCCAGCGTTGAGCATGAACATTATATCTGGATCTTGTTTAATGCGAGACGGTTATTCATTTAAATCGAGAGAATAATGGTTGTTCTATTTATATGAATAATATCTTTTATGGTCATGCACCCTTGAAGAATGGTCTATTCTTGTTGAATCTCGACGGTAGTGATACACATATTCATAATGTTGAAGCCAAAAGATGCAGAGTTGATAATGATAGTGCAACTTATTTGTGGCATGCCGTTTAGGTCATATCGGTGTAAAACGCATGAAGAAACTCCATACTGATGGGCTTCTGGAATCACTTGATTATGAATCACTTGGTACTTGCGAACCGTGCCTCATGGGCAAGATGACCAAAACGCCATTCTACGGAACTATGGAGCGAGCAACTGATTTATTGGAAATCATACATACTGATGTTTGTGGTCCAATGAATGTTGAGGCACGCGGCGGGTATCGTTATTTTCTCACCTTCACAGATGATTTGAGCAGATATGGGTATATCTACTTAATGAAACACAAATCTGAAACATTTGAAAAGTTCAAAGAATTTCAGAGTGAAGTGGAAAATCATCGTAACAAGAAAATAAAGTTTCTACGATCTGATTGTGGAGGAGAATATTTGAGTTACGAGTTTGGTTTACATTTGAAACAATGTGGAATAGTTTCGCAACTCACGCCACCCGGAACACCACAAAGAAATGGTGTGTCCGAACGTCGTAATCGTACTTTACTAGATATGGTGCGATCAATGATGTCTATTTCCGATTTACCGCTATCGTTTTGGGGTTATGCTTTAGAGACGGCCGCATTCACGTTAAATAGGACACCGTCAAAATCCGTTGAGACGACGCCTTATGAACTGTGGTTTGGCAAGAAACCAAAGTTGTCGTTTCTTAAAGTTTGGGGCTGCGATGCTTATGTAAAGAAACTTCAACCGGATAAGCTCGAACCCAAATCGGAAAAATGTGTCTTCATAGGATACCCAAAGGAGACTGTTGGGTACACCTTCTATCACAGATCTGAAGGCAAGATTTTCGTTGCTAAATTCGGGTCCTTTCTAGAGAAAGAGTTTCTCTCGAAAGAAGTGAGTGGGAGGAAAGTAGAACTTGATGAGATAATCATATCTGCTCCCTTATTGGAAAGTAGTTCATCACAAGAAATGGTTCCTGTGACAACTACACCAATTAGTGAAGAAACTAATGATGATGATCATGAAACTTCAGATCAAGTTACTACTGAACCTCGTAGGTCGACCAGAATAAAATACGCACCAGAGTGGTACGGTAATCCTATTCTGGAAGTCATGTTACTTGACCATGGCGAACCTACAAACTATGAAGAAGCGATGGTGAGCCCAGATTCGCAAAATGGTGGAAGCCATGAAATCTGAGATGGGATCCATGTATGAGAACAAAGTATGGACTTTGGTTGACTTGCCCGATGATCGGCAAGCCATTGAAAATAAATGGATCTTTAAGAAGAAGACTGACGATGATGGTAATATAACTGTCTACAAAGCTCGACTTGTTTCGAAAGTATTTCGACAAGATCAAGTGGTTGACTACGATGAGACTTTCTCACCCGAAGCGATGCTCAAGTCTGTCCGAATCATGTTAGCAATTGCCGCATTTTATGATTATGAAATTTGGCAAATGGATGTAAAAACTGCATTCTTGAATGGATTTCTAGAAGAAGAGTTGTATATGATGCAACGGAAGGTTTTGTCGATCCAAAAGGAGCTAACAAAGTGTGCAAGCTCCAACGATCAATTTATGGTGCAGTGCAAGCCTCTCGGAGTTGGAATAAACGCTTTGATAGTGTGATCAAAGCATATGGGTTTACATGCAGACTTTTGGAGAAGCTTTGTATTTACAAGAAAGTGAGTGGGAGCTCTGTAGCATTTACGATATTATATGTGGACGACATATTATTAATTGGAAATGATATAGAATTTCTGGATAGCATAAAAGGATACTTGAATAAAAGTTTTTCAATGAAAGACCTCGGTGAAGCTGCTTACATATTGGGCATCAAGATCTATAGAGATAGATCAAGACGCTTAATTGGACTTTCACAAAGCACATACCTTGATAAAATTTTGAAAAAGTTCAAAATGGATCGAGCAAAGAAAGGTTTCTTGCACGTGTTGCAAGGTGTAAAATTGAGTCGACTCAATGCCCGACCACGCAGAAGATAGAGAGAAAATGAAAGATGTTCCCTATGCTTCAGCCATAGGCTCTATCATGTATGCAATGCTGTGTACGGCACTGATGTATGCTTAGCTGTAAGCTTGGCAGGAAGGTACCAAAGTAATCCAGGAATGGATCATCGGACAGCGTCAAGAACATCCCGAAATACACGAAAAGGACTAAGGATATGTTTCTCGTATATGGAGGTGACAAAGAGCTAGTCGTAAATGGTTACGTCGATGCAAGCTTTGACACTGATCCTGACGATTCTAAATCGCAAACCGGATACGTGTTTTTATTAAACGGTGGAGCTGTCAGTTGGTGCAGTTCTAAACAAAGCGTCGTGGCGGGATCTACATGTGAAGCGGAGTACATAGCTGCTTGAAGCAAAGAAATGAAGGAGTCCGGATGAAAGAGTTCATTTCCGATCTAGGTGTTATACCTAGTGCATCGGGACCGATGAAGATCTTACGTGACAATCTTGGTGCAATTGCCTTGGCAAAGGAATCCAGATTTCACAAGAGGACCAAGCACATCAAGAGACGCTTCAATTCCATTCGGGACCAAGTCCAAGTGGGAGACATAGAGATCTGCAAAAATACATACGGATCTGAATGTTGCGGACAGATTAACTAAGCCTCTTCCACGAGCAAAACATGATCAGCACCAAGACTCCATGGGTGTTAGGATCATTACTTTGTAATCTAGATTATTGACTCTAGTGCAAGTGGGAGACTGAAGGAAATATGCCCTAGAGGCAATAATAAAGTTACTATTTATTTCCTTATATCATGATAAATGTTTATTATTCATGCTAGAATTGTATTAACCGGAAACATAATACATGTGTGAATATATAGACAAACAAAGATGTCACTAGTATGCCTCTACTCGACTAGCTTGTTAATCAAAGATGGTTATGTTTCCTAACCATGAACAAGGAGTTGTTATTTGATTAACAAGGTCACATCATTAGTAGAATGATCTGATTGACATGACCCATTCCGTTAGCTTAACGGTTGATCGTTTAGTATGTTAATGCTTTCTTCATGACCCATACATGTTCCTATAACTATGAGATTATGCAACTCCCGTTTACTGGAGGAACACTTTGGGTACTACCAAACGTCACAACGTAACTGGGTGATTATAAAGGAGTACTACAGGTGTCTCCAAAGGTACTTGTTGGGTTGGCGTATTTCGAGATTAGGTTTTGTCACTCCGATTGCTCGGAGAGGTATCTCGTGCCTTCTCGGTAATGCACATCACTTAAGCCTTGCAAGCATTACAACTAATGAGTTAGTTGTGAAATGATGTATTACGGAACGAGTAAAGAGACTTACCAAAGAACGAGATTGAACTAGGTATTGGATACCGACGATCGAATCTCGGGTAAGTAACATACCGATGACAAAGGGAACAACGTATGTCGTTATGCGGTTTGACCGATAAAGATCTTCAGAGAATATGTAGGAACCAATATGGGCATCCAGGTTCCGCTATTGGTTATTGACCGAGAATGGTTCTAGGTCATGTCTACATAGTTCTCGAACCCGTAGGGTCCGCACGCTTAACGCTTCGATGACAGTTCATAATGAGTTTATAAGTATTGATGCACCGAAGGTTGTTCGAGTCCCGGATGTGATCACGGACATGACGAGGAGTCTCGAAATGGTCGAGACATAAAGATTGATATATTGGAAGCCTATGTTTGGACTTGGAATGGTTCCGAGTGAAATCGGGAATTTATCGAGTACCGGAGGTTACCGAACCCCCGAACTACATGGGCCCATAGTGGGCCTTGGAGGAAAGGAGAAGGGTCAGCCCTAGGTGGCCGCGCGCCCCCCCCTTCCCCTAGTCCGATTAGGACTAGGAAAGGTGGGCCGGCCCCCCGCTCTCTTTCCCCTCAGGAATCCTAATCCAACTAGGATTGGAGGGGGAGTCCTACTCCCGGAGGGAGTAGGACTCCTTAGTGCGCCTCCCCCCTTGGGCCGGCCACCTCCCCCTTGGCTCCTTTATATACGGGGCAGGGGCACCCTGCAACACACAAGTTGATCTACGGATCTTTCCTTAGCCGTGCGGTGCCCCTTCCACCATATTCCACTTCGTCATATCGTCAGAGAGCTTAGGCGAAGCCTGCGCCGGAGAAGTCATATCGTCGCAGGTGCTTAGGCGAAGCCTCGCGTCGGTGGAGCATCAACATCGTCATCACGCCCGTCGTCTGACGGAACTCATCCCGACACTTTGCTGGATCGAGTCCGGGATCGCCATCGAAATAACGTGTGCAGAACTCGGAGGTGCCGTACGTTCGGTGCTTGGATCGGTCGGATCGCGAAGACGTACGACTACATCAACCGCGTTGTTATAACGCTTCTGCTTTCGGTCTACGAGGGTACGTGGACGAACACTCTTCCCTCTCGTTGCTATGCCATCACCATGGTCTTGCGTGATCGTAGGAAAATTTTCGAAATTACTACGTTCCCCAACACAAATCATATTTATGCTCAACACCAAATAACACTTATTTAGGTTCCACACTAATCCCGAAAGTATAGGGAGTGTGTGATGATGATCATATCAATCTTGGAACTACTTCCAACACTCATCGTCACTTCCCTTCAACTAGTTTCTGTTCACTCTGCAACTCCTGCTTTCAAGTTACTACTCTTAGCAACTGAACCATATCAAATACCGAGGGGTTGCTACGAACACTAGTAAAATACACATCAATAATCTGTATATCAGATATACCTTTGTTCACTTTGCCATCCTTCTTATCCACCAAATACTTGGGGTAGTTCCGTTTCTAGTGACCAGTTCCATTGCAGCAAAAGCACTTAGTCTCAGGCTTAGGTCCAGACTTGGGCTTCTTCACTCGAGCAACAACTTGCTTGCCGTTCTTCTTGAAGTTCCCCTTCTTCCCTTTGCCCTTTTCCTTGAGACTAGTGGTCTTGTCAATCATCAACACTTGATGCTCTTTCTCGATTTCTACCTTCGTCGATTTCAACATCACGAAGAGCTCGGGAATTGTTTTCGTCATCCCTTGCATACTATAGTTCATCACGAAGTTCTAGTAACTTAGTGATGGTGACTAGAGAATTCTGTCAATCACTATCTTATCCGGAAGATTAACTCCCACTTGATTCAAGCGATTGAAGTATTACGAGACAATCTGAGAACATGCTCACTAGTTGAGCGATTCTCCTCCATCTTTTAGCTATAGAACTTTGTTGGAGATTTCATATCTCTCAACTCGGGTACTTGCTTGAAATATTAACTTCAACTCCTGGAACATCTCATATGGTCCATGACGTTCAAAACGTCTTTGAAGTCCCGATTCTAAGCCGTTAAGTATGGTGCACTAAACTATCAAGTAGTCATCATATTGAGCTAGCCAAACGTTCATAACGCGCATTTGCTCTCGCAATAGGTCTACATCACCTAGCGGTGCATTAAGGACATAATTCTTCAGGCAGCAATGAGGATAAACCTCAGATCACGGATCCAATCCGCATCATTGCTACTAACATATTTCAATACAATTTTCTCTAGGAACACATATAAAAACATAGGGAAGCAACAACGCGAGCTTTTGATCTACAACATAATTTGCAAAATACTACCAGGACTAAGTTCATGATAAATTAAAGTTCAATTAATCATATTACTTAAGAACTCCCACTTAGATAGACATCTCTAGTCATCTAAGTGATTACGTGATCCAAATCAACTAAACCATGTCCGATCATCACGTGAGATGGAGTAGTTTCAATGGTGAACATCACTATGTTGATCATATCTACTATATGATTCACGTTCGACCTTTCGGTCTCCGTGTTCCGAGGCCATATCTGTTATATGCTAGGCTCGTCAAGTTTAACTCGAGTATTCCGCGTGTGCAAGCTGTTTTGCACCGTTGTAGATGGACGAGAGCTTATCACACCCGATCATCACGTGGTGTCCGGGCACTACGAACTTTGGCAACGGTGCATACTCGTGGAGAACACTTCTTGATAATTTTAGTGAGAGATCATCTTATAATGCTACCGTCAATCAAAGCAAGATAAGATGCATAAAGGATAAACATCACATGCAATCAATATAAGTGATATGATATGGCCATCATCATCTTGTGCTTGTGATCTCCATCTCCGAAGCACCGTCATGATCACCATCGCCACCGGCGCGACACCTTGATCTCCATCGTAGCATCGTTGTCGTCTCGCCAACTATTGCTTCTACGACTATCGCCATCGCTTAGTGATAAAGTAAAAGCAATTACATGGCGCTTGCATTTCATACAATAAGCGACAACCATATGGCTCCTGCCGATTGCCGATAACTCGGTTACAAAACATGATCATCTCATACAATAAAATATAGCATCACGTCTTGACCATATCACATCACAACATGCCCTGCAAAAACAAGTTAGACGTCCTCTACTTTGTTGTTGCAAGTTTTACGTGGCTGCTACGGGCTGAGCAAGAACCGTTCTTACCTACGCATCAAAACCACAACGATACTTCGTCAAATAGACTCCGTTTAACCTTCTCAAGGACCGGCGTAGCCTTTTCGGTTCAACTAAAGTGAGAGAGACAGACACCCGCGGTCACCTTTAAGCAACGAGTGCTCGGAGCGGTGAAACCAGTCTCGCGTAAGCGTCTGGCGTAATGTCGGTCCGGGCCGCTTCATCTCACAATACCGCTGAACCAAAGTATGACATGCTGGTAGGCAGTATGACTTGCATCGTCCACAACTCACTTGTGTTCTACTCGTGCATATGACATCAACGCATAAAACCAGGCTCTGATACCACTGTTGGGGAACGTAGTAATTTCAAAATTTTCCTACGATCACGCAAGACCATGGTGATGGCATAGCAACGAGAGGGGAGAGTGTCCGTCCACGTACCCTCGTAGACCGAAAGCGGAAGCGTTATAACAACGCGGTTGATGTGATGTAGTCGTCGTCTTCACGATCCGACCGATCCAAGCACCGAACGTACGGCACCTCCGAAGTTTTGCACACGTTCAGCTCGATGACGATCCCGGACTCCGATCCAGCAAAGTGTGGGGATGAGTTCCGTCGACGACGGCGTGGTGGCGATGTTGATGCTCCACCGAGAGGGCTTCGCCTAAGCTCATGACGACATGACTTCTCCGGCGCAGGCTTCGCCTAAGCTCATGACGATATGACCGAAGTGGAATATGGTGGAAGGGGCACCGCACGGCTAAGGAAAGATCCGTAGATCAACTTGTGTGTCATGGGGTGCCCCCTGCCCCGTATATAAAGGAGCAAGGGAGGAGGTGGCCGGCCTAGGAGGCGCACCAAGGGTGTGGAGTCCTACTAGGACTCCAAGTCCTAGTAGGAGTCCACCAAGAGGGAGGAAGGGAGAAGGAAGTGGAGGAGAAGGAGAGGTGGCGGCCCCTTTTCCCTAGTCCAATTCGGACTAGAGTGGAGGGGGGCGCAGCAGACCTTGGCCCTTTCTCCTCTTCCCACTAAAGCCCATCAAGGCCCATTGCTTCTCCCGTAACTACCCGGTACTCCGAAAAATACTCGAATCATTCGGAACCTTTCCGATGTCCGAATATAGTCGTCCAATATATCGATCTTTACGTCTCGACCATTTCGAGACTCCTCGTCATGTCCCCGATCTCATCCGGGACTCAACTCCTTCGGTACATCAAAACTCATAAACTCATAATATAAGCATCATCGAAGCGTTAAGCGTGCGGACCCTACGGGTTCGAGAACTATGTAGACATGACCTAGAACCATTCTCGGTCAATAACCAATAGCGGAACCTGGATGCCCATATTGGTTCCTACATATTCTACGAAGATCTTTATCGGTCAAACCGCATAACGACATCGTTGTTCCCTTTGTCATCGGTATGTTACTTACCCGAGATTCGATCGTCGGTATCCAATACCTAGTTCAATCTCGTTACGGTAAGTCTCTTTACTCGTTCCGTAATACATCATCTCACAACTAACTCATTAGTTGTAATGCTTGCAAGGCTTATGTGATGTGTATTACCGAGAAGGCCCAGAGATACCTCTCCGAGCAATCGGAGTGACAAAACCTAATCTCGAAATACGCCAACCCAACAAGTACCTTTGGAGACACCTGTAGTACTCCTTTATGATCACCCGATTACGTTGTGACGTTTGGTAGTACCAAAGTGTTCCTCCGTAAACGGGAGTTGCATAATCTCATAGTTACGAGGAACATGTATAGGTCATGAAGAAAGCATTAGCAATATACTAAGCGATCAAGTGCTAAGCTAACGGAATGGGTCAAGTCAATCAGATCATTCTCCTAATGATGTGATCCCGTTAATCAAATGACAACTCATGTCTATGGTTAGGAAACATAACCATCTTTGATTAACGAGCTAGTCAAGTAGAGGCATACTAGTGACACTCTGTTTGTCTATGTATTCACACATGTATTATGTTTCCGGTTAATACAATTCTAGCATGAATAATAAACATTTATCATGATATAAGGAAATAAATAATAACTTTATTATTGCCTCTAGGGCATATTTCCTTCAATTTGATCTTATGCCAAATCTATGTAGATGATATCATTTTTGGTTCTCCTAACATTCATTTGTGCAAGAAGTTTGCGGCTTCAATGACCAAGAATTTTGAAATGTCACTCAATGCGGATTTGAAGTTCTTCCTTGGTTTTCAAATTCAACAATTTCAAGAAGGAATTTTCTTGTCCCAAGCAAAGTACCTCAAGGATATCCTAGAGAAGTTTGGTATGTCCGATGCTAGTCCATGTAAGACACCAATGCCAACCAAAATAACACTCATCGAAGACACAGACGGTATCCCCTTGACCCATCTAAATACCGCTCTATGATTGGTTCATTGCTTTATCTTTGTGCATCTAGACCCGGACATCATGTTTAGTGTATGCATGTGTGCTAGATTTCAAGCTTCCCTAGGGAAAGTCATCATAAGGCGGTTAAGCATATTCTTAGATACCTTGTTCACACCCTAAAGTTGGGTCTATGGTATCCCAAGGATGCTAAGTTTGATCTCATTGGATACACGGATGCGGATTGGGCGGAGACAAAGTGGATCGTAAGTCCACCTCCGGTGCATGTCAATTTCTTGGGCGCTCTTTGGTAAGTTGGTCATCGAAGAAACAAAATTGTATTGCCCTCTCTACCGCAGAAGTTGAATACATTGCTGCCTTGATTGTAACTCAGTTATTATGGATGAGGCAAACTTTGAAGGATTATGGTATCACCTATAGACATGTGCCTCTTTTATGTGATAATGAAAGTGCTATCAACATTGCCGAGAACCCCAAGGATCATCTCCGCACCAAACACATTGATATTAGATATCACTTCTTGAGAGATCATGTTGAGAAAGGCGATATTCACATTGATCACATTGGTACAGATTTGCAACTGGCGAGATATTTTCACGAAACCATTGGATGAAGCAAGGTTACATCGACTTAGGCGTGAACTTGGTATCTTGGAGCTTGACAACATTATGTGAAATCTAGTACTCATCCATGCTTAAACTTAATGTCTAGTCGTGATGTAGGCATATATTTAGGGGAGACACTCAATTCATGAGTTCTCTCACCTTACATAATGCATAAATTGAACAAACACTCTCAAAGTTATCATAGTTTAATATGATGGAGTAGTTTATGCTTATGATTGAGTAAGGTGGGATCTGATTTCCTACATAAATAAGTTTTACTGTGAAAAAATGTTTTCCTCATCATCATTATCAGCCCTCTGTCCAAACTTCTAGCTCCGGACGTCCGGAGGGTTCAGACGTCCGTGTGGTATTTCATCGCGGACGTCCGCAAAACTCCGGACGTCCGTATCTTCTACTCTGGTTATTTTCGACCGGTCGTACGGCCTCGCCGGACGTCCGTAAAAACCATTCTGGATTCACTCAAGTTTGGCCTAGCAAATGAAGCCTCGGACGTCCGGAAGGCTCCGGACGTCCGTAAGAATTGTTCTGTTACAATATGCCCGGTCGTCCGACGGCATCGGACGTCCGTAAAACCATTCTGGTTCACTCAAGTTTGGCCTAGCAAATGAAGCCTCGGACGTCCGGAAGACTCGGACGTCCGTAAGAACCGCTATTACGATATGCCCGGTCGTCCGACGCCATCGGACGTCCGTAAAAATGACCTGTTATCGCCGTTCGCTGATGGTCCCGACTCCGGTCGTCCGTCTGCATTTCCGGATGTCCGTCGCATATATAACTCCGGACGTCTCGAGGCCCCGGACGTCCGTGACGCTTTCACGCTGGTCTATATATCTGCGCCCTAGGTTTTCTTAGTCAACCGCCTTGCCGCCAGACGCTCTCTCGGCCCGCCGCCGCCGTTTTACGTCAGGCGACCCTCCTCGCGCCGCCGCCGCCCGTACCCCTCGGGGTGTCTCCCCGCCGCGGATCTGACTCGCCGTCCGGCCTGTCCAGCCGTTCTGCTCGGGGCTTCTCTCCCCGTCCGTCCTTCGATCCCCTGCTCCGGTACGTCGTTTGGCTCCTCGGTGCTCTTCCTCGCCTAGTAGGGCAAACCCTCCCTTTTCTCTTCACTTGTCACCCTGGTCTATGGAGGGGTGTTGACATGCGCTTTCTTTCTCCCCTAGGTCCATGATGCCTCGGTCCAAGCACTCCGCACGCAAGCAAGTCGCCGGAGGGCCGGCGCGTCCGTCTCGTCGTGGTGGTTCCAACGACTCCGAGGAGGAAGATCGCCCTCGGAAACGTGCCGCTCGTCCTCACAGCTCGTCGAGTGATTCCTCTTCGGAGGGGTCAGATTTTGAGGATGAGCTTGAAGAGGTGGAGCCGTCCCCGATGATTGGCGTTCGTCGCTGCCCCAAGCCCGGCACTCATCGTCCAACATTTCAACCTCCTCCTCCTCCGGTGCAACCCCACGGTGATGCCCGTCCACATCTCCCTTGAGCCTCCACTATCACTAGGCCGTCATGTTAAGCGCTTCAATGAAGTCCCCAAATCTTCATATCTCAAATTGCGCCGTGATGTAGATCAATTCTTTGTTGCTAGGGATTCTCGGGATAGTCGTTTTCGCATCGAATATCCAAGCCGACATCTTCACCACGATTGTCATTCCTAAAGGCTTGTCACTTCATGTTTGCATCGATCTTGAGCACATTCGCACTCATCCGGAGAAATATCCGGGAGCCATTGAGCTCATTGAGTCGTCAAACCTAGCTGCCCCATTCGCCTTTCAACACGATTTTAACCAGGCTGCCATCCATCAGTTTTATGCCACTTGTTACTTTGCTCCCGATAACACTTGTCACATGGATGACCTCCGACATCGCTCTCACAGCATCTTATGCTGAGTTTGTCACCGCACTTGGATTTCCCGACACTGGGTTCAAAATCCACAAAGATGACCCCAACCATAAGCGCAAAGGCATTGCGGTGCATGCGGATCTCCTTAGACCCATATCATCTTTGTCTAATACTGAAAAACAAAAGGGTCTAAACCAAGTCTCTATTTGGCGTTTTCCATTCAACATCATTTATCGCTGTGTCATCCGCACCATTTATCCCAAGATGGGTGACAAGGGTTCCTGTAGCAGCTCTCGCATTGATCTCATGCATCGCCTTTACACATCTCCTAAAGGGAAGATAAATGTTCCACACTTTCTATGGCATGAGATTCGCCTTGCTAGCTTCCCGCACAAGCGGGCTTTTCCTCATGCACCTTTTCTTCGTGCATTTATCGAGAGTGTAGCTCCTTTCCCATTGCACGCACTCATATACATGAGAGATGGGTCATCCCACCTCACATGGCGGCTGACTATGTTCCTCCTTCTCCGCCATCGCTACTCACACTGCCGCTAGTTTTCCCTCGCACGCTCACCATCCTCATTCCATGATGCCTCCTTTGGGCGCATTGCTCGCTTTTCTTGGGAAGGCCCATTCAGCCATGATGAAGATGTTCACCTTCCATTGCTCCCAACACCACGATGTGGTCACTCGCATGGTCACTTCCAAGAACGCTCAAGGCTCGCTCGTCTGCGAGACTCAGGCGTATATGATGTGAGTGACGATGAGCGTCTTCTGCAGAACCCCTTCTGATTTTGGTTTTCCCTCCGGTCCCGAGTGGGCTGATTTCTTTGTGAGACTGGTGGCCGTGGTGTTCATGATGCTGAGGATGAGGATGAGCTTTACTACTATCAGATCAGTCCCCTCTTTGTTTTTTTTGGGATACTTGATGCCAAAGGGGGAGTAGGCTCCATATGCATTACTCTAGCTCATTATGTAATCGAAACCTATGTTAGGAGTAGTGTGTTGAACTATGTTATGGGATTGTTGAACTATGTTATTGAGTTTGTTAGTTATGAACCTATATGATATATGAATTGATCAGTTTGTTGGTTATGAGTTTGGTGAATCTATATGAATTGATCTATATGAAGTGATCCAACTATTGTGGCATCAGTTTGAGGGGAGCCCTCTCGCTACTCGCTACCTATTCTTATTATGGTTATTATGGTTATTGAGCTCCACAACAAATACTTCCGATTACTATTATGAGTATGCATATGAGTTGTCATCAACTACCAAAAGGGGAGATTGAAAGTGCAATCATGCCCTTGAATCATATTTTGATGTTGATGACAACACATATGCTCGGGACTAATCATGTTTATCAAGTATATCTCAGGATTGTGTTCCAAAGACCGTATGCATGGATCATGACTAGGGACAAAAGCATATAACTCAAGAATGGAGATACAAGGTGTTAACTTCATTTATGGTTTGTTCTTGAGTATAGGGATCCCGCACTATTAAGAGGGGATCGATGGATCTGTGAAAAACTTGCTCAAAGCTGGTATCTATATACCTTATCTACGGACGTCCGGTCCTTCCTGATTGCCCGGACGTCCGGACGCTTCCGGACGTCCGACACCTCCACAACAGAAACATTTTTACGGATGTCCGGAACCCTCCGGACGTCCGACACCATCGCATCAGAAACTTTCTTACGGATGTCCGGCCCCGCTCGGACGACCGTATCCTGTATACTGATTTGTGAGTCACACTGTTTGCCGAAACACTTTTGCGGACGTCCGGAACTCTCCGGACGTCCGACACTTTCACATCAGAAGCACTCTTACGGATGTCCGGGCCTGTTCGGACGACCGTATCTATACATTGGTTTGTGGGTCACACTTTTCACAGCGGTCGGTCGTCCGATGACGGCCGGACGTCCGGACCCATTTGGGCCTCCGGACGGCCGACGTTCTCCTGGACGTCCGGCCATCCTGCACTCCCAAACGGTCACCTTTTTCCCACCACATATATATACTCCTTCCCTTGCTCGGGTTGGGGTTGACCATTCACTTTGAACAAATCCTAGAACACTTCACTCACTCTCTCTCAACTCTCCACACCAAATCTTAGATCCCCAAGGGGTTTGAGAGCTTTGAAAAGAAGTTGTCCGATCAAGTGATAGATCCTCTTCTCCTCCTTCTTTGCACCCAAGGAATTCATGATTTGAGCAAGTCTTGAGCAAATCCCCATTGATCTTATTACTCTTGGAGGTTGGAGACTCCTAGGCGGTAGGAGTCTTTCGGAGAGGAATCGACTTTTGTGATTACCCCCGGATAAGTTTGTGAGGGTTTGGAGACCACCCCAAGGTCTACCACTAGTGGTTGAGAAACATCTTCGTGGTGTTGTCTCAAAGGGAGAATAGGTTGAGCCTTCGTGGCGTTGGTGTGCCTTCGTGGTAACATCCACCTCTCTAACGGTGACTAGCTTCCCTCCAAGGAAGTGAACATCGGCATACATCCTTGTCTCCGGAGTTGCGGTTATTCCTAACCCTAACTCTATACTTGTGGTTACTTGTTTTGGTTTGCACTTACTTACATCATATTGTGCTTGCTCACTTATATGCTTGTGTTACTTACCTAGTACTTCGTACCTATTAGCAATTGTTAGGCTCACTTTCATATTCCGCACTATTGCCTAAAATTGCTAAGTAATAATTAAAATTTGTAATTGTACCTATTCACCCCCCCCTCTAGGTCCATCTCGATCCTTTCAACAGCGGGCACACAAGGTTATGTCTGCTTACCTGATCAAGGTACGCACACCCATAACCTTCCCTCGTGGGAGGCACCGGCGAGAGGCACGACAATAGACCCAATTAGGACCTTCCCAAAAAAGGTAAGCATGGTTGCACTGGTCAGTTTCGATATGGTGGCACCATGGCTCAGCCAACAGTTGTTCAAGTTCAATTTAATCTGGTTAAACTTGAATGCAATATGCTGAGCCATGATAAATAACATGATGCATTTACAAAGCATGAGCATGATATCAACATAAGCACGGGATGCAACATAACTATACACCATATCAACTATGAATAATCTCCAACTGAACATGGCATAATGATGAGCATAAATATTACAAGTGCAATACTACTCATAGCATAACATGACAACTAGCATCAACCATAAATACCATGCAAGAACTCACCAATAGCATTACCGAGTAACACTTAACCAACTAACAGCAAAGGAACAACGCATATTAACAGTACTCGGTAACCGACGTTAGTCATGCACCGAAGAACATGACCAACCCAACACGTACTACAATCAAGCATGGCAATATGAAATTAATACTAGCAACTAGCAGGGCATGCTAACTAGGTGCATAACAACATAGCAAGCAAGTAAGCACTAGCCCAGAAGCATTACTGAAACAACGATAACCATATTTTAAACAAGCAATCATTTAATAAATATTCAAGTTGAAAACCATGGCTACTGCATGACTATCATGCAAGTGGGTATTGTGGCTTGCCTGGGGATGAAGAAAGCACCGGGGAGAAGTGCGGTGAATCCGCGGAAAGATTTGCCGGAAACAGTTCTCTCTCGGAGGGGCTGTTTACGTGCAAGGGCAAAAAGGTCATTTTCACAGTGTCAAACCATAGTGAAAATGAAACCAACAGAACGGGCTCGACGAGACGAAGAAGTGGGCTTTGGAATCACCTCATTTGGAGTTGTGGTTAAAAAGATATGAAGTGTTTTCTGCCAGGGACCTTTCTGTAATGAAAATATTTTCAAACAGGGCCTGGACAGAAAAAACAGAAAGCGCCTTTTAACAGAATACGCCTCCCGACTGAGAAAACGTAAACTGGACCGCAACAGAGCCCGAGTACGCTTTCGGATAGGGAAGACGTATTCTAGTGGAATACGCTTCCACTTATCCTAGTCAGCAGAGGCGGGCAGGGCTTGAGCAATCGACGCGGGTCCCACGGGTGGGGCCGTCACTTATCCAGTCACCGCTGGGTCAACGCATGCAGGCGGGATCGGTCACCGGTCGCTGCCAGTGGGGTTCGCAGGGAGGAGGGGCCGCCTGGCTGGCTCCTTCTTCCTCCTCGCCGCGCCCGACGGAGAGCAGAAGCAGGGCGCGGCTCCGGCGACGAGCCCCGGCGACTCCGGCCACCGTTGCCGAAGCTCCGGGCACCGACGAGCTCGGGAAAGAGTTCCGCGTCCATCTAGGCTGGACACGGATGCCGAGGAGGACCGGAGCGACGAGGGCGTGGTCTCCGGCGAAGATGGCTTCGGGTGGGGTTGGGCATCGTGGCCAGGGTGGCTCTGGCGAGGGTGAGAGGGCGAGAATCTCCGGAGTGAGGGGATCTCACTGGTGCTGGCTAGCGGCAGGGAGGAGGTGCGGATCGCCGGAATCAAAGATGACAGAGGCGGCGGCCATGGTGGCCAAGGGCAGCGAAGAGAGGCACCGGAGCTAGTTTGAGTAACTAGACGGGGCACTGGGAGGTGGTTGAGGCGAGTGGTGAGCTCGATGAGGCTCGGGGATGGCTATTTATAGCCTGGCGAGGGAGGCCGTGGCCGAGTGCCGCCGCTCGAGCTCGGCCAAAGCTCTGGCGAGGCTCAGCAAGCACGGGCGAGCACGGGAACAAGACGAGGGGGAGTGCGGACGAGCTACAGAGGAGCATAGTGCAAGAGGGGCCGAGGGCGCAGAGGAGAAGCGGCCGAGCGCCTTTAAACCCTCGGTCGGCCACAGCGCGTCCGTGGGCGCGCGGCAACGAGAGCTGACGGAGGGGCTGACAGAGGGGGAGAAGGCTCCAAGAGGACAGCGACGACGCGGTAAAACGGTGAGACATGCTCAAGAGCGCGAAGCCGACGAGAGGGGGAGGGGCCCGAGCACAAACGACCTTCTGGCCGCGCACACTGCATGACAAAGCGGTGGTCACCGCGGGCACTGGTGCACACAATGCCACAAGCGATGCCAAATGATGTCTGGGGTGGAGTCCTTCCTGGAGAGGTTGCAACTACGACGGTAGATTGGTTAAAAGTGACACGGTTAAATGGCAGTTAACACCTGAAGTTTACTGCAGTAAACTTGGGTGAGAACTGCTGAGCAACAGGAAGGTGATTGGAAGCAATGGAGTTGTCTGGTAGGTTTAGGGTAAAAAGGACTTTCATCCTGGTAACTTGGAGAGGATTAGGATCAAGATTTAATAGAGTTGCTTTGCAACTGCCAAAGATGGTCCGGAATCAAGATTAGGATGATGCACTCACATGAAGTTATGGAATGTGATGCAACTTGGCAAATCCTCATGATATGGACATATAAAGATGCTGTAAAAAGCTCATACCAAATGGACCATCCAAAATGGTACTTGCTTCACAAACATCTCCTCTGGACAGAAACTTGCAAAATTTCTAGAGGACAAATGGCTTGATGAAACATGCCCAAAATGGGCGGAGGTAAGTTATATGGATAACAGAAGGCCTAGAAAAATTGGCAGCCATAATGGAGCAAGATAAAATATACTTGCTTCACAATCTGAAATTTTGGACAGAATCAAAGAATTTAAGGTGAGCTCTCATGGAGGCATGACATGAGCTCTACTTTGGTGGAGGGCTATGATATGATGATATGAGGGATCATGCAAAATGGCAACACATTTGGATATGCCTAGCTTGTACTTCCTTCACAACCACTTCCCTCGACAGGAACTTTGAAAAATTGCTCAAGAATATTTACTAGGCAAATGAGGTTGCACTTTGGCATGTGGCAATGATATGGACAGGAAAAGGTGTCCAAGGAGTTTGAGGTCAACTGGGAAAAGATAAATGGCACTTGCTTCACATTCTGCCATTTAGGACAGAATTGGAAATGCATTAATTGAGCATGATGGGGAACATGGCAAATTAAATATTTTGCCATATTTTATGAAGATAGGACCCAAACAATTTATGAGGATTATTTGGGAATTTTAGGAGTGATGGAAATAAAGGTTGCTCCACAATCTAGGACAATTTGAGTTATTCCTTTAATAGAAAAGGAATATTCCCAATAAAAAGAATATTGAGATTTGGGCTAGGATGAAAATGACAGGGTCTAGGGAAGGATTTGGGTATGACAAGCCACTCTGGAAGCAAAGAAGAGGGCATCTTCTTCAGTTTTTCCAGATCACAAAGCCACGGAAAAAGAAAACTCAAGCAAAAACCTCAGAAAAACAAATGAAAAAGAAAGGGCCAAAAATCAGGCTGTCACACGATGATTTTCCACTTCACTCTGAAATTCTTTGAACTTTTCAAATGTTTCAGACTTATGTTTCATCAAGTAGATATACCCATATCTTCTCAAATCATCTGTGAAGGTCAGAAAATAACGATAACCGCTGCGAGCCTCAACACTCATCGGACCGCATACATCAGTATGTATTATTTCTAATAAGTCAGTTGCTCGCTCCATTGTTCCGGAGAACAGAGTCTTAGTCATCTTGCCCATGAGGCATGGTTCGCAAGCATCAAGTGATTCATAATCAAGTGATTCCAAAAGCCCATCAGCATGGAGTTTCTTCATGCGCTTTACACCAATATGACCTAAACGACAGTGCCACAAATAAGTTGCACTATCATTATTAACTTTGCATCTTTTAGCTTCAATATTATGAATATGTGTATTACTACAATCGAGATCCTACAAACCATTTTCATTGGGTGTATGACCATAGAAGGTTTTATTCATGTAAACAGAACAACAATTATTCTCTAGCTTGCGTGAATAACCGTATTGCAATAAACATGACCCAATCATATTCATGCTCAACGCAAACACTAAATAACATTTATTTTTAGGTTCAACACTAATCCCGAAAGTATAGGGAGTGTGCGATGATGATCATATCAATCTTGGAACCACTTCCAATACACATCGTCACTTCACCCTTAACTAGTCTATGTTCATTCTGCAACTCCAGTTTCGAGTTACTACTCTTAGCAACTGAACCAGTATCAAATACTGAGGGGTTGCTATAAACACTAGTAAAGTACACATCAATAACATGTGTATCAAATATACTTATGTTCACTTTGCCATCCATCTTATCCTCCAATTACTTGGGGCAGTTCCGCTTCCAGTGACCAATCCCTTTGTAGTAGATGCACTTAGTCTCAGGCTTAGGTCCAGACTTGGGCTTCTTCACTCGAGCAACAACTTGATTGCCGTTCTTCTTTAAGTTCCCCTTCTTCCCTTTGCCCCTTTTCTTGAAACTAGTGGTCTTGTTAATCATCAACGCTTGATCCTCTTTCTTGATTTCTACCTTCATCGATTTCATCATAATGAAAAGCTCGGGAATCTTTTTCGTCATCCCTTGCATACTATAGTTCATCACGAAGTTCTACTAACTTGGTGATGGTGACTAGAGAATTCTGTCAATCACTATTTTATCAGGAAGATTAACTCCCACTTGATTCAAACGATTGTAGTACCCAGACAATCTAAGCACATGCTCACTGCTTGAGCTATTCTCCTCCATCTTTTATCTATAGAACTCGTTGGAGACTTCATATCTCTCAACTCGGGTATTTGCTTGAAATATTAACTTCAACTACTGGAACATCTCATATGGTCCATGACGTTCAATACGTCTTTGAAGTCCCGATTCTAAGCCGAAAAGCATGGTGCACTAAACTATCAAGTAGTCATCATATCGAGCTTGCCAAACGTTCATAACATCTGCATTTGCTCCTGCAATCGATCTGTCACCTAGTGGTGCATCAAGGACATAATTCTTTTGTGCAGCAATGAGGATAATCCTTAGAACACGGATCCAATCCGCATTATTGCTACTTAACATCTTTCAACTTAGTTTTCTCTAGGAACATATCAAAATAAAACAGGGAGCTAAACGCGAGCTATTGATCTACAACATAGATATGCTAATACTACCAGGACTAAGTTCATGATAAATTTCAGTTCAATTAATCATATTACTTAAGAACTCCCACTTAGATAGACATCCCTCTAATCATCTAAGTGATCACGTGATCCAAATCAACTAAACCATAACCGATCATCAACTAAACCATAACATGATCATCTCATACAATAAAATATAGCATCATACCTTGACCATATCACATCACAACATGCCATGCAAAAACAAGTTAGACGTCCTCTACTTTGTTGTTGCAAGTTTTACGTGGCTGCTACGGGCTGAGCAAGAACCGTTCTTACCTACGCATCAAAACCACAATGATAGTTCGTCAAGTTAGTGTTGTTTTAACCTTCTCAAGGACCGGGCGTAGCCACACTCGGTTCAACTAAAGTTGGAGAAACTGACACCCGCTTGTCACCTGTGTGGAAAGCACGGCGGTAAAACTAGTCTCGCGTAAGCGCACGCGTAATATCGGTCCGGGCCGCTTCATCCAACAATACCGCTGAAGCAAAGTGTGATATGCTGGTAAGCTGTATGACTTGTATCGCCCACAACTCACTTGTGTTATACTCGTGCATATAACATCAACGCATAAAACCTGGCTCTGATACCATTGTTGGGAACGTCGTAATTTCAAAAAAATTCCTACGCACACGCAAGATCATGGTGATGCATAGCAACAAGAGGGGAGAGTGTGTCCACGTACCCTCGTAGACCGAAAGCGTAAGCGTTAGCACAACGCAGTTGATGTAGTCGTACGTCTTCACGATCCGACCGATCAAGTACCGAACGCACGACACCTCCGAGTTCTGCACACGTTCAACTCAATGACATCCCTCGAACTCCGATCCAACCGAGCTTTGAGGGAGAGTTTCGTCAGCACGATGGCGTGTTGACGATGATGATGTTCTACCGACACAGGGCTTCGCCTAAGCACTGCTACGATATTATCATGGTGGACTATGGTGGAGAGGGGCACCACACACGGCTAAAAGATCCAAGAGATCAATTGTTGTGTCTATGGGGTGCCCCCTTCCCCCGTATATAAAGGAGTGGAGGAGGGGGAGGGCCGGCCCTCTCTATGACGCGCCCTAGGGGAGTCCTACTCCCGCTGGGAGTAGGATTCCCCCTTTCCTAGTAGAACTAGGAGCCCTTCCAAGTAGTAGGAGTAGGAGAGAAGGAAAGGGAAAAGAGAAGAGAAGGAAGGAGGGGCACCGCCTCCCCTAGTCCACCCGGACTAAGCCTTGGGGGCGCGCAGCCTTCCCTCTCTCTTTCCCCTAAAGCCCAATAAGGCCCATATACTCCCCTGCGAATTCCCGTAACTCCCCGATACTCCAAAAAATACCGGAATCACTCAGAACCTTTCCGATGTCCGAATATAGTCGTCGAATATATCGATCTTTACGTCTCGACCATTTCGAGACTCCTCGTCATGACCCCGTTCTCATCCGGGACTCCGAACTACCTTCGGTACATCAAAACACATAAACTCATAATATAACCGTCATCGAACTTTAAGCATGCGGACCCTACGGGTTCGAGAACTATGTAGACATGACCGAGACACATCTCCAGTCAATAACCAAAACCCCAACCTGGATGCTCATATTGGCTCCCACATATTCTATGAAGATCATTATCGGTCAAACCGCATAACAACATACGTTGTTCCCTTTGTCATCGGTATGTTACTTGCCCGAGATTCGATCGTCGGTATCTCAATACCTAGTTCAATCTCGTTACCGACAAGTCTCTTTACTCGTTCCCTAATACATCATCCCTCAACCAACTCATTAGTTGCAATGCTTGCAAGGCTTAAGTGTTGTGCATTATCGAGTGGGCCTAGAGATACCTCTCTGATAATCGGAGTGACAAATCCTAATCTCAAAATACGCCAACCCAACAAGTACCTTCGGAGACACCTGTAGAGCACCTTTATAATCACCCAGTTACGTTGTGACGTTTGGTAGCACACAAAGTGTTCCTTCGGTAAACGGGAGTTGCATAATCTCATAGTCATAGAAACATGTATAAGACATGAAGAAAGCAATAGCAGCATACTAAACGATCAAGTGCTAAGCTAACGGAATGGGTCAAGTCAATCACATCATTGTCCTAATGATGTGACCCCGTTAATCAAATGAAAACTCATGTCTATGGCTAGGAAACATAACCATCTTTGATCAACGAGCTAGTCAAGTAGAGGCATACTAGTGACACTATGTTTGTCTATGTATTCACACATGTACTATGTTTTCGGTTAATACAATTCTAGCATGAATAATAAACATTTATCATGATATAAGGAAATACATAATAACTTTATTATTGCCTCTAGGGCATATTTCCTTCAGTCTCCCACTTGCACTAGAGTCAATAATCTAGTTCACATCACCATGTGATTTAACACCAATAGTTCACATCGCCATGTGATTAACACCCATAGTTCACATCATCATGTGACCAACACCCAAAGGGTTTACTAGAGTCAATAATCTAGTTCACATCGCTATGTGATTAACACCCAAAGAGTACTAAGGTGTGATCATGTTTTGCTTGTGAGATAATTTTAGTCAACAGACTGTCACATTCAGATCCGTAAGTATTTTGCAAATTTCTATGTCTACAATGCTCTGCATGGAGCTACTCTAGCTAATAGCTCCCACTTTCAGTATGTATCCAGATTGAGACTTAGAGTCATCTAGATCAGTGTCAAAACTTGCATCGACGTAACCCTTTACGACGAACCTTTTTTCACTTCCATAATCGAGAAACATGTCCTTATTCCACTAAGGATAATTTTGACCACTGTCGAGTGATCTACTCCTAGATCACTATTGCACTCCCTTGCCAAACTTAGTGGTAGGGTATACAATAGATCTGGTACATAGCATGGCATACTTTATAGAACCTATGGCTGAGGCATAGGGAATGACTTTTATTCTCTTTCTATCTTCTGCCGTGGTCGGGCTTTGAGTCTTACTCAGTTTCACACCTTGTAACATAGGCAAGAACTCTTTCTCTGACTATTCCATTTTGAACTATTTCAAAATCTTGTCAAGGTATGTACTCATTGAAAAAACTTATCAAGCGTCTTGATCTATCTCTATAGATCTTGATGCTCAATATGTAAGCAGCTTCACCGAGGTCCTTCATTGAAAAACTCTTATTCAAATAGCCTTTTATGCTATCCAGAAATTATATATCATTTCCAATCAACAATATGTCATCCACATATAATATCAAAAATGCTACAGAGCTCCCACTCACTTTCTTGTAAATACAGGCTTCTCCAAAAGTTTGTATAAAACCATATGCTTTGATCACACTATCAAAACGTTTATTCCAACTCTGAGAGGCTTGCACCAGTCCATAAATGGATCACTGAAGCTTGCACACTTTGTTAGCTCCCTTTGAATCGACAAAACCTTCAGGTTGCATCATATACAGCTCTTCTTCGAGTAATCCATTCAGGAATGCAGTTTGACATCCATTTGCCAAATTTCATAATCATAAAATGCGGCAATTGCTAATATGATTCGGATAGACTTAAGCATCGCTACGGGTGAGAAGGTCTCATCGTAGTCAATCCCTTGAACTTGTCGAAAACCTTTTGCAACAAGTCGAGCTTTATAGAGACAGTAACATTACCGTCAATGTTAGTCTTCTTCTTGAAGATCCATTTATTCTCGTTGGCTTGCCGATCATCGAGCAAGTCAACCATAGTCCATACTTTGTTCTCATACATGGATCCCATCTCAGATTTCATGGCCTCAAGCCATTTTGCGGAATCTGGGCTCATCACCGCTTCCTCATAGTTCGTAGGTTCGTCATGGTCAAGTAGCATGACCTCCAGAACAGGATTACCGTACCACTCTGGTGCAGATCTCACTCTGGTTTACCTACGAGGTTCGGTAGTAACTTGATCTGAAGTTACATGATCATCATCATTAGCTTCCTCACTAGTTGGTGTAGTAGTCATAGGAACAGATTTCTGTGATGAACTACTTTCCAATATGGGAGCAGGTATAGTTACCTCATCAAGTTCTACTTTCCTCCCACTCACTTCTTTTGAGAGAAACTCCTTCTCTAGAAAGGATCCATTCTTAGCAACGAATATCTTGCCTTCGGATCTGTGATAGAAGGTGTACCCAACTGTCTCCTTTGGGTATCCTATGAAGACACATTTCTCCGATTTAGGTTTGAGCTTATCAGGATGAAACTTTTTCTTATAAGCATCGCAACCCCAAACTATAAGAAATGACAACTTTGGTTTCTTGCAAAACCACAGTTCATACGGTGTCGTCTCAGCGGATTTAGATGGTGCCCTTTTTAACGTGAATGCAGCTGTCTCTAATGCATAACCCCAAAACTCTAGTGGTAAATCGGTAAGAAACATCATAGATTGCACTATATCCAATAAAGTACGGTTATGACGTTCGGACACACCATTACGCTGTGGTGTTCTAGATGGCGTGAGTTGCGAAACTATTCCGCATTGTTTCAAATGAAGACCAAACTCGTAACTCAAATATTTTTCTCCACGATTAGATCGTAGAAACGTAATTTTCTTGTCACGATGATTTTCCACTTCACTCTGAAATTCTTTGAACTTTTCAAATGTTTCAGACTTATGTTTCATCAAGTAGATATACCCATATCTGCTCAAATCATCTGTGAAGGTCAGAAAATAACGATAATCGCCGCGAGCCTCAACACTCATCGGACCGCATACATCAGTATGTATTATTTCCAATAAGTCAGTTGCTCGCTCCATTGTTCTGGAGAACGGAGTCTTAGTCATCTTGCCCATGAGGCATGGTTCGCAAGCATCAAGTGATTCCAAAAACCCATCAACATGGAGTTTTTTCATGCGCTTTACACCAATATGACCTAAACGCAGTGCCACAAATAAGTTGCACTATCATTATTAACTTTGCATCTTTTAGCTTCAATATTATGAATATGTGTATTACTATAATCGAGATCCAACAAACCATTTTCATTGGGTGTATGACCATAGAAGGTTTTATTCATGTAAACAGAACAACAATTATTCTCTAGCTTGCGTGAATAACCGTATCGCAATAAACATGACCCAATCATATTCATGCTCAACGCAAAACACTAAATAACATTTATTTTTAGGTTCAACACTAATCCCGAAAGTATAGGAGTGTGCGATGATGATCATATCAATCGTGGAACCACTTCCAATACACATCGTCACTTCACCCTTAACTAGTCTCTGTTCATTACGCAACTCCTGTTTCGAAGTTACTACTCTTAGCAACCGAACCGGTATCAAATAATCGAGGGGTTGCTATAAACACTAGTAAAGTACACATCAATAACATGTATATCAAATATACTTATGTTCACTTTGCCATCCTTCTTATCCACCAATTACTTGGGGTAGTTCCGCTTCCAGTGACCAGTCCCTTTGCAGTAGATGCACTAAGTCTCAGGCTTAGGTCTAGACTTGGGCTTCTTCACTTGAGCAGCAACTTGGTTGCCGTTCTTCTTTAAGTTCCCCTTCTTCCCTTTGCCCCTTTTCTTGAAACTAGTGGTCTTGTTAATCATCAACGCTTGATGCTCTTTCTTGATTTATACCTTCATCGATTTCATCATCATGAAAAGCTCGGGAATCTTTTTCGTCATCCCTTGCATACTATAGTTCATCACAAAGTTCTACTAACTTGGTGATGGTGACTAGAGAATTCTGTCAATCACTATTTTATCAGGAAGATTAACTCCCACTTGATTCAAACGATTGTAGTACCGGACAATCAAAGCACATGCTCACTGCTTGAGCTATTCTCCTCAATCTTTTATCTATAGAACTCGATGGAGACTTCATATCTCTCAACTCGGGTATTTGCTTGAAATATTAATTTCAACTACTGCAACATCTCATATGGTCCATGACGCTCAATACGCCTTTGAAGTCCCGATTCTAAGCCGAAAAGCATGGTGCACTAAACTATCAAGTAGTCATCATATCGAGCTTGCCAAACGTTCATAACATCTGCATTTGCTCCTGCATCGATCTGTCACCTAGTGGTGCATCAAGGACATAATTCGTTTGTGCAGCAATGAGGATAATCCTTAGAACACGGATCCAATCCGCATTATTGCTACTTAACATCTTTCAACTTAGTTTTCTCTAGGAACATATCAAAATAAAACAGGGGAGCTAAACGCGAGCTATTGATCTACAACATAGATATGCTAATACTACCAGGACTAAGTTCATGATAAATTTCAGTTCAATTAATCATATTACTTAAGAACTCCCACTTAGATAGACATCCCTCTAATCATCTAATTGATCACGTGATCCAAATCAACTAAACCATAACCGATCATCAACTAAACCATAACATGATCATCTCATACAATAAAATATAGCATCATACCTTGACCATATCACATCACAACATGCCATGCAAAAATAAGTTAGACGTCCTCTACTTTGTTGTTGCAAGTTTTACGTGGCTGCTACGGGCTGAGCAAGAACCGTTCTTACCTACGCATCAAAACCACAACGATAGTTCGTCAAGTTAGTGTTGTTTTAACCTTCTCAAGGACCGGGTGTAGCCACACTAGGTTCAACTAAAGTTGGAGAAACTGACACCCGCTTGTCACCTGTGTGCAAAGCACGGCGGTAAAATCAGTCTCGCGTAAGCGCACGTGTAATGTCGGTCCGGGCCGCTTCATCCAACAATACCGCCGAAGCAAAGTGTGACATGCTGGTAAGCAGTATGACTTGTATAGCCCACAACTCACTTGTGTTCTACTCGTGCATATAACATCAACGCATAAAACCTGGCTCTGATACCACTGTTGGGGAACGTAGTAATTTCAAAAAAAATTCCTACGCACACGCAAGATCATGGTGCATAGCAACAAGAGGGGAGAGTGTGTCCACGTACCCTCGTAGACCGAAAGCGGACGCGTTAGCACAAGCGATTGATGTAGTCGTACGTCTTCACGACCAACCGATCAAGTACCGAACGCACGGCACCTCCGAGTTCTGCACACGTTCAACTCGATGACGTCCCTCAAATTCCGATCCAGCCGAGCTGTGAGGGAGAGTTCCGTCAGCACGGCGGCTTGGTGGCGATGATGATGTTCTACCGACGCAGGGCTTCGCCTAAGCACTACTATGATATTATCGAGGTGGACTATGGTGGAGAGGGGCACCGCACACGGCTAAAAGATCCAAAAGATCAATTGTTGTGTCTATGGGGTGCCCCCTTCCCTCGTATATAAAGGAGTGGAGGAGGGGGAGGGCCGGCCCTCTCTATGGCGCGCCCAAGGGGAGTCCTACTCCCACTGGGAGTAGGATTCCCCCTTTCCTAGTAGAACTAGGAGCCCTTCCAAGTAGTAGGAGTAGGAGAGAAGGAAAGGGAAAAGAGAAGAGAAGGAAGGAGGGAGCGCCGCCTCCCCTAGTCCACCGGACTAAGCCTTGGGGCGCAGCCTTCCTCTCTCTTTCCCCTAAAGCACAATAAGGCCCATATATTCCCGGTGAATTCCGTAACTCTCGTTACTCGAAAAGTACCCGAATCACTCAGAACCTTTCCGATGTCCGAATATAGTCGTCCAATATATCGATCTTTATGTCTTGACCATTTCGAGATTCCTCGTCATTTCCCCGATCTCATCTGGGATTCCGAACTACCTTCGGTACATCAAAACACATAAACTCATAATATAACCGTCATCGAACTTTAAGCGTGCGGACCCTATGGGTTCGAGAACTATGTAAACATGACCGAGACACATCTCCGGTCAATAACCAATAGCGGAACCTGGATGCTCATATTGGCTCCCACATATTCTACGAAGATCTTTGTGGGTCAAACCGCATAACAACATATGTTGTTCCCTTTGTCATCGGTATGTTACTTGCCCGAGATTCGATCGTCGGTATCCCAATACCTAGTTCAATCTCGTTACCGGCAAGTCTCTTTACTCGTTTTGTAATACATCATCCCGCAACTAACTCATTAGTTGCAATGCTTGCAAGGCTTAAGTGATGTGCATTACCGAGTGGGCCCAGAGATACCTCTCAGACAATCGGAGTGACAAATCCTAATCTCGAAATACGCCAACCCAACAAGTACCTTCGGAGACACCGGTAGAGCACCTTTATAATCACCCAGTTATGTTGTGACGTTTGGTAGCACACAAAGTGTTCCTCCGTAAACGGAGTTGCATAATCTCATAGTCACAGGAACATGTATAAGTCATGAAGAAAGCAATATCAACATACTAAACGATCAAGTGCTAAGCTAACGGAATGGGTCAAGTCAATCACATCATTCTCCTAACGATGTGAACCCGTTAGTCAAATGACAACTCATGTCTATGGCTAGGAAACATAACCATCTTTGATCAACGAGCTAGTCAAGTAGAGGCATACTAGTGACACTATGTTTGTCTATGCATTCACACATGTACTAAGTTTTTGGTGAATACAATTCTAGCCTGAATAATAAACATTTATCATTATATAAGGAAATAAATAATAACTTTATTATTGCCTCTAGGGCATATTTCCTTCAACCCTTCCTTCCAACGGAGAGGGAAAGGGGAAGGGAGAGAGAGGAGAAGGAAAGAGGGGGTCTGCGCCCCCTCCCCTTGTCCAATTCGGATTGGGGCAAGGGGCGCGCGCGCCACCTCCCGTGGCCTGCCTCCTCTCCTCCACTATGGCCCAATAACTTTCCCGAGGGGGGGGGGGTTCCGATAACGTCCCGGTACTCCGAAAAATCCTCGATCTTCTTCGAAACCATTCCGGTGTCCGTATATAACCTTCCAATATATCAATCTTTACCTCTCGACCATTTCGCGACTCCTCGTCATGTCCGTGATATCATCCGGGACTATGAACAAACTTCGGTCACCAAAACACATAACTCATAATACATATCATCATCGAACATTAAGCGTCCGGACCCTACGGGTTCGAGAACTATGTAGACATGACCGAGACACATCTCCGGTTAATAACCAATAGCGGAACCTGGATGCTCATATTGGCTCCTACATATTCTACGGAGATCTTTATCGGTCAAACCACATAACAACATACGTTATTCCCTTTGTCATCGATATGTTACTTGCCCGAGATTCGATCGTCGTTATCCTCATACCTAGTTCAATCTCGTTACCGGCAAGTCTCTTTACTCGTTCCGTAATGCATCATCCCGTAACTAACTCATTAGTCACATTGCTTGCAAGGCTTATAGTGATGTGCATTACCGAGAGGGCCCAGAGATACCTCTCTGATACATGGAGTGACAAATCCTAATCTTGATCTATGCCAACTAAACAAACACCATTGGAGACACCTGTAGAGCCTCTTTATAATCACCCAGTTACGTTGTGACGTTTGATAGCACACAAAGTGTTCCACCGATATTCAGGAGTTGCATAATCTCATAGTCAGAGGAATATGTATAAGTCATGAAGAAATCAATAGCAACAAAACTAAACGATCATTATGCTAAGCTAACAGATGGGTCTTGTCCATCATATCATTCTCTAATGATGTGATCCCGTTCATCAAATGACAACACATGTCTATGGTTAGGAAACTTAGCCATCTTTGATTAACGAGGTAGTCAAGTAGAGGCATACTAGGGACACTCTGTTTGTCTATGTATTCACATATGTACTAAGTTTCCGGTTAATACAATTCTAGCATGAATAATAAACATTTATCATGATATAAGGAAATATAAGCAACAACTTTATTATTGCCTCTAGGGCATATTTCCTTCAGTCTCCCACTTGCACTAGAGTCAATAATCTAGATTACATAGTAATGATTCTAACACCCATGGAGTCTTGGTGCTGATCATGTTTTGCTTGTGGAAGAGGCTTAGTCAACGGGTCTGCAACATTCAGATCCGTATGTATTTTGCAAATCTCTATGTCTCACTCCTTGACTTGATCACGGATGGAATTGAAGCGTCTCTTGATGTGTTTGGTTCTCTTGTGAAATCTGGATTCCTTCGCCAAGGCTATTGAGGGAGTCCTGGACTAAGGGGTCCTCGGACGTTCGGCCTGTTAGCCGTGGTCCGGACTGATGGGCTATGAAGATACAAAGACCGAAGACTCTACCCGTGTCCGGATGGGACTCTCCTTGGCGTGGAAGTCAAGCTTGGCGATCAAATACGTAGATTCCTTTATCTGTAACCGACCTTGTGTAACCCTAGATCCTCCCGGTGTCTATATAAACCGGAGGACTTAGTCCGGAGAGGAGAGATTCATCACCATAGTCATACACGCTAGACTTCTAGGGTTTAGCCATTACGATCTCGTGGTAGATCAACTCTTGTAATACTCATACTCATCAAGATCAATCAAGCAGGAAGTAGGGTATTACCTCCATAGAGAGGGCCCGAACACAGGTAAACATTGTGTCCCCGTCTCCTGTTACCATCATCCTTAGACGCCTGATTCGGGACCCCCTACCCGAGATCCGCGGTTTTGACACCGACATTGGTTCTTTCATTGAGAGTTCCACCGCTGCCCTCAAAAGGTTTGATGGCTCCGTCAATCATCAACGATGATGCTGTCCAAGGGGAAACCTTCCTTCCGGACAGATCTTCGCGTCGGTGGTTTCGACTTGTGGCCAACTCGCTTGGTCATCTGGAGCAGATCGACAGCTTCGCCCCTGGCCATCAGGTCAGATTCGGGAGCTTAAACTACGTCACGGATATCCGTGGAGACTTGATCTTCGACAACTTTGAGACCACGACAGCCGCTCCATGTCCCTACGGTGAACATGGCCTAAATCTGTCATCGGACCATGCTCAGGAAATTGCACCTGTAACTACTTCGGCCTTAGATCCGGAGCAAATCGCGCCATCCGAGGATGGGAAGCTCAACCCCGCCACGGAGGCCGCAGATTCCACGGCGTTGGAGCCGCACACAGACCCAACCTCGGGTGATGCCTGTGTCTCCGGAACCTCGGACTCTTTTCCGGTCATAAGTTCCGAACCATGTGCGTCTGCGCATATCGAGCTGGACCGGTCGTTGATCGTCCAATTCAGCACCGCGGACATCTTCCAACACTTGCACTACAAAAAAAAGACACATCTGTGACATTTTGGGCTGAACAAATTTTTTTTCTGTCATACATATGACACTTCTATGACGATAATTGTGACAAAACCCGGTATCATCATAGATGTGGTGGGCTCCTACTTCTATGACAAAAATCATGATGGAAAATGGGCTTTTCGTCTGGGCGGGCCGAGACGCAGCTGCATGACATTCTTTGGGCCGTCCATGACGGAAAAAACCGTGGTAGAAGCGAGGGGAGGAAAATTTCGAGGAGTTGCCGTTACGGTGGGAGGTCGAAGCGGAGCGATGCGCGTTTATCTCAGACGTCTGTGGCGTGTATGCGGCGTTAGCTCTAATCAAGCCGAAGCGAGGCGTTGGCTCTAATCAAGCCGAGCGAGGCGTTGGGCTCTAATCGAACCCGGCGACAGACCGCAGGCTACGCATTATTGAACCCGAGCGATTGATCGATGGCTGTTAACTGAACCCGATGGAGCGATTCCTTCGCTACTGCTGCTAGTGAGCGTTTCGAGGGGGGGTTGGATGAACAGTGAGCGGTGGCGTTGCCTCTGGATGAACAGGAACCCGTGGTGTGGAGGGCTGGATGAACGATGAGACGATGGAGGGTGGCCGAGGAGGGTGGTTGAACAGGACCCCATGGTGTGGAGGGCTGGATGAATAGTAGACGGTGGAGGGGTGCCCGTGGAGGGGTGGTTGAACAGTAGCCGGTGGAGTAGCGCGCGGTGGAGGCTGGATGAACAGGAGCCCGTGGAGGCTGGAGGAGGTCGACGGTAGCCACTGGTGGAGCTAGAGGCAGATTATGCCTAGGGCTGTGCTATGTTGAGTGATAAACTTCTATGATTTTCTATGCTTTGCATGAAGAAATTACAAAGGAAGTTTATTCTAGGCCTGGGGCTATAGCCCTAGCTGCCCCAGGCCTGTCTCCGCCACTGACGGTAGCCCGTGGAGGCTGGAGGAGGTCGACGGTGCAGATGAACAGTATCTCGTGGAGTCTTGTTTTGTGCACGCCACACCTCCCCCACCCCTGCTTTCGACCGTGAAGCGCCCAACACAAGTCCGCTCCGTGCGTTTTGCGGTACGCCACACCCTCCCGATCAACAGGACCCCGTTTCGACCGTAGGAGGTCCGCTTCCTCCGCTTTTGCGGTATGCCACACCCTCCCGATCAACAGGACCCCGTTTCGACCGTAGGAGGTCCGTTTCATTCAGATACGATGCGCCACACCTCCCGATCAACAGGACCCCGTTTCGACCGTAGGAGGTCCGTTTAAATCCTTTTTGTACGCCACACCGCTCCCTATCAACAGGACCCCCGTTTCGACCGTAGGAGGTCCGTTTCCTCCGTTTTGCGGTACGCCACACCCCTCCCGATCAACAGGACCCCCGTTTCGACCGTAGGAGGTCCGTTTCCTCCGTTTTGCGGTATGCGCGACTAGGCGTTCGAGACCCTGCCCGTATGTACACATATGTGACCGTATTTTCTTTCTTGCACCCTGGCCGCTGTACGTACGTGTAACGCCCTCGATGCGGCTATATCTCCCACGTGTCGAGGCACGACTTAGAGGCATAACCGCATTGAAAGCAATGTCGCAAGTGAGGTAATCTTCACACAACCCATGTAATACATAAGGGAAAGAGATACATAATTGGCTTACAGTCGCCACTTCACACAAAACATAAATAAACATCCATCATTCAGAGTACACTCAAGGTCCGACTACGGAACCAAAATAAAGAAGATACCCCAAATGCTACACAGATCCCCGATCGTCCCAACTGGGCACCACTACCGATCATCGGGAAAAGACACATAGTAACGACCACGTTCCTCGTCGAACTCCCACTTGAGCTCGGTTGAGTCACCGTGACCGCATCGCCGGCACCTGCAACTGTTTTGGAAGTATCTGTGAGTCACGGGGACTCAGCAATCTCACACCCGCGAGATCAAGACTATTTAAGCTTATAGGAAGGACAGAGTAGTAAAGTGGAGCTGCTGCAAGCGACTAGCATGTATGGTGGATACATCGCAAAAGAGAGCGAGAAGAGGAGCAAAGCACGGACGTGAAGCTAATAGCGATCAAGAAGTGATCCTGAACTACTTACGTCAGACATAACTCCAACACCGTGTTCACTTCCGGACTCCGAGAAGAGACCATCACGGTTACACACGCGGTTGATGTGTATTTTATTTGAGGTCAACTTGGGTTTTCTACAACCGGACATTAACAAATTCCCATCTGCCTCATAACCGCGGGCACGGCTTTGAAAGATATTACCCTGCAGGGGTGTCCCAACTTAGCCCATTATAAGCTCTCACGGTCAACGAAGGATATTCCTTCTACCGGAAGACCCGATCAATCTCGGAATCCCGGACTACAAGACATTTCGACAAAGAATAAAACAAGACCAGCAAAGCCGCCCGATTGTGCCGACAAATCCCGATAGGAGCTGCACATATCTCGTTCTCGGGGCACATCCGGATGAGACATCCTACGAGTAAAACCAAACCTCGAAGTTTCCCGTGGTGGCCCCTTGATCTGCTCGTTTGAGACGGCGCTCGAAGGAGCACCGTCCGGGGGGTTAAAAATAAAGATGACCCTCGGGCTCATAAAACCCGGGGAAAAAAGGCTTAGGTGGCAAATGGCAAAACCAATGTTGGGCCTTCTTTGGAGGAGTCTTATTCAAAGCGAACTGTCAAGGGGTCCCATAAATCACCCAACCGTGTAAGGAACGCCAAGTCAAGGAACATAACACCGGTATGACGGAAACTAGGGCGGCAAGAGTGGAACAAAACACTGTGCATAAGGCCGAGCCTTCCACCCTTTACCAAGTATATAGATGTATTAATTATAGCAGATATATATTGTGATATCCCCAACAAGTAAACATGTTCCGATCAGGAACAACATCTCCATGTTCCAACAAGGAACAAACTTCCGCTTCACCTGCAACTAGCAACGCTATAAGAGGGGCTGAGCAAAGCGGTAACATAGCCAATCAACGGTTTGCTAGGAAAGGATGGTTAGGGGCTGACATGGCAATATGGGTGGCATGATATAGCAAGTGGTAGGTATCGTAGCATAGGCATAGCAAAAGAGCGAGCATCTAGCATAGCAAAGATAGAAGTGATTTCGAGGGTATGGTCATCTTGCCTGCAATGTTCTCAGAGTTGTCGAAAGCTTGATCCTCGTAGCGTTCTCAACAGGTTCCTCGTTCACGTACTCGTCTCCGGCTCTACCCAAAGCAACAACACAAACAAAGGAACCACAATAAATCACGGTGCAATGCACAATCAACATGATGCAAAACATGGCATGATATGCGGGATGTGATATGCAATGTGTATGTGCGCTCCGAAAGGAAAATGATGAACCAGGCATCAACTTGGCAAACCAAGTATGCCGCTGGAAAGATGAGATGATTTCGGTTGAAATCGATATAAAGATCACCGGAATCGGATGTACGGTTTGGAAATGACAAGCAAAACAAGAATGGCACAAATCTGCCATTAACAGCATGATGCCACTTAGCAAGCAACAAGAAATTAAGCCATCGCACCCAAACGTATCAACAAAGTATATGGCAGTGATCTACACAAGATGCTTGACAAAAGATGAGCACTGAGCTACGGCTAAATCACATCATAATAGGTTCAAACAAGCATGGCAAAAGTGCACAAAATATCAGGCTGGACATGGCAAAAACATAGTAACACCCATGTCAATATTGAAAGTTTCGTTAACAGATTCAGCAACATGGCATGTCAAAAACTGATAACAAGTAGGCATGTTTACAAGCTCAATGCACTCACTACATAGCCTTATATGATAAACTAAGCATACATACATCAAGAAGACATGGCATAGAAGACATACATGGCAAGAACAATAACATAGCATAAATGGATCGACCACAACAACCTTGGCAAAATTGAATAACATGTAAACAATCTGCCAGGAAACATTTGATAGCAAAAGTAGAGCTTGATTGACTCAAGCTATGGCACTCCATCATTGCAAACAAGGGCATGGATGGATAGAGAAAGACATCTAGAACAAAACATCCTTAATGAAGTATCTCAAAATATGCATAGATCTCTCGGTAGCATCAAATTAACATGGCATCAAAATATCAGCTAAACAGGGCTGAAATCAGCAACATCAGGACACCTACTTTGCATGCTTGTGCTAGTCACCACATAGATCACAAAATGCATGGCATACACCCCTGGAAATATGACATGGCATATTACAAAACACATGTAGGACTCAAATTCATAGGGTGCACACATTAATCATGGCAAAAATAACAAAAGTGCAAGTTCTGTTAAGAAACAGAAACTAACATCACATAGCCCTCTTCCGACAGCATTTCGGGCATCAAGATGAGCTCAAATGAAAATGATGCAATGAGATAAAATGATCTACTCCTCGAGGCGAACATTTTGATATATTAAACGCGCGAAATGGAGCTACAGATGCAAAGTTACATCACGTGGAAAATGCTACAAAATATCAATGATATAAAAGACTTAGAAGGAAAAAGGAGGAGAGAGGTCAACGGAGCTCGGTCCCGATCGGATCCGCCGGGATCCGGATCGGCGACGGGCAGCGTGGCGGCGGGCTCGCCGGAGCCCGGCGAGGAGGAGGAGGCGGCGCTGGCGGGGCGGTGGTGGCCGGCGTGGTGGGAGGCGGCGACCACCGCGGCGGGACCGGCGGATCCGGTGGTGGCGCCGGCGGCGACGGCGGGCCGGTGGCGGTGGCGCGGCCGGCTGGTGGCGGGCGGCGGCGGAGCGGGCGTTGAGCTCGGCGCCGCGGCGGGCGACTGGCCGGGAGGGCGCTGGCCGGGCGGCGGCGGCGATCTGGGACCGGGCGCCACGTGGCACGCCTTGCTGGTTGGCCGTGACGGGCGGACGTGTCCGCCCGAATCGGACACGTCGGGCGCTTGGAGGAAAATTTGCTAGGGTTTCGGGAGGATGATCCGGATTTGGAGTGGGGTTGCTTAAATAGGCATAGAGGAGCTAGGAGAGTCCAAATGAGGTGTAGTTTTCGCCCACACGATCGTGATCGAACGACGGAGAGCTTGGAAGTGACTTAGATGGGTTATTGTACTGTTTTGAAGGGGTGTTGGGCTGCAACTTAAAAGAGGCCTTTGCGAGAGTGCGGTTAACCGTTGGAGTACCAAACGAGCTCCAAATGACCCGAAACTTGACCGGTGGTCTACGGGTGGTATACCAAGGCCACTAGACAAACCTCGGTCCATTCCGAGAAGGTTTAGTACCGCACATGGAAAAACATAAAAGGGCCGCCGGGAGATAGGAGTGTCGGATTGCAAAAGCGGACAACGGGGAAAATGCTCGGAATCATGAGGCGAACACGTAAGCAAATGCGATGCACATGATGACATGATATGAAATGCATGACATGGACAAAATGCAAAATGAAGAAAAACCCAACCACGGAGGGAATATCATATCACAATGCCGAAAATGGCAAGAGTTGGAGTTACAAATATGGAAAGTTACATCCGGGTGTTACAACACTCCACCACTACAAGAGGATCTCGTCCCGAGATCTAGGATTGAAAGAACTCCGTATATTCTGAAAGGAGGTGATCCTCTCGCTCCCAGTTGGCCTCTCGGTCGGAATGGTGTGACCACTTCACTTTCAGGAATTTGATTGACTTGTTGCGAGTCTTGCGCTCGGTTTCTTCAAGAATAGCAACGGGTGCTCATGATAAGAGAGATCTTCTTGAAGGTCAATCTCTTGAAGTTGATAGTGCGTTCAGGAGTCTTGAAGCACTTGCGAAGCTGTGACACGTGAAACACATCGTGCACGTTTGCAAAGTTGGATGGAAGCTCAAGTTGATAGGCGAGATCGCCTCTTTTGCCAATTATCTTGAAAGGACCCACGTATCTAGGGAAAGCTTCCCTTTGATACCGAGCGACGAGTGCCTTTCATTGGAGAGACGCGGAGGTAGACATGGTCTCCGATTTCAAAAGCCACATCACGGTGCTTATCATCATAATAGCTCTTCCGGCGCGATTACTTGGCGGCTTTGAGATTCTCACGAATGACTTGGCACATTTCTTACATACGTGATCAAGTCATTGCCAAGAATTTGGCGTTCACCTGTCTCGCACCAATTGAGAGGAGTACGGCACTTTACGCCATAGAGAATTTCGAATGGGGCCTTGCCCGGACTCGCTTGGAAGCTGTTGTTGTAGGAGAACTCGGCATATGGAAGACAATCTTCCCACTTCATACCGAAGGAAATGACACAAGCTCTGAGCATATCTTCAAGGATTTGATTTACTCGCTCTACTTGGCCACTTGTTTGAGGATGGAAAGCTGTGCTGAAACGAAAGTTGTTGCCCATGGCCTTCAAAAGAATCCCAAAACTTGGAGGTAAAGATGCTGCCACGGTTCAAGAGATCACTTGTGGAATGCCGTGCAAGGAGACAATCCTGGAGGTGTATAGCTCCGCCAACTGAGCTGCTGTGATGGATTCTTTGATAGGAAGAAAATGAGCCACTTTAGTAAGCTTGTCAATGACAACGAAGATAGCATCATTTCCACGCTTGGACTTTGGAAATCCAGTCACGAAGTCCATTTCAATATGATCAAACTTCCATTCCGGAATAGCAAGAGGTTGGAGGAGACCAGCTGGTCTTTGGTGTTCTGCTTTCACTCTTCTGCAGACATCACATTCATTCACGAATTGAGCAATTTCTCGCTTCATTCGAGTCCACCAATATGACTGCTTGAGGTCATGGTACATCTTCGTACTTCCAGGATGAATGGATAGAAGCGAATTGTGAGCCTCGTTCATAATGACTTTACGTAGATCACCCTTAGGAACCACAATCCGGTCCTCGAAGAAAAGAGTATCTTTGTCATCAACGTGGAAGCACTTGTACTTGGAAATGCCCTTGTCGATACCACGTTTCACCTTTTTCACCATGGTATCCAGGAGTTGAGCCTCACGAATCTGATCTTCCAAAGTAGGAGAGACTATGAGGTTGGCAAGAAAGCCTTGAGGAACAACTTGAAGATTCAGCTTGCGGAAAGCTTCACGTAGATCCGGTGAAAGGGCTTGAGGATTAGGCTATTGCGATAAGCCTTCCCGCTCAAAGCATCTGCAATGACATTGGCCTTGCCGGAGTATATTCAATACTTGGGTTGTACTCTTGAATCATTTCGACCCATCGAAGTTTGCACGAGGTTGAGGTTGGGCTGAGTGAAAATGTACTTGAGACTCTTGTGATCGGTGAAAATGTCCACTTTCCTTCCCAACAAGAGATGTCTCCACGTTATCAATGCATGGACAATCGCCGCCAACTCAAGATCGTGAGTGGGGTAGTTCTTTTCGTTGGGCTTCAATCAAGTAGAGGTATAAGCCACAACTCTCTTCTCTTGCATTAACACAGACCGAGACCTTGAAGAGAAGCATCACGAAAACTTCAAATGGCTTGGATTCATCAGAGGAGTCAAGACAGGGAGCTGTGACGAGTTTCTCTTTGAGAGTATTGAAAGCAACGTCACACTCGGGGAGACCGGACATACTTCACATGCTTACGGAGGAGGTTGGAAAGAGGCTTTGCAATCTTGGAGAAGTTCTCAACGAATCTTCGCAATAGCTTGCAAGACCAAGAAAATCATGGAGCTGCTTGACATTCGAGGAGGTTCCCAATTCACAATTGCGGACACCTTCTCGGGATTAACAGCGATGCCCTTGGCGGAGATGATATGACCAAGATAAAGCACTTCATCAAGCCAAAATTCACATTTGGAGAACTTCGCATAGAATTGATACTCTCTGAGCTTGTCTAGCACCAATCACAAGTGTCTGGCATGATCCTTCTTATTCTTGGAGAAGACCAAAATATCATCAAGATAGACCTAGACGAATTCATTGGTGTAGGGGTTGAAAATGAAGTTCATCATCCGAGTGAAAGTTGGAGGAGCATTGACAAGGCCGAAAGACATGACAGTATATTCATAAGAACCAAAGCTTGTTCTGAATGTTGTCTTGGGAATATCTTGTTCACGAATGCGAATCTGATGATAACCCATATGAAGGTCAAGCTTGGAGAACACTTTAGCACCTTTGAGTTGCTCGAAAAGCTCATTGATGTTGGGAAGTGGATACTTGTTCTTGATAGTCTTCTTATTCAATGGACGGTAATCGATGCAAAGTCGGTCCGTGCCATCCTTCTTCTGGACAAAAAGAACACCACAACCGCAAGGAGATGAACTCGGTCTGATCAAACCCAGACGCCCTTGTTCATCGAGCTGCTTCTTCAATTCCTTCAGCTCATTAGGTCCAAGCTTGTATGGACGCTTGCAAACGGGTTGATGCGGGCTCAAGATCAATAACGAACTCAATCGGTCGGTGAGGAGGCATACCCGAAGCTCTTACGGAAAGACATCTTGGTACTCACAAACGACCGGAATCGAGAGATAGCATCCAACTCGCCCTTCTCATTGAGAGAAAACAACCGAATGGTTTCATCACGAGCGGCATAGATGATCACATCATTAGAAGAGTGAGTCAATTGAATTTCCCTGGCAGCACAATCGAGCTGAGCTTTGTGCTGAGAAAGCCAGTCCATTCCGAGAATAAGATCAATATCCGAGTCACCAAGGACAATTGGTTTAGCCAGAAATCTATAGTTTCCCATCTTGATAGTGACATCGGGAGCAAACAAACTAGAAGTCATAAGCTTTCCGGGAGAAACAACTTGCATAACTTTGGACAAAATCTCTGTGTCAACATTGTGCTTCGATGCAAAAGGATATGACATGAAAGAATGTGATGCACCAAAGATCAAATAAGACTTTTGCAGGGAATATCATTAGCGGAAGATTACCCATAATCACATCGGAAGAATCCTCCGCTTGAGCTGCATTCATCATATTGACCTTGGCATGCTTTGGATTATGCTTGACCACCGCATTGCTGGAAGATTTCACAGAGGAGGAGGCGGAAGGCGCCTCTGGTTGAAGCACTTGTTCGCATAGTGACCTTTCTGCCGACATTTGTTGCAAGTCACCTCGTAGAGCGGACGGTGGTAAGGAGCACTTGACCTTGGAGCTTGAGAATTAGACTTGTTCTCGATAGCTTGGGTTGGGTGGGTGGGAAGATCCACGGCCACCGAGTTCTTCTACCGATAAGGCCGATTTAAAGCGGAGGAGGAGGAAAGTAAAACTTCTGCTGCTTAGCTGCCACTTGAGAGGAAGAAGAAGACTGAACTGCATCCTCGATTCTCTTCTTAGAAGCCTCACATTTGAGCTGGGCAGCTTCTTGCTTGATGCCATGTTGTAGAAATCATCATACTTATCTGGCTCAAAAGCACAAGAGCTAATTGCAGATCTTCTCTCGGACCACCTCTGAATTGATAGATCATACTCTTTTCATCAGAACGTCTTGCTTAGCAAAACGAAGCGAGCTTACAGGCTGGATATTGTATTGATAGACGGACATGTTGCCCTGCTTGAGATTGCGGAACTCCTCACGCTTGCTCTCAACAACACTTTTCGGAATGTGATGAGCTCAAATCACGGCGGAACTCATCCCGTAATGACACGACCTCCTCTGGAATCTTTGTATTGCTGGTACCACTCGGCAGCTTGATCCTTGAGTTGAAACGATGCAAACTTGACAAAGTCCTCAGTGTCGACATTGCTACAATCAAAATGCTTGCAGATGTCCACAAGCCAATCGTCGGCGTCTGTGGCCTCGGCTACGTAAACCGAAAGACTTCGGGCTGATTAGCGAGGAACCGGCGAGAGTAGCAAAGTGCGGCTGATTGTTGCCTTGACCCTGATTTCCTTGACCGCCTTGCCCTTGAGTACGCTTCTTGCAAGAGCTGCAAAATCATCTCGAGCATTGGCATTGGTGGCTGCCATGATAGCTTGCCGTGCCTCCGGAGGCGGAGGTGGAGGTGGAGGGTTCGATCGATTCTCCTCATTGCGATCCGGATTCAGACGCGTTGGCGGAGCCATCCTGAAGAGGGTGACATCCGTTAGTCCTTTGATAGACAAATAGACAAGTTGAATCAACGGATAGAAATTGCAACATATGGTATTCACAATAAACATTCGAACAAGAATGAACGAATGAATTCCAAAGTTAATCATCACACGTCCATTAAGGTGAGAAGCCACTTAGATAAAGATATGGGAACAACATCTGTCTTAGAAACAAATCGAATATCACAACTGGAAACAAAAGATTGGCTTCTAGAATGAGCCGGAACAAACACATGATAGAGATTTCGCCCAAAGTGTTCATGGTGGGGCCCACACGGGCACGACGTATAGCGGTCGTCACGAATGACAAACAAGGCGTCCCCGAATCAGCATAGCCAAGGATTCTTTAAGACGTCTCGCGACCACTGTAAATCGACCGTGAATGGGCGGACCACTAGACGTTAACCCCAATCTCAAATCATACATCTGTCGGAAAGATATCCTGTAAGCTACTAGAATTCCCACCTATAAACTCCCGAAACTTTCTGGTTATGCAATCTGGTGTTGGGGATACAGGGGACACAAAATATATCACCCAAACTAACAATACCTAGATCCAAATTGTATCCATCCGTCAACACATAACCAAGAAATCCTCGAAATCGTGGTACCTCGACCTTGAAAAACATCCGTTATACAAGTCATGGCAATACTCCACTCGCCTCAAGATCGGGCTATCAGGGTTATCTCACCAACAACTGCACAAAAGAGATTTCGATGTCGGCAAAACTCGTGTATTCCAGAATCGCAACGATAAAATTGTGACGACAACACCCTGAGCTCAACTCCCGGACACCGCCACAACCCCTAAATGTCAGGAGGCACCAAGAACAATGTTCTCGTCACAAAACAATCGAACGATTCCAAGATACCCACGTGATCCTAAAAAAAATTTAGTGAAATTTGAGGAGAGAAGAGTCAAAACACTACGTCGGGATACCTCACAGAGCGGCAGAAGGACCGGGAAGTAAAAGAATCCTACTCTCCGATATATATAATCCTAAGACTCAAAACATTTTTCCATTCTAGACTCAACAACGCCAAAGAAACAATCAAGTAGGGGCTCCTAAGTCGGGAAGGCTCGATTACCAACTTGTAACGCCCTCGATGCGGCTATATCTCCCACGTGTCGAGGCACGACTTAGAGGCATAACCGCATTGAAAGCAATGTCGCAAGTGAGGTAATCTTCACACAACCCATGTAATACATAAGGGAAAGAGATACATAGTTGGCTTACAAATGCCACTTCACACAAAACATAAATAAACATCCATCATTCAGAGTACACTCAAGGTCCGACTACGGAACCAAAATAAAGAAGATACCCCAAATGCTACACAGATCCCCGATCGTCCCAATCGGGCACCACTATCGATCATCGTGAAAAGACACATAGTAACGACCACGCCTCGTCAAACTCCCACTTGAGCTCGGTTGAGTCACCTGACCGCATCGTCGGCACTCGCAACTGTTTTGGAAGTATCTCGTGAGTCACGGAACTCAAAGCAATCTCACACCCGCGAGATCAAGACTATTTAAGCTTATAGGAAGGACAGAGTAGTAAAGTGGAGCTGCTGCGTTTAATTAGCATATATGGTGGCTACATCGCAAAAGAGAGCGAGAAGAGAAGCAAAGCACGGACGTGAAGCTAATAGCGATCAAGAAGTGATCCTGAACTACTTACGCCGACATAACTCCAACATCGTGTTCACTTCCCGGACTCCGCCGAGAAGAGACCATCACGGTTACACACGCCGTTGATGTGTATTTTATTTGAGGTCAACTTCGGTTTTCTACAACCGACATTAACAAATTCCCATCTGCCTCATAACCAGGGCACGGCTTTGAAAGATATTACCCTCGCAGGGTGTCCCAACTTAGCCCATTATAAGCTCTCACGGTCAACGAAGGATATTCCTTCTACCGGGAAGACCCGATCAATCTCGAATCCCGGACTACAAGACATTTCGACAAAGAATAAAACAAGACCAGCAAAGCCGCCCGATTGTGCCGACAAATCCCGATAGGAGCTGCACATATCTCGCTCTCGTGGGCACATCCGGATGAGACATCCTACGAGTAAAACCAAACCTCGAAGTTTCCCGTGGTGGCCCCTTGATCTTTCGTTTGAGGCCAGCGCTCGAAGGAGCACCGTCCGGGGGTTAAAATAAAGATGACCCTCGGCTCGCGAAAACCCGGGGAAAAAGGCTTAGGTGGCAAATGGCAAAACCAATGTTGGGCCTTGCTGGAGGATTCTTATTCAAAGAGAACTATCAAGGGGTTCCCATAAATCACCCAACCGTGTAAGGAACGCGAAGTCAAGGAACATAACACCGGTATGACGGAAACTAGGGCGGCTAGAGGGGAACAAAACACTGTGCATAAGGCCGAGCCTTCCACCCTTTACCAAGTATATAGATGTATTAATTATAGCAGATATATATTGTGATATCCCCAACAAGTAAACATGTTCCGATCAGGAACAACATCTCCATGTTCCAACAAGGAACAAACTTCCGCTTCACCGCAACTAGCAACGCTATAAGAGGGGCCGAGCAAAGCGGTAACATAGCCAATCAACGGTTTGCTAGGAAAGGATGGTTAGGGCTGACATGGCAATATGGGTGGCATGATATAGCAAGTGGTAGGTATCGTAGCATAGGCATAGCAAAAGAGCGAGCATCTAGCATAGCAAAGATAGAAGTGATTTCGAGGGTATGGTCATCTTGCCTGCAATGTTCTCAGAGTTGTCGAAAGCTTGATCCTCGTAAGCGTTCTCAACAGGTTCCTCGTTCACGTACTCGCCTCCGGCTCTACCCAAAGCAACAACACAAACAAAGGAACCACAATAAATCACGGTGCAATGCACAATCAACATGATGCAAAACATGGCATGATATGCGGATGTGATATGCAATGCGTATAAGCGCCCGAAAGAAAAATGATGAACCAGGCATCAACTTGGCAAACCAAGTATGCCGCTAGAAAGATGAGATGATTTCGGTTGAAATCGATATAAAGATCACCGAATCGGATGCACGGTTTGGAAATGACAAGCAAAACAAGAATGGCACAAATCTGCCATTAACAGCATGATGCCACTTAGCAAGCAACAAGAAATTAAGCTACTGCACCCAAACGTATCAACAAAGTATATGGCAGTGATCTACACAAGATGCTTGACAAAAGATGAGCACTGAGCTACGGCTAAATCACATCATAACAGGTTCAAACAAGCATGGCAAAAGTGCACAAAATATCAGGCTGGACATGGCAAAAACAGCATCAGGTTGCAATGTTCAGAGCAAGAAAACTACATGCTACAGGAACTTAAAATAGCAAAGCAAGGCATGGCATGAATCTACTCAAAGCATAGAACAAAAATCCCTTACTGACCATAAGCCAAAAAGGATCGGAAAATATAATAGCACCCATGTCAATATTGAAAGTTTCGTTAACAGATTCAGCAACATGGCATGTCAAAAACTGATAACAAGTAGGCATGTTTACAAGCTCAATGCACTCACTACATAGCCTTATATGATAAACTAAGCATACATACATCAATAAGACATGACATAGAAGACATACATGGCAAGAAAAATAACATAGCATAAATGGATCGACCACAACAACCTTGGCAAAATTGAATAACATGTAAACAATCTGCAAGGAAACATTTGATAGCAAAAGTAGAGCTTGATTGACTCAAGCTATGGCACTCCATAATTGCAAACAAGGGCATGGATGGATAGAGAAAGACATCTAGAACAAAACATCCTTACTGAAGTATCTCAAAATATGCATAGATCTCTCGGTAGTATCAAATTAACATGGCATCAAAATATCAGCTAAACAGGGCTGAAATCAGCAACATCAGGACACCTACTTTGCATGCTTGTGCTAGTCACCACATAGATCACAAAAATGCATGGCATACACCCCTGGAAATATGACATGGCATATTACAAAACACATGTAGGACTCAAATTCATAGGGTGCACACATTAATCATGGCAAAAATAACAGAAGTGCAAGTTCTGTTAAGAAACAGAAACTAACATCACATAGCCCTCTTCCGACAGCATTTCGGGCATCAAGATGAGCTCAAATTAAAATGATGCAATGAGATAAAATGATCTACTCCTCGAGGCGAACATTTTGATATATTAAACGCGCGAAATGGAGCTACAGATGCAAAGTTACATCACGTGGAAAATGCAACAAAATATCAATGATATAAAAGACTTAGAAGGAAAAAAGGAGGGGGAGAGAGGTCAACGGGAGCTCGGTCCCGATCGGATCCGGCTGGGATCCGGATCGGCGACGGGCGGCGCGGCGGCGCGCGGGCTCGCCGTAGCCCGGGCGAGGAGGAGGAGGCGGCGGCGTGGGGCGGTGGTGGCCGGCGTGGCGGGAGGCGGCGACCACCGCATGGGCCGGCGGATCCGGTGGCGCCGGGCGGCGACCGCCGGGCGACGGCGACGGGCGGGTCGCCGGTGGCGGTGGCGGCGGCCGGCTGGTGGTGGCGGGCGGCGAGCGGGGCGTTGGTTCGGCGCCATGGCGGGGCGGCGACTGCAGCCGTAGGCTTTCGCTGTCGGGCAAGCCGCGGCGGCCGAGGCGGCGATCTGGGGACCGGGCGCCACGTGGCACGCCCGTTGGCCGGGCGGTGACGGGCGGACGTGTCCGCCCGAATCGGACACGCCCGCGGCGCGGAGTGAAAATTTGCTAGGGTTTCGGGAGGATGATCCGGATTTGGAGTGGGGTTGCTTAAATAGGCATAGAGGGAGCTAGGAGAGTCCAAATGAGGTGTAGTTTTCGCCCACACGATCGTGGATCGAACGACGGAGAGCTTGGAAGTGACTTAGATGGGTTATTGTGCTGTTTTGAAGGGGTGTTGGGCTGCAACTTAAAAGAGGCCTTCATGAGAGTGCGGTTAACCGTTGGAGTACCAAACGAGCTCCAAATGACCCAAACTTGACCGGTGGTCTACGGGTGGTATACCAAGGCCACTAGACAAACCTCGGTCCATTCCGAGAAGGTTTAGTACCGCACACACGGAAAAACATAAAAGGGCCGCCGGGGAGATAGGAGTGTTTGATTGCAAAACGGACAACGGGGAAAATGCTCGGAATCATGAGACGAACACGTAAGCAAATGCGATGCACATGATGACATGATATGAAATGCATGACATGGACAAAATGCAAAATGAAGAAAACCCAACCACGGAGGGAATATCATATCACAATGCCGAAAATGGCAAGAGTTGGAGTTACAAATATGGAAAGTTACATCCGGGGTGTTACAGTACGTGTACATGCTATGTGCGTGCCTCTACTACGACACGTGCGCGCCGCTACTACGACACGTGCGCGCCTCTACATCAACCAGTATGTACGTACACGTTCGCGACCAGGATGACAACGTTACGTACGCTTCGACCAGGTGGGTCCCGACTGTCAGGCGCTTCCTTGCCTGCGAAGATGTAGCTGGTGGGTCCCAGCAGTCAGGGGGGCGAATCGTTTTTTTTGCCCGGACGCACTTCCTTGCGTGGCGAAGGTGTAGCTGCTGGGTCCCAGCAGTCAGGGGGGCGAATAGTTTTCTTTTTTGCCCGGAGCACTTCCTTGCGTGCGAAGGTGTAGCTGTTGGGTCCCAGCAGTCAGGGGGGTGAATCGTTTTTTTTGCCCGGAAGCACTTCCTTGCGTGCGAAGGTGTAGCTGGTGGGTCCCAGCAGTCGGGGGGCGAATCATTTTTTTCGGACGCACTTCCTTGCGTGCAAAGATGTAGCTGGTGGGTCCGAGCAGTCAGGGGGCGAATCATTTTTTTTCGGACGCACTTCCTTGCGTGCGAAGATGTAGCTCGTGGGTCCCAGCAGTCAGGGGGCGAATCATTTTTTCACGAAATACGGTGGCCCGTCCGGTGGGTCCCCGCTGTCAGGTGGAGGAATAATTATTTTGCGCGTAATAAGGAGGCACTTCCTTGCGGCTGCCGTGGACCCAGCGGTCAGCCTCTCCACGTACAGTCCACGTCCGATGGAAGTCGTTCCTTGACCACGTTGACCACGCCGCGCCAAGAGCACCACGGTGGTGGACGACGACGAGGCCTAGGAAGGGGACGACGCGGAGCCGGGGAAGACGCGGCAGTGGATGCACACGTGGAGAGGAGTATGAGGGTTCACTGGTTCGACTGCGCTGTCGTCGCCGCAGAATAACAGGGGGTGTGGGTCAGTGGGTGAGTGGAGGGATGGCCTGGCCAGCGGTGGGAGTAGTAGGGGGCGGTGAGGCCTCCGCGGCAAAGACAGCCGCCACGGGAGGCAGGGAGCAGCCGCACGACCGCGCTGCTTTGGGCGGCCGGAGCAAGAAGACCAGAGGTTGAAGAAGCACGACGGCCGTTGGATGGACATCGCATACCACTGCAGCTAGAATCATTTATATTGACTAAGTTGACAAAGCCCTTGGTACGCCAACTTAGTAGGCCCACATGTCGACTTTTCGAAATGGTGCGCCCAGATGTCGTGGGGATGAATCATTTTTGGGCGGTGAAGCTAGAATATCCGAGATTGAAGAAGAAGACGGCATCCGTTGGATGGACATCCAACGGGCAATCGCTGCTAGAACCGTGTGTTGACTATAAGTTGACAAAGCCTTGGATACTCGCCAACTCGCTTTTTTTAGGGACGCACAACTTAGTAAGGCCGTAAGTGTGTGGCGTAGAACTTATAGCCCATTTGAGATTTGTAAGAATGTGTAGCCCATTTTTGAATTCTAATGGATCAGCCCATTTACAGTTTGTTAAAAGTCCAGCCCATTTCAACCAACCGTTCAAAACAGAATTCGATAAAATTCCCCACATTTTGATGGGATCCGAATATTTTTATCCCAAAATTTTAGTCAGATTAAATACAATTTCAATATAAATTTATATTGCGTAAAAATCCAACGAAACATTCCGCTCGCAACAATTAATGAAATTAAAATTTTCAATATTCCAAAAATAATATTTTATAAAGTAATCATTGTTTGGTGCATTTTTATAGTTACTACCCAGTTTTTATAATTACATCCAATTTATTATTTCTTAAAGCCCATTTTCTTGTTAAGCCTAATGCATCCCTCCTAGGAAAGATTTGCAGCCCAGCAGGGCGGAGAATAACAACTTGACCTTGCCTGGGTATTCCTAAAAAAAGTATAGCCGGGCTAGCCATTTTCAGCTTGAAAAAAATTAATATCTAGGCTGGATCTGGCCTGGGCTAGACGGGCCACAACCCGCCCTGTTAATACCTGCAGCGATGTTTTCGTTGCTGTTCAGAGGAGAAAAAATAATATCTGGGGTAAATATCGAAAAACTCTGCAGTGCTCACACCTCAAAAACACAAATACTGCTCGAGCTGCTTGGTCCCAAATTGGCCGCTTCTTGTGCAATTCCCTCGTTTATTGACTACTCCCTCCTTTCCGGTTTATAATGCTCAATTCAAAAATCTCACCAATCAAGGTAGATGGCGAGTGGTGGAATACTTTTCTAGTTTTGCAAAAGCACCTAATTAATGCTCTTGTTATCCTCAAAAGTTATGTTTATCAATGCATTAATTGCAATGCATGCATGCATAAAGTACATGCATTTGTCAATTTTCTCTTAATACTTGCATGCAATGATTTAATGCACCTTGGAATCTGAACATGTGATGGAAAACAACCAAATTGAGCCTTATAAAATGGAAAAACTAAAATTTTGAGATAAGCCCTATAAACCGGAAAGGAGGGAGTACATAGGTAGACAATGGTGTGGGACCGTGATGTCAGGAAACCAGGAGGAAGCAAAATAAATTATAGTTATATACTATATATATATAAATAAAATAAGGAGGCACTTGCGTACGTGATGCTATGGACCTGGTGGGTCCCCATTGTCATCCTATCCAAGTAAAGTGATCTCCTCGCCGCTGCCGCTTTCCGCCAAACAGTCATCGCCGCCCGCTTCCCGGTTCAGGCGATTGCTCCGCCTTCAAACGACACAAGTGTCGTCCATCCGTCCATCTGTCACACACATTAATGATACGCGGTTGCCGAGGCGGCTACTCCGGTGTCACACGTCCATCCCTCCGCCTGACCACCATTGCTATATAAAGTGCTGCGCCGGCCATAGCCGCAGTCATCCGCATCCGTTGCCTTTCTCCTATCCACACCACTACTGCCCACCATGGCTTCCTCGCGCTCTAGCGCTCTTCGGGACGGGCAGACGACGGACCACAAGGAGATAGTAGCCATTGCTGCCGACCGGCTGGCCGGCAGGCAGCCGGAGGACGACGACGTCCCAATGGAGAACATGGTAGTCGACGATCTGGCGCCAACCCCCTCCTCCGCGCCATCCTCGCCCGTGCATTGCACCATGACCATCGGCGAGGCTCGTGCCCAATATATGAACAGGGTGAGGCAGATGCGTGAGGAGCAGTTCCGGGAGGCGCAGGCCGACGCCGCCTACAACCACCATCTCCTCCAGGAGCACCTGCAAGCGGAGGAGCAGATTGCCGCAAGATGCGGAGCAGAGGCGCTGCTCGACTTGCATCGCTCCGCAAGGGCCGCCTCGAGCGCTGGCGGTACCGCATGCGGGTGGCGGAGGCTGCGGCCGCCGACAAAGAGGCTAGCAAAGAGTGCGATGAAGCGGGCGAGGAGTTGTTTGGCGAGACCGAGGATGAGGCAGAGGACAATGCCGGCTCCGACGAGTCCCCGCTCCGCCGGCATCGACGATGCCCTGCTTCGCCGACGCCCCGTGGCGCCAACAACGCGGCAGAGGACACCGCCGGCTCCGCCGAGGCCCCGTGGCGCCAACAACGAGGCAGAGGACACCGCCGGCTCTGCCGAGGCCCCGCCCCGCCAACAACGAGGCAGAGGACATCGCCGGCTCAGCCGAGGCCCCACCGTGCCGCAACGTGGGGAGGATTTCCACCGCTCCGCTGGGGCGCCGCCCGCCGGCAACGAGACAGAGGCATCGCCGGCTCCGCCGAGGCCCCGCCCTGCTGCCAACGAGGCCGCGCCACAAAGAAAACGAGGAAGAGTAGAACACGGTAGGTCGCTGCCGCTTGGGTCCATGTAAGGCCACCGCTGCTACCCTCCGGTTGAAGCCAAGCTAGGCGGGTTGACCATTGACGGCCGGTTAGCTTCTTGGCGGCGACGCGGAGTCGGAGAGCTGCGCTGGAGAAGAACGCTGCTTCTACTTAACTGCTGCGATTGATCGACACGTGGGCCCAACAGGCCACATGTCGATTACGCAATCGCACCTGCAGCTTAAGTCATCAAGCTTTCTGCTCGCCTGGCCGGGACACATGTGGGTAACTTCGGTTAATTAATTATACCTCCAGTGCACCCATTTTTAGTTTTTTTAAAAGGAGGATGACCCCGGCCTCTCGTGATTCCGGGAGATGCATGCGCCACAAACACCCTTTTAGTTGAAGAATGTATGAAATGTAATGAAATCCGGCATGTTTATATGAAATCCGACCGTGTATGAATGAATTTATTTCGATTAGTTCAATTCTCAGTATCACCGGCATTGGATGAACATGCAAAACAATACGTACTAGCATTATTCCTGTGGTGATCACCACGTTTGCAGAAGTTTCACATGTACTCCCTCCGGTCCTTTCTAGTATGCATACAAGTTTTATCTGCAAATAAAGTATCTCTACTTTGACCAATCTTATACAAAAAGTATGCACTTTCACAATGTGCGAAGTAAAAAGGAAATGTATGAGTACAAAGAGTTTGAGCAGCTTTTAGCATTTATGTACATTGCAATCAAACACACAGTTCGGCAATTCATAGAGAACATTCAAAACAATCGATGATTATGCATCTCAGCAACTCACATGTCGAGGCAATATTTACTTCACAACTAAAGAATAAAGAAAAATGATCGCCTCACGACAAAGAAAGGGCGTCCCATTCAAAAATATCAAACGATATCTTGCTAAAATCAATGAGCAAAATTTGACAAGGTTGTCCCATTCCAAAATATCAATTGCCTACGATTGTGGAATGGGCAGGGTTTGCCATCAGTTCAGACATTGACATGGCAACTCGTGCTAAATAAACCAGCTGTTCTTTTTGTGCAGTTCCACCAAAATCAACCAAATTCGCGCGTAGCTTGTATGATTTCGCCCTTATATGTTGCAACGCCTTGAACTTATGGGAACCTCCTTTCTTGTGGTGGAAATGAATGATTCGATGTATTCATGAACATTTTGTGCAGTTCCCGTTGAAATCAAGCTGCACCCCTGTTCGCACAAATACAAAAAAGTGATTAGTATAAAGCAAACTGTACTATGAATTGACAGTTTCATCAGGCACATACATGGTCCATGTAGAGCACACTTTTAGAAAAATGGAACTCACCAGAAAGAATCCTAGAACAACATTGTACTCGCAACAGACACATACATGGTCCATGTAGTTTGGTCTTGTGGGGAGTAATGTAACCATCCTTCAACTGCTCCTTCTGATGAGAAGATAGACAGTGCTTCTTCATCCTGGCATAATCAGAACTAGTCACTTCACATACTCCATATTATTCTTCAGAGGAAGATGATCATGTTGTGCAAAGACAAGAGGACTACTAAATGCTAGCATCCATGTTTGCTCGAAAAAAAGGAAAGGAAATATTTAAAACATCACAGATGAAGCACTTCCCAAGGACAATACCACTTTTTCATGACAGTATCTAAACAGTAGCACAACACCAATAGAGATGACAAAGCTCAATCATATGGATGAAATCAGTGGGCGAGTACCAACCTTTGTCAGGAGGCTGATTGTGTAGAGCATACAGATGAAGCACTTCTCGGGAACCATCTGTTGCTATCTACGGGGTGGCCATGCTTACTATACACTCCTCGATTAGTTTAATGTTTCCAACATCTTCTTATGCAGTTCCACTAAAATATATGGTATCTTCAAAGAAGATCCCTGTTTGCACAAGTAGAGATAATTACGTATGGCATCAAATCAGTGGCAAAACAATTGCTCGTTCCAGCCATAGCAATAAATTAAGATGCAAAACTATATCATTACTTGTGTCATCACAGTTCTAGTGCTTCATTACAGACCGGAGTTGATTTTTGTTTTTCTTCCGCTTGTTCTTCCCCGTCATCACTTGGTTCAATAACAGACAAGTTTCGCCATCAATGTAAGATTTGGCATGTCAATTAGGGAGCACAAGTATAGTACTAAACTTAATTTTCTGATGAAAGTGGCAAAATACAGGCCAACAGTTGTGAAATATCCTTATATTACCTCAATGGGATATTACGGTGCACATCTGATTGGAAGTCTTGTCTCCATTTGTGCAGTTCACTAAAATCAAGCAACATTATCGTACAAGTAGCACAACATATGAAAGCACACTGCAAAATCATGTGAAAGAAGGCTAGTACTGACCTCTCATGATGCGGAATTCAAACAACTCACAAGAAGAAGATCTGAACCAAATTCTCCTTAATGGATAGGAAGTAAGATCTCCTCTTATGCAGTTCCACTAAGATCAAGCAATCAAGCAACGTTGTCAGTGTGACATTTTGGTTGAACTGCAAAAAACACTCTTAAAACAAAAGTGTTTTGTGCAGTGCAACAAAAGGTCACAATGGCAACGAGGTGAAGTAGATAACCTTGTCGACACAGAGGTGCAAAGGAAACAATTAGTGGTCAATAACGGTGGATGACACAGAAGCCAACAAAAAGAAGCATCTACCTTATCTAAATGGGAAAGAAAGAAAGACAGTAGCATTTCTCAAATGTGGCATTGATTAATATTAACATAGAGATTATATTAACAATAAAATTTGTTAAACATGTAATTTGCTTTTAACTGTGGCATTGCATCAATTTTCCAGCTGCATTATTAGAGGGTGTTTGTTTACAGGGACATTTTGGTGTAGGGACTAAAAAAATCCGTGTCAGTCACATCTAAACCAAACATGAGGGACTTTTTCGGGACTAAAAGTGGGCATTTGGGACTAAAGAAAGAAGACCCCCAAGGAGTCTTTTGGGACTTTTTCCAACAGTTGCCCTCGCCATGCATCGCACCTTGTTTCTATTAGTACATAACTAGGGATAACAAGGTCTTTTAGCAAGTCAATAAATAACCTCTAGTCCATGTTTAGTCACTGGAACCAATCAGGTAGGGACTAGGGAGTTTTAAACCAAACAGGGCCATAGAATAACAACAGCAAATGAGTTGCAGGACGGTGGGCCTTTTGACACCATGTGCATATACCGATGTCTTTGTGGTCATGCACGATCTGTTGCAAAAAGAACAAACAACCAAGGAGCATATTTGTGTTGGTCCCAGTTTTGTTATCTTTAGACACCTTTCCCTATGTGAGCGCAGCAAATCTACTCCCGCTCAAACTCTACAGCCTTTGTCCCTTCCTTTCCTTTTTGAACTAGTACTTTCGCCTTCCTTTCCTCTTTGAACCACGTCCGAGATTTATGCGATACAACTTTCCCCACTACTTTCCCCATTCCTTTCCTCTTTGAACCACGCCCTAGATTCATGCTATACAACTTTCCCCTTCATTTCCTCTTTGAACCACGTCCTAGATTCATGCTATATACAACTTTTCCCACTACTTTCTCCCACTCCTTTCCTCTATGAACCACGTCCTAGATTCATGGTATACATGCAGCTAGAGCAATGCATGTGGAGTAAGTAAAATATACCTTAAGGTTCTTGGGGCGTGGTTCGGTGGGCTGACGGACGACGGCGAAGAAGAAGGGTCGGAGGCCCTCCAGCGCCACTGTTGGGTGGAAAGTGAACAGCGGCGCTTGTAGTGGATTCCCTCCTCGCCGACGGCGACAGTTAAGCCTCCTTCCCTTCCCATGGGACGGATCCTGCCGGCTCTTTGAGCAGCAGTGAGGGAGAGAGAGGCCAACGAAGTCTTGTTTAGATCTGGAGAGGGCGAGAGAGTGTGAAGAGAGCAACTACAAGCGCCGAGGATCCAGCTCCGGGGAGAGGGCGAGAGTGTGAAGAGAGCAACTACAAGTTACCGAGGCTCCAGCGTGTATATATATCTTGGAGAGAGAGTGTGAAGCGTGCAAACCCTAGAAAACATTTTGACCAGTCAAAGAATCCTCCCGCAAAAATTATGCTCAAGTGTAGTTATCGAACCCGAGACCTCAAGTTTGATGACCGAACAGGCTAACCAGCTACACAACCCTCCCGTTATGTTCAACGAGAGGAAAATAACTTTTTATACATTCTTGCATTCGTGTAACAGGCATGTCGTGTTTTTTTGTGTGTGTGTGTGTGGGAGTCATTAGGATTTCAATCATAATCGTGTCATGTGGCTTTGGTGGTAAGACTATCCACAGTGGTGCAGAAATAATGCAGCCTTAGTCACCTTACCTCTCTCCACGTAGTACGTTGGGTCCCACCAATCAGAGGGTGAAACAAACAAATTAATAAGAAAAATTAAAAGCGCCTAACGGTGTATCTTACTACCTCACACATCTCGCTACTGCTCAGAACACTGTCCAATTGATCCCTCTGTTCGCTCACGTAATATTTTAAGTGAATCCTTATTATAACATGCACACAAATTTTGGGCACTTGTATTCGACTTAAGTCAGTGTGCCACCGTATCTCGTGTACTTACTACTCCCTCCGTCTAGGTGTAATAAGTCACGTTAGAAGGTGCAACGGGACCAAGGTGTGTGCGTAATGCGTGTGTGTGTTTAATAAAGCATGTGTGTGTTAGAGAGTGCGATTGATCGACCTACTCTACAGACATATGGTATGTAGTGTACGATTTTAGCCGCGAGTCGGTGCATCCTCTCGCTTCCGGGCGTGTCCGGTAGGGACATGCGGACAGCTGCCACGCCCGCCTCGACCAGCCCGCCCACCCAAAGCCCCTCCACCGCCCGCGCGCGCTTCTCGCCCGAAACGGTCAGCACCGCTCCAAAGAATTGGTGCCACATTCATGCCCGGGCAGAGCGGACGCGACCTCTCACTGGCGTAAGAGTGATGGTTGCTTCGTCCGCACAACTTACTGATGGGTCTATGTGATTTGACGGCTCATTGGTCTTTATTACTGAGGTGGTAGGACTGCTAGATGTCCCACGCTTTCGGCGAAAGGAGGTAGTAGATTACAATTTTCTCCATTCTTGCAGCGGAGGAGTGCAAGAGCAGTGAAAACACTTACATGCATGCTACCAGTGCATGCTTGCATGCAGACATGTTGATGTGATTTAAAACCTACTACCATGCATGTGCCACGGTATTTCGCATGCTTGCATGTGGCTTAGTCTTGAGCCTCTCAACGCCTAGATCAGACGGCTATTATGACTGATTTACTTCATCTAACGGCTACGTCAATTTTGATGATGTGGCTCAAGGAGAGGATAGAGAATTCCTAGTAGTGGGGGCTAGCTATTACTAGTAGATAAGTCTTTGTAGAGATTCCACTAGGTGAACTACATACGGAACAAAATGAATGAATCTACACTTAAAATGCATCTATATACATCCGCATGTGGTTAATGGTGAAATCTCTACAAAGACTTATATTTAGGAACGGAGGAAGTACTAGTATAGTACTAGTATGCATCGTAATTTATCAAATGAGATAAATTTGTACAATGCTATGAAGCTTCCAGCTCTGTTACATGTATCTTGCATCCAAGATTGCCCATTGCAACATTTCATCAAATACAAAGGAGACTAACATGCATGCTATTGCATCTCATTGATTGATGATCATAGCAAATATGTACTCCTCCGCTCCAAAATAAGTGTCTCAACTTTGTGCAAACTTTAGTACAAAGTTGTACTACTACTAAAGTTGACACTTATTTTGGAACAGAGGCAGCTAAAGAAAAAAAATGATCCATGCAGTCCCTAGCCCTTGAACCGTGAACCCTGGCCAGGCTTCAATTTGCTGGCAAAGTTCGAGCTTCCTAATAAATGAAGTTTGCAACCTTTTGACCATCGGATCATTTTGTGCAGTTTCACCAAAATCGAGATGAGCATCCCTGTGGCAAAGAAATTGAAGAAGCATGATTAGAATAAGATTACTGGGACTAGTTGATGAGACATAAACTCATCACAAATACAAAGACGTAGAAGCCAGTAGAGGTATCAGGTATGTGCGGGGCAAAGAAGTAGAGAAATATCCATAGGGAGTGATGTGGGCAGCTGGAGTAGTGGTGCAAGCCGGCTGTTAAGGGAGTTGTACCTGAGGGACGTAGCTCGACCATGAGGAGGGCGGCGGGAGGCGGCAACTGCCCACGTCGCGGCAGTGAGCAAGGGACGAAGGCAACCTCATCGGCTTTGTGAGAGAGAACGGCGGGGACCCCTGATCGGGATGTGCCGACAGTGGGTTTTCGCCGTCGGCGGCGGACACCGCATCTACACTAAGCATCCACCCCTTCCCCAAGAGGACGTGATCCGCTGGGATGTTCAAGATGTGGCCACAGTCGTTTTGTGCGAGGGAGTGTGAAGAGAGCAACCCCAGCAAGCAACTGTGTAGGCTGGCCCGTCCTGACTATGTATATAGTGGAGCGGTTTCCTTTTCTCTCCATATGAACCTATCATATTGCGACGTGCATCAAGAAAACAAAATTATTTATAAATGACGCGCACCTACTACTCGTTCTCCTATAACCTTGCGCTTGGCATCTCCAAAATATTAACCTTGCGATTGGCTCTTCGCCTCTTGAAGTCGAGCAATAATGGTAGTGCAAGATATATTGTTACGGCTATATGAGACCGAATGAATTGCTGCACGCCCACCACGTGCAGGGTCGAGGGGCGAGGGAGAGTGCTACTACATACGGAGCAAAATGAGTGAATGTACACTCTAAAATACGTCTATATACATCAGTGTTTGGAGTATGTACTAGTAGTTCATATTGAAATCTACTAAGTACATATATATTCCAAACTATATGATATAATCTCTATAACCAAGGTAGTAGGGACGAGGAGTAAACGGAGGGAGTAGTAAATTTTTCTCCTCGTCCTGTGAGCCACCGCGCGCATGGGCGAGGGAGGAGCAAGCTTCACCTCATCCTGCGAGCCACCGCGCCCGTGGGCGGGGGAGACAACGTACTAAGCAAGCTTCTCCTCGCTCATGAGTTGACGGGACACATCAAAAGTACTCCGGTGTATAGAGCCTTGCCTCTAAGGTAGGTCCTACATGGTTTGCCTCTTTTTAATTTAACATAACGCGTCAAGTCGCAATTTGTTTGTTCACCCGTGGTAGACGATCCTCCCTCCACCAAGTGGACAACCGTAACACGTACAAATTACCACGTGGGCTGCCTTTTTCATACGTAAACGAAGCTCCACCGTGTACCCGCCGGGTGTGGTTGGGAAAGAGACGGAGTACGTAAGGCCGTGCATGCACCTCTTCTCTTCGTGCACGTCCCCCACCTACGTGGGTGTGTGTGAGAGATACAAACCACGTTCGTGAGTGTTTTTTGTTTTGTGGTGGGGGGTGGGGGTGGGTGGGGGGTTGATTTCGTGAATTATTTGTGGGAATATGTGTCGATGACATCTCAAACAAAATTTTGCATGCAATGTGTGTAAAATGGAGGCCTATCCATATCATACTTAGAGAGTCGGGCAATCCACGAGAAGAGAGGGAGGGGTCATAGCTATCGATAGAGTCGAAGAGAGGATCAAGTACGGATGGGTGCGAGATCGATGAAGAGAGCCATCGAAATTGCGTGTGTGTGTGCAAGTCAAAGATATAGGGCGACTGGCCTACCGGAACGTTAGAGGGCACATGTCAAGTTTGTGTGTGGCAGGGAGACATGACTAGAGCGCTTGATGTATCGGTGTGTGTGCGGGGAGGGGGTGGGGGAGGGGTAGGCAGAGGCCTAACTATAGAGGTAGAACGACTCAGTATATGTGTTGAGAAGGAGAGACCCAACTATGTAATGAGGGAGATCGGTCGACATCCATACATAACTGAAGGACGGGAAATATGATGGGACAGAGAGAGAGAGAGAGGAGAGAGAGAGAGGGAGGGAGGGGGGAGAGGGGTAGAGTGCTAGATGGGTGATGGAGTTGCTTCTCGGAGATGTTGGGAGAGGCCTACTAGACAAACTGAGGGTGGAACTGCATTGTTATCAATAAGAGTGGGGATGTGTTTCTGTGTGTGCATGTGTGTGATAGATCTGTCGGGACGCATCCATGGATGATGAAGGGGAACCATGTGTTTGGTAAGCAAACCTAACTAGATCGGTAGATCAATTGTTGTTTGTCGGAGGAAGGGAGAGACACAACTAATGAGGTAGATCGATCAATGTGTGGGTACAAATGAGTTATAAAGACCTAGCTGGCTATATGTATAGCGAGAGATCGGTCGGTGTCGCCCATGTGTTAGAGGCAAATAAGGCCCAGCGAGACGGATAGACAGAGAGAATGGAGCTAGGAGGTGGTGCGAGAGGCCCAACTACTAGCTTGATAGGGGGAGGAGTGTGCGGTTGTGAGATCGATTAAAAGAGCGGTGAGAGTTTACACGTGTGTCTGACCATATGAGAGACACGAGGCAAGGACACATAAAGGAGGAGATTGAAGCTGTGTGTATGTCAGAGGTGCATCGCTGGAGAGGTTTATCGATCGGTGTGTGTCGGAAAGGAGTTGTGGAGACTCTGGGAGAACGACCTAAAGGAAAAAATGAATGTGCCCGGTGGATAGAATGCCGAGGGAGGGGGTGTGCATGCACGAGAGAAAGTTAGTGGTAGCTACAAAGGTTAGAGGACTGTGTGGGTGTAAGAGACTAACAAAGATCATAATTTGATATGAAAGCGGATTCATATATTTGAATAGGAGATCATAGTGTTTTAAACATTGCATGCATGAATATAGCAGTGATACACATGTTGTGCACATGTTATACCATAATGTGATAATGCATGGCGTTTGCAACTCACAGCTAAATGCCGAACAATCTAAACGATACTATACATCAAACAATCTCACATTTTATTTGAATTTGAGATAATGTGCGGCGTTTGCAGCTTACAACTAAATATCGTGCAATCTAAACAATACTATATATCGAACATTCTCACATTTTTATTTGAATTTGTGGTAATGTGTGGTGTTTGCAACTCACATCTAAATACTTATAGGCGTAGGGGGCGGGGCACCATACATAATGTGATAATCACATTATACATATGAGACATGGTTTAGATTATGAAGATCTAGCTAGAGCTAGAAATGTAATGTGATTTGAAATCAAAATAAAGTGGATTCAAAAATCTAGTTCGAGTTCATATAGTACACATAGTTCATATGTAACTCGACATCGATCATGTGGTGTGCTGTGAAGATAATACACAAACGATGGTTTAACTTGACAATAATGATGATTGTAGATCTTATTAAACAGAGAAATGAATTCAAATGCTTTGACTTCACAACAATCATTACTGTAGATCTTATTCAAATTTAGTTCATATTGAAGCGGTAGTATATACGTTTGGAATGCACTAAAACATTCATTCGAGTAGTAGGTTGCATGCATTATACACGTAGCGAAATATTTTAATTGAACATAACATGAATTCAAAGTTTTGAATGACATTTGTAGTGCTCATTGATTTGGTACAGTACACGTTAGGCTTGTCCGGAAATTTCAACCCGCGCCTTGTTATCCCGAAATATTTAAGATATATCTTTGTCTCACAGTGCTCGACAACTCCCTCCATATCAAGCCGCGCCTTGCTATTCCAAAAATACAACGCGCGCGAAAACTCCCACCTCCTGTGAAATCCCGACACGCAAAATGCCCGTGGTACCCCTGAACCGAAAGAACCGCCTCAAATCGGTGGGGGGGGGGGTACTTTAGGAACTTACCCCACATTTCGGACAAACGCGTCACAAATCCATTGTTCCCCACTGCCATCCCATCCGCCCACCCATTCGTACACCGAGGCCGCGAAAACCCACGACGAAACCCCACACCCTGCTCTGTCCGCCACCCAGCCGGAGCTTCTTCCCCGACGACGTCGTCCACAGCAACACCTCAACGCCCCTCATCCACCGTACCGGATGAGGATCCGTTGTCGATCTCATCGTCCCGCCGGTTCAGCCACCCGTCCTCCACCTCCAAGGAGCTGCCCCGACGTTCCCCTCGTCTTTCGCGCCACCTCCATTCCCACATCGCCATCTTCACCAGCACCACCGGAAGAGCATCATCATCACCGTTTCCTCGGATGAAGTTGCGGCCTAATCGGCGCCACCAAAGAGGTTGTACACTAATCGCCGCATTTTCTTCTTGATTCGATCTCACGGTCTTTGTCGGCGCCGGTCCCGAGCCGACACGGCGCTGCTCCATCCACGGCGGTGTCGCGGCCACTTCCTCCACGGCGTCGCTCCTCGGGCGGCGTCCACATCAAGAGGAGCTGCTGCTGCTTTAGCTCTCGCCGCGCTGCTGCTGCTCTTGCTCTCGGTCCCTGCATGGTCCGCTCTTGCTATTGCTCTTGCTCGCGCTGCTCTCGCTCTTGCTCTTGCTTGCGATGCTACTCCAATCTGGCTACACTTGATTGACTGAATCGACTTTTAGGGTCGATCGATTTCCAAGGGTGGGCTCACTGGGTGAAGGAAGAACCAGCCCGCTGGGAGGGGGCTCACGGAGAGGTACCCCACTATCTATCTTAGGGTTCAGGATGGGGCGGTGGTACTTGGCGGTGGCGGCGTTAGCGAGGCGGTGGCGTGGGGATCATTGGAGAAAAAGCTTGGCGGGGGGCTAGAGGGATGGCCGAGGCGGCGTGCACCGGCGATGGGGAGTGTTTTGGGCGGGCGGTGGCGCTACCGCCGGCTGGTGAGGGCTGCTGTTTGGCCGGTGGCTGGCGGCTCTGGGGGGTGGAGGTTGAAGATGAACCGCAGGCCCTTGATTTCGTATCCAACGGCTGCAAAATCGACTGACCAGAGATGAAAAAGTCAGTCGACCGACGTGTAGCCTCACCTTGCTAGTGCGTTCTGTTTCGACAGCAAAATTCAGTTTCGACAAAGAAAATTCAGTTTGGACGATTAGGTTCAGTTTGGCGATTAAGTTCAGTTTCCGATTAAGTTCAGAGATGAGCGGCTGATGTATTTTACATCTAGCACTTTGTGGTTATGTATTTTACGTCATGTATTGGAGATGCTATTAGAATTCCACTCGTGTTAATGTTGTTCGTTGTCTCTCTTGTCTCGCTTCACCTCGGCGTCAGACAACTCACCGGAGCTGCTCCAACAACGAAACCCTCCATCACGGTGAGCAGTACCTCGGGCTCCATCTCCAGACGCCTAAGATCTTCTCCCCCTCCTCCGACAGCAAAGTCACCGGAGCATCCTCACCGGCCAACCCAATCACGCTGAGATCGACATGGCTTCGCCAAAGAGGTTGTACACTTGTTGCATCTCTTTTTTACTCTACATGTTATATATATTGTCCACTGAGCACATGGATTTGTTTCTTTAGTGTCTCCTTGAAAGAAAAAACGTAGGAATTTTAATTTTCACTTGTCCTCCTTTTCAAATTCCTATTCATGAAGCACAAGATTAAGAGATAGTAGCATAATAGCATTATAACCGTACATTTTCTTGTGGTTTGACTTAATCTCACCATGCTTCTTTGCATCCCGTGATCTTCCAATTCTTGTGAACCAAACACCCAGATTGGCGTAAATCCTGTTTTTAAATTCCTCTGCTTTTGCACGTGCATTCCTATCCTATTCCTGTCTATTTCCTATCCCTGCATTGTTGGAATCCTCCAATTCAAATGAGCACTTACATAATTACTTCTCTTACAGATAGTTGTCAAAGAAAACCTTGCGTGGTTTGTCCCGGTCCTGATGCGCCGTCGTCCACCCCAGCTCAGCTGCTCCAACGACAGAAGGGTCCAGCAGAGCAGGGATCCGGCCTCCAGACTGTCTTTCGCCGCCTCGGATCTTCTTCCCCGTGTTGGCAGCCATGAAAACTGCATTGCCATCATCAACCGAGCAGATGACCTCGAGGACTACACGGGTCCGCAAGAGAGGTCGCACTCTTTCGTGTCTGCTTACGTTATGCATCGCTTAATATTACATGCTGCTTTATCGTCCCGTTCACCGATTAGACTCTGAGTCAGCTCCAAACTAATGGTCAAACTTGAGTTTTTAAATGGTTGTGGCATACATATCGGGGCCGCTATCAATAGTATCTATCTACTATCTGGTTAATCTCCGGTGTCTACTATGAGTTTCATGTTGGGTGGGAAACAAACAAAGAAAAGCCATTATCTGTATTTATTAACTAAAGCCATTATCCGCTTTGCTATTATTGGTTTTGGGTCTATCCACGTGTTCCTACCATCACTCTGGATTTGCATGCACTCCTTACATAATCTCACTATGTTTTATTCCTATGCATGACAGTTATTGTAAACAATGAAACTGAACATGTAGAGAAAAAGAGATGAGCCTTGTGTGGCAATATAATTTCGTGCAGACGTCGCTCCATGGTAGGCGCAAAGGCAGCCCCTCCACGCATTTCAGATTGTAATCGAGAGGAAGATATCTGCTCGAGGGGATTCGTATGAGAAGATAACTCCTATTTACCCCTCGAGGTCTTCGCTCTAACTTGGCATGCTGATGTTGGTTATATCATGCATATGGTGTCTTGCATTGCTTACTTTATACATCAAATATGTCATCTTCTTAGTTTAGACATCCTTTGTGCGAATGCCATGTGTTTAGTTTATTCATTGTTTATGTGAATTATGCAATGCCACCTTGTTTAGCCAGGCATCATATATGTGAATTTTGCAATGCCATCCTGCTTAGCCAGTCATCTTATATGTAAATTATATCAGGCCATCTTTTTTTTGTTACATATTACATTCGTCAACAATGTTAGTGCATTCAATCGCTTCTTCGTGGTGCATCAGCCATTTGACACGGTGATGGCAAATTCGAGTGAAAACAAGGTCTTACGAAAGCAGACTATGCTATCTCGAAAACGCATATCTCGCTGGTTACGGATAGCTCCTCAGAGGAGGATTCAGAGACAGATGACCAGTCCTATCCCCCCCCCACGAGGTGTATGCTCTAACTTGGCAGGGTTATGTTGCTCATATCGTGCGTATCGTGTCTCGCATTGCTATGCCATTTGATTAGTTTAGACATGCTTTGTGTGAATGCCACCTGATCAGTGTCTAATTACCATATATGTGAATTATGCATTGCCATCTTGTTGCAAGACATTATATATGTGAATTATACAATGCTATCTTGTTGCAAAGGCATTATATATGTGAATTATGCAATGCCATGCTGTTTAGCCAATCATCATGTATGTGAATTATATCATGCTATCATTTTTTTGTATTACGTGTTCCATTTGTCGACAACGCTTTGTATATTCAACTACTCTTCCTATGCATCAGCCATTTGAAGCGGTGATGGAAGTATCTCGAGTGAAAACAAGGTATTGAGCGGAACAATGCTACTCTTGAAGCAGACATCCTGCTGGCTATAGAGAGCTCCTCAGAGGAGGATTCAGAGACTGATGACCAGTCCTATTTCCCCCCTGAGGTCTATGCTCAAACTTGGCAGGGTTATATTACCCATGTCATGCATGTTTTCTTGCCTTGCTTAGTTTTTACATCATATATAGATTGCCATCTGCTTACTTGCTTACTATATAAATCATATATTTGAATTATATCATGCCATCATGTTTACATAGTACATACACATCATCTATCTAAATTATGGCATGGCAAACCCATTTAATAAAGACATCATATAGTTATATCATCTCATCCTGTTTAGTGTTTACAGTCATCATATTTAGAATTATGGCATTCTATCCATGAATGTATGTGAATTATGGCATGCCAACCTATTTAATAAACACATTATATAGTTATGTCATGTCATCCTGTTTACATAGTCTCATATTTTGAACTATGTCTTTCCATCTTTTAGCTAGCCATCATAATGTGAAATTGTGTCATGCTATCATGTTTAGTTAGCCATCATATATGTGAAATTGTGTCATGCTATTACATTTGGTTAGACAACATAAATATGAATTATTTCATGCCCTCTTTTATTCCCCACTATCCATTGCACCTGTCTATCATACAATGTCTATACTTTCAATTACTTTTCTTGTTTATCAGCCATTTGAATTGGAGAGCGTGATGGCGATATCTAAGGGAGTAACAACACGGTCTTCGTAAAAGATTGTGCTACCAGTTGATGCAGATAGAACCACGGTTGTACTTGCCCAAGGACCAGATCCACCACACATAACCCAGACTCGCAGATTGTACCCCTACCCAGTTGGACAGAGAACCAGCTACACCCTTTTTAACCCCAACCCGGCAAGATAGTAACCTGGTTCCAGTTGACACAAAGACCGTCTCCACCACAGAGCACCCAAACATGAGCGGTTAGTAAGGGAACTGCAGTGCCCAAAGCACGAGGACCACCAATTCGAATCCCAACTCAATGCTTAAAGGAGAAGAAGATTTGTTCTCGTGTCAGTTCTGTAGCTATGGTTCATACTCCTTTGCTCTTGCATTACTGTATTTACTCATACCAACTATTTTCAAATTTGAAGGATGGAATTGAAACTCCAATGGCGCAACGGTATGTTTTAAACCTGTTTCTTTAACTGGTTTGCTGTTGTAACCTGCTCTATGTTGATTTTAGTTTCAATTGAATAAACAGTTATGTTCTCATGTCATGCACATTACAAGTATTGTTATTGCTCTATAGTTACCCACACTTATATTTTGTCTATTCTGCTTTGTCTTGAACAAATATTATTTGAACTGTGTCTCTATCTTGATTTGGCAACAAAAACTAGAATGATATAGACCATAAAGTGACCATGGCACATAGATATATGTTTGTTTCATGTTGTTATCCTGTCCACTTTACTACTGAACTCATTTACCAAAATGAGTTTCATATACAACATGGTAAACATGTGATGTGTCTGCTTGTTTCTCTTTTAGAATGCGGACGAAATATTGGAGAAGCGTTATCCAATGGTAAAGGAAGTAATGCAGATAAGGTTCAAGATAGTGAGACATCCCTGTTGGTCTCCAAGAAAGCTGATAAAAACTATCTTGACGACAGTGAGGGAACCCAAAAGTCATGTATTGATGTAGTGTTCGAAAGTTATCGCCACTACCATCGGCACAAGCTCTTGAACTCATTGCTGAATCGATTCGTCTTCTTGAGTCTCAACTTCAAGTTGAAATACATCGATCGAGATGTCTTTGCGACAGAAGTGAAGGACTGAGGAAGTCCCTGCAGAATTCAAATGCATATTTTCTAGTGCAACAAAGAAGTTAGGAGGATTTAAGCGCCAAACAAGAGAAAGTTAATAAGCTTGCTAAGCATCTTGCCAAAGCATTATGGGTACTCGAGGATATTGTTTCTTGAGATCTTGAAGTGGTTTCAGCTCTGGATTTGTTTTGCTGCGGCGTTTATTTGCGCTGTCGCCAACTTTGACAACTAGTGTATATGATATGCTGCTTTGTTCCCTATATTAGCACCGGTGGCGAACTTTGATGCCCAAAGGATGTAATATGTGTAATGTACCGTGATAGCCTAGCATAAGTTGCTTGCTTATTTATTTCCTTGTTGTCTTGTTTATTTGTTTGCTTGTAGTCGATGCAGATTCTTTTTAAAACTAGGCCACAATAACCATGGGCTATCTTTGTAGTGACCTTTGGGCCTCCTACGGGCCGTAGAAAGCGATGGGCCTTCTACGGGTCAGAAAGCAAGAGGCCTTCTACGGGCCGTAGAAACAATGGGCCTTCTACAGGCCATAGAAACAATGGGCCTTCTACGGGCCATAGAAACAATGGGCCTTCTACGGGCTGTAGAAACAATGGGCCTTCTATGGGCCGTGTGACCATAACGGGCCATCGTTAATAGGCCGTATTTGATGACGCTATGAAAACGGCCCAACGTATTAACGGACCACAAACGGGCCGATGTAACCACGGGCTGAATTTGGCCCACAAGCGTAAAAATGACAAGAACGGGCCGTAAGTAAACGAATCATGGAAATGAGCCCAAGAATAAATGGGCTCACGAGAAGGCCGAAGATAACATTTCTTTGAAACGGCCCAATCTGAATAACGGGCCCTTGATGGGTATAAAGTGATATCTCGTTCATTACTGAGCCAGTTTCACCACGGGCCGTTAGTGGGTGTAAAGTGATACACTGTTCATTGCGGGCCAGTTTCACCACGGATCGTTAATAGGCCAAGAGTTACATAGGGACTCATATGGGCCGAAAGACGTCATGGGCCATACATGGGCTAGAAGTGAAAATGGGCTGGAATCATATTGGATGGCCCAGATGATGCTACTGGGCCTAATTCGGATAGGGCGTAACGGGCCTGGGGTTAGCAGTACGTAAATGGGCTATATGCGAATAGTCCGTTAACGTGCTTTCCATGGGCTGGCCCGCCACCTTTGACCAAGTCAAACGGGCGGCCTTTTCACGAGAATGGGCCTTTGTTGGGCGTGCCACGTGTCGACGTATCATAGGCGCCTATACATCCAATGAGTGGATGACATCTGTCCCAACGGTGAGCCGACACGTGTTTCCTCCAGCCAATGATGATTTTACACGCAGAAAATCCCCATTGGTCGGGGCTGTTTATGGGTTATCGGATCCAAAACCTGACCCGATAGCTTAACAGCGTTCCATTACGGTGGATGCCACGTGTCGGTCACCCTTGACGAAAGCAGTTCTGTGACGCGCGATTTATCGTCATGGAAGTGGACACTTCCGTGATGATAGTTTTGGTAATGTCATCGAACACTTCTACGATAGCACAGGTATGACTATCTTGATTCTGTCATAAATTTGTCATGGATGTACATGCATGACAAAAACGCGACCTACTATGACAAACACGTATCATCACGGAAGTCTATTTTTTTTTGTAGTGTTGCCTTTAGGCGACGTGTTAAACTCATTAAAAAATCTATCTTTAGAGGAGGGTTCACAGCCGAACTATGTCCGGTTCAAACTGGAGGCTGATGACGGGGAATTTTGCTTCCCACCGCCACCCACTACATAGCCACTGTCGAGGCCTTGACCGACATGCTCGATTACGGCTCCGAAGACATGGACGGTATGGACGACGATGCCGATGAGGAGCAGGGCCAAAACCCACCGTTTACCGGACTCTGGACGGCCACTTCTTCGTACGACGTATACATGGTGGATACACCTAAAGAAACTAACAACGATGACAAAGAGGATCCAGTCAAGGATAAACCTCCCGAGACACAGCTCAGACGCCGGCGTCAATGGTGCCGCTCTAAGTCACGTCGTGCAAAAGACAGCAATACCGACACTGGAAGAAACAATACTCCGGACGATGCCGAAGACAATGAAGACCCTGTTGGGGCAATCTCCGAACAGGGTGAACGGGAAGACGGGCACGCTAGCCCTGATGAACAGGCCATACACGAAGACTCGGAGGATAGTAATTATCTTCCGCTCTCCGAGGATGAGGAAACCCTCGGCAACGAGGATTTCATCGCGGCTCGAGGAACCTCTCGGCGAGGCGCTTTAAACGCCGGCTAATAGCCACTGCAAGGAGCCTGAAAAAGAAGCAGCAGCAGCTTCAAGATGACCAAGATATGCTCAATGATAGATGGACCAAAGTCCTGTCCGCCGAGTAATACGGCCTCAGCGGCCCCGCCAAAAATTACCCGAAGCACAAATTTCTACCTCAGTTCGGTGATGAGGCGCCGGAGCCCATGCCATCATCCCATAATGCGGCTAATCGACCACAACGTGGTCAGGACAGAACGACAACTCAAGCCGAACACCAGCCCGTCCCACCTCACCGTAAAAGCAGAGATAAAGCAGCTCAGCATTACACATATGACCTTTGGCAGGGCCTGGACAGCAGAGCAAGACATACTAGATCGATTTACGGATCACGAGTGTCCGTGTCAAAACCGGCGGATCTCGGGTAGGGGGTCCCGAACTGTGCGTCTAGGATTGATGGTAACAGGAGACGGGGGACACGGTGTTTACCCAGGTTCGGGCCCGGAGGTAATACCCTACTTCCTGCTTGATTGATCTTGATGAATATGAGTGTTACAAGAGTTGATCTACCACGAGATCGTAATGGCTAAACCCTAAAAGCCTAGCCTATGAATATGGTAATGAATCTCCCCTTTCCGGACTAACCCCTCCGGTTTATATAGACACCGGGGGGATCTAGGGTTTACATGGAGTCGGTTACATAAGAAGGAATCTTCATAGTCGGTCGTCAAGCTTGCCCTCCACGCCAAGTAGAGTCCAATCCTGACACGGTGTAGTCTTCGGCCTTCATGTCTTCACAGCCCATCAGTCCGGCCCATGGATAACAGGCCGGACACCTGAGGACCTCTTAGTCCAGGACTCCCTCAGTAGCCCCCGAACCAGTCTTCAATAGCGAGGTGCTCGACACTCATATTAGCTTCGGCATTGCAAGGTAGGTTCCTTCTCCAAGTAGTATATTCGGCCATTGATCCAATATTACTCCCCTCGGCTTCTGTGCGCTAATAACTTCGTCTTCCACGCGTCGAGCGAATGCGGGGAGTCGGGGTATTTTTGCGAATTACACCCCATCCACGCAAGGCGGAGCGCCTATTTAAAGATACCAGATCTTAGATCCAGGCTACACTGCACCGAGAAAATCCCCAGAGACTGCCAGGAAAAACCATTCCATCATGGCTAGCATTCCCAGCCCCTCTTCCCGCTCCAATCCTAAGAGAAGTGAGTGGGAGAAGTGCTCTGTGACTCATAGTCAACTAGCAAAGTTGCAAACGCAAGGATTTCTTCCTCCCGCGGATCTGGTCCCTGTTCGAGCAGGGTCGGCCTCCTTCAATGGCGTGACTCAAGCGGAGGACTTCCTCAATCCTTCCGGGGGGAGCGAGTGTGCTTCGTCCCCTGTCTGCTAAGAGGCGTATGATTTCCAGTCCATCCATTCCTCCGAGGGCTTCTGGAATATTATGGCCTCCAGTTGCACAACCTCACTCCCGCCTTTGTCCTGCACATCGCAGGTTACGTCGCTCTATGCGAGTTATTTCTGGGTGTTGAAGCCCACTTTGAACTGTGGAGAAAATTGTTCTGTCTCGTCCCGCGCAATCACGAAGGGTCAATATTTGAAGTGGGCGGAGCCGAAGTATGGCGCGTCGCCGATACCGGATATCCATCCGGCACACCAAGGAAGGCACCTGATGAATGGCCCTCCGAATGGTTTTATATAGAGGATGTCGCGCTTCCTGACCCGGTTCGAAAGGGTCTTCCTGAATTTGCACGCGTGCTGCTGAAGAAACGCCACAGTTGGCGTCCCCGGAGTCTTGAAGAGGAAGATGGTGCGGAGGTTCGTCAGCTGATGAGCAAGATAAAAGAGCTCACTCAGTCCGGACTCACAGTAATCGAGGTTATGGCGATCTCCATAGCGCGAGGGGTTCAGCCGCTCCAATACAGAGGGCTTCCAATGTGGCACTACAATGGGGAGGACGACACCTCGTTCTTGACGGAAAGGTCCGGATACCCCTGCCGCTTTGGCTAAGATATTAGTCGAACTGTTCAAAGGGGAGGAAAAGGAATTTCTTCGCATCAAACTCAGAGACGGGTACTCTATGTATAACCCTCCCAGCTGGGTAAGGTCCGACCCCTCTGTTTTTACTCCTCCGAATTGCCTTTGATAAATTTCTAGTTTGTTTGCTTATGACAGCACTGGCGAAAGGTCACCGAGGGATTTTATAGTCCCGTCCCACAGCCGGAGGATCACAACCGGGAGCTTGATCCCGGGTTTGAAGAGGATCCGGATATATTTGTGGTGCTCGCGGAGGGGGTGTTTTACCAGACGAGCTATGATGGTACAGAAGTGGCCATTATCGCCGACTACCCCGGTCTTCTTCCCGCTTCACAGGTAAGTAATCAAGAAACACCTCCTTTGAAAGGCTGCTCGTACTTTGCCTCACCCACCGCATTGTCGCGCATTCTACAGGGGAGGAGTTTGACGATACCGAGGAAATCGGTTCCTACGCCGGGCAGGCCTTCGAAGAGGAGGGCCGATGAAGGCACCGTCGGGCCCTCATCGAGGAGGTACGGATAAATATATTTTTCAGTGGCCGTGTCCAACTGTGACCTATGCTCCTGTTTGGTTACAGGAAAAAGGTTCGCCGAACTGTGTCCGGGGGTCCGGCCAGCCGCGCTCCCAACGACCAAGATTTAAATCCAGTCGGGGAGACGGGAGCCAATGTAGGAACAAAGCCGGACTGCCCTTCGGCCGAGGGTTCGGACAATATGTCTGTTACCAACTCGGAAGTAGAGAGCGCCATGAATCATCGGCGCTGCAGAGCTGTTTTACGAGACCCGAAGTTCTCGGACGAGGCATTTAATGCCTTTAGCTCGGGCAACGCATACATCCGAGTTGCTCGAGACAGGCTTAGAAAATCCATGAGGCAATATCTGACAGATGTGCAGGTAAGTTTTATTTGTCAAAAAAGGATATCCATATACCCGTAGCCCCCGGGACTGAAAGCAGTTGGTACAACTGATTTGAGGACCATTGTATGACCAGGTTCTTACGGAGAAGAACAACCTGCTGACCCAAGAGCTAGAACAATGTCGGGTGCGGCTAAATGCTGCTATCGCTGAACTAGAAAAGTCCAAAAAGGCGTCGCCTGGTAATTTCCCCTCCATCGAGAAAATATAATCATATGCCATTAATGCTAACAGTCCTGCCTATATCACGACATGATTGTCAGAGGAACTCAAAAAGTATTTGGAAGTCGGCATAAGCGAATGAACAAGAAGCCAAGAGGCTACATCTTTGCGGTGACGTGTCTTTGAAGCAGGCCATAGTTGAGAAAAACCAGCTCCAGGATTGCAAAACCCAGCTAGGCGAAGAATTGAAGGATGTGCGGGCCCAGCTAGCCGATTCCGTGAAGGAGAACAAGAAGCTGTGGGGCGGCATATTCAGTATGTGTCCGAACTATTGTTACAGTAGTTCGAAGATAGATAGAACTGGTATAATTATGATTGCAGGTATATTGACGGGCCGTCCTGAAGAGGAGGTGTCCGGATCAGCTGGTGATCTGCTGCAAAGATTGTCGCAGGTGCACGAGCATGCTCGACTGGCCATGCGAAGTGTTGCCAAGGCCTTATGGTCATACGCCTCCCCTCCAGGAAGTATGGAGGAGCTTATAGAGCTGTTCAAAGGAGCGCAGCGGCATATCCGATTATGGAAGATATCGGCCTGTCGGGAGGGTGCGCGAGAAGCTTGGGCCATGGTGAAAACTCGATATACCAAGCTTGATCCTAATCACATGGCTCGGGTTGGACCGCTAGGGTCAAATGGGGAAGAAATTCCTGTCAGTTTAGTGTATGACCAAGTAGAGGTGGCCGCCAAATATTCCCAACAGGATTGTAAGTTAGACCGCCCGTTGGACGGTATAGAGAAGGAAGTGTTTGAGTCCCAGTGAATGTGTACTTTCCTTACCCTATGTAATTCTAGCTGAATTGTATAGCATTTGTCATGGCAGACCTTTTCGCTTCAACCTCCAGACTCAATGATGCGGAGTGTTTCCGAATACCCTCGCGGCCGAATAGACCGGGGTATGCTTGGAAAACTAGGCGTAGGGGTCATAGTTGCTTGAACAAACAAGTTGTATCCGGCTAGTTATATTATATTACATAGAGATTGTAAGAAACATCTTCCAAGAAGAATAGTTCCGTTAAGGGTTCCTTTCCCTGGGTGTGCATGCATTAGTAGACATTCCGAATTATGATGTAAAAATCACAGTGGGTATAGCTTCTGGGGGTTCACAATAGAGTGAGTGCAAAGAGTATTTTTCATCCACCGATCGAATATTCCCTTAAGAACGCTAGCTTTCGGCTTCACCCAGTCTCAGGTACACATCTGGATAACCCGGCAGTAACAATCGCAGAGGTGCTCTCTTTACCACCTAGCCGAACAATCAGGAACGTAGGGGTAAACACAGGAGCCAGGCAACCCAGCTTAGCCAAAACTTAAGTCATATCGATGCATATAATGATGCAATCAGCAATTTGCGTCAAAGCATGCAGTTGCGCTTAATTATTTTCAAATGATTTAAGAAGCTATTTTCGGGTTTGGAAATGTGCAACTGACAATTGCACATTGAAAACTCTAAAGTTTTACGCATTAAGAGAGAGAGCAATGGGGGCATAGATATTCAGTAGGTTAGCCATGATTTACCTGTTCATATTAGTGCGATTGTGTTAAAGAATATGATTTATTCGGTAAGCATTTATTGTCTCGCCGTAGATTTTTTTAATAAAAAGTGTTAAAAAATGGTGTTTTTAAGCACCACAAAACGACCGTTTTAGGCACTTTATGTTGTCGCAGGGATGATGATTTTCTTTAAAAAGTGTGTCATATCCAAGCAAAAAAATAACATAACGAATTTGTCATGCTTGCTAAAGAAAATTGCTATCCTCACAACAACATATGTTGTCGTAGAAAACATGTCATTTGCCATGCTTAAAAATTTGATGCTCGTTGGTTATCAAAGTTCAAAGTTATTTCGTAAGTCAACAAGAGATCAGCATCGGAAAACGGTGAGAAAGAACATATGCAATTAAAAAAATCAAAATGGAGAAAAGGAGGAGAGACATACATAAATTGGACTGAGGACGAGCGGCCAGCAGAACCTTAAGTTAGTTTTAAATAATACTCCTTTTTAAGGACTGAGGACGAGTATATAAAAGTATATAGGAGAGAGAGACATGAGAGATAATATTTACTTCGTTTTTGGTTCAATATTGGTCCTGTGTCACTTGTTGATTTTGGTTCACATTGGCCCAAATTAAGTGCCGCGGGTCGCAAGAGAATTAGGCTTGAGGCAAACAATTAATCAACTATGTTTTCATTTAGAAGCTAGAATGCCCTTTGGTTCCTTTTTTTTTTACTTTACACTCACATGTGTGAGTGACAAATACGTAGTTTATATTTGCCTAAACCATTCAAATTCTACTTTTTATACATTTTTTCCATATTGATGTTCAGAACTGGCAAACTTTCATAAATATTGGTGACTTCAAGGGTACTAACATTTTTGTTGGTATCTAAATTATAAACCCTTGCCAGGAGAAAAATCTGGGGAGTGCCTATTGATCAGTCGACTAGTTTTCGTTTTAGTGAGTCAAATTTTTGTCCAGTTAGAACGTTACACGTGTGCAACTAGCTTTGTCTTTTAATCTTGCCAGAATTCCACTGATTTCTACTTATGTAATCACTGATGTTAGCTCCAAGAGCCCAGTGTAATATGCATCCTTCAAAATTACACTTTGCTTCTTGATGATAGCTCCACGAGGCAATGTTCATATCCAGCCTTTGAAATTACAAACTTAACTAGTTACTGAGAGGGAACATGACTGAACAATCACAATTCTAAGGAAACAGAGAGGAAAATTAAGTGGAACATACACGAACCAAAGACACCACAACAATGGAGGTCTATAAAACTGAGAACTGTGGAAGATAATCAAACTGAGAACTGTAGAACAATGGAGGTCTATACACGAACCAAAGACACCACAACTGTAGACGATAATTATACACATCCAAAGGCTATTTTAGTAGGATGAGAAGATCATATAAGCAACAAGGCAATATTAATTAATAATATATGACCAAAAACGATACTCCCTCCGTATCAAAATATAAGACGTTTTCGTAGGCTAGTTTAGCTTTAAAACATCTTATATTTTGGTACAGAGGTAGTATTTGTGACTTGTTAAAAATATACTCCACGGTTTTGAACTAATGTCGAACTAATCTTAGTTCAAAACTGCGACACTATTTTGGATCTGAGGGAGTAACATAAACAATGTACTGAACTTGAAGTTCTGCTTTACAGGGAGCTGCAGCTGTAACATGACTAAAGCTGACCGACTAGATGAAACATGGCTGAAATGGATCGACTAGAAACAAATGCATTTAAGTCTTATTAGAAAGCTCTAAGTGTAACATGAATGAAACTGATCGACTAGATGTAACATAACTGAAACTGACTTGACTGAATGAAATATAAGCAATGGCAAGATGATTAACACTAAAGGGCAGCCCGGTGCATGTAGCTCCCACTTGCGCAGGGTCCGGGGAAGGGTCCGACACTTTGGGTCTATAGTACGCAGCCTTTCCCTACATTTCTGTAAGAGGCTGTTTCCAGGACTTGAACCCGTGACTTCATGATTAACACTAATCTAGTTTTTTTTTTTTTGAGAAACAACACTGATCTAGCTGAGAAAAGGGACGTGCAATCTCAAAACAGAGGAACAGAATAATGAATTACAATGAAAACTTAATACTGATACACAACTTAAAAGAAAGAAGAGGACTACAGAAGAACAAAGAAATGAATAAGAAAATACTAATCTCATAAACTGATGAAGAAACTACAGAAATTGATAAACTAAGCAATTGAAATGATGAGGAGCTAAGAAACTGATAAAACTGAAGAAGAAATGAAGTGAGTGAGAAAACTAAAACTGAGAAAAATGAAGAAACTGATCAACTGATAAACTTGAAAAGAAACTGAAGAAGACTTGTGTCTGGTCATATAATGATGCCTAGACTGAAACTTACTACTGATGGCAAAACATCGTGTCTGAAGCCTTGGGCAACTAGTGCTGACTATCTACAGGGCATCAAAAGTTCAAAACCGATGCCAAGAGTTCCATCATCATGAAAATCAGATGAGCATGAGCAACCCTATCTCCAGATTAGTCTACATCGTGAATTTCAACCATCCAGACTTGGAAGTACATTCGGCCATGCTTCGCAGTGGAGTACTTCGTGCTGATGTAGTGATCTCCACTCATCACCAACATGGCTGGACTGTTCCTGCAGATGTTTATGTATCAAAAATGGACATAAAAAAGACATTAATTGAAAAAAAATCAATGAAGATAGAATAATATATTGTTAAGGTGGTGCCTTACCCACGGATCGGGACCACAAATAGCAGCTTTGCATCAGGACTGACATAGAAACCACCCCGTACATCCCAGCCTTGTCCTGCTCACAACAACCACATTAGCAGATGGTATATTTAGAAAGGTATGAGCACTTTACTTCAATCAGAATTATTTAATGATAATGATTCCATCAGCAGTAAAAAACAAACCATCTCAATGATCAGATCAAGATAGACTAGAGCTATGTGCTTGTGGTACAGAAATTGGACTACAACAGACGCTACCTGGTGGAGGAAGGATACCAACCCAAACTGAATCAAAAGGCTAAGCAAAAACTTCTTGACTGTTTTAGGGCTTGCTTGCACTCCGATTTTTTAGTGTGATTTGATTGGGATTGGTTGGGTTGGCTGCTGCTGCTAATGGCTCTTGGCATTTGAATGCACGACAGTTTTTTTTAATATGAATGCAGATAGCTAGCTAGTTTGTTTTTTCATTTACTCTGGATGAAGCTGATAACTTGCAGTCTGCTCCCAGTTTGCACTGGAGACTGAAACCCAAAGAAATGAGCAAAAAAAAAAAAGCGCCATCACTTCCAACCCCCAAACAACACAAATGTTGACACAAACCCTTGATCTGAAAAAATCATTGAACTATAGCTCATTAATTCCATGACAAATCGAAACTGTGGGAGACAGAAAAAAGCTAAAAACCGAATCACAACAAAAGGAGGACAGACCCTACCCGGGGGGAGGGGATGAATCAAGGAGCAGAGCCAAAATTCAAAACTAGTGGAATAGAGGGAGACCATTCCTTGCAGGTCAACGGAGGACTGCTGGGGAAGGGAGAGGAGGGGGGAGGAGGGGGGGGGGGGGCAGTGTAGTGAGGGCATCCTCTCGTGCCCTCTCAAACCGGGTCTATTTTTGTGGAAACAAAACCCGTTAAAACAAACATCCAATGCCAATTCGATCATGCACACAACCAGTACAACAGGATAATCGCTCGCTGAGATTCACGCCGGCCGATCAAACGAATGAAAATTTGACCTAGTGCCAATTAGAAATCAGTCGACTGAAAATTAGTAGAACTCAAGATCTCACATGTATGTTAGCGAGGATGGCCCTTTTCCTGATGTGCCTGCGCTGAAGAGGTACAAGTCAGGATTGATCAGGGTAAGCAAGGGTCCCTATTTCAGTGATTTAGAAGGTTGATATTCAACTCAGACTAGCACTATAAGGTCAAGGTTTTATTTTATTTTGTTTTGTTTCATGAGTTAATTAACCATTAACCGTGTGGTATGCTAGCCTGGCCTTTGCATGCAGAATTTTGGCGGTACTGATCGGTGTTTCTCATAGAGTATCTGAATGAAATATTACAACCATTTGTTGTGAACTCTCTAGATTGGCGTCTTGCCCATTTTTTGATTTGTTGTTCTGTTTCTGCCAAGAGATGGTTCTTACACTTTAGTAAGTTAGAACAGGAAGATCTTTTTGGATAACTAAAATTTAGATACCTTTCTCCTCTATTGACTTGGCATTTCATTTGTATTTGTTGGTACCTGCTGCTTCTTTGCTCTCAATTTTTTGACCACTTGATCCACTTTCGATTCCTTTCTCTTTGAAGGAGGACGACCTACACTGTGAATAGGGATTGGACTGAGTACAATTTTTCCTTTTTTTTTCCTTTTCATTGTATCTTCATGCTTTGAAGTTGGATCCTTCTCCTAAACTTCCTACCTAGCACGGTACGCGTCAATCTTACTTTGTAATTCATTAAGGCCATCCATCACCAAGTCATGCAATGCATCAGACTCTGCACCATTCTCTGCCAGTTCGCGGGAACGCTTGCACAAATTATCATAACGCTGCACAACTTGTGTATCAATCATATCATCATAGGAGCATCTAATAAATGTGTGTTTGCGCTAATATCCTTTCTCCATCGCTGCAATATATACCTAGAAGGTACATCTGTGATCTCCATGAGAGCAAGCACGGAAATGATGTGGCTACACAAGATGCCTCGAAATTCAAAGAGCCTACACATACACTGCACATCACATTCCCCTTGGTTGAACAAGACAATGAACTCTAAAATAACCCTTTTCTCTTTTCCTTTGCCATCCTCTCCTTCACAAAAAATCTTGCTGTCCTCTCTGACTCCAAATGTAAAAATTGATCCTTCTCTGTTCAGATGAGTTGGATAGCAATAGATTTTACCTCTTAATTGATCTTGAAACTCTTTAAACTTTGCAGTAGTATATGCTGCTTGAAATTGTCTCTCAAAGTCATAGTGAGTAATGCATGGAATTTGCTGTTGGAATGACTTAGAATCAGCCTTGTTTTCTTTCTCTACCTTGTCTCTTAGTGCATTTTCATACTGCTCCACAAATTGCTTCAGAGTTGTTCTAGCATTGACATAGCCATCAAAGAAAGCATTTACACTCTCACTCCTTTTTGTTGAAGACATTCCTGCCCAGAAAGTATCTTTTACATATGCTGGTACCCATCGATTTTTATTATCATATAATTCAGCAAGCCATTCATTGTCCTGAAGATCATATTTATTGATCATCTCCACCCAAGCTTTGTCAAAACCATGTTTGGTCAAGGAATCATACACCACATTTGACAATGTAGATTTAATTTTTTCATACCCATTAAGCTTTTCAGGAATCTTCTTCATGATATGACATGTACACCATCTATGACGAGCTTGAGGGAAAACTTCTTCAATAGCATTCTGCATTGGTTTGCATTGGTCGGTGATTATAGCATTTGGTGGTTTGCATGACATACAACATAGCCAAGATTTAAACAGCCAAACAAAAGTCTCGGTGTCTTCATTGGACAGAAGACCACAACCTAATAGAACAGATTCTCCATGATGATTTACGCCAACAAAAGTAGCGAGCGGTATTGTATACTTGTTTGTAAGGTATGTAGTATCAAATGTGATGACATCCCAATAAGACTCGTATGCAGCCCTACTTCTTGCATCTGCCCAAAAGACATTTCTCAGTCGTCCATCCTCGGCCACATCCATAACATGGAAAAAAGCTGGATCTTTTGACTGCATATGGAGAAAATATTGATAAAGAGCATGTGCATCTCCAGCACCAAGTTTCAGGCTTCTTTTCTCTTGCAAATAGCTAGTGCATTCCTTTTCACCAAACTCAAGATTTCCAGCTTCCATAACAGGAGAACCAAAATTCTTGTTCATACATGCTCCTGCTTGATCATTCAATTCTAGCCTTCTCTTGGAATGCAAGTCCATTTTCTTATGGCATCTCAGAAATCTGGCTTTGCTTGGACTTATAGGATGATTGTGTTCAAGCGTAACAGTCGTGATACAGAAATTTTCCCCACGACGAGAGAAATTACTCTTAGCTGGGCATTGCATCCTTGTTGACGGATTAGGCTTAAATGAGTTCTTTGCTGAGTACTGAGCCTTCCCTTGTCTGTTACAAGCAAGCGTGAAATAAGTAAGCATTTTGTCTTCACCGTGTCTGGTCGTCCTTCTTATCACACCAAAGCCCTTTTTTCTGGCATAAGCTTTGTAGAACCTGACAGCATCATCCTCGCTACTGAACATCATCCCCTTCTTGGGTTCCAACATCACAGTCGGCTCTGCCTGTCGGTCATCTGAAGAATCCCCAATCTCCTCGACGACGAAAGCATCTTCATCCTCTTCGTCAGGTGCTGATCTGTTCTGTTCTGCTACTTCATCCAAAGTTAAATCTGGCTCCATCAATCAAGTACCTACATTTGCCAACAAAAAGATCAGTAGGGGATACATTTTTTCTATTTTGCTCTAGGATTGTAACATGGCTGCACAAACACAGTGGTGCCCTAGGTTGAGCAGGGGCATCTAGAGGAGAGGATCAGAGGAGATGAGAAAAAGAAACTGAGCTGTGAGCTACGGTTCGGTACTAGGCACTGGAGTTGAGGAGTTAGAGGCCGAGCGTATACCTTGGTGCTGCCGCTGCCGCCTGCGAAGTGACGAGCTCAGCCGGCGAGCTGCCGCCGGGGAACGGGCCGCTACTGGCTGTTGCGTGCCTGTGTGAGAGGGGCTGAGGGGGAGCCGGGCAGTCTGTGAGGAAGTGGAGCGCAGCACTGCTGGATTCGCTGCCGGCCTGCCGCCGCCGCCGCCTGGTGTGGAGCCAGGTCGGGATCGAGAGGAAGGATCGATTCAGGGGATCATCGGGGCCGGGCTAGGGTTATGTCCATTAGCTGGGCTGGACCGTATCGCAAACGTACCGGGGGAGGTATCGCAAACGTAAGTGGATGCGTCCATGGCCACCCGCCAAGGCGAAAATAGGCTAATCAATGTATTTTTTTTGCGAAATATCATACCTATTATTAAAATTCACCGGAAATATAAAATATCTCAAACATAATAAACATTACATCGAGTTTCCGAGACCACTGAACCATCACTACTGCCGACAGAACGAGTCGCCGACGCGTCGCTTCCCTATTAGAGCCGGTTTGACCTTGTCGACGGTCGCTGGGAAGTTTTAGTGCACGTGCTCCTAAGAACCAACGCTATGGAGCTGCAGTTGTTGTCGTTGAACCCTTGCATAGATCTGAAGCACCGGCACCATATCTCGCCACATGACGAGAAACACTAACCTCACCGCCCCATTAAGACGGCATGAATCTACGCCTTTAAGCTAATCAATGTTGTTTTAAAACATCCATAATCTATAAGTAGCAAGATATATTGGTGTTTTCTATGTAGTGTGAGGTCGACAAAGAAAAGAGTGTAGGGCTAATGAAATAAGTCTGAAACACGTATAGATTGGATCCAATCAATGCAAAAGATAAGCCAAGGATTGTACATACCTCCCATTGTTGCTCTTCTAATCAAACTTGTGTGTAGTATTACAGTATGCTGATTGTTTGAAGAATATCGTGTGAAGCAATTTCGGTCCTCATAACACAAGAGTGTGTGGGTTTTTTTTTGTGGCACGTTATGAACGGGGTGCCTTCTTGGCGGTGACGGCTGGCAAGATGCAACATGCGTGCAACCCCCTTCAGGGCGAGATGATCGCGAAGCCATTGATGGTGCATCTGATTTGGGAGGACATTAGTGATGGAAATATGCCCTAGAGGCAATAATAAAATAGTTATTATTATATTTCCTAAATTATGATAAAGGTTTATCATTCATGCTAGAATTGTATTGATCGGAAACTTAAATACATGTGTGAATACATAAACAAATACTGTGTCCCTAGTAAGCCTCTACTGGACTAGCCCGTTGATCAAAGGGTTAAGGTTTCCTAACAATAGACACGTGTTGTCATTTGATAACGGGATCACATCATTAGGAGAATGATGTGACGGACAAGACCCATTCGTTAGCTTAGCATATTGATCGTTCAGTTTATTGCTATTGCTTTCTTCATGTCAAATACATATTTCTTCGACTATGAAATTATGCAACTCCCGAAAACCTTAGGAATACCTTGTGTGCTATCAAACGTCACAACGTAACTGGATGATCATAAAGATGCTCTACAGGTATCTCCGAAGGTGTTTGTTGAGTTGGCATAGATCGAGATTAGGATTTGTCACTCCGAGTATCGGAGAGGTATCTCTGGGCCCTCTCGGTAATACACATCATAAGCTTGCAAGCAAATGACTAAGGAGTTTAGTCACGATGTGATGTATTATGGAACGAGTAAAGAAACTTGCCGGTAACGAGATTGAACTAGGTATAAAGATACCGACGATTGAATCTCGGACAAGTAACATACCAATGGACAAAGGAAATTACGTATGTTGTCATAACGATTCGACCAATAAAGATCTTCGTAGAATATGTAGGAGCCAATATGGGCATCCAGGTTCCGCTATTGGTTATTGTCCGGAGAGGTGTCTCGGCCATATCTACATAGTTCTCGAACCCGTAGGGTCCGCACGCTCAACGTTCGTTGACGATATAGTGTTATATGAGTTATATGATTTGGTGCCCGAATGTTGTTCGAAGTCCCGGATGAAATCAGGGACATGATGAGGAGTCTCTAAATGGTCGAGAGATAAAGACTAATATATAAGACGATGGTATTCGGACACAGGAAGAGTTTCGGAGTGCACCGGGTAGTCATCGGGTCACCAGACACCCCCAGTAAGTATATGGGCCTAATGGGCCAAAGGGGGAACAGACCAGCCCCTGGTGCGCCCTTCCTTGGACAGCAGGCCCTAGGGGAAGGAAAGGAAGGAGGGGTCACCGCTCCCCTTTCCTTCCCTCTCAAGTGAGAAAGGAAGGGGGGCACCCTCCCCTGCCTTTCCCCCCGCACTTACACTAGTGCAAAACCGGGATGTATCACTGGTTCGTAAGGGCCTTTAGTTCCGGTTTCGCAACCGGCACTAAAGAGTGGGAACTAAAGGCCCCCCCTTTAGTACCGGTTAGGCACGAACCAGCACTAAAGTGCACCCACGTGGCACGAGCCAGCGCCGGGGGCGGGGAGCCCTTTAGTACCGGTTGGTAACACCAACCGGTACTACAATATTTGAGGGGGTTTTGGTTTTATTTTTTATTTTTTATTTTTTCTTTAATTTTGTTTTTTCCATTTAATATTTTTTTGTTTGCTGGTATTTTACGGTTATATATATATATATATATATATCATTGAATGTCTCACAACACCACCATTATTCACACATACACATGCATGTATATATTTATACAATTAGGTATATATACAATTTCTCATACATGTTGCCTTGGTGCCTTCGGAGCACGATGACAAGTGGTTCATGGGGGCGGTAGCGGGTAATAGTATTCTCCATTCGGATCTTTGACCTAGTCGAGCAAAAATCCCGCTATTTCCTCTTGAAGTGCTCGTATGCGCTCCGTTGGTAGGAGCTTCTCCCGCACGTCATGGAACTGTTAAGAAGGAGATCAATATGCATGCATGTGTATTAGTTGTGTGACTAGATATCGATAATCATGTAAAAATTGTGAATAGTGTTTTGTGAAACGTACTCATTGTTGTCTATCAGATCTGCTCCTTTCGGACGCCATCATGCGAATGTTCTCGTAAATGTAGAATGCACACATATCAGTCCCCAGCGCCTGCTTCAGGGCCTTTACGAGAATTGAATTTAATCAGGTAATCATTAATCAAGCATGATAATTAATTAATGTTATTAAAACAAGAATTAAAGAGATGGTAGCTAGCTAGCTAGTACTACTTAATTACTTACCTTGGGTCGATACCAAAACAGCTTTTCTGCCCATTTTCCTAGAGTCACCTTGATGAACTTTGCCCAAGCCCTGCCCGCTGGTAAAGAAAAATAATAAAGGGGTTATTAAATAGTTCATATCAGGAAATGACAAACTAAATAGGCCGAGATATAGTTAATAATGATTGAAATTACCTGTTGACTATCCCCTTCAAGATGGTGTAGTCACTTTCTTTTTTAAGTAGCGAGTCCAGTACTTCAACTTTTCCTTCGTCAACTTTAATGTCTAACAAGATCCAGTGGAAACTACATCCGCACATGTTTGCATGTCTTAATTAAGCGGGCATATGCATAAAACTAATCAACTACCCTAAACCCTATACACTTAATTATTAACATCTTGCTAGCTAGTAAGCAAAAACAGAATTTGTAGTACAAGACAGTGTGACTCACGGGAAGCTGTAAGGAAGTAGTATATCTTCATTGGTCTTGAGGCGCTTCAAGAACTCTAGCATGCTTTCCTCTAAACTTGCTCGACAACTTAGAATTTTCCATGTGTATTCATTAACGGTATTTGGGTCAATGAACCAAATGCCATAGCGTTCAGATTTTTTTCATTTCATACATCTTCATCCTGCATAATACCACTAAAAAGAATATAGTGAGGATAATTACAGGTAATGATTGATCAAAATGATCACTACAGCTAGCTTGAGACTTAAATTACAGCAAGAAATCACTTACGCATAATAGCAACCCATTTATAGATTTGTCGAGTGCGTCTTGATTGAATAATTGAAACAGTTCTGTATACTCAACGGACATAGCTTTATCATGGAAGTAATGCTCCTCCTTGACATTCACCATGAGGGACTCTCGATTGGAACTCTTGGTAATGTTCATGTACCACTAATGCAATTCATACATTTTTGTTGGGAGGTTCTTGACCTCGTCTGGCTTGACCAAAGGTTGGCCCCGGACATATTTCCATTTTATTTCCTCCTCTCTAAGCGGAGACATGGGCTCGATCTCGAGGAGTTATCCAACACTGATACCGAGCATTTCAGCCTGCATTATATGCTCCTCGGTTATTACCAGATTGTCCAGCTGGGGAACGGTTTGCCCACAATAATATTGGGCACGTGTACTCTTATGTGTTGTTGGCACAACAAGCGGGGGGATCGATTGCGCCGCCTGTTCTCCCAGCTGGGGAACGGTTTTCCCGCATTTTTTGACAGCTTCTTGTTGGCTCGAGCTCGAGCTCGAGCTCACTTCTTTCTGTAGTCGTGCTCGATGTGTCTTCCTGATTTGGCGCTCATAGTCTTAGTCAACAGGCTTGGGAGCTGGTTTTCTTGCCATATGAATAAAGTGGTCAATAACTTTCTCAGGCACTTTCTCCCTTGATGGCGGTGCCGGTTTCGGTCCAAAATGGGCGTCCACTTGGGCCCGCACTATGGCTATGTTTTGCTCCTCGGTCATGTCGTAAGACCTCTAAGGAAGAGGATTGAGGCTTGGACCATATTTATATCGCTTGCCTCCGCCGGTACCTCCTGTACTACCTCGACTCGTACCGCTACGCACCATAGCTGCGGCGGCTCTCTTCGGTGATTGCTGAGGCGGCGGAGACGGCTGACGTGGCTGAGTTGGAGCAGGAGTTTGCTCACGCATTGGTGGACTTGGAGGAGCGGGAGTCTGCTGACACGGTGACGGACTTCGAGGAGGAGTCGGCTCACGCGTTCGTGGACTTGGAGGAGCGAGAGTCTGCTGACACGGTGGCGGACTTCGAGGAGGAGTCGGCTCACGCGTTCGTGGACTTGGAGGAGCGGGAGTCTGCTGAATCGGTAGCGGACTTCGAGGAGTTGGCTGACGCGGTGTCGGTGGCCTTCAAAAGATGATGCAATCCTTTCTCCATAGGATGATACGATGTATGGCCTCTCCCAGTGTGTGCTCGTCGTCACCTCCAGGAATGTCAAGCTCTAGCCCCGAATATTGGTCCACCACCTCATCAACCAAGACACGAGCATAGCCCGCTACGAATCAGGTTGCAATGGAAGGTTGCTTCGGGGGTCTTTGTAAAAGCAACGACGTCCGCCACCTTCATGGATATGTTCTTCATTTTGAAGTGTAGCTCACAGTTAGTGTTCTCTATGATGTCATCCACAGGGTATCTATCCAGCAGTGTGTCGCCCGGGGCGGAACCAACGCTGCTTCTCGGCATGGATGGGATGGTGCTATCCAATGCTGGATCATCCGTGAGCCTGTTGCCGCTGCTGAGACCCCCTTTCCTGGCTAAGTGAGTCGATCTGCTGCTGCTGCCGCTAGAATTTTAGTGCCAAGTCTGCGTGCGCTGATTCTAGGCCTTGAAGGCGTTGTGCTTCCTGCTTCCTCTGCTCCTCCTCCAGCTTCCTATTCTCCTCCTCCTCCATCTTCCTTCTTGCACGGCTCCTGTAGTCGTCGTTCCAGTCCGAAAAGCCCTCATACCAGGGAATAATGCCCTTGCCTCGTGTCCTTCCTGGGTGTTCAGGATTTCCCAGGGCGCGCGTAAGCTCGTCGTTCTCTCTGTTGGGCGTGAACACCCCCTTTCGAGCATCTTCTATTGCATCAAGTAACTTTTGTTTGGCTCCTTTTAGACTTGCCTTCTTCGAAACCTCGCCTGTCTTCGGGTCCAACGCCCCCCATGCGCATAGAACCAAGTTCTGCACCTGGGGGGCCAGCTCCTAGTAACGGAGTGACCCCTGCATCCACCATCTCTTGCTCAGACTTATCCCACTTAAGCAATGCCACCGTGTAGCCACCTGGCCCCATCCTATGGAACTGCGTCTTTTTTGCGGCATTGGCCTTGTTTTTTCTCGACCGTTTCTTAGATAATTCTGATTCCTTGAATTTCAAGAAAGCGGGCCAGTGTTCTCTTTGCTTCTCCAGTGTTCCCTTGAATTCTGGAGTCTTCCTTTCTGCAGTGACGTAGTTGGCCCATACAGTTTTCTTAAGAGCAGTGTCCTTGACTTTCTGCACATCTGCATCAGTAAAATGATCTGGTAGGGTGAAATGTTCCATTAGAGATTCCCAAAGCTTTTGTTTTGCTCTGTCATCGACCCAAGTAACATCTGGACGTTTAGTTTTTGGCTCTTTCCATTCTTGAATGGAGATCGGGAGTTGGTCCTTCACAAGAACTCCGCACTGATGAACGAACTTGTTCGCAATGTTCTTAGGCATGAGGGGTTCGCCATTAGCTTTGATGGAATCGATGTTGTTTTCAACTTTTTGCCCGGGCCTCGCTTTGTCCTGTTGTCTGTAGAAGCAGATTTGCTTGATCTGGAGGGCTGAAAGAAGAAAGTTCGATTCGTTAATATATCTTCAAATAAAAAAACATGTGATGATCACCAGATGCCTGCTTATATAAATATACCTCGCCGGTAGTCTTTGTTATTTCAAGATCAACATTGTATGCGTCATCACAAACATTGTCTGCATCATCATAATCATAATCATAGTTCATGACTTCATCAGCTCGGTCGTCGAGATCGAATATCTTATCATCACCATCCCCGGTATTGTTCAGATATTGGGAGCCATCATCTGCTTCATTCAGATCATCTGGCCTGTGAGGTCTGCGTATGATCTCGAACAGGGCCTCTTCTCCCTCTCTGCCGGTATTGTCCGCCATAGCTTTTATTTAACTAATCCAGAAGAAATATAAAACAATTTAGTATTCAAATTACAATGCATGGATGCAATCAATAAGGAAAAATTGAATCATATAGTACATAATATGCATCGTCTCGAATAATATATAATCTCGAATACATCGTCTCGAATAATATATAATCTCGAATACATCATCTCGAATAATATATATAATCTCGAATACATCGTCTCAAATATTATATATCGAATATATCACTGGCTAGGTAGCTAATAAAGATTGAATACTACAGAAGAATCTAGGCCACTCGCGGTTCACGGGCGCCAGGCGGTGGACACCCAAAGAGAAGCAACCATCACAGGATCATATCTCGGTCATCTTCCCAAAGAACCTGCTGTGTATTGGAGAACACGACGTCCATAGCAGCCATGTAGCGATGGGCGTGCAAATCCTCCTCACGACACGGCGAGCACCACCTTCGACGGGGCCGGCTCCCTCTGCACCAAATGTGGCCCACGTGAACGCCACCAAAGGAGATCAGGGTCGACGACGGGACCCGAGGCCGGGTTCCTCACTGGCAGCGCGCCTGCAGTAGCACCTCCCAGTGCCGGCCAGTGAGCCAGGTCCGGACATGGGTCAGCCGGACGTTGTCGCGAACGGGTCGACGGCGAGGATGCAGGCCGGGCATCGTCAAGAACAAATACTATATGCCCGCAAAAGTAACATTTTTTAAATTATTGGATTGCGATAACTAAAATTCTATATGCAAATTCTAAATTTTTCTATAACTAACATTTCTATAACATTTCTATAACATTTCTAATATTTCTATAACTAAAAAATAGAAAAATTGCTAACATTTCTATAAATATTTCTATAACTAAAAACAGAAAAAAATTATAACATTTCTATATAACTAACATTTCTAATATTTCTATTACTAAAAAAGAATTCTAACATTTCTATAGATATTTTTATAACTAAAAAACAGAAAAAATTTCTATAACTAAAATTTATAACTAAAAAACTAAAAAACTAAAAAACAATGTGTGTGTGTGTGTGTGGACATGGCGGCCGGGGCAGGAGCTCACCGGCGGCGAGGCGAGGCGACGGGGGGCGGCGACGGGCGGTGACGACGGGGATGGGGACGGGGCGGTGACGACGGGACGGGACGGGTCAAGGGACGACGCCAAGGGACGACGGGGCAGGTGGAGGGCGACTTGACGGGACGGCCGGTGCGGTGATTTGACGACGGGACGGCGACGGGGCGGGCGGCAGGCGGCGGCAGGCAGAGGAGAAGAAGCGAGAGGGAGAGACGAGAAACTAATTTTTTTTGAAGTGTTTTCTTATATAGAACCCCCCTTTAGTACCGGTTGGGGCCACCAACCGGTACTAAAGGTCTGTTTTGGCCAGGCCAAGCGGCAGGAAGCGCCTCCCTTTAACACCGGGTGGTGGCACCAACCGGTACTAAAGACCCACCCTTTAGTACCGGTTGGAGCCACGACCCGGTACTAAAGGGGGTGCACTGGCGCAGGTGCGGTGCTGCAAGTTTATGAAGGAAATATGCCCTAGAGGCAATAATAAAGTTATTATTTATTTCCTCATATCATGATAAATGTTTATTATTCATGCTAGAATTGTATTAACCGGAAACATAATACATGTGTGAATACATAGACAAACATAACGTCACTAGTATGCCTCTACTTGCTAGCTCATTAATCAAAGATGCTTATGTTTCCTAACCATAGGCATGTGTTGTCATTTGATTAATGGGATCACATCATTAGGAGAATGATGTGATTGACATGACCCATTCCGTTAGCCTAGCACTCGATCGTTTAGTATGTTGCTATTGCTTTCTTCATGACTTATACATGTTCCTATGACTATGAGATTATGCAACTCTCGTTTGCCGGAGGAACACTTTGTGTGCTACCAAACGTCACAACGAATCGGGTGATTATAAAGGAGCTCTACAGGTGTCTCCAAAGGTACATGTTGGGTTGACGTATTTCAAGATTAGGATTTGTCACTCCGATTGTCGGAGAGGTATCTCTGGGCCCTCTCGGTAATGCACATTACTTAAGCCTTGCAAGCATTGCAACTAATGAGTTAGTTGCGAGATGATGTATTATGGAACGAGTAAAGAGACTTTTCGGTAACGAGATTGAACTAGGTATTGGGATATCGACGATCGAATCTCGGGCAAGTAACATACCGATGACAAAGGGAACAACGTATGTTGTTATGCGGTCTGATCGATAAAGATCTTCGTAGAATATGTAGGAGCCAATATGAGCATCCAGGTTCCGCTATTGGTTATTGACCAGAGAGGTGTCTCAGTCATGTCTACATAGTTCTCGAACCCGTAGGGTCCGCACGCTTAACGTTTCGGCGATGCTTATATTATGAGTTTATGAGTTTTGATGTACCGAAGGATTTCGGAGTCCCGGATGAGATCGGGGACATGACGAGGAGTCTCGAAATGGTCGATACGTAAAGATCGATATATTGGACGACTATATTTGGAAATCGGAAAGGTTCCGAGTGATTCGGGTATTTTTCGGAGTACCGGAGAGTTACGGGAATACGTATTGGGCCTTATTGGGCCATACGGGAAAGAAGGAAAAGGGCCTCAAGGGTGGCTGCACCCCTCCCCTTGGTCTGGTCCGAATTGGACTAGGGAAGGAGCGCCTCTTCCTTCCTTCTCCTTTTCCCTTCCCTTTCCTTCCCTCCAACTCCTACTACTTGGAAGGGCTCCTAGTTCTACTAGGAAAGGGGAATCCTACTCCCGGTGGGAGTAGGACTCCCCTAGGGCGCGCCATAGAGAGGGCCGGCCCTCCCCCTCCTCCACTCCTTTATATACGGGGGCAAGGGGCACCCCAAAGACACAACAATTGATCAAGTTGATCTCTTAGCCGTGTGCGGTGCCCCCTTCCACCATATTCCACCTCGATAATACTGTAGCGGTGCTTAGGCGAAGCCCTGCGTTGGTAGAACATCAACATCGTCACCACGCTGTCATGCTGACGGAACTCTCCCTCAAAGCTCGGCTGGATCGGAGTTCGAGGAACGTCATCGAGCTGAACATGTGCAGAACTCGGAGGTGTCGTGCGTTCGGTACTTGGATCGGTCGGATCGTGAAGACGTACGACTACATCAACCGCGTTGTCATAACGCTTCCGCTTTCGGTCTACGAGGGTACGTGGACAACACTCTCCCCTCTCGTTGCTATGCATCACCATGATCTTGCGTGTGCATAGGAATTTTTGAAATTACTACGTTCCCCAACAGTGGCATCCGAGCCTAGGTTTTATGCGTTGATGTTATATGCACGAGTAGAACACAAGTGAGTTGTGGGCGATATAAGTCATACTGCTTACCAGCATGTCATACTTTGGTTCGGCGGTATTGTTGGATGAAGCGTCCGGACCGACATTACGCCAGACGCTTTACGCGAGACTGGTTCTACCGACGTGCTTTGCACACAATGTGGCGGGTGTCGGTTTCTCCAACTTTAGTTGAACCGAGTGTGGCTACGCCCGGTCCTTTCGAAGGTTAAAACAGCACCAACTTGACAAACTATCGTTGTGGTTTTGATGCGTAGGTAAGAATGGTTCTTGCTAAGCCCGTAGCAGCCACGTAAAATTTGCAACAACAAAGTAGAGGGCGTCTAACATGTTTTTGCAGGGCATGTTGTGATGTGATATGGTCAAGACGTGATGAGATATAAGTTGTTGTATGAGATGATCATGTTTTGTTGAAGTTAGCGACAACTAGCAAAAGCCTTATGGTTGTCTCTCTATTGCATAAGATGTAAGCGCCAAATAATTGCTTTACTTTATCGCTATGCGATAGCAATAGTTGCAAGAGCAATTGTTGGCGAGACGACCATGTAACGACACATTGATATAGATCAAGATGATGGAGATCATGGTGTCGTGCCGGTGATGATATAGATCATGACAGTACTTTGGATATGGAGATCAAAGGCGCAAGATGATGATGGCCATATCATGTCACATATTTTGATTGCATATGATGTTTATCTTTTATACATCTTATTTTGCTTAGTTTGACGGTAGCATTTTAAGATGATCTCTCACTAAATTATCAAGAAGTGTTCTCCCGAGTATGCACCGCTGCGAAAGTTCTTCGTCTTTGAGACACCACGTGATGATCGGGTGTGATAGGCTCTACGTTCAAATACAACGGGTGCAAAACAGTTGCACACGCGGAATACTCAAAGTTAAACTTGACGAGCCCGGCATATAACAGATATGGCCTCGGAACACGGAGACCGAAAGGTCGGCGTGAATCATATAGTAGATATGATCAACATATTGATGTTCACCAATGAAACTACTCCATCTCACGTGATGATCGGACATGGTTTAGTTAATTTGGATCACGTGATCACTTAGAGGATTAGAGGGATGTCTATCTAAGTGGGAGTTCTTAAGTAATATGATTAATTGAACTTAAATTTATCATGAACTTAGTCCCGGTAGTATTTTGCAAAATATGTTGTAGACCAATAGCTCGCGTTGTTGCTTTCATATGTTTATTTTGATATGTTCCTAGAGAAAACTAAGTTGAAAGATGTTAATAGCAATGATGCGGATTGGATCCGTGATCGGAGGATTATCCTCATTGCTGCACAGAAGAATTATGTCCTTAATGCACCACTAGAGGACAGACCTATTTGCAGGAGCAGATGCATACGTTATCAACGTTTGGCTAGCTCAATATGATGACTACTTAATAGTTTAGTGCACCATGCTTAACGGCTTAGAATCGGGACTTCGAAGACGTTTTGAACGTCATGGACCATATGAGATGTTCCAGGAATTGAAGTTAATATTTCAAGCAAATACCCGAGTTGAGAGATATGAAATATCCAACAAGTTCTATAGCTAAAAGATGGAGGAGAATCGCTCAACTAGTGAGCATGTGCTCAGATTGTCTGGGTACTACAATCGCTTGAATCAAGTGGGAGTTAATCTTCCAGATAAAATAGTGATTGACAGAATTCTCTAGTCACCATCACCAAGTTAGTAGAACTTCGTGATGAACTATAATATGCAAGGGATAATGAAACAATTCCTAAGCTCTTCGTGATGCTGAAATCGATGAAGGTAGAAATCAAGAAAAACATCAAGTGTTGATGGTTGACGAGAACACTAGTTTAAAGAAAAGGGCAAAGGGAAGAAAGGGAACTTCAAGAAGAACGACAAGCAAGCTGCTGCTCAAGTGAAGAAGCCCAAGTCTGGACCTAAGCCTGAGACTAAGTGCTTTTGCTGCAATGGAACTGGTCATCGAAGCGGAACTACCCCAAGTATTTGGCGAGATAAGAAGGATGGCAAAGTGAACAAAGGTATTTTTGATATACAGATTATTGATGTGTATTTTACTAGCGTTCGTAGCAATCCCTCGGTATTTGATACTGGTTCAGTTGCTAAGAGTAGTAACTCTAAACGGGAGTTGCAGAATGAACAGAAACTAGTTAAGGGTGAAGTGACGATGTGTATTGGAAATAGTTCCAAGATTGATATGATCATCATCGCACACTCCCTATACTTTCGGGATTAGTGTTGAACCTAAATAAGTGTTATTTGGTGTTTGCGTTGAGCATGAATATGATTTGATCATGTTTATTGCAAAACGGTTATTCATTTAAGTTAGAGAATAATTGTTGTTACATTTTACATGAATAAAACCTTATATGGTTAGACACCCAATGAAGATGGTTCGTTGGATCTCGATCGTAGTGATACACATATTCATAATATTGAAACCAAAAGATGCAAAGTTAATAATGATAGTGCAACTTATTTGTGGCACTGCCGTTTAGGTCAAATTGGTGTAAAGCGCATGAAGAAACTCCATGCTAATGGACTTTTGGAATCACTTGATTATGAATCACTTGATGCTTGCGAACCATGCCTCATGGGAAAGATGGCTAAGACTCCTTTCTCCGGAACAATGAAACAAGCAACAGATTTGTTGGAAATCATACATACTGATGTATGTGGTCCGATGAATATTAAGGCTCGCGACAAGTATCATTATTTTCTGACCTTCACAGATGATTTGAGCAGATATGGGTATATCTACTTGATGAAACATAAGTCTGAAACATTTGAAAAGTTCAAAGAATTTCAGAGTGAAGTGGAGAATCATCGTAACAAGAAAATAAAAGTTTTCTCTGATATGATCGCAGAAGTAAAATATTTGAGTTCTGAGTTTGGCCTTGGTTAACCAATGTGGAATAGTTTCACAAACTCATGCCACCGGAACACCACAGCATAACGGTGTGTCCGAACTTCATAACCGCACTTTATTTGATATGGTGCGATCAATGATGTCTCTTACCGATTTACCAATATCATTTTGGGGTTATGCATTAGAGACAATTTGCATTCACGTTAAATAGGGCACCATCTAAATCCGTTGAGACGACCTTTGTATGAACTATGGTTTAGCAATAAACCTAAGCTGTCGTTTCTTAAAGTTTGGGGCAGCGATGCTTATGTTAAAAAGTTTCAAAAATGATAAGCTCGAACCCAAATCGGAGAAGTGCATCTTCATAAGATACCCAAACGAAATTGTTGGGTACACCTTCTATCACAGATCCGAAGGCAAATTTGTTGCTGAGAATAGATCCTTTCTAGAGAAGGAGTTTCTCTCGAAAGAAGTGAGTGGGAGGAAAGTAGAACTTGATAAGGTAATTGTACCTTCTCACGAATTGAAAAGTAGTACATCACAGAAATCAGTTCCAGTGATTCCTACACCAATTAGTGAGGAAGTTAATGATGATGATCATGAAACTTCAGATTAAGTTACTACAGAACCTTGTAGGTCTTCCAGAGTAAGATCCGCACCAGTGTGGTACGGTAATCCTGTTCTGGAAGTTATGTTACTAAAACATGACGAACCTACAAACTTTGAAGAAGCGATGGTGAGCCCAGATTCCGCAAAATGGCTTGAAGCCATGAAATCTGAGATGGGATCCATGTATGAGAACAAAGTGTGGACTTTGGTTGACTTGCCCAATGATCGACAAGTAATTGAGATTAAATGGATCTTCAAGAGGAAGACAGACCCTGGTAGTAGTGTTACTATCTACAAAGCTAGAATTGTCGCAAAAGGTTTTCGACAAGTTCAAGGTGTTGACTACAATGAGAGTTTCTCACTCGTATCTATGCTTAAGTCTGTCCGAATCATGTTAACAATTGCCGCATTTTATGAAATCTGGCAAATGGATAAACAAAACTACATTCCTTAATGGAATTATTAAAGAAGTGTTGTATATGATGCAACCAGAAGGTTTTGTCGATCCTAAAGGTGTTAACAAAATGTGCAAGCTCCAGCGATCCATCTATGGACTGGTGCAAGCATCTCGGAGTTGGAATATACGCTTTGATGAGTTGATCAAAGCATATAGTTTTATCTGAGACTTACAGTGAAGCCTGTATTTACAAGAAAGTGAGTGGGAGCACTACAACATTTCGATAAGTATATGTGAATGACATATTGTTGATTGGAAATAATGTAGAATTATTCTGCAAAGCATAAAGGAGTATTTGAAAGGAGTTTTTCGAAGAAGGACCTCGGTAAAGCTGCTTACATATTGAGCATCAAGATCTATAAAGATAGATCAAGACGCTTGATAAGTTTTTTTCAATAAGTAAATACCTTGACAAGATTTTGAAGTAGTTCAAAATGGAACAGTCAAAGAAAGAGTTCTTGCCTGTGTTACAAGGTGTGAAATTGAGTAAGACTCAAATCCCGACCACGGCAAAAAAAAATAGAAAAGAGAATGAAAAGTCATTCCCTATGCCTGAGTCATAGGTTCTATAAAGTATGATGTGTTGTGAACCAGACCTATTGTATACCTTGCTCTGAGTTTGGCAAAGGAATACAATTTTGATCACTGGACAGCGGTCAAGAATATCCTTAGTGAGGACTAAGGAGATGTTTCTTGATTATGGAGGTGATAAAAGAGTTCGTTGTAAAAGTTACATTGGTGCAAACTTTTACACTGGTCCAGATGACTCTAAGTCTCAATCTGGATACATATTGAAAGTGGGAGCAATTAGCTAGAGTAGCTCCGTGCAGAGCATTGAAAACATAGAATATTTGCAAAATACATACGGCTCTGAATGTGACAGACCCGTTGACTAAGCTTCTCTCACGAGCAAAACATGATCACACCTTAGTACTCTTTGGGTGTTAATCACATAGCGATGTGAACTAGATTATTGACTCTAGTAAAACCTTTGGGTGTTGGTCACATGACGATGTGTACTATGGGTGTTAATCATATACATATATGAATATTGGTGTTAAATCACATGGCGATGTGAACTAGATTATTGACTCTAGTGCAAGTGGGAGACTGAAGGAAATATGCCCTAGAGGCAATAATAAAGTTATTATTTATTTCCTCATATCATGATAAATGTTTATTATTCATGTTAGAATTGTATTAATCGGAAACATAATACATGTGCGAATACATAGACAAACATAATGTCACTAGTATGCCTCTACTTGACTAGCTCATTAATCAAAGATGGTTATATTTCCTAACCATAGGCATGTGTTGTCATTTGATTAATGGGATCACTGTTGGAAATATATCCTAGAGGCAATAATAAAAGTATTATTATTATATTTCCTTGTTCATGATAATTGTCTTTTATTCATGCTATAATTGTATTATCCGGAAATCGTAATACACGTGTGAATACATAGACCACAATATGTCCCTAGTGAGCCTCTAGTTGACTAGCTCGTTGATCAACAGATAGTCATGGTTTCCTGACTATGGACATTGGATGTCATTGATAACGGGATCACATCATTAGGAGAATGATGTGATGGACAAGACCCAATCCTAAGCATAGCACAAGATCGTGTAGTTCGTTTTGCTAGAGCTTTTCCAATGTCAAGTATCTCTTCCTTAGACCATGAGATCGTGTAACTCCCGGACACCGTAGGAGTGCTTTGGGTGTACCAAAGCGTCGTGGAATCTGGGTGACTATAAAGGTGCATTACAGGTATCTCCAAAAGTGTCTGTTGGGTTGACACGGATCGAGACTGGGATTTGTCACTCCGTATGACGGAGAGGTATCACTGGGCCCACTCGGTAGTGCACCATCATAATGAGCTCAAAGTGACCAAGTGTTTGGTCACAGGATCATGCATTACGGTACGACTAAAGTGACTTGCCGGCAACGAAATTGGACGAGGTATTGGGATACCGACGATCGAATCTCGGGCAAGTAAAATACTGATTGACAAAGGGAATAGTATACAGGGTTGATTGAATCCTCGACATCGTGGTTCATCCGATGATATCATCGAGGAGCATGTGGGAGCCAACATGGGTATCCAGATCCCGCTGTTGGTTATTGCCCGAGAGCCGTCTTGGTCATGTCTGCATGTCTCCCGAACCCGTAGGGTCTACACACTTAAGGTTCGGTGACGCTTCAACTCCATTCGTGAAAATGTTCAAGATGGGGACATAGAAATTTGCAAAGTGCATACGGATCTGAATGTCGCAGATCCGTTGACTAAACCTCTTCCGCGAGCAAAACATGATCAACACCAGAACTCTATGGGTGTTCGATTCATCAAAATGTAACTAGATTATTGACTCTAGTGCAAGTGGGAGACTGTTGGAAATATGCCCTAGAGGCAATAATAAAAGTATTATTATTATATTTCCTTGTTCATGATAATTGTCTTTTATTCATGCTATAATTGTATTATCCGGAAATCGTAATACACGTGTGGATACATAGACCACAATATGTCCCTAGTGAGCCTCTAGTTGACTAGCTCGTTGATCAACAGATAGTCATGGTTTCCTCGACTATGGACATTGGATGTCATTGATAACGGGATCACATCATTAGGAGAATGATGTGATGGACAAGACCGAATCCTAAGCATAGCACAAGATCGTGTAGTTCGTTTTGCTAGAGCTTTTCCACTGTCAAGTATCTCTTCCTTAGACCATGAGATCGTGTAACTCCCGGATACCGTAGGAGTGCTTTGGGTGTACCAAACGTCACAACGAATCGGGTGACTATAAAGGTGCATTACAGGTATCTCCAAAAGTGTCTCATTGGGTTGACACGGATCGAGATCGGATTTGTCACTCCGTATGACGGAGAGGTATCACTGGGCCCACTTTCGGTAGTGCATCATCATAATGAGCTCAAAGTGACCAAGTGTTTGGTCACGGGATCATGCATTACTGATGCGAGTAAAGTGACTTGCCGCAGCGAGATTGAATGAGGTATTGGGATATCGACGATCGAATCTCGGGCAAGTAAAATACCGATTGACAAAGGGAATAGTATACGGGGTTGATTGAATCCTGAACATCGTGGTTCATCCGATGATATCATCGAGGAGCATGTGGGAGCCAACATGGGTATCCAGATCCCATTGTTGGTTATTGCCCGAGAGCCGTCTCGGTCATGTGCAGATGTCTCCCGAACCCGTAGGGTCTACACATAAGGTTCGGTGGACGCTTAGGGTTGTATGAATATGAGTATGCAGCAAACCAAATGTTGTTCGAGTCTCGGATGAGATCCCGGACGTCACGAAGAGTTCGGAATGGTCCGGAGGTAAAGATTTATATATAGGAAGTCTTATTTTGGTGTAGGAAAAGTTTGGCGTTATCGATTATTGCAGGGAGTGCGAAAGGGGTCCGGGGTCCACCGGGTCCACCTGCCCGGGGCACATGGGCTGTAGGGGTGCGCCTTGGCCTATATGGGCCAAGGGCACCAGCCCCAAGAGGCCCATGCGCCAAGATATAAGAAAAGGAGAGTCCTAAAGGGAAGGCACCTCCGAGGTGCCTTGGGGAGGATGGACTCCTCCCCTCTTAACCGCACCCCTTCCTTGGAGGAAGGGGCAAGGCTGCCCTTCCCCTCTTGCACCTATATAAAGGGAGGGAGGGAGGGTGGCGCACCCATAAGCCTGGCGCCTCCTCCTCCTCGCAACACCTCCTCATCCTCCCGTAGTTGCTTAGCGAAGCCTGGGAGTTCTGCTGCATTCACCACCACGCCGTCGTGCTGGATCATCATCGACCTCTCCTTCCCCTTGCTGGATCAAGAAGGAGGAGACGTCATCCGCCTCCGTACATGTGTTGAACGCGGAGGTCTTTGTCAGATTCGACATTAGGTCATCGGTGATCTGAATCACGGCGAGTACGACTCCATCATACCCGTTCCATTGAACGCTTCCGCACGCGATCTACAAGTGGTATGTAGATGCAATCACTCTCCCATGACTTGTTGCTAGATGAACTCATAGATGGATCTTGGTGAAACCGTAGGAAAAATTTTAATTTTATGCAACGTTCCCCAACGGTGGCATCATGAGCTAGGTCTATGCGTAGTTCTCTATTGCACGAGTAGAACACAATTTGTTGTGGGCGTAGATGTTGTCAACTTTCTTGCCGCTACTAGTCTTATCTTGCTTCAGCGGCATTGTGGGATGAAGCGGCCGGACCGACCTTACGATGACGCTTACGTGAGACTGGTTCCACCGGCCGACATGCACTAGTTGCATAAGGTGGCTAGCGGGTGTCTGTCTCTCCCACTTTAGTTGGAGCGGATTCGATGAAAAGGGTCCTTATGAAGGGTAAATAGAAGTTGACAAATCACGTTGTGGCTTTCACGTAGGTAAGAAAACGTTCTTGCTAGAACCCTATTGCAGCCACGTAAAACTTGCAACAACAATTAGAGGACGTCTAACTTGTTTTTGCAGCAAGTGTTTTGTGATATGATATGGCCAAAGTTGTGATGAATGATGAATGATATATGTGACGTATGAGATCATGTTCTTGTAATAGGAATCACGACTTGCATGTCGATGAGTATGACAACGGCAGGAGCCATAGGAGTTGTCTTTATTTTTGTATGACCTGCGTGTCATTGAAGAACGCCATGTAAATTACTTTACTTTATTGCTAAACGCGTTAGCCATAGAAGTAGAAGTAGTCGTTGGCGTGACAACTTCATGAAGACACGATGATGGAGATCATGGTGTCAATGCCGGTGATAGGATGATCATGGAGCCCCGAAGATGGAGATCAAAGGAGCTATATGATATTGGCCATATCATGTCACTACTATATATAATTGCATGTGATGTTTATTATGTTTATGCATCTTGTTTACTTAGAACGACGGTAGTAAATAAGATGATCCTCATAACAATTTCAAGAAAGTGTTCTCCCTAGCGTGCACCGTTGCTAAAGTTAAATCGTTTCAAGCACCACGTGATGATCGGGTGTGATAGATCCTTACGTTCACATACAACGGGTGTAAGACAGTTTTACACATGCAATACACTTAGGTTAACTTGACGAGCCTAGCATGTATGCAGACATGGCCTCGAACACAAGAGACCGAAAGGTCGAACATGAGTCTTATGGAAGATACGATCAACATGGAGATGTTCACCGACGATGACTAGTCCGTCTCACGTGATGATCGGACACAGCCTAGTCGACTTCGGATCATGTATCACTTAGATGACTAGAGGGATGTCAAATCTGAGTGGGAGTTCATTAAATAATTTGATTAGATGAACTTTATTATCATGAACAATAGTCTAAAATCTTTGCAAAATGTCTTGTAGATCAAATGGCCAACGCTCATGTCACCATGAACTTCAACGCGTTCCTAGAGAAAACCAAGCTGACAGATGATGGCAACAACTATTCGGACTGGGTCCGGAACCTGAGGATTATCCTCATAGCTGCCGTGAAACAATATGTCCTAGAAGCACCGCTTAGGTGAAGCACGCATCGAGAAGAACCAAGACGTTATGAACGCTTGGCGGTCTCGTCTTGATGATTACTCCCTCGTTCAAGGCGGCATGCTTTACAACTTAGAACCGGGGCTCCAAAAGCGTTTTGAGCGACACGGAGCATATGAGATGTTTGAGGAGCTGAAACTAGTTTTCCAAGCTCATGCCCGGTCGAGAGATATGAAGTCTCCGACAAGTTCTACTGATTGTAAGATGGAGGAAAATAGTTACATCGGTGAGCACATACTCAAAATGTCTGGGTTGCACAACCGCCGTCCCAAATTTGGACATTAACCTCCCGGACGAGGCGGTCATTGACAGAATCCTTGATCGCTCCCACCAAGCTACAAGAGCTTTGTGATGAACTACAATATGCGGGGATGGTGAAAACTATTCCTGAAGTATTTTCAATGCTGAAGTCAGCAGAGGTAGAAATCAAGAAGGAGCATCAAGTGTTGATGGTCAATAAAACCACTAAGTTCAAGAAGGGCAAGGGAAAGAAGAACTTCAAGAAGGACAGCAAGGATGTTGCCGCGCCCGGTAAGCCAGTTGCCGGGAAGAAGTCAAAGAATGGACCCAAGCCTGAGACTGAGTGCTTTTATTGCAAAGGGAAGGGTCACTAGAAGCGGAACTGCCCCAAATACTTAGCAGACAAGAAGGCCGACAACACTAAAGGTATATTTGATATACATGTAATTGATGTGTACCTTACCAGTACTCGTAGTAACTCCTGGATATTTGATACCGGTGCCGTTGCTCATATATGTAACTCACAGCAGGAGCTGCGGAATAAACGGAGACTGGCGAAGGACGAGGTGACGATCTTGGCGTCGGGAATGGTTCCAAGGTCGATGTGATCGCCGTCGGCACGCTACCTCTACATTTACCTACGGGATTAGTTTTAAACCTCAATAATTTTTATTTAGTACCAAGTTTGAGCATGAACATTGTATCAGGATCTCGTTTAATACGAGATGGCTACTCATTTAAATCCGGGAATAATGGTTGTTCTATTTATATGAGAGAAATGTTTTATGGTCATGCTCCGATGGTCAATGGTTTATTCTTAATGAATCTCGAACGTAATGTTACACATGTTCATAGTGTGAATACCAAAAGATGTAAAGTTGATAACGATAGTCCCACATACTTGTGGCACTTGCCGCCTATGGTCACATTGGTGTCAAGCGCATGAAGAAGCTCCATGCTGATGGACTTTTAGAGTCTCTCGATTATGAATCATTTGACACATGCGAACCATGCCTCATGGGCAAGATGACCAAGACTCCATTCTCCGGAACAATGGAGCGAGCAACCAACTTATTGGAAATCATACATACCGATGTATGCGGTCCAATGAGTGTTGAGGCTCATGGAGGATATCGTTATGTTCTCACTCTCACGATGACTTGAGTAGATATGGGTATGTCTACTTGATGAAACACAAGTCTGAGACCTTTGAAAAGTTCAAGGAATTTCAGAATGAAGTAGAGAATCAACGTGACCGAAAGATAAAATTCTTGCGATCGGATCGTGGAGGAGAATATTTAAGTCACGAATTTGGTACACACTTAAGGAAATGTGGAATTGTTTCACAACTCACGCTGCTCGGAACACCTCGGTAATAACGGTGTGTCCGAACGTCGTGTCGCACTCTATTGGATATGGTGCGATCTATGATGTCTCTTCTTGATTTAACGCTATCATTTTGGGGATACGCTCTAGAGACGACTACATTCACTTTAAATAGGGCACCGTCTAAATCCGTTGAGACGACACCGTATGAATTATGGTTTGGGAAGAAACCTAAGTCATCGTTTCTAAAAGTTTGGGGATGCGATGCTTATGTCAAGAAACTTCAACCCGAAAAGCTCGAACCCAAGTCGGAAAAATGCGTCTTCATAGGATACCCTAAGGAAACCATTGGGTATACCTTCTACCTTAGATCCGAAGGCAAGATCTTTGTTGCCAAGAACGGATCCTTTACGGAAAAAGAGTTTCTCTCGAAAGGAGTAAGTGGGAGGAAAGTAGAACTCGATGAAGTACTACCTCTTGAACCGGAAAGTAGTGCAGCTCGGGAAAATGTTCTGTGGTGCCTACACCGATCGGAGAGGAAATTAATGATGATGATCAAGGTACTTCGGATCAAGTTGCTACTGAAGTTCGTTGGTCCACTAGGACACGCGTTCCGCACTGCAGTGGTGCAGCAACCCTGTCCTAGAAATCATGTTGTTAGACAACGGTGAACCTTGAACTATGAAGAAGCGATGGCGGGCCCAGATTCCAACAAATGGCTTGAAGCCATGCAATCCGAGATAGGATGCATGTATGAAAACAAAGTATGGACTTTGACAGACTTGCCCGATGATCGGCGACGATAGAAAACAAATGGATCTTTAAGAAGAAGGCGGACGTGGATGGTAATGTTACCATCTATAAGCTCGACTTGTCGCTAAGGGTTATCGACAAGTTCAAGGGATTGACTACGATGAGACTTTCTCTCCCGTAGCGAAGCTTAAGTCCGTCCGAATCATGTTAGCAATTGCCGCATACTATGATTATGAGATATGGCAGATGGACGTCAAAACGGCAATCCTTAACGGTTATCTTAAGGAAGAGCTGTATATGATGCAGCCGGAAGGTTTTGTCGATCCTAAGAATGCTAAGATCCATTTATGGGCTGGTGCAAGCATCTCGGAGTTGGAACATTCGCTTTGATGAGATGATCAAAGCGTTTGGGTTTATGCAGACTTATGGAGAAGCCTGCGTTTACAAGAAAGTGAGTGGGAACTCTGTAGCATTTCTCATATTATATGTAGATGACATACTTTTGATGGGAAATGATATAGAACTCTTGGACAGCATTAAGGCCTACTTGAATAAGAGTTTTTCAATGAAGGACCTTGGAGAAGCTGCTTACATATTAGGCATCAAAATCTATAGGGATAGATCGAGACGCCTCATAGGTCTTTCACAAAGCACATACCTTGATAAGATTTTGAAGAAGTTCAAAATGGATCAGTCCAAGAAAGGGTTCTTGCCTGTTTTGCAAGGTGTGAAATTGAGCTCGGCTCAATGCCCGACCACTGACAAAAGATAAAGAAGAAATGAGTGTCATCCCTATGCCTCACCATAGGATCTATTATGTATGCCATGCTGTGTACCGGACACTGATGTAAACCTTGTCATAAGTTTGGTAGGAAGGTACCAAAGTAATCCCGCAAGGAACACTAGACAGCGGTCAAGAATATCCTGAAGTACACGAAAAGGACAAAGGACATGTTTCTCGTTTATGGAGGTGACGAAGAGCTCGTCAGAAGGGTTACGTCGATGCTAGCTTCGACACAGATCTGGATGACTCAAAGTCACAAACCGGATACGTGTATATGTTAAATGGTGGAGCAGTAAGCTGGTGCAGCTGCAAGCAGAGCATCGTGGCGGGATCTACATGTGAAGTGGAGTACATGGCAGCCTCGGAGGCAGCACATGAAGCAATTTGGGTGAAGGAGTTCATCACCGACCTAGGAGTCATACTTAATGCGTCGGAGCCAATCAAACTCTTCCGTGACAACACTGGAGCTATTGCACTTGCCAAGGAGCCCAGGTGTCACAAGAAGACCAGGCACATCAAGCGTCGCTTCAACTCCATTCGTGAAAATGTTCAAGATGGGGACATAGAAATTTGCAAAGTGCATACGGATCTGAATGTCGCAGATCCGTTGACCAAACCTCTTCCATGAGCAAAACATGATCAACACGAGAACTCTATGGGTGTTCGATTCATCACAATGTAACTAGATTATTGACTCTAGTGCAAGTGGGAGACTGTTGGAAATATGCCCTAGAGGCAATAATAAAAGTATTATTATTATATTTCCTTGTTCATGATAATTGTCTTTTATTCATGCTATAATTGTATTATCCGGAAATCGTAATACACGTGTGAATACATAGACCACAATATGTCCCTAGTGAGCCTCTAGTTGACTAGCTCGTTGATCAACAGATAGTCATGGTTTCTCGACTATGGACATTGGATGTCATTGATAACGGGATCACATCATTAGGAGAATGATGTGATGGACAAGACCCAATCCTAAGCATAGCACAAGATCGTGTAGTTCGTTTTGCTAGAGCTTTTCCAATGTCAAGTATCTCTTCCTTAGACCATGAGATCGTGTAACTCCCGGATAACGTAGGAGTGCTTTGGGTGTACCAAACGTCACAACGTAACTGGGTGACTATAAAGGTGCATTACAGGTATCTCCAAAAGTGTACATTGGGTTGACACGGATCGAGATCGATTTGTCACTCCGTTATGACGGAGAGGTATCACTTGGGCCCACTCGGTAGTGCATCATCATAATGAGCTCAAAGTGACCAAGTGTTTGGTCACGGGATCATGCATTACTGATGCGAGTAAAGTGACTTGCCGGCAACGAGATTGAACGAGGTATTGGGATACCGACGATCGAATCTCGGGCAAGTAAAATATCGATTGACAAAGGGAATAGTATACGGGGTTGATTGAATCCTCGACATCGTGGTTCATCCGATGATATCATCGAGGAGGATGTGGGAGCCAACATGGGTATCCAGATCCCGCTGTTGGTTATTACCCGATGCCGTCTCGGTCATGTCTGCATGTCTCCGAACCCGTAGGGTCTACACATAAGGTTCGGTGGACGCTTAGGGTTGTATGAATATGAGTATGCAGCAAACCAAATGTTGTTGAGTCCGAATGAGATCCCGGACGTCACGAGGAGTTCGGAATGGTCCGGAGGTAAAGAGTTATATATGGGAAGTCTTAATTTGGTCGCAGGAAAAGTTTCGCGCGTTATCGGTATTGTACCGGGAGTGCCGAAAGGGGTTCGGGGGTCCACCAGGGGGTCCACCTGCCCCGGGGGGGCCACATGGGCTCTAGGGGGTGCGTCTTGGCCTATATGGGCCAAGGGCACCAGCCCCAAGAGGCCCATGCGCCTAGAGATAAGAAAGGGGAGAGTCCTAAAGGGAAGGCACCTCAGGGTGCCTTGGGGAGGATGGACTCCTCCCCTCTTAACCGCACCCTTCCTTGGAGGAAGGGGCAAGGCTCTTCCCTTCCCCTCTCTTGCACCTATATAAAGGGAGGGGAGGGAGGGTTGGCCGCACCCATAAGCCCTGGCGCCTCCCTCCTCCCTACAACACCTCCTCCTCCTCCCGTAGTTGCTTAGCGAAGCCCTGCCGGAGTTCTGCTGCATTCACCACCACGCCATCGTGCTGCTGGATCATCATCAACCTCTCCTTCCCCCTTGCTGGATCAAGAAGGAGGAGACGTCATCCGCTCCGTGTGTTGAACGCGGAGGTGCTTTCCGCTCAGCACTAGGTCATCGGTGATCTGAATCACGGCGAGTACGACTCCATCATCCCCGTTCCATTGAACGCTTCCGCACGCGATCTACAAGTGGTATGTAGATGCAATCACTCTCCCATGACTCATTGCTAGATGAACTCATAGATGGATCTTGGTGAAACCGTAGGAAAAAATTTAATTTTCTGCAACGTTCCCCAACAGTGGCGTGTAGGTCATGTCTACATAGTTCTCGAACCCGTAGGGTCCGCATGCTTAAGGTTTCGATGTCAGTTATATTATGAGTTTATGAGTTTTGATGTACCGAAGGAGTTCGGAGTCCCGGATAAGATCAGGGACATGACGAGGAGTCTCGAAATGGTCGAGACGTAAAGATCGATATATTGGACGACTATATTCGGACATCGGAAAAGTTCCGAGTGATTCGGATATTTTTCGGAGTATCGGAGAGTTACGGGAATACGTATTGGGCCTTATTGGGCCATACGGGAAAGAAGGAAAAGGGCCTCAAGGGTGGCCGCACCCCTCCCCTTGGTCTGGTCCGAATTGGACTAGGGAAGGGGGGCGCCCCTTCCTTCCTTCTCCTTTTCCCTTCCCTTTCCTTCCCTCCTACTCCTACTACTTGGAAGGGCTCCTAGTTCTACTTGGAAAGGGGGAATCCTACTCCTGGTGGGAGTAGGACTCCCCTAGGGCGCACCATAGAGAGGGCCGGCCCTCCCCCTCCTCCACTCCTTTATATATGGGGGCAGGGGGCACCCCAAAGACACAACAATTGATCAAGTTGATCTCTTAGCCGTGTGCGGTGCCCCCTTCCACCATATTCCACCTCGATAATACTGTAGCGGTGCTTAGGCGAAGCCCTGCGTCGGTAGAACATCAACATCGTCACCACGCCTTCGTGCTGACGGAACTCTCCCTCAAAGCTCGGCTGGATCGGAGTTCGAGGGACGTCATCAAGCTGAACGTGTGCAGAACTCGGAGGTGCCGTGCGTTCGGTACTTGGATCGGTCGGATCGTGAAGACGTACGACTACATCAACCGCGTTGTCATAACGCTTCCGCTTTCGGTCTACGAGGGTACGTGGACAACACTCTCCCCTCTCGTTGCTATGCATCACCATGATCTTGCGTGTGCGTAGGAATTTTTGAAATTACTATGTTCCCCAACAGTTTAGTCCCACCTCGCTAGCCGAGGGGCGTTCACACTGGTTTATAAGCCCCAGTGCGGTAGCTCTCTCAAGCTCCTCTTCAAAGCAGGCCTACTGGGCCTACCTGTTCTGTGCTGCCTGCTACCTCTTGAGTATTGCGTTGGTTTTTTCCTTGAAGAGGAAAGGGTGATGCAGTAAAGTAGCGTAAGTATTTCCCTCAGTTTTTGAGAACCAAGGTATCAATCCAGTAAGAGACCACGCTCAAGTCCCTCGCACCTACACAAACAAATAAGAACCTCACAACGAACGCAATAAAGGGGTTGTCAATCCCTTCACTGTCACTTACGAGAGTGAGATCTGGTAGATATGATAAGATAATATTTTTGGTATTTTTATGATAAAGAGAAATAAAGATGCATAGTAAAATAAAAGGCAATGGAAATAACTAAGTGTTGGAAGATTAATATGATGGAGAATAGACCCGGGGGCCATAGGTTTCACTAGTGGCTTCTCTCAAGAGCATAAGTATTACGGTGGGTGAACAAATTACTGTCGAGCAATTGATAGAATTGAGCATAGTTATGAGAATATCTAGGTATGATCATGTATATAGGCATCACGTCCGTGACAAGTTGACCGACTCCTGCCTGCATCTACTACTATTACTCCACACATCGATCGCTACCCAGCATGCATCTAGAGTATTAAGTTCATAAGAACAGAGTAACGCTTTAAGCAAGATGAATGATGTAGAGGGATAACCTCATGCAATATGATATAAACCCCATCTTGTTATCCTCGATGGCAACAATACAATACGTGCCTTGCTGCCCTAACATCCTTTGGGAAAGTACACCGCAAGATTGAACCCAAAGCTAAGCACTTCTCCCATTGAAAGAAAGATCAATCTAGTATGCCAAACCAAACTGATAATTCGAAGAGACTTGCAAAGATAACCAATCATACATAAAAGAATTCAGAGAAGATTCAAATATTGTTCATAGATAAACTTGATCATAAACCCACAATTCATCAGTCCCGACAAGCACACCGCAAAAGAAGATTACATCGAATAGATCTCCACGAGAATCATGGAGAACTTTGTATTGAGATCCAAAGAGAGAGAAGAAGCCATCTAGCTAATAACTATGGACCCGAAGGTCTGAGGTAAACTACTCACACATCATCGGAGAGCCTATGGTGTTGATGTAGAAGCCCTCCGTGATCAATGCCCCCACCGGCAGGACGCCGGAAAGGGCCCCAATATTTGACAATGATGGAGCGTGTCATAATAGACGGAACGGTGGTAAGTTGCATGGCAATATATCTCATAATGGCTATGGAAATGCCATGATAGGTAGGTATGGTGGCTGTTTTGAGGAAGGTATATGGTGGGTTTATGATACCGGCGAAAGGTGCGCGGTATTAGAGAGGCTAGCAATGGTGGAAGGATGAGAGTGCGTATACTCCATGGACTCAACATTAGTCATAAAGAACTCATATACTTGTTGCAGAAATATACAAGTTATCAAAACAAAGTATTACGCGCATGCTCCTAGGGGGATAGATTGGTAGGAAAAGACCATCGCTCGTCCCTGACCGCCACTCATAAGGAAGACAATCAATAAATGAATCATGCTCCGACTTCATCACATAACGGTTTATCATACGTGCATGCTACGGGAATCACAAAATTTAACACAAGTATTTCTCAAATTCACAACTACTCAACTAGCATGACTCTAATATTACCATCTTCATATCTCAAAACAATTATCAAGCATCAAACTTCTCATAGTATTCAACACACTCATAATTTTTTTTTACTAATCTTGAATGCCTATCATAATTAAAGCAAATTACCACGCTGTTTTGTAGGACTCTCAAAATAATCTAAGTGAAGCATGAGAGAACAATAGTTTCTATAAAACAAATCCACCACCGTGCTCTAAAAGATATAAGTGAAGCACTAGAGCAAAAACTATATAGCTCAAAAGATATAAGTGAAGCACATAGAGTATTCTATCAAATTCCAAATCAAGTGTGTCTCTATCAAAAGGTGTGTACAGCAAGGATGATTGTGGTAAACTAACAAATAAAGACTCAAATAATACAGGACGCTCCAAGCAAAACACATATCATGTGGTGAATAAAAATATAGCTCCAAGTAAATTTACCGATGGATGAGGACGAAAGAGGGGATGCCTTCCGGGGCATCCACAAGATTTGGCTTTTAGGTGTCCTTAGATTATCTTGGGGTGCCATGGGCATCCCCAAGCTTAGGCTCTTGCCACTCCTTGTTTCATACTGCATCAAATCTTTACCCAAAACTTGAAAACTTCACAACTTAACAGAAAATCTCGTGAGTTCCGTTAGCGAAAGAAAACAAAACACCACTTCAAGGTACTGTAATGAACTCATTCTTTATTTATATTGGTGTTAAACCTACTGTATTCCAACTTCTCTATGGTTTATAAACTATTTTACTAGCCATAGATTCATCAAAATAAGCAAACAACACACAAAAAACAGAATTTGTCAAAAACAGAACAGTCTGTAGTAATCTGTAACTAATGCAAACTTATGGAACTCAAAAAATTCAGCCAAAATAGGAAGACCTAAATAATTTGTTTATTGATCTGCTACAATTGGAATAAATATTTTATCACGTTCTGGTAATTTTTAACAATTGTTTTCGTGAACAGAAAGTTTCTGGAATTTTCAGCAAGATCAAATAACTATCATCCAAGAAGATCCTATAGGTTTAACTTGGCAAAAACACTAATTAAAACATAAAAAAATCTAAACAGAGGCTAGATCAAATATTTATTCCTAAACAGAAGCAAAAAGCAAGGAACTAAAATAAAATTGGGTTGCCTCCAAACAAGCGCTATCGTTTAACGCCCCTAGCTAGGCATTGAGATTTCAATGATGCTCACAAGAAAGACAAGAATTGAAGCACAAAGAGAGCATCATAAAACACGTGACAAACACATTTAAGTCTAACATACTTCCTATGCATAGGCATCTTATAAGCAAACAAATTATCAAGGCAAGCAAAAACTAGCATATGCAAGGAAGCGGAAAGAAACAAAAGCAATCTCAACATAACGAGAGGTAATTTAGTAACATGAAAATTTCTACAACCATATTTTCCTCTCTCATAATAATTACATGTAGGATCATAAGAAAATTCAACAATATATCTATAACATAAAATATTTTCAACACGGTCCACATGCATGCGAAGTTGACACTCTTCCAAAATAGTGGGATTATCATTAACTAAAGTCATGACCTCTCCAAACCCACTTTTATCAAAAATTTCATAAGATTGAACATTCTCAAAATATGTGGGATCTAAAGTTGACACTCTTCCAAACCCACTTTCAATAATATTGCAAACACTATTATCAATCTCATATTCATCATGGGGCTTAAATAAATTTTCAAGATCATATCACCCCAATCATGATCATTGCAACAAGTAGAGGACATAGCAAAACTAGCATCCCCAAGCTTAGGGTTTTGCATATTTTTAGCACAATTGACATCAATAGAATTTATAATAAAATCATTTCAATCATGCTTTTTATTCAAAGATCTATCGTGAATCGCTTCATAAAGTACTTCATCACAATTTTCAGATTCACGAATTTCAAGCAGAACCTCATAAAGATAATCTAGTGCACTCAATTTTCACTAGCAATAGGTTCATCATAATTGGATCTCTTAAAGAGATTAGCAAGTGGATGAGGATCCATAAACTTTTAGCAAGCGAAGATGCAAGCAAAAAGAAGGTACATGGTAACACAAGCAAACAAAAGACCGAACGGAAGAAGGGCGAATAAAACGGCAAAGTGAAGTGGGCGAGAGGAAAACGAGAGGCAAATGGAAAATAATGTAATGGGAGGGATAAGAGTTTGTGATGGGTACTTGGTATGTCTTGACTTGACTTGACTTGGCTTGAATCTCCTCAGCAACGGCGCCAGAAATCCTTCTTGCTACCTCTTGAGCACTGCGTAGGTTTTTCCCTTGAAGAGGAATGGGTGATGCAGTAAAGTAGCGTAAGTATTTCCCTCAGTTTTTGAGAACCAAGGTATCAATCCAGTAGGAGACCACGCTCAAGTCCCTTGCACCTACACAAACAAATAAGAACCTCGCAACCAACGCAATAAAGGGGTTGTCAATCCCTTCACGGTCACTTACGAGAGTGAGATCTGATAGATATGATAAGATAATGTTTTTGGTATTTTTATGATAAAGAGAAATAAATATGCAAAGTAAAATAAAAATCAATGGAAATAACTAAGTGTTGGAAGATTAATATGATGGAGAATAGACCCCGGGGCCATAGGTTTCACTAGTGGCTTCTCTCAAGAGCATACGTATTACGGTGGGTGAACAAATTACTGTCGAGCAATTGATAGAATTGAGCATAGTTATGAGAATATCTAGGTATGATCATGTATATAGGCATCACGTCCGTGACAAGTAGACCGACTCCTGCCTGCATCTACTACTATTACTCCACACACATCGACCGCTATCCAGCATGCATCTAGAGTATTAAGTTCATAAGAACAGAGTAACGCTTTAAGCAAGATGACATGATGTAGAGGGATAAAATCATGCAATATGATATAAACCCCATCTTGTTATCCTTGATGGCAACAATACAATACGTGCCTTGCTGCCCCTGCTGTCATTGGGAAAGGACACCGCAAGATTGAACCCAAAGCTAAGCACTTCTCCCATTGCAAGAAAGATCAGTCTAGTAGGCAAAACCAAACTGATAATTCGAAGAGACTTGCAAAGATAACCAATCATACATAAAAGAATTCAGAGAAGATTCAAATATTTTTCATAGATAAACTTGATCATAAACCCACAATTCATCGGTCCCAACAAGCACACCGCAAAAGAAGATTACGTTGAATAGATCTCCACGAGAATCGTGGAGAACTTTGTATTGAGATCCAAAGAGAGAGAAGAAGCCATCTAGCTAATAACTATGGACCCGAAGGTCTGAGGTAAACTACTCACACATCATCGGAGAGCCTATGGTGTTGATGTAGAAGCCCTCCGTGATCAATGCCCCCTTCGTGAGACGGAAAAAGGGCCCCAAGATGGGATCTCACTGCACGGAAGGTTGCGGCGGTGGAATTAGGTTTTCGTGGATGCTTCTGATGGTTTGGGGGTACGTAGGTATATATAGGAGGAAGAAGTACATCGGTGGAGCAACATGGGCCCCACGAGGGTGGAGGGCGTGCCTGGGGGCACTACAAAAAAAATACACTTCCGTGATGATAAGTGTTTGTCACAGTAGGTCGCGTTTTTTGTCATGCATGTACATCCATGACAAATTTATGACAGAATCAAGGTAGTCATACCTGTGTTGTCGTAGAAGTGTTCCATGACATTACCAAAATTATCATCACGGAAGTGTCCACTTCCATGACGATAAATCGCGCGTCACAGAAGTGCTTTCGTCAAGGGTGACCGACACGTGGCATCCACCGTAACGGAACGTCGTTAAGCTATCTGGTCGGGTTTTGGATCCGACCAATGGGGATTTTCCACGTGTAAAATCATCATTGGCTGGAGGAAACACGTGTCGGCTCACCGTTGGGACAGATGTCATCCACTCATTGGACAGAAGGCGCCTATGATACATCGACACGTGGCACGGCCCAACAGAGGCCCATTCCTGTGAAAAGGCTGGCCCGTTTGACTTGGTCAAAAGGTGGCGGGCCGGCCCATGTAAAGCCTGTTAACGGCCTGTTCGCATATAGCCCATTTACAACCCGCTAACCCAAGGCCCGTTCGCCCTATCCGAATTAGGCCCGATGGCGTCATCTGGGCCACCCAATATGATTCCAGCCCATTTTCACCGCCCATGTATGGCCCATGGCGTCTTCGGCCCATATGAGGCCCTATGTAACTCTTGGCCTATTAACGGCCCGTGGTGAACCGGCCCGTAATGAACGGTGTGTTACTTTACACCCATTAACGGCCCGTGGTGGCGGCCCGTAATGAACGAGGTGTATCACTTTATACCCATTAAGGGCCCGTTATTCCGTTGGGCGTTTCAGCCCATGTTATCTTTCGGCCTTCTCAAAGCCCATTTATTCTTGGGCTCATTTCCAAGATTCGTTTACTTACGGCCCGTTCTTTGTCATTTTTACGCTTATGGGCCAAATTCAGCCCGTGGTTACAGTCGGCCCGTTTGTGGTCCGTTAACACGTTGGGCCGTTTTCATAGCGTCATGAAATACAGCCTATTAACGATGGCCCGTTATGGTCAGCCCATGAACGAAATATTCCAACTCTAGCCCGTTTACGGCCATAATGCGGCATGTTATTGGCCCATGTTTGGCCAATCGATCATACTGCCCGTATAAGGCCCATTGATGATACGGCCCGTAGAAGGCCCATTGTTTCTATGGCTCGTAGAAGGCCCATTGTTTCTACGGCCCGTAGAAGGCCCACTGTTTATACGGCCCGTAGAAGGCCCACTGTTTCTACGGCCCGTAGGTCCTGTGTCACTACAGTAAATATTAGCCCATGGTTATTGTGGCCTAGTTTTAAAAATAGGTTATTGCAGCCACTAGCAAACCACGAAAAAAAGAACTGCGCGACTACAAGCAAACAAATAAACAAGACAACAAGGAAATAAATAAGCAAGCAACTTACACTAGGCTATCACGGCTATTACACATATTACATCCATCGGGCATCAAAGTTCGCCACCGGTGCAAATATAGGGAACACAAAGACATATAAACGCGCATGACAAAACAAGTCCAGAACTGAAACCACTTGAAGAGCTCAAGAAACAATATCACAGGTACCCATAATCTTGGCAAGATTCTTAGCAAGCTTATTAACTTTCTCTTGTTTGGCGCTTAAGTCCTCTAGCGCTTCTTTGTTGCACGGAAAGTATGCATCTGAATTCTGCAGGGACTTCCTCGGTCCTTGGCTTCTGTCGCATAACATGTCGATCGATGTCTTTCAACTTGAAGTTGAGACTCAAGAAGCCGAACTGATTCAGGCAACGAGTTCGAAGAGCTGGTGCCAGCAGTGGTAGCCAGTAACTCGAACACTACATCAAGACAGGACTTTGGGGTTGTCTCAGTGTCCTTAATATAGTTTTTATCAGCTTTGACCAACAGGGATGTCTCACTACCTTGAACCTTATCTACATTACTTCCTTTACCATTGCATAACAGGGTACTCTTCTCCAATATTTTATCGGTGTTCTAAAAGAGAAACAAAGAAACACATCTCAGGTTTACAATGTAGTATATGAAACTCATTTTGGTAACCAGTTCAGTAGTAAGGTGGACATGATAATAGCATGAAACAAACATATATCTATGTAGTATGGTCACTGTATGGTCTATATCATTCTAGTTTATGTTGCCAAATCAAGATAGATACAGTTCAAATCATATCTATTTAAGACAAAGCAGCATAGACAGAATATAAGTGTGGGAAACTACACAGCAATAACAACACTTGTAATGTGCATGGCATGAGAACATAATTGTTTATTCAATTAAAACTGAAATCAACATAGAGCAAGTTACAACAGCAAACAACCAAACACGTTGAAGAAACATGTTTAAAACATACCTGTTGCGCCATTGGAGTTTCAATTGCATCCTTCAAATTTGAAATTGGTTGGTATCAGTAAATACGGTGATGCAAGAGCAAAGTAGTATGAACCATAGCTATGGAACCTGACCTGAGAACAATTCTTCTGCTGCTTTATGCGTTGACTTCGGGTTCGGAGTGGTGGTCCTCGTGATCTGGGCACTGCAGTTGTTTACTAACTGCTCGTGTTTGGGTGCTCTGTGGTGGAGACGGTGATGTGTCAACGAGAACTGCGTGTCTATCTGCTGGGGTTGGGGTTAGAAGGGGTGTAGCTGGTTCTCTGTCCAACTGGGTAGGGGTACAATCTGCATGAGTGTGGGTTATGTGTGGTGGGGCTGATTCTTGGGCAAGTACAACTGTGGTTCTATCTGCATCGACGTGTAGCACGATATTTTCACGAAGACCGTGTTTTTACTCCCACGTATATCGCCATCACTCCCTCCAATTGAAATGGCTGATAAACAAGAAAAGTAATTGAATGTACAGACATTGTAAGATAGACAGTGCAATGGATAGTAGGGAAGAAAACAGGGCATGAAATAATTCACATTTATGTTGTCTAAGCAAAGCAGAATAGCAGGACATAATTTCACATATATGATGGCTAATTAAACAGGATAGCATGACACAATTTCACATGTATGATGGCTAACTAAACAGGATAGAATGACATACTTCAAAATATGATGACTATGTAAACATGATGACATGATATAACTATACGATGTGTCTATTAAAGTGGTTGGCATGCCATAAATCACAAACATGCCGTCGATGGAAACATGATGGCATGATATAATTCATGGATAGAATGACATAATTTAAAATATGATGACTATGTAAACAGGATGAGATGATATAACTATATTATGTCTTTAGAAAATGGGTTGGCATGCCATAATTCAGATACATGCTATCTATGTAAACATCATGGCATGACATAATTCTAATATATGATTTATATACTAAGGAAGTGAGCAGAGGGCAATTGCATATATGATGTGTCAACTAAGGAGATGGCATTCAATATTGTGTATATGATGTAAAAACTAAGCATTGCAATACAACATATGCATTATTTGAGTAATATAACCCTGCCAAGTTTGAGCATACACCTCAGGGGGACAATAGGACTGGTCATCTGCCTCTGAATCCTCCTCTAAAGAGCTATCTGTAACCAGCAAGATATCTGCTTCAGCAGGTAGCATTGTCTGCTCTGGAGACCTTGTTTTCACTCCAGATTTCTCCATCACCAATTCAAATGGCTGATGCACAGGACGAAGCGATTGAATATACAAACATTGTCGACAAAAGCAATGAGAAATACAAAAAAAGGACGGCATGATATAATTCACATATATGACGCTTGCCTAAACAGCATGTCATTGCATAATTCACATACATAATGCCTTGCAACAAGATAACATTGCATAATTCACATATGTAATGTCTTGCAACAAGATGGCATGGCATAATTCACATATATGGTAATTAGACACTAAACAGGTGGCATTCACACAAAGCATGTCTAAACTAAGCAAATGACATAGCAATGCAAGATACCATACGCACGATATGAGTAACATAACCCCGCCAAGTTAGGGCATGCACCTCGTGGGGAAATATGACTGGTCATTTGTCTACGAATCCTCCTGTGAGGAGCTATCGGTAACCAACAAGACATGCGCCGTCGAGATAGCATTATGCCGCTCTGAAGACCTTGTTTCCACTCCAGATTTTTCCATGACCGTGCGAATGGCTGATGCACAGGAAGAGTAATTGAATGTACTAAAATTGTTGACAAATTTAACACATAATAAAAATGATGGCATGATATAATTCACATATAAGATGGTAGCTAACCAGGTGGCATTGCAAAATTCACATATATGATGCCTGGCTAGACAAGATGGCATTGCATGATTCACATACACGATAAAGAAACTAAACATATGGCATTGACACAAAGCATGTCTAAACTAAGCAGATGACATCTTTAATGTATCTGTAGGGCAATGCAAGGCACCATATGCATGATATTACCAACATCAGCATGCCAAGTTAGAGCGAAGACCTCATGGGGTAAATAGGAGTGGTCTTCTCCTTCTGAATCCCCCTCAGAACAGTTATCTTCCTCTTGATTACGATCCAAAATGGGTGGAGGGGTGTTGCCTTTGCGCTCACCATGGAACAACGTCTGCATGAAATTTTATTGCCACGCAAGGCTCGTCTCTTTTGCTCTACACCATCAGTTCCATTATGTACAATAACTGGCATGCATAGGAATAAAACATAGCGAGATTATGTAAGGAGTGCATGCACAAATCCAGAGTGATGGTAGCAAAATGTGGATAGACCCAAAACCAATGATAGCGAGCGGATAATAGCTTTAGTTAAAAATACAGATAATGGCTCCTTTAATGTTTGTTTGCACCCAACATGAAACTCATAGTAGACAGGAGATTAACCAGATAGTAGACAGATAATCCTTATTGCTGCCCCAATATGTACCCCACAACCATTTAAAAACTCAAGTTTCAGCATTAGTTTGGACCTGACTCGGAGTCTAATAGGTGAACACGACGATAATGTAGCATGTCATCATATTAAGCGATGCATAACGTAAGCAGACACGGAAGAGTGCGACCTCTCTTGCGGACCCGTGCAGTCCTCAAGGTCATCTGCTCAGTTGATGATGGTAATGTAGTTGTCGTGGCTGCCGGCGGCGGGGAAGAAGATCTGAGGCGGCAAAAGACAGTCTGGAGAGCGGATCCCTGCTGTGGTGAACCCTTCCATCGTTGGAGCAGTGATATGTCTCCAACGTATCTATAATTTTTGATTGCTCCATGCTACTTTATCTATTGTTTTGGACTACAATGGGCTTTATTTTGCACTTTTATATTACTTTTGGGACTAACCTATTAACTGGAGGCCCAGCCCGAAATTCTTGTTTTTTGCCTTTTTCGGTGTTTGAAGAAGCAGAATATCAAACGGAGTCCAAACGGAATGAAACCTTTGGAAACGTGATTTTCTCACCGAACGTGATCCAGAGACTTGGACTCACGCCAAGGAACAGAGAGGCGGTCATGAGGGTGGGGCGCCCCAGGTCGCGCCGCCTTGTGGGCCCCTCAAGCTCCACCGACGCATTCCTTCCTCCTATATATACCTACGCACTTCAAACGATCGTAGCAGAGCCAAAACCTAATTCCACCGCGCAACTTCCTGTATCCACGAGATCCCATCTTGGGGCCTGTTAGGAGCTCACGGGAGGGGGCATCCACCACGGAGGGCTTCTACATCAACACCATAGCCTCTCCGATGAAGTGTGAGTAGTTTACTTCAGGCCTTGGGTCCATAGCTAGTAGCTAGATGGCTTCTTCTCTTTTTGGATCTCAATACAATGTTCTCCCTCTCTCGTGGATATCTATTCGATGTAATCTTCTTTTTGCGGTGTGTTTGTTGAGACCGATGAATTATGGGTTTATGATCCAGCTTATCTATTAATAATATTTGAATCTTCTCTGAATTCTTTTATGTATGATTGAGTTATCTTTGCAAGTCTCTTTGAATTATCCGTTTGGTTTGGCCAACTAGATTGGTAGTTCTTGCAATGGGAGAAGTGCATGGCTTTGGGTTCAATCTTGCGGTGTCCTTACCGGATGTGAGAAAGGGATGCAAGGCACGTATTGTATTGTTGCCATCGAGGATAACAAGATGGGGTATTTATCATATTGCATGAATTTATTCCTCTACATCATGTCATCTTGCTTAAGGCGTTACTCTGTTTTAACTTAATACTCTAGATGCATCTTTGGATAGCGGTCGATGAGTGGAGTAATAGTAGTAGATGCGTAATCGTTTCGATCTACTTGTCTCGGACGTGATGCCTATATACATGATCATACCTAGATATACTCATAACTATGCTCAATCATCAATTGCTCAACAGTAATTTGTTCACCCACCGTAGAATACTTATGCTCTTGAGAGAAGCCACTAGTGAAACCTATGGCCCCCGGGTCTATTCTCATCATATCAATCTCCATCACTTTTATACTTGCTTCGTTTTACTTTGCCTTTTACTTTTCACTTTGCATCTATATACCAAAAATACCAAAAATATTATCTCTATCAGATCTCACTCTCGTAAGTGGCCGTGAAGGGATTGACAACCCCTAATCGCGTTGGTTGCGAGTAGCTATCGCTTTTGTGCTTGGTCACGAGGGACTTGTGCGTGGCCTCCTCTTTGGATTGATACCTTGGTTCTCAAAACCGAGGGAAATACGCCATCTTGTGATGCATCATCCTCTCCTCTTCGGGAAAACCAACACAAGCTCAAGACGTAGCAAGAAGGATTTACGCGCCGCTGTCGGGAGTATATGCAAAAGTCAACATATCAAGTACCCATCACAATCCCTATCTCTCGCATTACATTATTTGTCATTTGCCTCTCGTTTTCCTCTCCCCCACTTCACCCTTGCCGTTTTATTTGCCCTCTCTTTTCCAACCTCCTCCTCTCTTTTCCGTTTGCCTTCCCGTTACCATGGCTGAATCAAAAAGAACTACGGGTTTTCTCCCAAACTCTAGTGCCTTGGATAACCCCTCTATCCTCTCTAAGCTCATAAATAATGATGCTATAGAAAGACCCACTGGGGTCACTAATGAGAGCTTGAATAATTTTGATGAGGATGACTCTAGAATTTTTCGCTATTTACTTGATGAGTCTTTAAAAGATGCTTGGGATAGGTTACTTAGGATTCGGGCTAGCTATGTGCCACAATATCAAATTGAAATTTACTTAAAAAGTTTTTATGTTGGCTTGCCCGCTTCCTTCAAACAAGTTTTAGATTCCATCTTTGAAGAAGGTTTTCTTGAAGGGGATGCTATAGATACCTATGAAAGAATGAAAACTATATTTGGGCACCCCATGAATGATAAGGTTGAATCAACTACTCTCTTGTGCTTTTATCAAAATGAAATTATTAAACAGATGAAGTCTAGTTTAGAGGCAAATTTCCGTAACGTGCTTAATCATACTTCTTCCATTAATGGACATGTGCTTAACTTAAATAGAAGAATGAATGCCATAGAAAGGAGATCCTCCTCTCCGAATACCAAAGATGGCAATACCTAGATCTATCCTTGCTTTTATGCCTAGCTAGGGGCGTTAAACGATAGCGCTTGTTGGGAGACAACCCAATTTTTTTTTAGTTTTTTGTTTTTGCTTCTGTTTAGGAATAAATAATCCATTTAGCCTCTGTTTAGATGTGGTTTTATCTTTTAATTAGTGTTTGTGCCAAGTTAAACCTATTGGATCTTCTTGGATGATAGTTATTTGATCTTGCTGTAATTTCCAGAAACTTTGCACTCAGTGCCCGAATTGTTAAAAATCACCAGACCGTGATAAAATATTGATTCCAATTGCTGATGATCAATAAACAAATTTTCCAGGTCTTATAATTTTGGTAGAATTTTTTGAGTTCTAGAAGTTTGTGTTAGTTACAGATTACTACAGACCGTTCTGTTTTTGACAGATTCTGTTTTGCATGTGTTGTTTGCTTATTTTGATGAATCTATGGCTAGTAAAATAGTTTATGATCCATAGAGAAGTTGGAATACAGTAGGTTTAACACCAATATAAATAAAGAATGATTTCATTACAGTACCTTAAAGTAGTCTTTTGTTTTCTTTCTCTAACGGAGCTCACGAGATTCCTATTGAGTTTTGTGTTGTGAAGTTTTCAAGTTTTGGGTGAATTCTTTTGATGGATTATGGAACAAGGAGTGGCAAGAGCCTAAGCTTGGGGATGCCCATGGCACCCCAAGATAATCCAAGGACACCAAAAGTCAAAGCTTGGGGATGCCCGGAAGGCATCCCTCTTTAAATCCACTTCCATAGGTAATTTACTTGGAGCTATATTTTTATTCAACACAAGATATGTGTTTTGCTTGGAGCGTCTTGAATTATTTGCGTCTTTGCTTGTTAGTTTACCACAATCATCCTTGCTCTACACACCTTTTGAGAGAGCCATACATGAATTGGAATTTGATAGAATACTCTATGTGCTTCACTTATATCTTTTGAGCTTGATAGTTTTGCTCACAGTGCTTCACTTATATCTTTTGAGCGTGATAATTTTTGCTCTAGTGCTTCACTTAGATCTTTTAGAGCACGGTGGTGGATTTGTTTTAAAGAAACTTGATCTCTCATGCTTCACTTAGATTATTTTGAGAGTCGTTAATAGCATGGTAATTTGCTTAATGTTAATATACTTGGTATTCAAGATATGTGAAACTTTCTTTTGAGTCGTTGAATACTAAGATAAGTTTGATGCTTGATAATTGTTTTGAGATATGAAGATGGTGATATTAGAGTCATGCTAGTTGAGTAGTTGTGAATTCAAAGAATACTTGTGTTGAAGTTTGTGATTCCGTAGCATGCACGTATGGTGAACCGTTATGTGATGAACTTCGGAGCATGATTTATTTATTGATTGTCTTCCTTATGAGTGGCGGTCGGGGATGAGCGATGGTCTTTTCCTACCAATCTATCCCCATAGGAGCATGCGCGTAATACTTTGCTTTGATAACTTCTAGATTTTTGCAATAAGTATATGAGTTCTTTATGACTAATGTTGAGTCCATGGATTATACGCACTTTTTCCCATCCTTCCACCGTTGCTAGCCTCTCTAATACCGCACACCTTTCGCTGGTATCATACACCCACCATATACCTTCCTCAAAACAACCACCATACCTACCTATCATCGCATTTCCATAGCCATTCCGAGATATATTGCCATGCAACTTTCCACCGTTCCGTTTATTATGACATGCTCCATCATTGTCATATTGCTAGCATGATCATGTAGTTGACATCGTATTTGTGGCAAAGCCACCGTTCATAATTCTTTCATACATGTCACTCATGTTTCATTGCATATCCCGGTACACCGCTGGAGGCATTCATATAGAGTCATATTTTGTTCTAAAGTATCAAGTTGTAATTGTTGAGTTGTAAGAAAAATAAAAGTGTGATGATCATCATTATTAGAGCATTGTCCCAAGTGAGGAAAGGATGATGGAACTATGATTCCCCCACAAGTCGGGATGAGATTCCGGACGACAAAAAAAAAGAGGCCATAAAAAAAGAAAAGGCCCAAATAAAAAAAATGAGAGGAAAAGAGAGAAGGGACAATGTTACTATCCTTTTACCACACTTGTGCTTCAAAGTAGCACCATGATCTTCATGATAGAGAGTCTCCCATTTTGTCACTTTCATATACTAGTGGGAATTTTTCATTATAGAACTTGGCTTGTATATTCCAATGATGGGCTGACTCAAATGCCCTAGGTCTTCGTGAGCAAGCGAGTTGGATGCACACCCACTTAGTTTCTTTTGTTGAGATTTCATATACTTATAGCTCTAGTGCATCCGTTGCATGGCAATCCCTACTCACTCACATTGATATCTATTGATGGGCAACTCCATAGCCTGTTGATACGCCTAGTTGATGTGAGACTATCTTCCCTCTTTTTGTCTTCTCCACAACCACCGTTCTATTCCACCTATAGTGCTATATCCATGGCTCATGCTCATGTATTGTGTGAAGATTGAAAAGGTTTTGAAAATGTTAAAGTATGAAACAATTGCTTGGCTTGTCATCGGGGTTGTGCATGACTTAAATACTTTGTGTGGGGAAGATGGAGCATAGCCAGACTATATGATTTTGTAGGGATAACTTTCTTTGGCTATGTTATTTTGAGAAGACATAATTGCTTAATTAGTATGCTTGAAGTATTATTATTTTTATATCAATATGAACTTTTCTCTTGAATCTTTCGGATCTGAATATTCATACCATGATTAAGAAGATTTACATTGAAATTATGCCAAAGTATCACTCCGCATCAAAAATTCTCAGATTATAATTTACCGACTCGAGGACGAGCAGGAATTACGCTTGGGGAGGCCCGATACGTCTCCAACATATCTAACATTTTTGATTGCTCCATTCTACTTTATCTATTGTTTTGGACTATAATGGGCTTTATTTTCCACTTTTATATTACTTTTGGGACTAACCTATTAACCAGAGGCCCAACCCAGAATTGCTATTTTTTGCCTTTTTCAGTGTCTCGAAGAAACAGAATATCAAACGGAGTCCAAACGGAATGAAACCTTTGGAAACGTGATTTTCTCACTAAACGTGATCCAGGAGACTTGGACCCTACGCCGAGGAACCAGAGAGGCGGTCATGAGGGTGGGGGCGCGCCCCCCCCCTAGGGCGCGCCCCCTGCCTCGTGGGCCCCTCGAAGCTCCACCGACGTACTCCTTCCTCCTATATATACCTACGTACCCCCAAACGATCAGAACAGGAGCCAAAAACCTAATTCCACCGCCGCAACTTCCTGTATCCACGAGATCCCATCTTGGGGCCTGTTTAGGAGCTCCACCGGAGGGGGCATCCACCACGGAGGGCTTCTACATCAACACCATAGCCTCTCCGATGAAGTGTGAGTAGTTTACTTCAGACCTTCGGGTCCATAGCTAGTAGCTAGATGGCTTCTTCTCTCTTTTGGATCTCAATACAATGTTCTCCCCTCTCTCGTGGAGATCTATTCGATGTAATCTTCTTTTTGCGGTGTGTTTGTTGAGACCAATGAATTGTGGGTTTATGATCCAGCTTATCTATTAATAATATTTGAATCTTCTCTGAATTCTTTTATGTATGATTGAGTTATCTTTGCAAGTCTCTTCGAATTATCCGTTTGGTTTGGCCAACTAGATTGGTAGTTCTTGCAATGGGAGAAGTGCATGGCTTTGGGTTCAATCTTGCGGTGTCCTTACCAAAGGATGAGAAAGGGTTGCAAGGCACGTATTGTATTGTTGCCATCGAGGATAACAAGATGGGGTATTTATCATATTGCATGAATTTATTCCTCTACATCATGTCATCTTGCTTAAGGCGTTACTACTGTTTTAACTTAATACTCTAGATGCATCTTTGGATAGCGGTCAATGAGTGGAGTAATAGTAGAAGAAGCAGAATCGTTTCGATCTACTTGTCTCGGACGTGATGCCTATATACATGATCATACCTAGATATACTCATAACTATGCTCAATTCTGTCAATTGCTCAACAGTAATTTGTTGAACCACCGTAGAATACTCACGCTCTTGAGAGAAGCCACTAGTGAAACCTATGGCCCCCGGGTCTATTCTCATCATATCAATCTCCATCACTTTTATACTTGCTTCGTTTTACTTTGCTTTTTACTTTTCACTTTGCATCTATATACCAAAAATACCAAAAATATTATCTCTATCAGATCTCACTCTCGTAAGTGACCGTGAAGGGATTGACAACCCCTAATCGCGTTGGTTGCGAGTAGCTATCGCTTTGTGCAGTGCACGAGGGACTTGTGCGTGGCCTCCTACTGGATTGATACCTTGGTTCTCAAAAACTGAGGGAAATACTTACGCTTCTCTGCTACATCATCCTCTCCTCTTCGGGGAAAACCAATGCAAGCTCAAGACGTAGCAAGCAGCTGAGCTGGGGTGGAACACAGCGCCGCAGGAGCAGGACAAACCACACAAGGTTTTCTTTGACACATATCTGTAACAGAAGTAATTGAGTAATGGCTTGTTTGAATTTGAGGATTCTAACAATGCAGGGATAGGAAATAGACAGGAATAGGATAGGAATGCACGTGCAAAACAGAGAATTTAAAAACACAGGATTTCTGCCAATCTGGGTGTTTGATTCACAACAATTGGAAGATCACAGGATGCAAAAAAGCATGGTGAGATTAAGTCAAACCACAAGAAAATCTATGGTTATAATGCTATTATGCCACTATCTCTTAGTCTTGTGCTTGATGAATAGGAATATGAAAAAGAGGAGAAGTGGAAATTAGAATTCCTACGGTTTTTCTTTCAAGGAGACACTAAAGGAACAAATCCTACAGTTTTCTTTTGCTCCATTCCTTTGCACCAAATTCATGAAAAGTAGTACCATAGGAAACTTTCCAATTCCTATGTTTTTCATTCACTTTTCCTTTCAAGCTTTTGGCGATTCTAGTAGGCAGGCTTGAGCAAGGAAAATTATACACTAAAAAATGTTTTTGTGCTACTTCTATTTCTTTGGACCCAGGACACTGCCATACTAGCTCAACTCCCAGGCCCATCGACAAATGCACAGCTCAAACACGCAAAGATAAATAATGATGGCGTTCAAGAGAGTCCATCACGGATAGCTAAGTTGCTTGGTACCTCACTGCTTGTAACGCCCTCGATGCGGCTATATCTCCCACGTGTCGAGGCACGACTTAGAGGCATAACCGCATTGAAAGCAATGTCGCAAGTGAGGTAATCTTCACACAACCCATGTAATAAATAGGGAAAGAGATACATAGTTGGCTTACGATCGCCACTTCACACAAAGACATAATTAAACATCCATCAATCAGAGTACACTCAAGGTCCGACTACGGAACCAAAATAAAAGAAGATACCCCAAATGCTACAGATCCCGAATCGTCCCAACTGGGCACCACTCACGATCATCAGGAAAAAGACACATAGTAACGACCACGTTCCTCGTCGAACTCCCACTTGAGTTCGGTTGCGTCACCTGCACTGGCATTGTCGGAACCTGCAACTGTTTTGGAAGTATCTGTGAGTCACGGGGACTCAGCAATCTCACACCCGCGAGATCAAGACTATTTAAGCTTATAGGAAGGACTGAGTAATAAAGTGGAGCTGCTGCAAGCGACTAGCATATATGGTGGCTATTTCGCAAAAGAGAGCGAAGAGGAGCAAAGCACGGTCGTGAAGCTAATAGCGATCAAGAAGTGATCTGAACTACTTACGTCGGACATAACTCCAACACCGTGTTCACTTCCGGACTCCGAGAAGAGACCATCACAGTTACACACGCTGTTGAGGTGTATTTTAATTGAGGTCAACTTCGGGTTTTCTACAACCGGACATTAACAAATTCCCATCTGCCTCATAACCGCGGGCACGGCTTTGAAAGATATTACCTGCAGGGGTGTCCCAACTTAGCCCATTATAAGCTCTCACGGTCAACGAAGGATATTCCTTCTACCGGAAGACCCGATCAATCTCGGAATCCCGGACTACAAGACATTTCGACAAAGCAATAAAACAAGACCAAAGAAAGCCTCCCGATTGTGCCGACAAATCCCGATAGGAGCTGCACATATCTCGTTCTCGTGGCACATCCGGATAGGTCAGTTACGAGTAAAACCAGGACCTCGAGTTGCCCGTGGTGGCCCATGATCTGCCCGGTTCGGGCCGGCACTCGAAGGAGCACTGGTCCGGGGAGTTAAAATAAAGATGACCCTCGGGCTCGCGAAAACCCGGGGAAAAAGGCTTAGGTGGCAAATGGTAAAACCAAAGTTGGGCCTTCTTTGGAGGAGTCTTATTCAAAGCGAACTGTCAAGGGGTCCCATAAATCACCCAACCGTGTAAGGAACGCGAAATCAAGGAACATAACACCGGTATGACGGAAACTAGGGTGGCAAGAGTGGAACAAAACACGGGCATAAGGCCGAGCCTTCCACCCTTTACCAAGTATATAGATGTATTAATTATAGCAGATATATATTGTGATATCCCCAACAAGTAAACATGTTCCGATAAGGAACAACATCTCCATGTTCCAACAAGGAACAAACTTCAACTTCACCCGCAACTAGCAACGCTATAAGAGGGGCTGAGCAAAGCGGTAACATAGCCAATCAACGGTTTGCTAGGAAAGGATGGTTAGGGGCTGACATGGCAATATGGGTGGCAGGATATAGTAAGTGGTAGGCATGGCAGCATAGGCATAGCAAAAGAGCGAGCATCTAGCATAGCAAAGATAGAAATGATTTCGAGGGTATGGTCATCTTGCACGCAATGTTCTCGAGTTGTCGAAAGCTTGATCCTCGTAAGCGTTCTCAACAGGTTCCTCGTTCACGTACTCATCTCGGCTCTACCCAAAGCAACAACACAAACAAAGGAACCACAATAAATCACGGTGCAATGCACAATCAACATGATGCAAAACATGGCATGATATGCGGGATGTGATATGCAATGCGTAATATGCGCTCCGGAAGGAAAATGATGAACCAGGCATCAACTTGGCAAACCAAGTATGCCACTGGAAAGATGAGATGATTTCGGTTGAAATCGATATAAAGATCACCGGAATCGGATGCACGGTTTGCAAATGACAAGCAAAACAAGAATGGCACAAATCTGCCATTAACAGCATGATGCCACTTAGCAAGCAACAATAAATTAAGCTACTGCACCCAAACGTATCAACAAAGTATATGGCAGTGATCTACACAAGATGCTTAACAAAACATGAGCACTGAGCTTCGGCTAAAACACATCATAACAGGTTCAAACAAGCATGGCAAAAGTGCACAAAATATCGATTTGGACATGGCAAAAACAGCATCAGGTTGCAATGTTCAGAGCAAGAAAACTACCTGCTACAGGAACTTAAAATAGCAAAACAAGGCATGGCATGAATCTACTCAAAGCATAGATCAAAAGTCCCTTACTGACCACAAGAAAATATAGTAACACCCATGTCAATATTGAAAGTTCCGTTAACAGATTCAGCAACATGGCATGTTAAAAACTGATAACAAGTAGGCATGTTTACAAGCTCAATGCACTCACTACAGAGCCTTAAAAGATAAACTAAGCATACATACATCAAGAAGACATGGCATAGAAGACATTCATGGCAAGAACAATAACATAGCATACATGGATCAACCACAACAACCTTGGCAAAATTGAATAACATGTAAACAATCTGCCAGGAAACATTTTATAGCAAAAGTAGAGCTCGATTGACTCAAGCTATGACACTCCATAATTGCAAAAAAAGGCATGGATGGATATAGCAAGACATGTTTAACAAAACATCCTTACTGAAGTATCTCAAAATATGCATGGATCTCTCGGTAGCATCAAGTTAACATGGCATCAAAATATCAGCAAAACAGAGCTGAAAACAGCAACATCAGGACACCTACTTTGCATGCTTGTGCTAGTCACCACATAGATCACAAAAATACATGGAATACACCCCTGGAAAGATGGCATGACATATTACAAAACACATGTAGGACTCCAATTCATAGGGTGCACACATCAATCATGGAAAAAATAACAAAAGTGCAAGTTCTGTTAAGAAACAGAAACTAACATCACATAGCACACTTCCAACAGCATTTCGGGCATCAAGATGAGCTCAAATGAAAATGATGCAATGAGATGGAATGATCTACTATTCGAGTCGAACATTTTGACATATTATACGCACAAAATGGATCTACAGATGCAAAGTTACAGCACGTTGAAAATGCAACAAAAACAATAATATGGAAAAGACTTAAAGAAAAAAAATGGAGGGGGAAGAGAGAGGTCAACGGCTCGCTTCCCGAGGCCGGATCGGGATCGGGTCTCGAGTGCTGAGCTAGGTCGGCCGGGAGGAGGAGGCCACATGAGGGGCGGTGGCCGGCAGCGGAGGCGGGGCGGCCCATGAGGAGCGGGCGGCGGCTGTGGCCCGGCGGCAGCCATGCATGGCAGCGGGCGGTGGTGGGCGGCTCAGATCGGGCGGGCGGGCCTCGGGCCCCGACGGGCTGGCCGCGGGCGGTGCCACGTGGCAGCCCGGTTGGCGGCGGTGAGACGCGTCCGGCCGGGCGTGGATACGTCCGCCAGCGTAGGGAAATTTTAGGGTTTCGGGAGGAAGACCCGGATTTGGAGGGTTTGCTTAAATAGGCATAGAGGGAGCTAGGAGGGTCCAAATGAGGTGTAGTTTTCGCCCACGATCGTGATCGAACGACGGAGAGCATGGAAGTGACTTAGATGGGTTATTGGGCTGTTTTGGAGGGTGTTGGGCTGCACCTTAAAAGAGGCCTTTGCGAGAAGCGGTTAACCGTTGGAGTACCAAACGAGCTCCAAATGACCAAACTTGACCGGTGGTCTACGGTGGTATACCAAGGCCACTAGACAAACCTCGGTCTATTCCGAGAAGGTTTAGTACCCTTTACGGAAAAAAAAGCGTAAAAGGGACCGCGGAGAGATAGGAGTGCCGGATTGCAAAAGCGGACAACGGGAAAAATGCTCGGAATCATGAGACGAACACGTATGCAAATGCGATGCACATGATGACATGATAAAATGCATGACATGGACAAAATGCAAAAAGAATAAAACCCAACCACGGAGGGAATATCATATCACAATGCCGAAAATGGCAAGAGTTGGAGTTACAAATGTGGAAAGTTACTTCCGGGGTGTTACACTGCTTGTCATATAGTAGGAGAAAATAATCGTATTTGCCGTTACTATGAGTGCTCAGTGGACAATATATATAACATGTAGAGTAAAAAAGAGATGCAACAAGTGTACAACCTCTTTGGCGAAGCCATGTCGATCTCAGCGTGATTGGGTTGGCCGGTGAGGATGCTCCGGCTGACTTTCTTTGTCGGAGGAGGGAAGAAGATCTTAGGCGTCTGGAGATAGAGGCCGAGGTACTGCTCCGCTGTGATGGAGGGTTTCGTCGTTGGAGCAGCTCCGGTGAGTTGTACAACGCTGAGGCTGAAGCAAGACAAGAGAGACAACGAACAACGTTAACCTGAGTGGAATTCTAATAGCATCTCCAATACATGACATAAATTACATAACCAAAAAGTGCTAGATGTAAAATACATCAGCCGCTCATCTCTGAACTTAAGCGTCGGCTGAACCTAACTATCGAAACTGAATTTCTTTGTCGAAACTGAATTTTGTTGTCGGCCAGGCAGCACTAGCAAGGTGAGGCTACACGTCGGTCGACTGACTTTTTCATCTCTGGTCAGTCGATTTTGCAGCCGTTGGATACGAAATCAAGGGCCTGTGGTTCATCTTCAACCTCCACCCCCCTGAGCCGCCAGCCACCACCGGCCAAACAGCAGCCCCTCGCCGCCCCGCCCGCCCCGAAAACACTCCCCACCGCCGGTCCGCCGCCACCCCGGCCATCCCTCTAGGCCCACCCGTGCCAAGCTTTTTCTCCAGCGATCCCCACGCCACCGCCCCGCCACCGCCCCGCCACCGCCGGCGACCACCGCCCCATCCTGAACCCTAAGATAGATAGTGGGGTACCTCTCCGTGAGCCCCCTCCCGCTGGGCTGGTTCTTCCTTCACCGGTGAGCCCACCCATTGAAATTCGGTGACCCAAAAGTCAATTCAGTCGGTGAAGGGTAGCCAAATCGGAGCAACATCGCAAGCAAGAGCAAGAGCGAGAGCGATGCGCGAGCAAGAGCAATAGCAAGAGCGAGACTGTGCAGGGGACCGAGAGCAAGAGCAGAAAGCAGCCATGAAAGCAAGAGCTAAAGCAGCAGCAGCTCCTCGATGTGGACGTCGCCCGCCCGAGGGAGCGGCCGTGGAGGAAGTGGCCGACGACACCGCCGTGGATGGAGCTGCCCGTGTCGGCTCGGGACCGGTACTGGCAAGACCGTGAGATCGAATCAAGAAGAAAATGTGGCGATTAGTGTACAACCTCTTTGGTGGCGCCGATTAGGCCGCAGCTTCATCCGAGGAAACAGTGATGATGATGCTCTTCCGGTGGTGCAGGTGAAGACGGCGGTGTGGGAATGGAGGTGGCGCGAAAGACAAGGGGAACGTCGGGGCAGCTCCTTGGAGGTGGAGGACAGGGTGGCTGAACCGGCGGGATGATGAGATCGATGACGGATCCTCATCCGGTACGGTGGATGAGGGACGTCGAGGTGTTGCTGTGGACGACGTCGTTGGGGAAGACGCTCCGGCTGGGTGGCGGACGGAGCAGGGTGTGGGGTTTCGTTGCGGGTTTTCACGGCCTCGGTGTATGAATGGGTGGGCGGATTGGATGGCAGTGGGGAACCATGGCTTAGAGACGCGCTTGTCCGAAATATGGGGTAAGTTACGAAAGTACCCCCACCGATTTGAGGCGGTTCTTTCAGTTCAGAGGTACCATGGGCATTTCGCGTGTAGGGATTTCACAGGAGGTGGGAGTTTTTGGCGTTGTAGTTCGGAATAGCAAGGCGCGGGTTGAGATGGAGGGAGTTGGCCGAACAACGAGACAAAGATATATTTTAAATATTTCAGGCTAACAAGGCGGCGGGTTGAAGAGGTGGGAGTTTTAGCAGCATGATGAGCGAAACGCTTAGCTTCAATTTTCGGCATAACAAGGCGGCTTGAAATTTCAGAAGAACAAGCTTAACGTGTACCAAAAAAAGACAATTTGCACCTCAACATGCACAACACACACACAAACACCATTTAGACTAGAGTAAGGTACACGTGCATTGCACGCATGAGATTTGGCAACCAAATTATGAATAAATACCACATTATAGCATGCAAGCTTTGAGTCATATATGCATGATGTAGATGTTCGTTTAATTCTTATAGTTCATTTCATTCAAAATCATCTAGTTTTTATAAGAAATCTAATCTATTTTAAGATTCATGGAATTGTGCATTGTAAGACATAAAGTAAAAAACAAATAATGGCAAATCATGTAGAAAAACATTTGGGCAATTCTGATATGGAAGATTCTAGAACAAATAAGAAGTGCTTGTGTTTCGATGTTTGTGCATTATGCTCAAGTTCAACCATGGAGTCTTCTAGATTATACATGTGGCAAAATCTGGTGGAATCTAGATGATATCCAACGGCCAATAGTGCTCAAATTTGCCATCTTTGGACCATCGGATTCGCCTCATCCAACGACCATCTTTCAAAGTTAAAGTTACCCGCACACAATATAAATATATAACATATATATATATATATATATATATATATATATATATATATAGGGGTATAGATATAGATATGTGATGCGAAAGCCGCCCATCATCTCCAATTAGAATAGTGTGTCCATGCACGGATGCGACATGGGCAAATGATGTCTGCCATCGGTATCTCAAATTCAAATCGGTCTGACCTTGTTCAATGTGTATACATTACAACATGCTCGTTTCCAAACCACACCGCGCAGATCTTCGTTATATTCATGCATGCATGAGTTTCAAACATCAGGATCTCTTTTTCAAATATTTGAATTCAACTTTACATTGATTATGACCTCACTTATTCTTTTACACCCACACAATAGTCTTCTCTTTATAATTGTACCACTAACTTTCTCTCGTGCATGCATGCACACACACTACCGATCGGCATTATCCATCATGACGCATGCAATCTTTTTCTTTAGGTCGGTCTCCCATGAAGGCACACACCCACACATCCCCTCTCCATCATATCGGGCATTCTTTATCTCTCACGCGTGCATGCAAAGCGATCGATGTTCCTCTATGTATGTGTGTATATAGCTAGGTCTTTCATAGTTTTCCACACAAACCGATCAATCGATATATCCGTGAGGTCTCACCCTCTTTCCCACGTCCACATCGATCAATCTATACCTCTCTATATAGGATTAACATATATAGCTAATACACCCACATTAATTATATATCCAACTTCCCTCTCTCATCATCCATGCCTTCCGCTTCATCTCTCAGATGCGTGCACAATGGCGAAAGACAGAGGCAGTAAGGGCCCCCCCCTAACATCACTATATATCGAGGCTAATATGAATGTGATCATTAGACAATTGCTGCTAAAAAAGGTCTAATTTCATGAATTGACCCTCCTCGTAAAGGATTAGCAATGCTTGGCCCCCTAGCTCATTTATTTTTCATGGCTCTGCCACTGCGTGCAACAGCGCATGTGTTCGCCCCCTCTCTCTAAATATCGATCTTGCACTTGTGCATTCCTTCATAGTCTCCCTCCACTCGGCCCCTCGCACCATCTTATAGCCCCCACCGGATTTTGCCACATGTACAATCTAGCAGACTCCATGGTTGAACTTAAGCATAATGCACAACCTCAAAACAACAGTGGTTCTCTTTTGTTCTAGAATCTTCCGTATCATAACTGCCCAAACTTTTTTTCTAGTTGAATTGCCATTATTTGTTTTTACTTTATGCTTTACAACGCACAATTCCATGAATCATAAAATAGATTAAGGGCTTCTTTGATTCAAAGGATTCTCAAAGGAATTTTGGAGGATTCTAATCATTAGGAATTTTTTCCTATCTTGGTTGTTTGATTCGTAGGATTGTAAACCATAGGAATTTTTCCATATGATTCATTTGCACTAGATTTCATAGGAAACATTCCATCCACTCAAACCTCCTTGAAAGAATTCTGCGTTTTTTCTATGCACAATCAAACACTCATACAATCCTGTAGGATTCAAGACGACATTCCACTATAATCCCATATTTTTCCTATTCACACGTTCTTAGCTTTTTTATAAAAACTAATTGATTTTGAATGAGATGAACTATAAGAATTAAACGAAGGGCTACATCACGCATATATGACTCAGAGCTTACATGCTATAATGTGGTATTTATTCATAATTTGGTTGCAAAATCTGATGCGTGCAATGCACGTGTACCTTACTAGTACTTCGAGTATGTGCAAAACACGTAAATTAGAATACCAATGGCACGCTACACGGTGTCTCTCTTACAGTTCATGAAGCCACATGGCACATGTGGAGGCGTTGTCGCGACCTCCTTGCGTGGATTGATCACGATGACGTCTTCTGGTTCGGAAGAATGTACTCGTCCTCCCCGAGCCATCTTTGGCGGTACATGCACGAAGCGAAGATATGCACGCACGCCACACATGCACTCATTCCCTCGCACGCACACGCGGGTACACGGGCGGACGCAATTTTGTACCAAGATCCACCCCATGTGATAATTTGATGCGTGTAAAGTTGTTCACTTCATTGATGGTCAATTAATACAGCGCATGCAAATTGAGTGGACGTGAGGCGGAAGAAAGACATTATTACTCCATTGCGCGCATGCGAGTAGTTAAATCGTGGGTTGCTAGTAGTACTTCCATTGGTCTCCTTCGTATTTTGTGCCAATTTTTGACTGTAACATAATATTTACGCATTTGAGCAGTGTAGTACTTGAAATTTATGTTCCGCTAAACTCATCGGGAGCCATTTCGGGCCTCGAAACCAAAACCATCAATTAATCTTTACCTTGTTCCAATCACATTCGAAAGCCTGCTCACACCTACTAGTACGTACCAAACCTGAACGTGTTCCCACTATGCAGGTATTAATACTACTAGTGCTAGTACTTGGGTTATAAAAAGGGGAACTACCTAACCGAAAATTACTCTACCTTTCCTCCTCATAAGTGCTTCTTCTTAGTAAAATGCGTTGCCATGGCCGGTGAGCAGAGCTCTAGGTCGAGAACTACTCGTAATAAGGGAGCGGCAACCAAGGCTACGAAAAAAGAGGCTCGCCGCCACAGAGACCTCGAAAGATATCTCACAGAAGCGATGGCTCCTGTGAGGCGCCCTAGTCATGAGGCGAACATGCCGGGCTGGCGGAGCTGGAGTCGTTATCCCTCGACGGCATGCCCGATCAGCTCAATAAGCACCTCAATAAGCAGAAGGAGTTCATTCAAGGCTTGACGGAGTTGCTGAAGGAGAGACTCGACGACATGCCCGCTGAGCTCAATCAACAGGGGGAGTTGACCGCCGGCTTGGTGATCGCTTGAAGAAGAGCATTGCCTCGGAGAAGAAGGCGACTAAGCGAAATCCTGCGACTTCAGGAGGACAAGGCGAAGCTACGCCACGAGATCGACTGTTGAAGGAGAAGAACGCCCGGTGGAAGAAGCTGCATGAGAATAGTAGTTCCTCGATGAAGATGCTGCAGGACCCTCGTCATGGAGCGAAGGAGGAGTTGGCGAAGCTCCGCGCCGAGCACCCGGCTGCTGTCAAAGGTGCGTAATGCGGCCGTGGAGCAGATGATGAAGGCTCGTGGTCGAGAAATCGCGTCATGGACATAATGAAGAAGATGGCGGAGGAGACGCGCAAGGAGATGGAGGTCGTGGAGGCGATGAAGAAGCAGTTACGACTCCGCGGAGAATTAGATCATTTGGGGTGATAATCTTCCTTCTTCTTTTGCTGTTGTGTTTCATCTTTTGCTTCGTTTGTTTCGCCGCACGTGTCACGTTCTCTGCGAGGCATGAATAGAACAATGATTTTTGTTTTTTGAGGGAATGAATAGAACAATGCTAACAATGAGATGACTAGCAAATTAGATCATTTTTTATCGCCATATGGCACTAGGCTGCCGTGTTTCGTGCTCCTCCGTCGCAGTACTACTCCAGTGGAAAACTTGAGTATACCGCACGGTTCTTTGCTCCTCCTCGATCAGGTCGTCGGCACATTTATACGAGCAGTCAAATCACAAGGCCCCGCCTTCCAGCAGTAATGAGCCGTCAAATCAGAAAGGCCCTCGCCTCTCGTGAAACCGACCAAGCTAGACTGCCCCACCCTCTAGCCTTTTAAAAAGTGTATACTTTTGTACAACAGTAGTATCGATGGATTGCGCCATGGTGCAAAACTTGAAATAAAAAAAAAGGCGGTACTACCTCCGTCCGGGTTTATTGGTCCCCATTATATTTCGTGCCAAATTTTGACCATAGATTAAACTAACAAAATGTCTACGCATGTCACCAAACATTATATTTTTGAAAACTATGTTCAAGTACTGAATCCAATGAGATAATTTTTCTTGACATGCATTAACATTTTGTTAGTTAAATTTTAGTCAAAATTTGACACAAACTTCTAAAGGGACCTATAAACCAGGATGGAGGTAGTACATATAGAGAGCGCTAAATGCCAAATTATGCATATAGTACTATTAAAAAGGCTAGTCACAATAATGGTGTCCAGCACAACCCACCCCTCAAATAAAACTAAGCACCATGGAATTCTTTGACAAAACTAAGCACCCTGAAATTCTTTGACAACTAAACTGCTGGCTATATGATGTTGGCCATATATATTGTACGTATATAATGTGAAGAAACGAGTGGTAGTACTATACCAACTAAAAGATGAAATGTAAGAAATACTATTATGTACGTACTGAAGAGTTAAAGTAACAAGAAGAAACATAACATAGATCTGCTGGGAGCTCAGCACAACACGCCCCTCAAATTAAACTAAGCACACCTGAAATTAAACTATGCAACTAATCTGGTAGACACTGCATTAGAAGTTTAGAACCGCCATGAGCAACAACACTGCCACCTTACTCGGAGTCCTCGTCCACGTCCTCGACTTCGTCCTTGTCCCTCTTCCTCTTGGCCGATACTTCTTTGCTTGAACCGCCAACTTGGCTGTTGCTCTTCATCCAACCCTTGTAGATATTGAAACAAAGGTAGCCATCCATTGCAGCGTCTTGGATGTGGTCTATATCTAGTACATTCCGCTGCCATGCATGACGATGAAAGCGATGTATGGAGGTTTCTCCGGTTTACGTCTGAAGGATGAACCATGGCTCCTGCCAGGGTTAGCATTGAAGGCTGACGAGAGGACACCAGCCGATTCTTTTGGAGGTCGAAGGTGTTGCCTACAACGAGGCCTATCCGACGCAGGACTTGTTTGTCGTTACCAAAGTCTATAGGAACGAATTTGACTAGGTTGCTCTCGAGGAAGTCCTTAAAATCCTGGCACTCAAAGTCGGCATGGCATATGTGGTAGACCAAGCATAAGTCATGCACGCAAACCTGGATCACGGCGAGCTTCTTCCTCTCTTCGTCCTTTAGATCCTTCTCTCGTCCCACGCATCGTGGTGTACTCAACATCTAGCCCAGCGACCCACTCATCATCCGAGTCTTTGAATATGCGTCAAGCGAGAAAGGCATCCTTTCACCGTCGCGGAAGTACGGGTGTAGATGACGTCGAACTCATCGCTAGTGATGGTTCTAACCTTGTACTCACCGGCGATCGCGGAGATTTGGGGCGCCATGGATTTGGGAGGAGGGTTAGGATTAGTGGAACTGCTGTAATGTGAATGGACGGGACGACTAGGAGCGAACAGCCGTAGTATTAAAGGACGTGCGGGGGCGAGTAGGAGCGAAATGCCGGCGTCTTGACGGCAGTGGTAGTGGCTTTCCATTCTCCCATGATACGGGCTTCCGAGAGCCCTTGGATCTGAGAACGAACGGTTGCATGGCGTGATTCTAGACCTATGGGTGAATATCCTATCCTGGAGGGTTATTCTGCAAATTTTCAGCAACTTAGCATGCGACCGTTTGATCTCAGATCCAAGGGCTGCCAGCAGCCCGTATCATGGTCACGCCTACCACGACCGTCGCGTCGCTCGCGCGGTCGCGCCCTTGGAGATTTAACACGGTGCGTTAGGCTATCTGATGTTGGCATGTCATACATAGTCATCACTTAGTCACTCATACTACAACAAGGTTGGCTATAAGGTTGGCTATAAGTGTATTTTTTTTACTCCTCTCTATCTCTTTCTTCGTACTCCCTCCGTCCCATAATATAAGAACGTTTTTGACACTAGTGTAGTGTCAAAAACGTTCTTATAATGGGACATAGAAATACTAGTATTTATTGCATTTGCCAAGGAGTGACCTCTTCCAATGAAATGGTGTTGCTAAGTTTGCTTCATTTAATTAGCTATAGACTCAAAATTGTCTTTTCACCTAGGTACAGCGCTTAGCACCGCTTTCTTCCTTGGGTCACCAAACTAGTCTCTCTCTTCTTGATTAACTTGCCACATCCGACTTTATGCCTATGTGGCAAGCTTAAGCACCTGTAGGAGCAAGTAAGTACAATAGTGCGCTTTACATGGCATTTTTGCATACGTGGAGGAAAGAGAGGCAAGGAAAAGTGGAGAAGTGGGCTCTTATGCAAGAGCCAGCCTCTACTACATGGTGGAGCATTGGGAGAGGCACCTGTATGGAGGTGGTCAGAATCGGGAGACTCACGCCGGTCGTAGCACATGATTAAAATGATAATGGCAAGTCAAATCATGGGGCCCCACATCCCAAAGAAGTAACTTCATTGTCAAATCACACATCCCTACGTTTACAGCAGCCTACTCCCTCGTCTTCTCGTGTCTCTGTCGACCCGACTAGGCAGAACTGTCCCGCCGCCTACCGGGCAGGAAAAGCCCCGCCCTTGACTTTTAAATAGTATACAATATACTAATTTTGTACCCATGGATTGCGCCCGCGCCATGGAGCAAAGCGTCTAGAAAACGGCGGTACACATGTACGGAGTATACAGCAGACTGTCGGCGTTCGCGTCGCACCCCGCACGGTCGGTCGGTGCAGCACGCTGCTCTCCGAATGGAACGCGCGTCATATTGCGTTCGCACACACATGTGGGATGGCAATTGAGAACCGACCATAGGCAAACTCCCCGGCCCCACAAGTCGGGTGACTTAATAGAAGAGGGAGATGAGCGATAGTACTAAAGTAGTGTTGTACTACGTTGGTGCCTGGACGATCCCTGCAAGACACGGAAGATCAGTTCGTCCATGCATGTGACCAGACTCCAGCAGACACGCCTGGATTGGCTATCGTCTACATATCGTGCAAGCTGTGTTGTACATGGCTGTAGTTGTGGTGAGAAATCTAAAAAAAGGTTTCTTGTCATCTCGCAAAATTAGGTGTCATGTGCTTCGGATCACTGCGAGGGTTAAACAGCGACAACTGAGTTGGGCTAGTCATTGGGGGCACATGCACGAACAGTGACTACTCGGCTGCCATCTAGGTCAAGCCGGCTATGTTAATTAGGACATCTATCGGCGGACCCCTTTTCTACGAGTTTATCTTTATTTTGAGCTTTGTTCCTCGTCTAGTTTGTCCATCGGGATTCATGTTATCTCCTTTGGGCAGTGAGGTTATGATTTCTTGTCATGTGGCATTTTTTCGTGTTATATATTATAATTGGTAGCGCTTCAGATCAAAATAGCGACAAGCTGCGCCTCAAGACCACGTGCATGAAGACTTCCCAGTCATTGTGAGGTCAAGCGTGCTCCGGTAGACAAAACAAAACTAAGTACTACTCCTCTATATAGGCAGGAGCCTCCGCGCTTGCTTGCTAGTGTTGCTCTCTTCACACTGTCTCGGCCTCTCCAGATCTAAACACGACAGCGGTTGCCAAACTCTCTCTCTCTCTCTCTCTGCTCACTGCTGGTCACAGATCCGGCCAGATCCTCTCCACCGGGGAAGGTGAGAAGGTGCAACGTTCACACGGTCGTCCTCGGCGACGGCTCTTACCTGCTTGTTAGGCGGCGTCCGATCAGCCTGCCTTGCCGTTCTCTCCCAAGCACCACTGGCGAGGGAGGGCCTCCGACCCCTTCTTCCTTGCTGCCGTATTATGGACAGATCCGGCCTCCCGCCGCCCACCTAGCGACATCCCGGCGACCATCAGGTATAACTTCCTTCAAAACCGGCCTTGCTCTACTTCCCGAGCTCCTGACATTGCTGCATTTGTAACTTTTACTATTTCTCAGGCCCCCTCGTAGATAGGATCGATCGGCTGTTCGAAAACCACCTAATTTTTTTTACGTTTAAGAGGTAAAACTAGTTCATGCACTCAAATCTAGTACTACTTGGTTCAAACAGGGAAGAAAGGGGGTGGGGGTGGGGAGGATTTGTTACTGAATCTAGGACTTGGTCGAAAGAGGAAATAATGGGGGCGAAAAGTAGCAGAGGGCTATCCAAGCTGGTCTCTAGGCCTAATAGGGAAATAAAGGGAAAGCAGTACAAACTCAATATAAACCGATCTATTGGTTGAAAAGGAAAGAAAGTGGGGACTGGGGGACAAGTCAACAGAGTAAGTCCAGCACTAGATTTGCTAGCCTCACACAGTATAAGGTGGCTACACCAAACAAAAATGGGACCAACCCGGATATCCTGTTACGATGTTTGTTGCCCCGAGCCACTCTTATGTAATGCCACCGGTAAAATGTAGCGATCACCTTTGTTAAAAGTAAGGACACGTTAAACCAATGTTGTTTTCAATGTAATGCCTCCATTAATATGAATCAATGGCACTTCTTTACATGTCCTGCTAAAATTTCCCATTAAGATAAGTTGGTTCTTTTTGTTAGAAATGCAACTGTCCTGGTCCGCCTACTCTCCCGTGCCCAAAGTAATGTCATATTTAACGGTTGTCATAGTTAATCCTAATGCCCACACAGATATCTAGCAATGCCACTGCTTTAGAAATTGCTACTGTCCTTGTAGGATTGCCATTCAGATAAGGAACATGCTTCTTTTCATTTGATGCATGTTTCATCACTTGTCAGTCACCCTCCTTTCCACCTTTTTTGTGCAAACAAAGATATACATTTCACGCTCGATCTTAGTTGAACTGCACAAATGATATGCAAATTATAGTTGAGCATTCGGGAGCTTCACAACCAACCTTGATGTTGCTCAATTTTATTGCGACTAATGAAGAAGAAGCTCTGCGGGTTTCGTTTACGATGGAAATGGAACCGGGCTGGAGCCCTTTTCTTAAAAAATTGAAGAAGAAGCTGCTAGCTCATGGGACATTGCTTCATTTTAGGTGAAGCGCACCAAAATGCCCCATGAATTGAATCATCCATGTTGGTGAATGAAAGAGCGGCTTCAAAGATCCCAGCCTAAGCACCCCGCCTCCATCCTTGCGACGCACGGTACACCTCGTTTGCCACCTGCTCGACCCTAGTGTCACGATAAAATGAAGTAATATCTGATTAAAATAGAGCGAGTGTCATCTCTATCATTTCATTTCCAATGTAGATAAAGAAAGTGCTTCTCTTTGTTAAAGTATGTTTCATCAACTAGTCCCATTGTTAATGTTTAAGCGTTTACGCAAACCGGGATGCTTAATTTTAGTTGATATGTACAAAAATAGAGATTTGAATGTCTCAAGGCGCCTCCTTGTACTCTTGATGTACACCGATGTTCATCCTTTGGCGGAAAGGTGTATCTCTGGGAGACTTGGGACGATGTCCAAGATGAGGCGTCCGCAGGCCCATCTCGCCTTGCAAAGATGACATACTATGATACTATCGCAATATTTTCTTCTATTTATTTTGTGTGTTTCATCAACTAGTGCCACTATAATGTAATCATGCTTTTTCATTATACGTGCAAACAGGGTTATTCAGCTGCATTTTGGTGGAACTGCACAAATGTACGTATGGAACCGGCATATATGCAGAGTGCGAGGTGTGCCAAGTAAAAATTACCGACACCAACCATGCTGCATGCACGCATTGGCATCCACCAGCACCAGTGGGATGTGTAGCGCTCTCTGTGGATGGATCTTTCTCGGCAGCAAATCCTCTAACCAAATACTAGTAGCTTATATTGGCAGTTTTCTAGGGAGTACTCTTTTCTGAAAGAAGCACCAATCTATTTTTCTTTATTTGTACACCGTGTCACAACTTTGACCCAAAGGTCCAGAGCTATTTTAGGGTGATTGGCGTAGTACTCGGAGACTGATTGTAAGCATGATTTTCATTAGCTGTCACACTGATTGTAAGCATGAGCAGGTGGAAGATTAGGTTAGTGCGAAGCTTACCTTAAACCCTACCGTCACCGTTGAAACGAGGCGAGTGTCGAGGGAACCGTGGAGAACGGCGGGGAAGCGACGTCGTGCCATCCGGCCTCCTCTTGCGGTGGGAGAACGAATACTCCTGTGGCTCCGGCTGGCTCTGCACCCTCACAAACGGCACACCATACTCGATCAATTCGTTATCCTCTGGGTGCTCGACCTTCGACCTGTACGCCCACCACCTCTGCCTGACTGTCGCCTCGGGCGAATCTGTCTACTCCATCGCCCATAGGAGATACTCGATGAACTCGGAGGACTGCGGCGTGACTGCCGCCGAGGAGTACATGTACATCGCCACCCTCATCGCCGCCGTCTCGCTCTTTCGCATACATTGCCACATGGCCCGCACCATCCTTGAAATCTCCCACTCATTGTCAAACCAACTAAGGATCTCCTTCAACCTGGCTAAGTTTGCACAGTGCGCACGGGCGATCTGCCTGATTCACGGCCTTGCATCCTCTCCATAGATGTCGTTCTGAGTGGTCCGGTGCTAGCTTTGGAAGATGGGAGGAGAGACAGTGGTCTTGCAATAGAGAAGAGGGAGAGGAGAGGAGGTGGTTTTGGAATGGAGATGATGGAGAGGAGAGGAGGTGGTTTTGCAATGGAGAGAAGATCAGAAGAGGGAGAGGCGAGACGGTGGTTTTGGAATGGAGATGATGGAGAGGAGAGGAGGTGGTTTTGCAATGGAGATGATGGAGAGGAGAGGAGGTGGTTTTGCAATGGAGAAGATCAGAAGAGGGAGAGGTGAGACGGTGATTTTGGAATGGAGATGATGGAGAGGAGAGGAGGTGGTTTTGCAATGGAGAAGAGGAAGAGGAGCGTGCGGCAGCGATTTAGGATTGGGCGAGAGGGTCATGTGGATCGGATCAAAATCAAAATCAATTTACCCTTCAATTAAGAAAGCGACCCCACATTAACTAGTCTCCCTTTTATTACGGGTCATAATTGACCATGATTTTCGACATAAAATGTATGTTATACGTTGCAAAAATAATATAATTTGAAAGTACATTCAGATACAAACCAAACAATACAATTTTTGGTGACATGCATTCACATTTTGCTTGTCAAATACAATACGTGGTCAAACTTTGACCCAAAATACGCAAAACAACAAAAAATACTTCCAAGACCAGTGCCGCTCTTCCGCTCTTCTCCTCTTAAACCACCGCCGCTCCTCTCCTGTTCCAATCTAAATCCAGCACCGCTCCTCTCCTCTTCCATTTCACAACCACCACCCCTCCTCTCCTGTTCCAGTCCAAAACCAGCGTCGCTCCTCTCCCGTTCTAATCCAAAACCAGCGCTGCTCCTCTCCTCTTCCATTCAAAAACCACCGCCGGCAAGTGAAGGTGCTGTGGAGAAGTAGATCGATGGAGGAGTACAACCGATACGTGAGGATCGCAGGCCAGCGACCACTGTGAAGCTAGCTAGGATGTTGAGATACAGTCTTGGTTTGACAACAAGGACCAACTAAGCGGCTACAAAGGACATCCATGGCCAAATATCTGCAATGAGCGAAAAGGCGGCGATACTCCCGGAGGGAGTTGCGCGGGAGTACATAGAGCTGCTCCTCTGGGCCATGGAGCAAACAGATTCACCAAATCCGATCGTGAGGGAGCGGTGGTGGGAGTATCGATCCCAGATGGAGCATCCACCAGAGATTGAAGGATCGAGCATCTCTGAGGTGCCCGTTTGTGAGGGTGTCCTGCCAGAGTGAGCCGGTGGAGTGTTCGTCGACCGAACCCAACTGCAAGAGGAGAAAAGAAGTTGGCCCGACGACGCTTCCCCGCCATCGTCTCCCTCGCCGTTCACATCATCTCACGGGGCGGCTGTCACGCCAAGGAATAGGAGGGGTTGCCCCCAGCCCAATAGTCGGGCAGGTTGTGAATTGTTGGGAGGAGCTTAGGGTTGTCAGTATTTGCAGGTTGTGAATTGTGTTTTGTGTTATGTATTTTGAGAGTACTTTCAGATATGAATGTCTTTTGAATTTCAGATTTGCAGTATTGAACATATGAAGAATTTTATGAATTCTAGAGATCTATTTTTAGCACTTAAAAAAATGTAGTTTCATAGGAGTATAAAAGTGCAGACGAGAAGAAACTGCAAGTTTCAGTTTCAGATAAGAAATTGCGAGTTTAGTTTCAGATAAGAAACTGCAACTTTCAGAGGCAGAGCATTTATATTAACACGGCTTTTTCAAACAGGGTTAACATCATGTTGGAAGTTTTATTCATGGTCGAAAATGGAACTACCAGCCAGTTAACATCATGCTGATCAACATTCATGCATAGCACATCTTCATATGATGCACAGTCAAAATGCCCACACAATGTCGAGTGTGCGAAACACAAAGAAAATGAGGGACGAAGTTTTGGCAAGTGTTGGACGTGGTTTTGGGCTGCCCCGTCTAGGCTTTCATTTTTGACATGCGCAACCCACGACCTCGGATGGGAGGGCCTGTTTGTATTTTCTTAGGGCCGTCATGTATCGACCGGCCTATGGACCTCCCATCCGAGGTTTTATTTTTGGCAGCCCAATTTATGTATTTTTTTGAAGAAAACGCAGATGTCTGTTCTATTTTTCTATATAAGAATAGGAACGCCAGGTACAACTTATGTTTCCCTTTTAACTATATTATATATATATTTAAATTATTTTATATGTTATTATATATTATTTTTATTGTCATCATATATTTAACAGATACTTACATATGTAAGAAAACAATATCCCACATCTTATTAACTTATAAAAATAATTTCTTAACAAATAAAATCCTGGATTGTTTTGGCACGAAAATCATAGTGATTCTGTACAAAAGCTTGGTAAGATTTAAGGACGAATGTAATACTATCACTTATTAATTAAACATATTTATAACAAAATGCTCAACCCTTTTTTATTTTTTGATAACATTGCTGGCCCAACCCAACATTATAATTAGAATCAGCCTAGCAAAATCGTGTATTTCGAGAAAGTGCAAATGGCCTGTAATTTTCAGGAAATAAAATAAATGGGCCGCATGGACGCTACATTAATTGTTCACCCAGCCCAGCTAATGGCTGTAATTCAAGAAAAAAAGATCAAATTGACTGTAAATTCTACCGTGCAAAAAAGGCTGTAAATTCTGAAAAAATGGGTTGAATATGTGCCACATTTTTGGAGGCTGAAATGTGGGCCAATAGGTCGAAGCCAACGCAAGTCGTTGTCAATTTAGTCAACAAATGATTCTGACATGTTAGCCGTTGGATTTACATCCAACGACCGGCATCCATCTTCAATCTCTCGTCTTCTTCTCCAGCGCCTCCGGGACCACCTCCTGCCTCCTGCTGCTAGCAGCTCTGCTTAGCACACTTCGCTATGAAGCGCTACTCCACGTTGGCCAGGCCATCCCTCCACCCCTCCACACCTCCTGTTTTTCTCCACCGACTGCCGAACCACACCTCACTAGAACGAGTTAACCCTCGTACACCTCTCCGTCAGTGACTCTACTCCCGCGTCTTCCCATCTCCAGCTCGTTGCTGTCCGGGGCCTCGCTGTCGTCCACCACCTTCGATGCGCTCAGCGCGGCGTGGTCAATGTGGTCAACGAACGACACCATCAGAAGTAGACTGTGCGTGGAGAGGCTGACAGCTGGGTCCACGGCCGTACACAAGGAAATGCCTCCTTATTACACGCAAAATAATGATTCCTCCACCTGACATCTGGGACCCACCGGAAGGGCCTCTGTATTTCACTTAAAAAAACATGCCCCGGCTGACTTGTCGGACCCACCAGCTATCTTCGCACGCAAGGAAGTGCCTCCTTATTACGCAAAAAAATGAATACTCCCCACCTTGGTTTGGAACCCGATATCTTTGGGAGGTGACTTGTGGGCCTACCAAGTTGACGGGATGGAGGGCTTTGTCAACTTAGTCAATATAAACGATTCTAGCTCCATTATCAGACGATGTTCATCCAACGGTTGTAGTGCTTCTTCAACCTCTGGTCTTCTTGCTCCGGCCGCCCAAACCAGGCGCCGGTCGTGCGTGCTCACCTCCGTGGCCGTGTGATGCCGCGGAGGCCTCACCGCCCACTACTACTCCCACCGCTGGCCAGGCCATCCCTCTACTCACCCACACCCCCTGTTATTCTGCGGCGACAGCAGCCTCACACCGCAGTCGAACCAGTGAACCCTCGTACTCCTCTTCGCATGGGCATCCGTTGTTGTATCTTCCCGGCCCGAAGTCGTCCCTTCCTAGGCCTCGCCGTGCGTCCACCACCGTGGTGCTCTCGTGTGGCGTGGTCAACATGCTCAAGGAACGACTTCCATCGGACATGGATCAGACGTGGAGAGGCTGACAGCTGGGTCCACGGCCGCAGCAAGGAAGTGCCTCCTTATTACACGGAAAATAATGATTCCTCCACCTAACAGCGGGGACCCACCGGACGGGCCACCGTAGTTCGTGAAAAAAAGTTTCCCCCTGACTGCTGGGACCTACCAGCTACATCTTCGCACGCAAGGAAGTGCGTCCGGGCATAAAAAAATGATTCGCCCCCCTGACTTGGGACCCACCAGCTACATCTTCGCATGCAAGGAAGTGCGTCCGGGCAAAAAAAAAAAGATTCGCCACCCTAACTGCTGGGACCCACCAGCTACATCTTCGCACGGAAAGGAAATGCATCCGGGCAAAAAAAAACGATTCGCCCCTCTGACTGCTGGGACCCACCAGCTACATTTTCGCATGCAAGGAACTGCGTGACAGTCGGGACCCACCTGGTCGAAGCTTACGTAGCGTTGTCATTCTGGTCGCGAACGTGTACGTACATATATACTGGTCGATGTAGAGGCGCGCACATGTCGTAGTAGAGGCGCGTACGTGTCGTAGTAGAGGCGCACATGTAGCATGTACACGTACGTACAGCGGCCAGGGTGCAAGAAAGAAAATACGGCCACGTACATACATACGGGCGGGGTCTCGAACGCCTACTCGCGCATAGTACATGGTTGGGTCGAAACGGAGAAACAGAGTCGTCGTCGTGTTCATTGGGAGGCAACGTAATGCGTCGTGTTCATGGGGAGGCAACGAAATGCGTCGTGTTCATCGGGAGGCAACGGAACGCGTGGGAGCCAACCGGCTTGGACGGAATAGGCGATGGAAACGAGGCTGGCGCATCAGTAGAACAGAGGAAACGGTCTTGTGTTCGACCGGCCGGAACGGGTACCTGTTGATCGGGAGGGGTGTGACGTACCGCAAAACGGAGGAAACGGACCTCCTACGGTCAAAATGGGGGTCCTGTTGATCGGGAGGGGTGTGGCGTACCGCAAAACGGACCTCCTACGGTCGAAACGGGGGTCCTGTTGATCGGGAGGGGTGTGGCGTACCGCAAAACGGACGAAACGGACTTGTGTTGGAGCGCTACGGTCGAAATGGGGGTCCTGTTCATCAGGAGGGGTGTGGCGTACCGCAAAACGGGACTCCAGGGGATACTGTTCATCTCCACCGTCGACCTCTTCCAGCCTCCACGGGCTACCGTCGACCTCCTCCAGCCTCCACGGGCTCCTGTTCATCCAGCCTCCACCGCGCGCTACTCCACGCCACTCTTGTTCAACCACCCCTCCACCGCCTCTTGTTCATCCAGTCCTCCACACCACGGGGTCTGTTCAACCACCCCTCCACGGCCACCCCTCCACCGTCTCATCGCTCATCCAGCCCTCCACACCACGGAGTCCTGTTCATCCAAAGGCAACGCCACCGCTCATCGCTCATCCACCCCCGCAACGCTCACTGTTCATCCAATCGATCGGCTTCGGTTAGCAGCAGTAGCGAAGGAATCGCTCCATCGGGTTCAGTTAATAGCCATCGATAGATCGCTCGGGTTCAGTAACGTGTAGCCTGCAGTGCAATCGCTCGGGTTCAGTTAGAGCCCAACGCCTCGCTCGGGTTCAGTTAGAGCCAACGCCTCACACACACGCGCATACGTGTACGAGAGAAACGCACATCGCTCGGCCCCCGACCTCCCACCGTAACCGGGAACTCCCCGAAATTTTCCTCGCCCTCGCTTCTACCACGGTTTTTTCCGTCATGGACGGCCCAAAGAATGTCATGCAGCTGCGTCTCCGGCCCGCCCAGGACGAAAAACCCATTTTCTGTCATGATTTTTTGTCATAGAAGTAGGAGCCCACCACATCTATGATGAGACCGGGTTTTGTCACAATTATTGTCATAGAAGTGTCATATGTATGACATAAATTTTTTTCGTTCGGCCCAAAATGTCACGGATGTGTCTTTTTTTGTAGTGGGGTGGGGGGGGGGGGGGTAGGCGCGCCCCCTGCCTCGTGCTCTCCTCGTTGCTTTCTTGACGTGGACTCCAAGTCCTCTGGATCACGTTTGTTCCAAAAATCACGTTCCCGAAGGTTTCATTCCGTTTGGACTTCGTTTGATATTCTTTTTCTGCGAAACACTAAAATAGGCAAAAAACAGCAATTTGGGCCGGGCCTCCGGTTAATAGGTTAGTCCCAAAAATAATATAGAAGTGTATAATAAAGTCCATTAAACATCCAAAACAGAATATAATATAGCATGGAACAATAAAAAATTATAGATACGTTGGAGACGTATCACTGCCCTGTGGGCCTACTGGGCCTTTGTGGGCCTGCATCCTGGCCCAACAACACGTTGGGTTTCTAGTCATATGCAGGACGCTCTGGCCCAGTAGGCAGGCTTTTTCATTTTCTTATTTTTTTGCTTTATTTATTTTTGTTTTATTTATTTTTGAGTTGTTTTTTGCTGTATTTAGAGTTTCTTTGTGAATGTTTTTGCTTTAGGTACACAAAATTACAAACTTTTTGTTAGTGTCGGTAGTTTTAGAATTTGAATAGTTTAAATTTTGAATTATTTGAAATTTGTGTGAATCACTAGTTTGTGAATAACTTAACTTTAAAAATAGATTTTTCAGTGGTTCTTTTTCTTATGTTTAATATTAGTGTGGGTATACCATGCCAACTTTCAACCTTTTTTCTTATGTTTAATATTAGTGTGGGTGAAATTATGATAACTTACTTTTTTGCACATGCTATGTGGGTGAAATTATGATACCATGCCAACTTTCAACCTTTTCTGAGTTCATTTGAAGTGCTTTTCAATTTCAGGGTCATTTAGCTGAAAAAATCAGTAAATGCATGAAAGAATTTGTTTGCACATAAAATTTCTTCGCGTTTCAAATGCCAAAACACATAACTACCCTAACTATTACAGAGATTGCCTCCTGGGTGTGAAACACAAAAAAAGTGATGATAGTGAAGCCGATCACATCCCAGATCTTTGGGTGTGAAAATTTTTCTTCGCGTGTGTCCCTTTGCGCCGTAGCCATGGAAAATCTTCATCATTTAACTGGATGCTCGGGTCAATATTCACTGTGAATGGAGCAATTTCATCAAACTTTTCATAATCTTCTGACATGTCTGTCTTGTCATCCACTCCCACGATGTTTCTCTTCCCAGAAATAACTATGTGGCGCTTTGGCTCATCGTATGATGCATTCACTTCCTTATCTTTTCTTTTTCTCGGCTTGGTAGACATGTCCTTCACATAAAAAACCTGTGCCACATCATTGGCTAGGACGAATGGTTCGTCTACATAAGCAAGATTGTTGAGATCCACTGTTGTCATTCCATACTGCGGGTCTTACGTTACCCATACCGTGTCATATTAACCCATTTGCACCGAAACAAAGGGACCTTCAAACCACGTCCATAGTAAAGTTCCCATATGTCCTCTATGTAACCATAATATGTTTCCTTTCCCTTCTTGGTTGTTGCATCAAAGCGGACACCAATGTTTTGGTTGGTGCTCTTCTTGTCTTGGGCGATCGTGTAAAATGTATTACCATTTATCTCGTACCCTTTGAAAGTCATTATATTCGAAGATGGTAATCGGGACAAAGTACATGTCATCTTCAATAGAGGTGTCATGCATGGTAATGCGTATACGCAACCAAGTGAAACTCTGGTTTGTTCACATGTAATCCAGTCATCGCACCGCTCCGGGTGTTTGGAGCGTAGAAAATTCTTGTGTTCGTCCATATACGGAGCCACCAAGGCGGAATTCTCTAGAAGCTGCGTAGTCCGCTTCAAAGGAGAGAATGTCCGTCCATACATATTATTTGATTCCCTCCTAGCGTGCCTTTTCCATCGATGCGCCCTTATGTCGCGATTCAGAACACCAATCGGCTTAAGGTCGAATAAAGTCAATACAAAACTCAATGACCTCCTCATTTTCATGGCCCTTGGAGATGCTTCCTTACGCTTGCACGGTTATGAACATATTTCTTTAAGACTCCATGAACCTCTCAAAGGGGAACATATTGTGTAGAAATACAGGACCCAAAACGTTAATCTCTTCAAGATAGGTGAACTAGGACGTGCGTCATGATGTTGAAGAAGGATGGTGGGAACACCAACTCGAAACTGACAAGACATTGCACCAAATCATTCTCTAACCTTGGTATGATTTCTGGATCAATTACCTTCTGAGAGATTGCATTGAGGAATGCACATAGCTTCATAATGGCTAATCGAACATTATCCGGTAGAAGCCCCCTCAATGCAACCGGAAGCAGTTGCGTCATAATCACGTGGCAGTCATGAGACTTTTGGTTCTGGAACTTTTTCGCTACCATGTTTATTATTCCTTTATATTCGATGAGAAGCCAGACGGTACCTTAGTACTGAGCAGGCATTCAAAGAAGATTTCCTTCTCTTCTTCGGTAAGAGCGTAGCTGGCATGACCCTCATGTATGCCGTCTTTTCCGTGCATACGTTGCTGGTCCTCCCGTGCCTCAGGTGTATCTTTTGTCTTCCCATACACGCCCAAGAAGCCAAGCAGGGTCACGCAAAGATTCTTCGTCACGTGCATCACGTCGATTGCGAAGTGGACCTCTAGGTCTTTCCAATAGGGAAAGTCCAAAAATATAGATTTCTTCTTCCACATGGGTGCGCGTCCGTCAGCGTCATTCAGAACAGGTTGTCCGCCAGGACCCTTTCCAAAGACTACCTTCAAATCCTTGACCATATCATGTACATCAGCAAAGATCGTGGCGAGGCTTCGTCCGGTGATCCGCCTCACCTTTGAAATGCTTGCCTTTCTTTCTTACGGGATGCCCGCTCGGAAGAAATCAATGATGTCCTGTGTACACATTCTTCCTACAATTGTCCAAATATATACTGTCGGTATCATCCAAACAATGCGTGCATGCGCGGTATCCCTTGTTTGTCTGTCCTGAAAGGTTACTGAGAGCAGGCCAATCATTGATGGTCACAAACAGCAACGCCTTTAGGTTAAATTCTTCCTGTCCGTGCTCATCCCACGCACGCACACCTGTTCCATTTCACAGCTGTAAGAGTTTTTCAACTAATGGCCTTACGTACACATCAATGTCGTTGTCGGGTTGCTTAGGGCCTTGGATGAGCACTGGCATCATAATGAACTTCCGCTTCATGCACAACCAAGGAGGAAGGTTATACAAACATAGAGTCACAGGGCAGGTGCTATGGTTGCTGCTCTGCTTCCCAAAAGGATTAATGCCATCTGCGCTTAGACCAAACCATACGTTCCTTGCTTCACCTGCAAACTCCTCCCTGTACTTTCTCTCGATTTTTCTCCTCGAGACTGTCACTGGTACTCTCAACTTTCCGTCTTTCTTACGGTCTTCTACGTGCCATCGTGACGCCTTGGCATGCTCTTTGTTTTGGAACAAATGTTTCAACCGTGGTACTATAGGAGCATACCACATCACCTTGGTAGGAATCTTCTTCCTGGGGCGCTCGCCCTCGACATCACCAGGGTCATCGCGGCTGATCTTATAGCGCAATGCACCATATACCGAGCAAGCGTTCAAATCCTCGTACGCACCGCGGTAGAGGATGAAGTCATTAGGGCATGCATGTATCTTCTGCACCTCTAACCCTAGAGGGCAGACAACCTTCTTTGCTTCGTATGTACTCTCGGGCAATTCGTTGTCCTTTGGAAGCATATTCTTTATCATTACCAGCAACTTTCCAAATCTCTTTTCAGATACACCATTCTCTTCCTTCCATTGCAGCAATTCCAGTGTGGTGCCCAACTTTTTCTTGTCAGCTTCGCAATTCAGGTACAACAATTTCTTGTGATCCTCTAACATGCGCTGCAACTTCTTCTTCTCCAAATCACTTGCGCAGTTTTTGTTTGCATCGGCAATGGCCCGACCTAGATCATCAGCGGGCTCATCTGATGCCTCTTCTTCAGCTTCTTCCCGCATTGCCGGCTCAACTTCTTCCCTCGTTGTTGTATCATCGTATTCAGGGAACCCATGGCCAGGATAGCTGTCGTCGTTCTCTTCTTCTTCATTGTCTTCCATCATAACCCCTCTTTCTTCGTGCTTGGTCCAAACATTATAGTGGGGCATGAAACCGGACTCAAACAGGTGGACGTGAATGGTTCTTGACGTAGAGTAATTGTGACCATTCTTACAGCCAGCACATGGACAAGGCATAAAACCATCCGCCTGCTTGTTTGCCTCAGCCGCAAGCAGAAAAGTATGCACGTCATTAATGAACTAGGGAGAGCATCGGTCATCATACATCCATTATCGGCTCATCTTCATTACACAACACCGAAAAGACCAAATTAATACAAGTTCATACATAAAGTTCATACATATATATAGTTCATACAACATTTAAATGCAACAAACAAATAACTCTCTAGCTAAAGCATTTAAATGCAACAACAAATGCGATCAAGATCGCAACTAAGGTAACAATTGATCCAACAACATAATGATACCAAGCCTCACTATCAATGGCATATTTTCTAATCTTTGTAATCTTCAAGCACATTTTCTCCATCTTGATCTTGTGATCATCGACGACATCGGCAACATGCAACTCCAATTCCATTTTCTCCCCATCAAATTTTTTCAATTTTTCTTTCAAATACTCATTTTCTCTTTCAACTAAATTTAACCTCTCGACAATAGGGTCGGTTGGAATTTCCGGTTCACATACCTCCTAGATAAAAATATCTATGTCAACTTGATGGGCATAATTTGTCATAAACACGAAATGCAACAAATAGTTTTAAAAGAGAATATACCACATCCGAATCATAACAAGGACGAGGGCCGACGGGAAGGATATCAAAACCATGGTAGTATGTATAACAAACAACGTACGGGTAAGATAATTATACGAGTAACTATATATCCAAATCACACAAACATCAATTTTTTATATAAAACATTCATGAACAAGAGGCTCACCACAAGGTGGTGCCGGCGACGGGACGGTGCGGGCGATCGACGGTGGTTACGACGGAGATTTAGAAGGCACTAAGTAAACCACACCTACATATGCAAACTAAGTGTTATTTTTGACCTCAAATTTCATATAAATAAAATACTAGCACATATAATTTCCTCCCAAATTACTAACTCACAAATTAATCACTATATAAAGCATTCCAAGAGCTAATCTAGCAATGAGGGATGAAAGGACAAAGTTGCTAACCTTTGTGATCATTTGAATGGATGGGGGCCTTCAAATCTTGAAAAAATTTGGGCAAAATGTGTGATGAGCTCGAGAGAAAGAGGGGAAGAACAGAGAGGAGAGGGGAAAGGGGAAGAACAGAGCGAGCTCGGGTGGACGAAGGGTTTATGTAGGACGACCTTTAGTACCGGTTCGTGACACGAACCGGTACTAACGGTGCTGGACGGGCCCCAGACTGACAACATCCTGCCACCACTCTCATTAGTACTGGTTCGTGGCACGAACCGGTGCTAAAGGTTCGCCACGAACCGGTACTAATGAGAGCGGCTGGCTAGCCCTTGGAACCGGCACTAATGGACACATTAGTGCCGGCTCGAAATCAAACCGGCACTAATGTGCTCACATTTGACCCTTTTTCTACTAGTGTTATACAAGGCAGGGGGAGGGCGCGGCTTGGAAGAGACCCCAAGTAGGATTCCTCCTACTTGGGCGGCCCCTTTGGCTGCTCCTCCCTTCCTTATATATATATATATATATATATATATATATATATATATATATATATATATATATATATATATATATATATAGGAGGGGGCGCCTAGCACATAATAGACAATTGTCTTAGCCGTGTGCGGCACCCCCGTCCACCGTTTACTTCCCCGGTCATATTTTTATAGTGCTTAGGCGAAGCCCTACGGAGATCGTATCATCATCATCGTCACCGCACCGTCGTGCTGCCGAAACTCATCTATTACCTTGCCTTCTTGCTGGATCAAGAAGAAGGAGGATGTCACCGAGCTGAACGTGTGCAAAACGCGGAGGTGCCGTGCGTTCAGTACTAGATCGGGAGCGCGAAGAAAGTTCGACTACATCAACCACATTGTGAAATGCTTCTGCTTACAGTCTACGAGGGTACGTAGACACACCCTCCCCGTCTTGTTGCTATGCATCTCCATGGATAGATCATTGCGTGTGTGTAGATTTTTTTTTTGTTTTCCATGCATCCCAACAATTAGAACAACACATTGTGTTTTAGTTAGTCTGCTCAACCATGGTAACGGCACTGAAAGGGCAAGGCTATGATGTTACAGAGCTTGGTGTCCTATTCAGGGAAGCAAAGAGCCTGTGCCTTTTTTTGTTTGAATTTTCTAATTTTCTCTAGTGTCGTTGAGACTGTGATAAGGTGGCGCAAGCTTTGCGCAGTATGCTTTAGGTGCTACGGAGCCCTTATCCGTGTGGGTGACGGATGCCCTAGACTTTGTTTCAGGTTTGGTAACCACCGATATGGTACACCACGTTTTAAGTGGAATCTATATTCTATTCCTTTCGTAAAAAATGATCATCTTCCTTTTGCAAGATTACAGGTGTATGGTATACAATGCCACTAACTTGATTGATGCAAGATCACTCCAAGAATAATCCCGAATAGATTTCACCAAAATATGTTGAAGTGGGTGTATTATTGACAACCTCAACATAACGTCGTAACGATTCAAATGGTTTCTTATTCAGACTTGACAGCCATCCAAACACAACTCTGGGCAAGAAATGACTGGTTTGAACTGCAACCTCTCGATTTGGCTTTGTAGCATTGAGTCGGCGGCTCACATATTTTCCAATTAAATATGTCACCTATGTAATTGTGCCCTTGAGTCGCGACCCACATACTTTTCAGTGTCGCTACTCCATGCGGGTCTCGCATGTAGTCAAAGATTGGTTTGATCAAAGTTCAGGAGTCGGCGGCCCACCTTCTATTCCAATGCCAATACACTATCAGAGTTTGGCGTATGATCAAAGATTGGCTTGGTCTTCATGATGTGCATCCTTCTGATTGGAGTGACGCGACTTCCGTTAAAGAGTGGTGGAGCCACAATGCTAACAAGAAGACCCAATCGCGAAGGCCGCTTGCTTCCTTGATGCTGCTCATCTCTTGGGAGTTATGGAAAGAGAGGAATGCACGAATCTTTCGTAATAATGCTGTTCCGGTGGGAGTCGTTGCTAGGATTAAAGAGGAGACCTTACTTTGGATCATTGCGGGAGCAAGGCATTTGAATAACATAATATCGCGAGAGTGATTGTTGTAACTCGGCCTTTGGCCTTAACCTCTAAAACTTCTCTCTTAATCAATGAAAATGGCAAATCTTTTGCCTAGTTTTTAAAAAATATATTGGTTTTATCTGCACCTTTTCGATCCGTCTGCGTGGCGGACTTTAGTGGCGTCAAATATTGATGGGATCACTTGCTACAATATGGGTAGACTAGGGGCAAATCGATGGTCACCCTCACCATGCTTGTAGTTTTGCAGATTTGCAACGCTTCAGCGGCATCAAATCTTGGTGGGATCACTTGCTACAACATGGGTAGAGTAGGGGCAAGGCGATGATCACCCTCACCATGCTCGTAATTTTGGAGATTTGCAACGAGTGTAATTCCCGTGTCTTTCAATAACCAATCAACTCCCTCTATCATCGTCTCGTGTGTCCACATCGCGGGGCCAGAACATTTGGGTAACATTATGTTGGAAGATTAAACTTTTGGATTTTGAGTTACACCTCCTCTAAACGTTTGGTCTCTAAAACATGCTTCTTAATTTAATGAAAGTGGCAAACCTTTTTTCACTTCTAAAAGGGTAATCTGCTTATTTCGATAATTTTCAAAGTATTTTTTCACCAAGCTTCTTTTTAACAATATTTTAAAAAGGTAAGAATGTTTTATTCACATTATTATTACTATTTCAGTCACTTTTATTTATTTCTTTTTTTTTGCGGATGACTTTTATTTTATTTCATATTAAAAAATATCTGCATTCACATCTACTCCCTCAGTTCACAAATTATAAGATGTTCTGATTTTTTTTCTTTGAATCGGATGTAGAATGTATATAGACACGTATAATTGTGTTTGTTCACTTATTTCAGTTTGTATGTAGTAAAATATTCAAAACATCTTATATTTTTTAACAGAGGAAGTACGCAAATCCAACATGCTTCAAATATTCTTTGTTAATTTAGAAATAGGTTGTGGGTGACCTGGGAATTACTCTATTTATAAGGAAATATAAGAGCGTTTAGATGCTACAAAAGCGCCGGTGGCCAAGCAGGCTGAGATCCTGGTTTGTCGCAGCCTTGGCATTGTCAAGAACGGCAAGGATGTTACATGGGCTGTGCTGGAGGCTCTAGAAGAGCGATTCAAAGATCAACTTCCCACTGTTTGCTTGAAGCGACGAGAACCCTGTTCAAGCTCGATGATGCTCTGTTCAACAACATTGAGGAGGCTCTGATCAACCGTGCTGGGGATGCTGGACTGGATCATGTTGAGGGAGGGGCCCCTGTGGATGCTTGAGGGGCCAAGCCAGGCATGCTGATTCTGTAGTTTGTGTTAGTTTCCAATGTTTGAAAAAGTTGCAAGGGCGGCTGCTGCTCCTGTGCACAGCTAGGTGTCTTCTATGTACTTGTTCGTGTCTACCACTAGGTCATGTAGTCGTTCCAGAGTTTGCTGGTGTGGAGTTGACTTTAAGCTATGCTTATGTATTGGCATGCTGAGCCTTTGTATCACCTCATGTTCAAGGGTTAGACGTTTCCTTAAGATTGAACAGCAAATAAATGTGTTGAGTTGGAACATAAGAGGCCTCAACTGCCCAGACCGCCGTGTCGCCGTCCACGAGACTGTCGCGGCTTCCTCATGTCAAATAGTATGTCTATAAGAAACAAAGCTTGAAAATGTTGATATGCAATTTTGCTCAGCGACCATCTATTGGTACCCGGGGTGGGATCCTCATGCTCTGGGATGATGACCATGTTGCTGTAACTGATGTGGTGATCACCACCTTCTGCCTTTCAGCGACAATACACATCAAGCACTCCGACGTCAGCTACCGAATCACCGTTGTGTACGGGCCAACATCCTCCTCCCTCAAGGAGGATTTCTTCGCGGAGCTGATTAGTCATAAGCCGCCGCGTGGAGAGCTCTGGCTAGCTCTTGGTGATTTCAACCAAATCTACCGCTCGAGGGATCAAAATAAGCAAAATGTCAACAGAAGACGAATCACCAGATTTCGGACAATATTACAGAGTTGTCATCTTAAAGAGATCCACCTTCAAAACAGACGCTTCACTTGGTCAAATGAGCGATCTAACCCGACATTATGCAAGCTGGACTCTTTCTTTTGCAACGCGGAGTGGGACATCCAGTTTGGCACGCATATTCTCCATGCGCTGTCCTCGTCGCTCTCTGACCACTGCCCGCTTTTGCTTGCTGATGACAAAGGACCACGGAGGCCTCGTGCCTTCAAATTTGAAAATTTTTGGGCCGCCCTTCCAGGATTCCAGGATGTTGTTTCGAAGGCTTGGAATGAACAGACTGTACACACTGAGCCCTTCCATGTGTTGCACCACAAATTGAAAATAACTGGAGATCGCCTCGCTCGGAGTAAGGGGCTTTTCTCTAGGGCAAAGTTACTCCACCATGCGGCTCTTCTCGTCATCCTGCGTCTGGACATCGCACAGGAGTCCAGGCAGCTCTCTACCATGGAGGCGGACCTTCGGTCAAGGCTCAAAAGGAGAATCATTGGGTTTGCGGTGCTTGAGCGTGCTCGCAAAAAGCAATGTGCTAGGCTATGTCACCTCAGAGATGGGGACGCAAATACCATTTTTTTTTCATCGGCAGGTCAATGCCAGGAGGAGAAAGAATCACATTCATTGGCTCAAACACAATAACGGCTGGCTCACAGATCATGAGCAAAAGGAGCAACTCGTCCATGCACACTTTTCTAGCGTCATGGAAAAGGGGGAGGCGAGATCCATAGACTTTAATTGGGAGGAGCTCGATTTGGAGACCCACAATTTGGCTTGCCTCGGGGACCCCATAACCGAGGATGAGGTGCGGGACGCCATTAACCAAATGCCTGGGGACAAGGCTCCCGGGCCGGATGGTTTTACCGGTCTCTTCTTTGAAAAATGTTGGAGTACCATCAAGGTGGACGTCATGAGGGTGGTCTCCTCCTTTGCCAATCTGCACAATCGGCCTTCATTGGCTCAACACCGCAAATGTTGTGCTCCTCCCAAAAAAGAGGGGCCGAGGATATTTCGACTATCGCCCTATTAGTCTTATTCACGCCATTGCAAAGATTATTGCGAAAATATTGGCAATCCGCTCGGCCCCCATATGCATAAGCTCATCTCAAATGCCCAGAGTGTCTTCATAAAGACGAGAAGTATCCATGACAATTTCATGTATGTTCGCAATCTTATGACGCCTCCACTTGCGGAAAACTCCGTCCCTCCTGTTCAAGCTCGACATTCGGAAGGCTTTTGACTCACAAATGGGAGTATATCTTGGACCTTCTTCAGAGGCTTGGGTTCCGCCCATGTTTACAGAACTGGATCGCCGCCCTATTGTGCTCCTCGTCCTCGCGCATCCTTTTGAATGGTGTGCCAAGCAAGCCCATCCCTCACGGCCATGGGTTCGCATAAGGGACCCAGTCTCCCCCTTGCTATTTGTCATTGCCATGGACCCGCTGCACAAGATTCTTGAGCTAGCATCGAGAAAAGGGCTCTTTCACAAGATCCGTGGGCGTGGCGTGGCTGTTAGGACTTCCCTATACGCAGATGACGCATCAGTCTTTATGGCCCCAATCAAGAGAGACACTGACAACCTAGCCACCATTCTGCATCTATTCGGCAATGTCACCGGCCTTGTCACAAACTTCCAGAAGAGCTCAGTGGTTCCCATTCGGTGCGGACAACTCAACTTGACATGCATCCTTCAGGCCCTTCCCCAAGGCCACGGGCTTCGTTTCCAATGAAATACTTAAGGCTTCCTCTCTCGGTGTGGAAGCTTAGAAAGGTCGACTACCAGTACCTAGAGGACAAAGCGGCCGCTAAGTTGACCACTTGGGATGGTCAAAAATATCACTGCCATTGGTCGATGTGCCCTTGTGAAGTCGGTGCTGTCTTCGCAGCTCGTCTTCTCCTTCACGCCGCTCATTGTGCCAACGTCCACTCTACACAACATAAACAAACTCGAAAGAGCCTTTCTCTGGGAGGGCACGGACAATACCACTGGTGCAAAATGCAAGGTGAATTGGGATGCGGTGTGCCGGACAAAGGATCTTGGTGGCCTTGGCATACTTAACATGGAGAAATTTGCTCGGGCTCTTCGCTTGCGTTGGTTATGGTTTGAATGGAAAGAGCCCACCAAGCTTTGGGTGGGTATGGGAAACCCGTGCAACACGATGGACTATTCCTTGTTCTATGCCTCCACGTCAATCTTTGTTGGAAATGGAGCAAGGACGCCTTTTTGGGATGCGCCATGGGTGAATGACCGCAAGCCTGGGGACATTGCACCTCTAATTTACAAGGCGTCCACGAGGAAAAATTGGAAGGTGCGTGAAGCTCTCAGCAACGATGTGTGAGTCTCGAGAATATGCATCCCGGACTCTTTTTCACAGAATATCTTACGTCAGTTTGTCACCCTCTGGACAACGCTTCGTGGCTTCCATCTCGAGGAGGATGCCGAAGATGATATTGTATGGAAGCACACCGCTAGCGGGCAATACATGGCCGAGTCGGGATACAAAGCGCAATTTCTTGGCACAATCAAATCCCCTATAGAGCACACTATGTGGAGGGCTTGGGCTCCCCCCAAAGTCAAGTTCTTCGCTTGGCTGGCTATTCAAGACATAATTTGAACGGCAGACAGATTGGAGAAGTACGGATGGCCAAACTGTGGCCTTTGTACACTTTGCAAGCAGGAGCAAGAGTATGTTGACCACCTTTTCTACAAATGCCGCTTCTCTATCCGCCTATGGGGATTAGTCAAGGACTGGCTGCAACTGGTGAGCATTGATACTTCCTCATGGCACCTCTCAGGCAACATCGAAGAGTGGTGGGTGGGCCTCTCCGACACATCTATCCCCAACAGGAAGGCGATGGCCTTGCTCACCATGCTCGTCGCCTGGACCATTTGGAACGAGAGGAATGCGCGAGTGTTCCGTCAGAAGAGTGCTCCGTCGACGGTTCTACTCGCCAACATTAAGAAGGAGGCCACGCTTTGGGTATCAGCGGGTTTAAGAAAGTTGGGATAGTTGATGACGCGAGAGTAGTTGGTCACCTTTATTTCGGGTGTTGCGGCGCTGTCACTGTTGTAACGCGAACATAAACTCTATTCCTCTTATATTTAATGAATGAGGCAAATCTTCTGCCTCTCTTCAAAAATAAATAAATAAGGGCGTTTAGATCACTAAGTAGTAGCTAGTTAGTTTTGATCTACGTTTCATTTACTTTTGGCTGGAACGGTATGCCGTTATCAGTGGTATTGGAACCGGCCCTATGCATAGTTTAGATCAACATATGCTGCACAATGGTTCAATAGTAAATATTTCTACCGAAGCTATGAAAGGTTCAATAATCAATAGTAAATATTTTTTGCTGAAGCAGTAGTTGACTCCACAATCTAACTGTTGTTGTCTGTTCAGAGTTTCTGTGCTCGTAGTGACAATACATCAGCAGTAGCGCTGCCGCCAATGGTCCAACCCGGGTAGTCGTGTCATATCATACGAGGATATTTGTCGGATGCTGATGACTGGTGGCAGTGCATTGGTAGCTCCCTTCGTCGCCAATCTGCGTGAACGCTGCCCGGAGCTTGGGCACGACATTGTCAAGCGCGATCCTTAAGCCGGTCGAGCACGACAACTCCATCCTCCCATGATCGGCGGGCACGCATCCCTGCAGGTACGCTTCACACGTCGCGAGGACGTATCTCCCGCGTCGGCGGAAGTGGTCCCTGATGAACCCCTCGAAGCCCCGCGGCGGTCGGTGCAACAGATGGAGCATGGTCCGAAGAGTGAGCAAGAAGGCGTTCTCGTTATAAGGCAACACGTGGCGGTGGCCCCGTGGCGTGCCGACCAGGTGCTCGTAGTTGGCCCCGTTATAGTAGGGCTGGTCATTGAGGACGAGGGCCTGGAGGGAGACGACGACTGAAGGAGGCTCGACGTCCCTGGCACCCAGACCTCGGTGCCCTCACCGTCGAATGTGTTGAGCAGGCTAAGGCACACCGTGCCAGAGGCATACAAGTTTGGGTTCAGACGGTTACCGAAGGAGTGGTAGTACACCTGCGGTGGCACGTCCCGGTAGGATAGCGGTAGCTGCAGGTCGAAGAAGAAGAGCCCGTCCTGGTAAGGTGTCCCGCTCGTGCCCACCATGGCCACCCGGAGTAGGTCCATCAGGACCGGGCGGACAAAATCCGGGGCCCTGTGCGAAACTAAAAGATGGGACCCTATGTCACTAAAAAATGAACTACGAGCATTTATAATACATATATATCAAGCAAAAAAAATTATAATGTATATAATATAATGTCTTATGAAACATTAGGACGTATAAAAAATCATACCTATTCAATTCCCAGTTGCTATTTATTAAAAAAACTTCATTCTTTGAGTATTCTTTGAAATGAAATCTTCAATGATATTAACGTAATCTCTAATGAAGACGCGAAGTAACGATCCCTGCCAAAAATTAATTCAAAAATTAGTAATTATGAGTAGGAACCAAAGTTAATCGAAAAAAAGGACTCGCTAAGCACCTGGAGGTTGGAGTCAGTCACGGATCGATTCGACGATGCAACGAGTCAACGAGTATGAAATATGGGAGAGGAAGCAGGAACAGGAAGGTCCGATGAGGCGAAGACGACGAGACGATCCCTGGATCCCGTTTCAGTACCGTCGCCGACTTGCCGGGTCGCCGACGCGACGGTTTCGCGATCGAGAACAGGGGCCTGATCGAGGGTTCGAGACTACGGTTTCGCCGGGTCGTCGTTTTTCTTTACGGACAATCTGTTTTCATCTCACGAGATCTGTTTTTCCATCTTACTCACGATCAGGAGCCTCGGGTGATCGATGCGGTCTAGTGGGAAGGCGCACGCGCTGGTGATCGATGCGGTAGTCTGTAGAGCCGAGCGTAGCGCTCGATGGCCACAAGACATAGGCCCAGCTCCAACGCCTCGCAGCCCAATGCGGCATTGATCTGGGTTTTTTCTTTAAAAAAATACTAGGCCTATATATAAAATTTGGGGCCCCCAAAATTATGGGCCCTGTGCGGGCTGCACATTTGGCACAACATTGGGCCCGGCCCTGGGTCCATACGGTTCTCGAACGCCCGTACATAGATTGTGTCTGCATACATATATAGATTGATGTGCCAATTTCGTCCATTGCTAGTAAAATATACTGAGACATATATAAGTTACACGCGAAGGCCACACGTACCTGGCAAGCTGTCCTGCAGTATCTTCCACTCCTTCTGCATTATTTTTACCCACTTCTTTCCGCAGGCCGCTGCCCTGCGGTTCATTTGGCAAAAGAGAGCATTGCTTAACGTATGTTCAATTTGCGGTTTGTTGTACCACGACATGACTTAGAATATACTCCATTTCGTTGTAGGGAATCCCTGTTATGGTGTATTGACACAACCAATTAATTATGTCATGGTTGTAATGATCTAATGTACGCGTCCGCCTGCATTCCTAAATGAGGCGGTGGCGTGCATACACGATACTGCAGGATGGATTGTCCTTGTTAATGTTAGATGAGAAGCGTTCCTACTCCCTCGTGAGGGAGCCGCGTGTGTATATATTGATTTTCGGCAGGAAACGCCCCTGCTGTGGCTTACAAGGAATTACCGATCTCTTGGGGATTCGGTTTGTTACAGAAGAGATAGGAGAAGCTACGGGAGAGGAAGAGATAGAGTTAGTTTGAGATTACAAGAATATATCTCTAAGTCTAACACCCTCCCTTAATCTCAACTATCCTACATTAAGATTCTTCTTGAATTCCTCGAAGGGCTTGACTGGCAAAGCTTTAGTGAATCCATCCGCAACTTGAACTCTGGAAGGAATGAATCGTATGTCTAACTTCTTTTCTGCAACCCTTTCTCTTACAAAGTGAAAGTCAATTTCTATATGCTTGGTTCTGCCATGAAACACTGGATTTGCAGAAAGATATGTGGCTCCTAAGTTGTCACACCACAAACATGACACACGACGCTGCTTAACTCCCAACTCATTGAGCAATGATTCAACCCAAATGATTTCAGCAGTAGCATTTGCTAATGACTTGTATTCAGCTTCAGTACTTGACCTGGACACTGTGGCCTGTTTTCTAGCACTCCAAGAAATGAGATTTGAGCCAAAGAAAACTGCAAAACCTCCAGTTGACTTTCTGTCATCACTGCATCCCGTCCAGTCAACATCAGAGAAGGCACTAACAAGAGATGAGTTAGAGCGCCTGAACTGAAGACCTAAACTCACAGTATGCTTTATATACCATACAATTCTCTTAACCGCTGTCCAGTGTACAGTAGTAGGTGCATGAAGATACTGACAAACCTTGTTAACAGCAAAGGATATATCTGGTCTTGTCAGTGTCAGATACTGCAAAGCTCCTACTGCACTCCTGTATCTTGTGCTCTCTTTTTCCTTAAGTGGCTCTCCTTCAAAGGTTGGAAGTTTTTTCTGAAGGAGATAATGGTGTGGGTGAAGGCTTACAATCCTTCATTCCCATACGAGCTAGGAGTTCAGTGGCATATTTTTCTGATTCAGTACTATACCATTTTGAATCTTCTTAACTTCAATACCTAAAAAGAAGTGTAGATCACCAAGGTCCTTCAAGGCAAACTGTGAACTCAGATCACTCAAAAGAGCATTAGTGACACTTTGAGAGGAGCTTGCAACTATGATATCATCAACATATATTAACACAAATATAGTTGTACTTGCTTTGTTATAAATGAACAATGATGTATCAGCCTTGGATGCAACAAAACCAAGGTACTTCAACTGCGAGCTCAACCTTCACTACCATGCCCTTGGTGCCTGTATCAAACCATAAAGTGCCTTGTCAAGCTTACACACATAATGAGGTGTTTTCTTACTTTCATACCCAGGTGGTTGTCTCATGTAAACCTCCTCTTCCAGAACACCATGCAAAAACGCGTTTTGAACGTCTAGCTGTCTCAGACTCCATCCCCTGGACACAGCAATCGCTAGCACAAGCCTAATGGTTGCAGCTTTAACAACAGGACTAAAGGTGTCTTCATAGTCCAAACCATAACGTTGTTTAAAACCTTTTGCAACTAAGCGTGCTTTATACCTGTCAATGGTGCCACCTGCCTTTTTCTTGATTCTGTAAACCCACTTACAGTCAATAATATTTTAACCTTGTTTTTCAGGTACAAGATGCCAAGTCTTGTTCCTCATGAGAGCTGAGTACTCCTCATCCATTGCAATTTTCCATCTTGGATCCCCTAAGGCATCTTCTAACCTTGCCGGTTCTCCTGTGATACATAGCATACCATATGTAATAGTGCCGTCAGTTCTAACTTTTGGATTCCGTATACCTTTCTGAAGCCGAGTCGTGACACGTGAAACCGTAGTTGGAGGTGGCACAGGAGATGACGCAGCAGAATTAGCCGCAGAGGATCCTGGAGACGCCTCAGATCCGCTTTCCGCAGCGAATCCCGAGCCGAGCCGTGTGGCCTGTGATGTGGCCGACCCACCAAAAGCAGCAGCCATAGAAGATCTCGCACTGCTGGTCTGCACACGCGCGTGGGTCAGGGATCCCGATGGTGACCCGGATCCGCCTGTCGTTGTCGATGCATTGGGCCCGCGCGTGGGACGCGGTGCAGGACGCGGTGTCTCGTCGTGACGTGATGACGCGTCACCCTCCAACTGGTGCTGCGGGCTCCTGCCTGGCACGCGATCCAGTGTGAATCTGCGCCACCTGATCCGAGGCGACCTGGTGCACAGGAGTTCCAGGTGACGGCGGATCTGCTTTGTGTTCCGTGCCTGCTCCGTCTTCTTCTGGCACATGCAATATAGGATCATTTTCTTCAAAATTTTGATCATTTTCTGCACCGGTTTCTACTGCATGATCCTGCATACAAGGAGACATGGTTCCACTAGTAGGATCATCAGTTTGGTTAGTACAATTGTCGCCCCCATGATCAATGTTTTGGAGATGTGGTGGAAGAAGAAGTAGTTCTTTCTTGAGAAGTGCTCCGGCATTGGGATGAAGGGATGCAAAAGGATAGACAGATTCATCAAACACAACATCTCGAGAGATATAAACTCTACCAGTAGAAACATCAAGACATTTGACTCCCTTGTGGATTGGACTATACCCAAGAAACACACACTTTTTGGGACGGAAGGCAAGTTTACGTGTATTGTATGAACGAAGGTTAGGCCAACAAGCTCAACCAAATACACGATGTGTTTTGTAGTCAGGAGTGGTACCAGAAAGACGTGTGATGGGAGTCTCGAATTTGATGACTTTACTAGGAAGTAAATTAATGAGATATGTGGCAGTCAAGAATGCCTCATCCCAGAACTTTAGTGGCATGGATGTGTTTGCTAGTAGAGCTAACCCTACTTCAACAACATGGCGATGTTTCCTTTCGGCCAAGCCGTTCTGTTGATGTGCATGGGGGCATGATACATGATGTGATATGCCAAGCTCTTGAAAAAAGATATTGAGTTTATTGTATTCACCTCCCCAGTTGGTTTGCATAGCAATAATCTTAGTGTTTAGTTTTCGCTCAACGAGGTTTTGAAAGTTCTTGAAAACTTGAAACACTTCAGATCTTTTCTTAAGAAGGTAGATCCATGTAAATTTGCTATAGTCATCGATGTAGCTAACATAATACGAGTGTCTACCAACAGAGGTGGGAGCTGGTCCCCAAACATATGAAAAAACAAGTTGCAAAGGTGCGGTAGAAACACTAAATGAAATAGGATATGGCAACTGATGACTTTTAGCTTGTTGACATGGATCACAAACAGACTCAACACTAGACTCATGAGAGTAGGGAAGTTTATTCTTGCTAAGAACGAGCTTGACAATAGCTGATGAAGGATGACCTAATCTACCGTGCCACTTTGCTGAAGAAGGCTTGACAACAACAAAAGCTTGTTTATTTGATGATGATGACGAAGATATGAGTGGGTAGAGACCTCCCACACTTGCCCTAAGAAGCACTCTCCTCGTGTCCAAGTCCTTTACCAAAAAGAAATAAGGATAGAATTCAATAAGAACACGATTATCAAGAGTAAATCTATGAACTGAAAGAAGATTTTTTGATGTTGAGGGGACATATAGAACATTTTTTAGATGCAAATTTTTAATGGGGGTTTTGACAATTGAACTACGAACATGAGTGATTTTCATACCAGAACCGCTAGCAGTATGCACTTGGTCGTGTCCACGATACTTGTCTCTGATCGTCAGCTTGTCGAGCTCCCCTATGATGTGATTCGTGGCACCCGTATCCGCATACCAGTTCGTGTCGACACCGTAGGAGTCGGTGACCATGTTGGCCCCCTTCTCCTCATGTTCATCTTCATCATCATACCGATGCCAACAATCACGAGCACCTCCTGGATGATGCTTGAAGCAGATTTGACATTCTGGATAGTCTCGAACCTGCTGACGCTGTTGCTGTGGGCGACCACGACCACCGTTGCCGCCGCTATTTCCACCAGATGGAGTTGGGGAGGGGCGCCTGCCTCGGCCGTGCCCCATGTTGTTGCTGCGCCCACAGCCTCTGCTGTAGCCGCGCCCGTGCCCCCTGTAGGCTAGGTTTGCCGAGGTCTTGAACCCTGCATCTGAACTGTCGCCGAGCATCTCCACGCGCTGATCAAACGATGCTATCTGGGCGAACAAGTCATCAACTGAGATATGATTTTTGACTGCGCCAATGGCTGCCACAACAGGGTCATAGTCCTTGTCGAGCCCGGCAAGGACATAATCCACCATCTCTGGGTCCGAGACGGGGCGCCCTGCCGCTGCAAGCTCATCTCCCAGGTTCTTCATCCTGGAGATGAAAGTACTACTAGACATAGAGCCTTTTTTTTGTGTTGGTGATGGCAATCCTCAGGTTGGTGATGCGCGATTGGGACTGTGAGGCAAACAAGGTGGTGATGGCAGTCCAGAGATCGAAGGTCGTCTCTTTGCTCGCAACTTGGGCGAGAATCTCCATTGAAAGAGAATTCAGGAGGTGGCTGAGGACTTGCTGGTCCTTTGAGATCCACTGAGCATACAGAGGATTGGGTTCGGTGGTGACGGTTTTGTCTGTCTGCTACTGCTGCACTGTCTTCGATGGCGCTACGTCTGATCCGTCCAGGAGGCCGGTGACTTGCGCTCCTCACAGGCCCGGCATGACCTGTGCCTTCCAAAGGATGAAGTTGGTCTTGGTGAGCTTCTCTGATGGGAGAGCGCCAAGGTTGAGGGAGACAGTGGATGACGATGACATGGCGATGGCGAGGATGATCGAGGAAGGATGGCGAGGGTGATCGAGGAAGGAGGTAGCTGGCTAGATCGATAGGAAGAGGATGGCTCTGATACCATGTTAGATGGGAAGCGTTCCTACTCCCTTGTGAGGGAGCCGCGTGTGTATATATTGATCTTCGGCAGGAAACGCCCCTGCCGTGGCTTACAAGGAATTACCGATCTCTTGGGGATTCGGTTTGTTACAGAAGAGATAGGAGAAGCTACGGGAGAGGAAGAGATAGAGTTTGTTTGAGATTACAAGAATATATCTCTAAGTCTAACAGTTAAAAAAAAAGACCATCCAGGACTAGCCCTTGGAGGCATATTTTTATAGAAGAAACTCTAAGAGCATCTCCAGCCGTTGGCCCCCCAGGGGGCGCCTAAAATCGCCGCCTGGGGGTGACCCGACGCAAAAAGTGGGCCTGGGCGAAGTTGGCTAAGCCGCCGCTTCAGTGGCCGCCTCAGGCGTGGGGGAAAAAATTCGAGAAACTTGCGCTGAAACACGCCAATTTTCGGCAAACTTGGGCTTTATATTCGCAAACTTGGGCTAAAACACGCCATTACATACAAAAACGAGTCAAAAAAAACTTGCTGAAGGTTGAGAAGTCGCCCTCGTCGCCGCCATCGTTGGCCTTCTCCTCCTTGACTCGGGCGCCCCTGCTGGAGCCCTCCCCGGCTGGTGGCGTCGGCTGCGGCGCGTCGTCGTCGTCGTCGCTGTCGTCGATGATGACGACGCCGCCTTCGTCGCGGCCTCGGCGGCGCCGCGCGAAGCGCTGTAGGGCGGCGCACTGGCGCTCCCTCGCCATCTTCAGGGAGTCTTGGCGTGCCCATTCAAGGGCCGTGTCGTCGTCGAGGGCGGCCTCGCCCTGCGCCGGCGTCACCGGCGCCAAGAGCCCCCGGCCCGCTTCACCGGCGCGAGACCCCGCCTTCGCTTGACGGCGCGGGAGGAGCCGACGAGGAGGCGCGGCCGCCCTTCGGCCGATGACGATGCGGTGCTGCGTGTACGCCGGCCGAAGCGGCGTCTCGCCCGGCTCGGCCTTTGACGCCGAAAGCAGCGACGGTGTGCCGGAGGATTGGGAGGAAGAACGCGGCGAGGAAGAAGAGGAGGAGGAGCGAACCTCCTTGGCGCCTTGCCCGTCGCATTGGCGGTGCGCCGGGCGCCGTCGCCGGGGGTACGCCAATGGTGGGTTGTTGCCGCCCTCGATGTGCGCCAAGACACCGCCGAGGGTGCGGCCGGGACGCCCACAGGTGGCGCCCTCATCGTTCTTCAAAGCCGACCACCGGCGCCTCATTGGTGGACGCCAGCCGCTGCTGCTGGCGGCGCTGGAAGTACGCCGCCCAAGCCGCAGTGTTGTTGGCAGCGTACAGGGGGAGGGAGAGCTCGGCGTCGGTGAGGGGGGCGCGCATGATCTCGACCTCGTCGGTGAAGTACGATGGCTTGTTGACGGTGTCGGGCAACGGGGGAATGGGCACTCCCCCATTGCTGAGCCTCCAGCCCGTCGGCCCGGCACGCATGTCCGGCGGCGCCGGATGTTCGCTCGAACAGAGCTGAATCCGTCGCGGAGCGAATGGCGGCCGAAGCCGTTGGCCGCCGCCTCGTCTCCGGGGAAACGCTCGGCCATCAGGGAGAGGAGGGAGAGGGAGGGGTTGGGCGGCAGCGCTCGGGAGAGGGAAGGCTCGGCGGCGGCGAGGGCTGGGCGGCTGGTGTGGCCACAGGCGGGCGAGGCCATCCGCTTATATAGCCGCGTCACACCCGTGTGTATGTGCGCGAGAGAGGGGAGGCGTCGGCACGCCGTCCCGTGAAGCGCCGCCCGTGAGGAATCAATGGCAAGGCTGACCGGCGGCGGCAGCCTTGCCATTGATTCCCCGTGGGAACCGAGGCGTCTGGCGAAGACGAGGCGCGGTCAGCCGACGCCGGCCCACGGATTTTTCACGCCAAAACCACTCGCTTCGCCTCAGCGCCTCTACGCCAGCCGGGTTCGGTCTGGGTTCGCTGGCCGATTTCGCCCAAAGGAAAATCGGGCTCTAGGGCGCGATCGGCCGTTTTTCAGCGCCGGCGCGAAAAAACCGCCTGGGGAGGCCTTCCTGGGGGCGCGGCTGGAGATGCTCTAAGCACCACGGGGCACTTCGATGGATTATCCTTGCTAGGAATGATAACACGTGAGAAGACTACTAGCCGAATGTAGGACCTTGAAGTATGTCTAGAGGGGGGGGGGGGGTGATTAGACTACTTGACCAATTAAAAACTTAACCTTTTCCCAATTTTAGACTTTGGCAGATTTTAGCTATCTTAGCACAAGTCAACCAATCTTCACACGATTCAAGCAAGCATGCAAAGAGTATATAGGCAGTAGAAATTAAAGCATGCAACTTGAATGTAAAGGGAAGGGTTTGGAGGATTCAAACGCAATTGGAGACACATATTTTTTTGTCTTGGTTCCGATAGGTGGTGCTATCGTACATCCACGTTGATGGAGACTTCAACCCACTAAGGGTAACGGTTCTTGTGAGTCCACAGAGGGCTCCACCCATGAAGGGTCCACGAAGAAGCAACCTTGTCTATCCCACCATGGCCGCCGCCCACGAAGGAAGTGCCTCACTAGCGGTAGATCTTCACCAAGTAGGCGATCTCCTTGCCCTTACAAACTCCTTGGTTCAACTCCACAATCTTGTCGGAGGCTCCCAAGTGACACCTAGCCAATCTAGGAGACACCACTCTCCAAGAAGTAACAAACGGCGTGTTGATGATGAACTCCTTGCTCTTGTGCTTCAAATGATAGTATCCCCAACACTCAACTCTCTCTCACAGGATTTGGATTTGGTGGAAAGAAGATTTGAGTGGAAAGCAACTTGGGGAAGGCTAGAGATCAAGATTCATGTGGTTGGAATGGAATATCTTGGCCTCAACACATGAGTAGGTGGTTCTCTCTCAGGCTGGTAAGTTGGAAGTGTAGGTTTGTTCGATGGCTCTCTCCACGAATGAAGAGGAGGTGGAGGGGTATATATAGCCTCCACACAAAATCTAACCGTTACACACAATTTACCAAACTCGGTGGGACCGAATCAACAAACTCGGTCGGACCGATTCAGTAAACCTAGTGACCGTTAGTGATTTTGGTGGGACTGAGATGCAACTCGGTAGGACCGATATGGTTAGGGTTAGGGCATAACATAATCTCGGTGAGACCGATTACACAAACTCGGTGAGACCGATTTTGGTAATTAGCTAACCAGAGAGTTGGCCAGGTAAACTTGATGGGACCGATTTGCTCTTTCAGTGAGACCGAAATGTTACGAAAGGGAAACAGAGAGTTTACATTGCAACCTCGGTGGGACCGATTCGCTCACTTCGGTTAGACCGAAACGTTACGAAGGAAAGCAGAGAGATTACAATCCCATCTCGGTGAGACCGAGATCCCTATCGATGAAACCAATTTGCCTAGGGTTTGTGGCAGTGGCTATGACATTTAAACTCGGTGGCGCCGGATAGAAAGAATCGGTAGGACCGATTTTGACTTTAGATTTAGGTCGTATGTGGATGTGAGAAAGTAGTTGAGGGTTTTGGAGCATATCACTAAGCACATGAAGCAAGAGGCTCATTAAGCAACACCTCATCCCTTCTTGATAGTATTGCTTTTCCTATAGACTCAATGTGATCTTGGATCACTAAAATGTAAAATGTAGAGTCTTGAGCTTTTGAGCTTGAGCCAATCCTTTGTCCTTAATATTTTGAGGGATCCACTTTCATCATCCATGCCATGCCATTGATTGAGCTTTCCTGAAATATTTGTCTTGGAATAGCATTAGCTCAATGAGCTATATGTTGTTATGAATTACCAAAACCACATAGGGATAGTTGCACTTTCAATCTCCCCCTTTTTGGTAATTTATGACAACATATAGATCAAAGCTTCGACAAATGATAATAAGATTGAAAAACATCGTCGATTTGAGAAGTATGTGATAAGCAAGAGCTCCCCCTAAATTTGTGCATATTTTAAGATTTGCTTTGGACTGCAAATGCACAAGGAATTAGGCTCATGGGTTACTCTTACATGTCACATACATCTTGGTGGAGCGCTCAAAATAATCATATAAGGATAAGTAAGATAATATCATCTAACAAGCATAAGTGTAGCTTATGATCAAACACATGATCATCAATGTCTCACAGGTAATAGCATAGTATCTCAAGCAATCAAAAGCAAACAAAGTTCAACCAAGAAGACAAGAGACAAGAGAGAACAAAAGCAAACTCCCTCTCTCTCTCGAAGCCTATGATCTATACATTTCTCCCCCTTTGGCAACAAGTTACCAAAAAGTTCCTAGAAAATGCATAGTACTATATCGACTCTCAGGCTTGGTCTTCAGCTGGTGGCGTAGAGATGGCTCCTTGGACGAAGACTTCAGTTGATGTGGAAGGAGCTGAAGGAGTTGGTGCTGGAGCTGGTTGTGCTGGAGCTGTAGCTGGAGCAGATGAAGTGACTCTGGTGTCTGTTACTGGCTCTGCAGCTGATCTCTGAGCTCTAGGCACTCTGGCAAATGCATCAGTTGTTGTCCTGCCCTTTCTCTCCTGCATGTCATCCTGTAGCTGCTCCACAACTGACTGAATCTCAGTTACTTTGACATCAAGATCATAGAATTTTTGTTCCATGATTCTTTCCAGGCTCTCCTGGTTTTGAGTTAGGGTGGCCAACCCCTTCTCAATCCTTAGTGATGATGCTATCAAGTAACTAAGCTGGTCCTGCTTGCTCTTCAAAAAGTACTCAGATGCCTCCTCTTGTGTTGGCATCTTGGCAGCCTTCTCTTTCCTTGCTTTCTCCTTCTTCTCTTGAGCTTGTACCGACGATGGTTCATTCTCAGTCATGACAACTTGATTGTCCTCAAAGTCAGGATAGAGAACAAAGTGTTCCTTATCCTACAGATACTTCCATGCGCCCATCTTTGAGTTAATCACCTCCTGAATTTGTGGGGCATATCCACAGCTTCTCTTTTGGTCTGCTGCTGTCCTCTTGATAGTCTTAACCATGAGGCTCATGACCTTGAATTTCTGTGGCACATCAAATATGTGTAGCAAATTAATTGCATGCCCTCTGATCATGTTGTGGTCACCTGATTTGGGCAAAAGAATGTGCCTTAGGATCCAGTTGATCATTGGCAGCCCCGATGTAAGAAAATGAATCGACCCAATCTTAAAAGTCTCAAGAGCTTTGTCTGGGATCTCCTTGTACATCTGTGACATAGAGTTGTGATCCATCTTCTTCTTGGCATAAACGTCCAAGTCATCTTCACTCTCCTTTGGGGCATTGATCATACTTGCCCATTCCTCAATGGTTGATTGGTATCTCATTCCTTCAGACATCCAAACTATCCTGCCATCCGGATAGAAATGTCTGTGGAGTAGAATTGCATAATGAGCTCATCATTCCGGTTTGTGAGCTTACGCCCAACAAAGTCTGCAACTCCACACGCACTGAAGCTGTCATACACTCCAGGATAGTGTTCTTCATTTTCCTGTATGTAGGTCCAGTCGACCCACCTCATATCACACACTATGGGCTTCTTGTCCAACAAGATTGTCTCATAGAAGTCCTGCTGCTCCTTTGTGTGGAACCTGTAATCAACAGTAGTCCTTCTCCTGGTGGCATATGGATCTGACTCTCTCCATAGCCTCAACCCTAAGTCTCTAATGATCTTCATGTAGGTGTTGAAGATGTGGATGCTCAATGTTGATGTAGATATTTTGGAGCAATCCTTTGGAGTGAGTTGCACTTTCAATACCTGCATGGGTTAGTCCCACAAGGAACAAACAAGAATATCCATAGACATAGAGTGATGCACACACAAAATGATGTCCATGAAAACATTAGGTTACCTTGTCCCTTGCCTTACCAACATGAGGGTTTTGTGACTCCTTGAACTAGTGCAAGATGTGGAAGATGATTGCACTTGTCCTTGCCATAATGATATGAGTGAAGAATGTTGGCGGAGTCACCCTCAAGAAATTCTAGTTCTTCTTCTTCGGGATCCACATCATCTTGATGGGAATCCTTGGTGTAGTAGTTGTACTTGATGAAGTAGAACTTGACGTAGTCTTGGGAACCCACTTGACCAAGGCCTTAGGTGCTTCTTCAAATGCATCAATCTCCTCTTTAAGCTTGTCCTTGCCTTTGTTATTGTGGTCTTGTGGTGGAAGATCATCTTGTGCTTGTGTTCCCTTGAAGGAAGTAGGATCATACTTCTCTTGTTGAGGAACAAACTTCGTCTTGGGGTATTGATCTTCTTCCCACTCTACTCCATTGGCATTGAACTTTCGTTCAAAACTAACACCTTGATTCTTCCGGTGCCTTCCTTGCTTGCGTACAATTTCCTCGAATTGCTTACTCTCGGCAAGGCTCTTGTATACACCTTTCTCTATAATTCCCTTAAATAAGCTGTTTTCTTGCTCAAGAGTAACTTGGCTAAGAGAATCATTAGTGGAATCAAGAGAACTACTAGAAGCAACAATATTGGATTTAGCATTGTTATTGTTACTACTAGAGGAAGAATCTTTCTTGTACTTGTTACTAGACTTGACTTGAGGCATGTAAGTAGATAAGAGTAAACGCTTGGCAATGTAAGAAGAACTTTTCTTACGGAGATCATCATTGATTGCTTTTAGGAACTCATGCTCTTGCTCAAGATTGAGCTTTTCAAAGCGTAACTTCTCATGAGCCCTTAAAAGTTCTCGATGATCTTGAAGATAGTTTCATGAGCTAACTTAAGAGTGTTTAGTTCTTTAGTTAGAAGCTCAATCTTCTCCTTATCATTGTCATTCGTTTCATCTTGATTAGCATGATTAATTGACGTTTCATCATAGTATTCATCACTAGAGTTGTCAACAAGTAAATCGTCATCACCTAACAAGTCATCTTCATCACTATTAAAATCAACATACTGGTGTGTTATCTTAGGACCTTTGGCCATGAAGCATCTTCCAATTCCTTCATTTGGTGAATCAAATATGCCGTAGGAGTTGGTTGACACAAGTGCTAGACCGGCAACACCTTCATCTTGAGTGTATTAGGAGTCGGAGTGATAGCTTCTCTCGGAGTGATTGTCGGAGTCGGAGCCGGATACCCATTCACAAACATGAGCTTGATGTCTTCGTTTTGTGTAGCTCTTTGATGACTTGTCCTTCCTTCCCGAATCCTTGCTTCTCCGTGAGGGTCTTCGTTCATAACGATCATCTCTACTCCTTCTCTCTCTTGGTGGTGATTCTTCTCTTCTACTTCTTCTCTTCTTTTGTAGGGTGTCGTACACTCATTGGAATAGTGTCCGGGTCTCCACAATTGTAGCAATTGCGCTCTCGACTAGAAGATCTTTTGTCATTGTAGGACCTTGACTTAGAGCTTCTTTCTTTTCTTCTACTCTTGTAGAATTTGTTGAAATTCTTCACCATTAAGCTCAATTCTTCATTGAAGGTTTGTTTCTCACTTGATGATGTGGGGGCTTCACATGAGGCTTTGTAAGCACCACTTGACTTGTTGTGAAGTTCCTCCTTATCCTTGAGTGACATCTCATGAGCAACAATTCTTCCAATGACTTCTGTTGGCTTGAGATCTTTGTAATTTGGCATCATTTGGATCAATGTGCACACGGTATCATATTTTCCATCCAATACTCTTAGGATCTTCTTGATGATGAATCTGTCGGTCATCTCTTCACTTCCTAAGCCGGCAATCTCATTTGTGATACGAGCAAGCTCGAGTATATTTCAAATGACACCTTCACCATCCTTCATTTTGAACTTGTCAAGCTGACTTTGGAGCACATCCAACTTGGATTCCTTGACGGAGTCGGTACCTTCATGCATATCAATCAAAGTATCCCAAATTTCCTTTGCATTCTCAAGACGGCTGATTTTGTTGAATTCTTCGGGGCACAAGCCATTGAAGAGGATATCACAAGCTTGAGCGTTGTATTGCAGCATCTTCAATTCATCCGCATTAGCTTCACGGTTCGGTTCTCTCCCATCAAAGAATTCACCTTGCAAGCCAATACACACAATAGCCCAAACGGCGGGGTTATGTCCGAGAATATGCATTTTCATCTTATGCTTCCAACTAGCAAAATTAGTGCCATCAAAGTAAGGACCTCTACGGTGATAATTTCCCTCGCTAGACGCCATACTCTCCTAGGTTGTGAAACCAAGGCTATGACCACCAAAAGCTATGGAAATCAAAGCAAATGGAGACCAAAGCTCTGATACCACTCGTAGGACCTTGAAGTATGTCTAGAGGGGGGGGGTGATTAGACTACTTGACCAATAAAACTTAACCTTTTCCCAATTTTAGACTTTGGCAGATTTTAGCTATCTTAGCACAAGTCAAGCAATCTTCACACGATTCAAGCAAGCATGCAAAGAGTATATAGGCAGCAGAAATTAAAGCATGCAACTTGCAAGAATGTAAAGGGAAGGGTTTGGAGGATTCAAACACAATTGGAGAGACGGATGTTTTTGTCGTGGTTCCGATAGGTGGTGCTATCGTACATCCACGTTGATGGAGACTTCAACCCACGAAGGGTAGCAGTTGCCTTGAGTCCACGGAGGGCTCCACCCACGAAGGGTCCACGAAGAAGCAACCTTGTCTATCCCACCATGGCCGTCGCCCACGAAGGACTTGCCTCACTAGCGGTAGATCTTCACGAAGTAGGTGATCTCCTTGCCCTTACAAACTCCTTGGTTCAACTCCACAATCTTGTCGGAGGCTCCCAAGTGACACCTAGCCAATCTAGGAGACACCACTCTCCAAGAAGTAACAAACGTGTGTTGATTATGAACTCCTTGCTCTTGTGCTTCAAATGATAGCCCCCCCAACACTCAACTCTCTCTCACAGGATTTGGATTTGGTGGAAAGAAGATTTGAGTGGAAAGCAACTTGGGGAAGGCTAGAGATCAAGATTCATGTGGTTGGAATGGAATATCTTGGCCTCAACACATGAGTAGGTGGTTCTCTCTAACTGGTAAGTTGGAAGTGTAGGTTTTTTCGATGGCTCTCTCCACGAATGAAGAGGAGGTGGGGGTATATATAGCCTCCACACAAAATCTAACCGTTACACACAATTTACCAAACTCGGTGGGACCGAATCAACAAACTCGGTCGGACCGATTCAAGTAAACCTAGTGATCGTTAGTGATTTCGTGGATCGACATGCAACTCGGTAGGACCGATATGGTTAGGGTTAGGGCATAACATAATCTCGGTGAGACCGATTACACAAACTCGGTGAGACCGATTTTGGTAATTAGCTAACCAGAGAGTTGGTCAGGTAAACTCGGTGGGACCGATTCGCTCTTTCGGTGAGACCGAAATGTTATGAAAGGGAAACATAGAGTTTACATTGCAATCTCGGTGGGACCGATTCGCTCACTTCGGTTAGACCGAAACGTTACGAAGGGAAACATAGAGATTACAATCCCATCTCGGTGAGACCGAGATCCCTATCGGTGAAACCGATTTGTCTAGGGTTTGTGGCAGTGGCTATGCCATTTAAACTCGGTGGCGCCGGATAGAAAGAATCGGTAGGACCGATTTTGACTTTAGGTTTAGGTCGTATGTGGATGTGAGAAAGTAGTTGAGGGTTTTTGAGCATATCACTAAGCACATGAAGCAAGAGGCTCATTAAGCAACACCTCATCCCTCCGTGATAGTATTGGCTTTTCCTATAGACTCAATGTGATCTTGGATCACTAAAATATAAAATGTAGAATCTTGAGCTTTTGAGCTTGAGTCAATCCTTTGTTCTTAATATTTTGAGGGATCCACTTTCATCATCCATGCCATGCCATTCATTGAGCTTTCCTGAAATATTTGTCTTGGAATAGCATTAGCTCAATGATTTATATGTTGTTATGAATTACCAAAACCACCTAGGGATAGTTGCACTTTCACCGAACTATAGACCAACATCAATTTAATAGGAAATTACTAAGTCATCCTTGAGCTAAATGAACTCCTTGGTGAGCCATAAAAACCAAAGGAAAGATTGCCCTCTTGGCTTCTACGTGTGCTTATATTGGGAGAACTAAAGCCATTTGAAAAGGGGATAGATTAGCGAAAGTAAGAACAAGTATAATAAGATGATGGAACCAGGCTATTAGGAGTACTATATTTTTGCTATCATAGTATAAAGCAATAAGAGAAGCATGTTGTAGATTAAGATCAGTTGTAGCACTAACTCCAAAAAAGCTTTGTGAGAGAGTAAGATGAGCCAAGTAGTACATATTTATAGCTAATTGGCCTCTATAGCTAACTACTACCACACATGTCGACTATAAAATTAGCTATAAATGGTATGATAATAATATATAGGCAGCTAATAGGCCTCTATTGTTATCTCTGTGGGAAAAGGATATAAAAGATGAACCTGATCCACCGTGTCAAGGTAATGATGATCCGGAGGACTCTTCACCACGTCGAAGTTTGGGAACTTAAACGGGCCGTCATCTCCAATGGCATCCTTGGCCTTGATCGCCACATCATCGACAGAGTCGTCATCGCCATCATCGACACTTGCATCGCTTCTTTCCACTGGATCAGCAAGGCCAGCCTCCATGACGGCGCCACCAACGTTAGGGTCCTCATGACTAACCATGGATACAGGTGTGGGCGCTTCCACATTCTGCGTGGCTGTAGCAGAGCCATCTAGTTTGTTCACAGAACAGTCACCACCTTCTATGTTTCTAGCATCTGCGGGATCATGCTGATCATTGTCCTGTAATCAAACATCGCCACATCATTCTTACGCTAATGCGTGATACTACTTTCTTCGTCCGAAAATACTTGTCATCAAAATGAACAAAAATGGATGTATCTAGAACTAAAATACATCTAGATACATCTCCATTTATTCATTTTGATGACTAAGTATTTCCGGACAGAGGGAGTATAAGTTAAGGTGCATGCATGGGATAATGTTTCAAGCTAGATATATAGATATTGCGTTGGCAGCATCCAACTCCGGAGGAGCACCGACATCGTCCTCCTCCTCCTCGTCCCACTCCCAGCCATACATTTCAGCGTACAATTGTGTGTAGTGCTCCTTGTTGGCGACACTGATCTCATGGGGGAACACCTGAAACATCGCATGGAAATTAAGCAGCTATATTTAAGTCGACTAAAAGCATCTCCAACAAGCGTCCAACGCGCCGCGCGGTAAAAACGGATTTGGCGCGCGCTCATCGCCTGGTTTGGCGCGGCGCGCAGCGTTTGCTCCAAAGGCGCTGAAAAGCCAGACGCCAAGCAGCTCTGCAGAGCATGGTAGAATGCAGCGCCCGCGCTCATTCTACAATATTTTTTTAATTAAAATTGCATAGATAAAAAAACGATACATAGATATTTTACATCGGTGCAACTACTACGGCATAGATGATAGATAGTTCGACATACATAGATATATAGATAGAAACTACTACGGCATACATAGATAGAAAACTACTCTAAGTCGCTACCATCACCATCAACATCCTCGTCGGTGTCGTCCGAGGTTGAGAGCCATACGTCGTCCCAACGTTCATCGTCCGAGGTGAAGAACGACCTCCCACCTGCGGAGACGATGTCGCACTGCTCGTTCGCCACTGCCTTCCGCTGACGCCGGTCCACCCGCTCCGAGCGGCGCCTTGCCGTCCTCTCCACCCAGTAGGCACGCTCGGCGTCGACGTCCTCTGGGTGGCGACGGCGCCACTCCGCATGGTTCGCTCGTCCTCCTCGGTGACGAGGAGACGGCGCTGCCGCCGAGCGTGGTCGGCACGGTCCATGTCCGTGATGAGACGCGGCGGAGGGGCGAGGCGCTGCGCCTCCTCGCGCGTGAAGACGTCCCGGAAATTCATCTGCGACCGGGGCCTCTCCAAGCGCCACGCCGCCGCGTCGTATGCGCGGGCCGCCTCGCGCGTGCTCCGAAACGTCCCGAGGCCGAGCCGGACGTCGCCGGCCCGTATCTCGGCGGAGTACCAGCCGTTGGGGCGCTCGCGGACGCCGCGAAAGCCCGAAGCACCCCGGCTGCGCGGCGGCATGGTGGTGCGGTGGTGGCGCAGAAACGGCGAAGTGGTGGAGTGCGAAGCGGCGAGATCGCGAGGAGAAGGGCGCGTGTCTGTTCTGTGCGCGTGGCGAAGCGCGGGACTTTATAAGCGCACGCAAAGCGGCGCCCCAAATATACCGCGCCGCGTGCCGCTTTATACCGCGCGCGCGCAAACGCTTCCCGCGCGCGGTAACTTCCCGCCACCGCTGGAGCGCGCAGAACCAACCGGCGCGCGCGAAAAACTGCTTATACCGCGCGGGCGCGCGTTTTGCCGCGCCTGTTGGAGATGCTCTAAAGATAGGTGCCATTTTTTTGTACGGTTTTGGTAAAACTCATTCAGCTGAGAAATTGTTTGGTCTCATTCACTTTGTCTGCCGTCAGATCTAATCACGCTGTGATTCGTTTTTTGTCGATGTGGTGAGCTTTGTAGCGACACGGCGCGGACCGTGAGTTGTTGGGCTAGCGGCCCATTATCTCTTTTGATGTCGCAGCTATTTTCGCTGACAACTAGCGCTTGTCAAAAAAAAGAGGTGAACTTTTCGTAGGTTTGTAAGGGTCGCTAGCTGTGGGTTACCTTGTCGCTCGCACGGGCCCTTTTCGGCCGTTTTCTTTTCTTCTTTTGCCGGGCCAAGCTGTGTTTTTATGAGCCTTTTCATTGACTGTTGGGATGGTTTGTCACTTGTGGCAATTTCCTCCATCGTAGCAGACCAATGTTTTGTTCCCTAAAAATATAGACTAATGTTTGCAATAAGTTTTCTTTTCAGACAATAGTGTTTTGTAATAAATAAACTAATGTTGCATAATTGGCTTTTTTTTGTGTCCATGTTGTTTTTTCTCAACGCAATGTTTCGTTTGACCATATATAATATTTTCTCAATGCAATGTTTTGTACTCCCTCCGTCAAGAAATACTTGTCGGAGAAATGGATCAAAATGGATGTAGCTAAGACTGAAATATGTCTAGATACAGCCATTTCTCCGACAAGTATTTTCGGACGGAGGGAGTATGTGTTAATTGACAATGTTTTTTTGCATGTGTTTGTTTTGTTTGACCATGTATAATTTGTGTAATTGTTTTTTACAGGAAATTTGTTTTATATTTTTTTTGTACGAGAACTTGACACTTCAAAGGTGCAGACCCCCTTTCCCATTTTGCCGCTGATGTTTGGTTGTCGAGGCAGTTTGTTTTCAATACAATGTTTTTTTTCGCTCTTTTATTCTTATGTTTTCTTCTATTCGAGAGAAAGAGGGAGTGGTGATACGAAAGGGTCTGACTTTTTAATTATTTTCTATTTATTTTTTATAGTTTTACTATTACTTATACGGCTTGTCCTCTGTGTGGAACTGCACGAGTTGTCAAATTATGTGTAATCAAAAAGAGCCGTGAAATAAATTTTCTAATGTTCAACCAATTAATTTTATAGTTAAAATTTTACTTTCATTATTATTATTTCTGGAAGGGTGTTTATTATTTAGGGGTGGGGTGGGGTGGGGGGTTGTTTGTAGTTGCAACCACTGTAACTTGACTGCAACTACAACTAGTCCTACTCAATCGCAACTGCAAGGGGTATAAAGCGACCACAACTAGGGTTCTGGAGGGTTGTGGAGGGTTGTCGGAGGTTATCGATGGTGGGCCTTTTTTTAAGGGGGGGGGGGGGGGGTTTTTTTTAGTTGCAACCGCCACAACTTAACTACAACTGTAAGTCGTCCTACTAAAGTGCAACTGCAAGGGGATAAAGCAATGGCAGCCAGGGTTGGGGGAGGTTGTCCGGGGAGGGGGGGGGGGTTGTCAGCCGTGGGTGGTTTTTTTAGGGGGGGTGGGGGTTGTTTGTAGTTGCACCCGTACCCTCCTAGTTGTTTGCCCGTACTCTTGTTGGGTCCTATTCGTGGCCCTCAATTGCAAGTTGACCATCAACTCGCAACTACGGGGATGTGTGTTGTGTGTGTGTGTCGAGGGTCCCCAATTGCATGTCGATAATCGTCTTGCAACTAGGACTGTTGTGTGTGTTTGTCTATTTGTCAAGGGGTCCCTAGTTGCATGTCAAGAATCGACTCGCAACTGGGGTGTGTGTGTTATTTTTATCAAAGTGTCCCTAGTTGAATGTCAACCATCGACTCGCAACTAGGGGTATGTGTGTGTGTATTTGTTGAGAACCCCAGTTGCAAGTTGACCATCGACTCGCAACTAGGGGGGTACGTGTGTGTGTGTGTGTGTGTGTGTGTTTTGTCGTGGGTCCCTAGTTGCATGTCAATAATCGACTCGCAACTAGAAGTGTGTGCGTGTGTGTGTGTCTTTTTGTCAAGGGGCCCCTAGTTGCATCTCAACCACCGACTTGTAACTAGGGTGGGTGTGTGTTTGTTGAGGACCCTAGTTGCAAGTTTCCCATCGACTCGCAACTAGGGGATGTGTGCGTGTGTGCGTGTGTGTTTTATTCGTGGCCCCCAGTTGCAAGTTGACCATCAACTTGCAACTACGGGGATGTGTGTTGTGTGTGTGTCGAGGGTCCCCAATTGCAAGTTCATAACCGACTTGCAACTAGGAGTGTGTGTTTATCTATTTGTCAAGGGGTCCCTAGTTGTATGACAAGCATCGACTCGCAACTAGGGGATGTGTGTTTGTTGAGGACCCAATTGCAAGTTGCCCATCGACTCGCAACTAGGGGTGTGTGTATGTGTGTGTGTGTGTTATTCGTGGCCCTTAGTTGCAAGTTGACCATCAACTCGCAACTAGGGGGTTGTGTGTCTATTGAGGACCCCTAGTTGCAAGTTGCCAATCGACTCACAATTAGGGGGTGTTGTGTGTGTGTGTATGTGTGTTTTATTCGTGTCCCCTAGTTGCAAGTTGACCATCAACTCACAACTAGGGGTCTTGTGTGTGTGTGTGTGTGTGTGTGTGTGTGTGTGTGTCTTTCGTTGTGGCCCCAGTTGCAACCCGCTCATCGACTCCCAACTAAGGATGTGTGTGTGTATTTGTAGAGGGTGTGTGTTTTGTTGTGTCCCCTAGTTGCACTCCGCTCATTGACTCGCAACTAAGTGTGTGTGTAGAGGGTCACTAGTTGCATGTCAATAACCGACTCACAACTAGAGGTGTGTGTGTGTGTGTCTTTTTGTCAATGGTCCCCAGTTACATGTTGACCATCAAACTTGCAACTAGCAGGTGTGTGTGTTTGTTGAGAACCTCCAATTGCAAGTTGACCATCAACTCGCAACTAGGGTGTGTGTGTGTGTGTTTTGTGTGTGTGTCTTTTTCTCAAGGGGTCCCCAGTTGCATGTCAAGCATAGACTCACAACTAGGGGGAGGGGTGTTTGTTGAGGACCCCCAGTTCCAAGTTGACCATCAACTCGCAACTAGGGGATTTGTGTGTGTGTGTGTGTGTATTGAGGGTCCCCAATTGCATGTCGATAACCGACTTGCACTAGAGGTGTGTGTATGTGTGTGTCTTTTTCTCAAGGGGTCCTCAGTTGCATGTCAAGCATCGACTCGCAACTAGAAGGTGTGTGTTTACTATATTTTTTTAAAAAAATTCGCCTTGAGTGAATACTCAACTATAAATGCCTCGGCTTAATGAACATAATATATTAGGCAAAACTATTTTTAATTTGCGATCCAGGAGGAAGCTGTAATTTTTCAAAGTTTCTTTTTTTGTTAGTGACACACAAATGCAAATCTTCATGTGATTGTTGACCGAGCATGAAAGTCGTCGGCTTGTGGCCAGCCCTTTTGTCGCGACGTTGTGCAGCCCGAGTAATTGACAGACAGAAAGGAAAGATTTAGCGTTGCGCTCCATCCACAACACCCCACACACAAGTAGACTTGCAAGCAATTTTTTTTCATTGTCAGGTTAGTATCCACTGCATGTCGAGACAACACTCACGCCGGAATTACAACAAGTTTTCAGTGCAAAAAAAAGATTTTTCTAACTTTTTAATATATATTTTTAAGAAAAACTGGGTGCAGTGCGCGCGTAATATACTGGCTAAGTACATAGTTACAAGAAAAATAGGAAAATCATATGGCAATAGACTAGTAATATGCTCATCCAATTCATAGATGGTTGTAGGCTTATTTGTTTTGTTCCAAATGGATTGAATACACATACACACACAAAAAATAAAATAAAAGAGAGACACGGACAAGCCTGGACACACAGTTCAGCCCACTAATGGCCCATATTAACTACCCAAACAGCGCACCTGAAAAGAAAACCAGCCACCTATCGAGAAAGCGGCATAAGCTATCGATCACGGAGGTACAATATCAGTATCAATACATGATGATGTCATCCTGATGTCATCTGAATGAGACCAAACTATATCTCATTCAGCTGAGTTCTAGGCGCTTTTTTTTTTAATCCTACATACTCCCTCCGTTCCAAAATAGATGACCCAACTTTATACTAAAGTTAGTACAAAGTTGGGTCATCTATTTTGGAACGGAGGGAGTATCATCTATTTTGGAACGGAAATGTTAACGCCCACACGTGTGGGCGTTTGCACATCGCCCACACGCCTCCATCACCACTCATTTTGCCATGTATGAATAGATGACATCAGCAGAATTTTTTTTGGTTTTCGGCTTAAAAATGTTGTATCTCCTAAATAAAGAAGCGAACTAAAAATCCGTTTTCACCATTAAATCCGTCTCGATGAGATCTTCAAAACTAGACCCCATGTTGATATGTTTCGACGAATTTTTTCCCCAGAAGTTGCCACGATGTTTACACTGCAGTTGCCATAGGGCTTAAACTAAAGTTGCCATGTGGCAATTTTAGTTTGTAGATCATGGCAATTTTAGTATTTTGATGATGGCAACTCCAGTACTTTGAGCATGAAAATTATTTTTTGTATGAACCATGGCAATTTTACGTGCATGTATCATGGCAATTTTAGTTTATGGTTCATGGCAAGTCTAGTTTCTTAATTCCCCGTTTTATAAATGCCAAAATTTACTTTTAAATGTAGAAGAAAATAACTGAAACATATCATGACAACTTCAGTGTAAACATCATGGCAATTCATATGCAATAGACATGGCAACATTTAATCCAAAACAAATTTCATCAAAACATATTAACATGGGATCTAGTTTCGAATATCTCATCGCGAGGGATTTAATGGTACGGATTTTCAATCGGATTTTTCGTTTAAGAGATAAAACATTTTAAAAACTGAAAATCCAAAAAAATTCCTGCATGCATGCATGCGATGACGTGGCAATCTGTTTACATTAAAAACGTGTGGTGCGTCTTCTTTCCTGCCACACATGCGGCAGTTAGCGCGACCCTAAATTAAATTGTAACAGAAGGTGCACAGCAAATTCGCCATGCATGCTGCATCCATATTACCAGTGACGTGCTGCCGTCACTCCACTTGACTTGGACGTGGCCGTCATTCAGATCAACAACGCGCCCGACCCATGGAAGATCGGCGGGGGCGCTCTTGGCGTGTGGTATTTGCTGCGCTGCTGGTGTGCTCTCGATGACGCTTGATAGCGCAGGAACAGAGTGGTCAGGGTCCCTGCCCAGATCATAGGCACTCACGGTATCGTCACACTCGACCTCCAAGCCGCTGGCCTCACCGTCGGGCCGCATCGCCGCCGCCTTGAACCATGACACGTGCACCGTTTGGTATTTGGAATTCAGGCTTCTGACAACGCCGACACGCCTCGTGGATCCACTGGCAGCACCCACGCCATCTCCGGCAACATCATCTACCGTGTCGCCAGGAGCGTTGTCGACAACGTACTGCCCAGGAAAGTCGTGCTCCATGATGAACTCGTAGGGGCTGAGTGACGTTGATCTAGCCCCATACTGCCGCGTGCCGTCCTGCCACAGCACGTCGACGGTGGTGTTGCTGTTGGCAACGGTCATGGTGGGCAGCAGGGCCGTGTGCGCGTGCAATGAACTTATGTGTCGCTGCTCATCACTGAGAAGAAAGCAGCGGTCGCCCAGCCGCCAGCTGCAATGTGCAATCGGGCGCAGAGCAGAGGTAAGTGAGACTGCCGGGCTGCTGGTAAGGCGGAGGAGCGGACTCCTGGACCAGCTGTTGCTTGGTGCCGTGTTGCGCCGACGCGATCCAGTAAACAAAGACGCCGGCCATCTCGACGTTGGCTACCGTGCCTATTTCGTGCTCCGGCTTCCAGTGGCCGCTTAGCCATCGCGATCCTTTGAAGACGGTGGGGGAGGAGTCCTTGGCAGTGACGCGCTCCCCCGGGTAGAAGGGGATGTTCGTCTCGGGGATATGATAGGCATGTTCATTTGTCGCCGATTTTAACCCCTGGGACTCCAGATGGGCGACCCTGCAGACGGCGCCGTCGTTGAACAAGACGTCGACGTCCAGAGGCACGGCGACCACCCGGCCCAGCCATGCCCCGGACAAGACGTAGTCGCCAAGGTTGAGTGCTCTGACGCGTCGCAGGCCAGCCGGCGACACCCCCAGGATCTGGTTCGTCGTCGCGCCCCCGAGTTCATTGAGCTGGACGAGGTGGAGATCGGTGGTGACGCCGGTGACGACACCGATCTGGTCACCGATGTCCGACGCCGACCCGACCATCTGACCGACGTGGATGGAGCTTCTGTCAACGACGGCGATGTCATCAAGCTTCTTGGTCACCTGTGTGCCGTCGAGGCGGAACAGCGTGCAGGTGCGGTCCTCCCCGTTGTACGAAACCAGCAGGCCGCGGTCGACGAGCGTGTGATTGCCACGCTTCGAGTAGAAGCGCACAAGGTCTCGCAACTCGAGTGTAGTACGCATCTCGGCGTCCATCTCGGTTATATTTGGGAGTACCTAGAACTCATCTAGATGAGGTATAATTTGGTCTCATTCATTTTTAAAACAAGAACAAATACAACGCACGTCATCACACACGCATCTTATAGCATTACATTTAATAATTGTAAAAGGTGAATGAAACTAAATTATATTTCATTTAGACGAGTTCTAGCAAAACTGTTATATTTTCTCCTCTCCATCGATTGATCGATGTGGTGATGTCGCTCTTCTTGATCGATCGAGGGCGTGTATGGAAATTGTATATCTATATCCGTCGCTAGATATATATAAGGGCTAATTAAATTTTGTAGTACGTGTACTTGCCTTTTGCGGGACGGGACTATAGTAAAATCCATGCGTTGCACGTAACAACTAATGGCCACGTGATGACACAGCCTGTTTTCTTCCTTGGAGAGGAAGGAAAGAACAGTGATCTCGTCCAGCGAGTAGCCTTCCGCCGTGGTCCTCCGGCGGATCCGGCAGCTCTTCTCCGTCGGTGACCTCTTAGGGCATCTCCAGCCGCGCCCCTCAGGAAGGCCTCCCCAGGCGATTTTTTCGTGTCGGCGCCGAAAAAACGACCCAGTCGCGCCTTCAGGAGCCCGATTTTCGTCGGTTTGGGGCCGAAAACAGCACCGGCGGACCCAGCCCGAACCGGCCTTGGGGCGCCCGGGCGCCAGGCGAAACTGTTTGGCGAAAAAGATGCGGGCCAGCAGCGTCGGCGACTTGGCGCCTCGTCTTCCCCAACGGCCTCGGTTCCAGCGGGAGAATCAATGGCAAGGCCGCCGGTCAGCCTTGCCATTGATTCCTCACGGGCGGCGCTTCACGGGACGGCGCGCCGACGCCTCCCCTCCCTCGCACGCGTACACACGGGCGCGGCCCGGCTATAAAAGCCGGCGGCCTCCACTCGCGTGTGCCCACACCAGCCCCGCCTCGCCCGTCCGGCCCTCCCTCTCCCTGCCTCTCCAGCGCCGCCCGCCCTCCCTCTACCTCTCCCGAGCCCGCCCAGCCCGCGATCGCCATGGCGTAACGCTTCCCGGAGGCGGCGTCGGCCAACGGCAGCCGCCCGTTCGCTCCGCGATCAGAGTCCCGACTCTGTTCGGCGAACATCCAGCGCCGCCGGACATGCGCGCCGGGCCAGCGGGTGGAGACTTCGGCCGGGAGTGCCCATTCCCCGTTGTCGACGCCGGCGGGCTGGCAATGCCGAGGAGGTCGAGATCGCGCGCGTCCCTCACCGACGCCCAACTCTCCTCCCCAAAGACGCCGCCGACAACCACGCGGCACGGGCGGCGTATTCAGCGCCGCCAGCAGCAGCGATGGCGTCCACCAACGGCGCTACGGTGGTCGGCGGCCGACAGCCGAGGGGCGCCACCTGCGGTGGCGTCCCGGCCGCACACTCGAGGGCGTGCTCACGTACCTCGAGGGCGGTAACGACTACCACATGCGTACCCGGCGCAGCACCGACGCGCCGGGCCATGGGCGCCAAGGAGGTTCGGGTCCTCCTCCTCCTCTTCCTCCTCCTGATCCTCATCGCACTCCTCCGGCACTCCGGCCCTGCTCGGCGTCTAGGCCGAGCCAGCGAGTCGCCCGCTGGCACGGCACTTTCGCGCAGCCCGGCATCGTCATCAACGAGGGCGGTCGGCGCGCCTCCTCGTCGGCTCCTCCGCGCTTCGTCAAGCCAAAGAAGGAGCCGGGGCTGGCGCCGGTGAAGGCGGAGTTCGACGACGACGACGCGGCCCTAGAATGGGCGCGCTAGGACTCCATTACGATGGAGAAGGCGCGCCGGGAGAAGGTGAAGGGGCGCCAGCGCGCCGCCCTGCGCCGCTTCAAGGAGCGCCGACGCGGCCGCGATGAAGACGGGGTCGTCGTCCTATGCGACAGCGACGACGACGACGACGACGCGCCACCGCCAGTCTGCCATGGCGACACCGGGTCCAACGGGGGCGCCCGCGTCAAGGAGGAGAAGGCCGACGACGACGATGGCGGCGACGACTTCAGCCCCGTTCTTTTTTAGATTAGGTTAATGTAATGAAAATGCGCGAATTTCGCCAAAATTTACCATGTTTAGCCGAAATTTAACTACTTTTTATCATAACTTCGCCGAACGACCCTTCTTTTTTTTAATACGCGCCTGGGGGCGGCTCTGGGGGCCGACGGCTGGGGACCGACTCGCCCCCATGGCCATTTTTTGCGCTGGCTCACCCCCAGGCGGCGCTTTTAGACGCCCCCTGGGGGGCCAACGGCTGGAGATGCCCTTATGGTCGGTGGTGAGATGGGTCATCGGTTCAGAGCATATAGTTTTAGGTTTTAGGCCGTACTACCTTCATCTTGATTTATTAGTTCCATCATATTTAGGGTTATATTTTGACCATGATTTTAACTAATAAAGTTAGGACACCGATAAGTGCCACACGTGTGGGCGTTAGAAATACTGCCCACACATTTTGTGTGGTGTATAAGAGGAATAGCCCAGACACCTACGTGTGGGCAAAACAAGTAATGCCCACACACCTCGTTTTTTCCCTCCCGATCCCTCTCACACGTGTGCGTGTGGGCGAAGTAGATAACGCCCACACGCCTCGTATGTCAGGCCTCGTACCTCGTGGTCCTACACGCCACGCGTGACAGTCACCACGCGCCCGCAGTTGCCATGGTCTAGACCCTCGTCCATGTTCGTTTAACTGCAGTTGCCATGTCGCTGAACTACGGTTGCCATGTCGGACAACTGCAGTTGCCATGGTTGCTCAACTGCAGTTGCCATGTATGGTCTGGTCTACTGTAATTGCCATGATTTCAAAACTTTAGGAGTTGCCACATACGAACACTAGGCAGTTGAGAGAGTTTCCATGTGCTCACAAGCATGCTAGGGCAGTTGCCATGTAAAAAGGAAGAGTTGCCATCTGCTTACGTGCACGTTAGGGCAGTTGCCATGTACCATGCAAAAACACATGGCAACTCGGTAAAGAGAGGGTTGCCATGCTTACGTGCACACTAGGCGCTTGCCGTGTATCCTGCAAAACACATGGCAACTCGGGTAAAAAGAGAGTTGCCACCTACTTATAAAGCACACTAGGGCAGTTGCCATGTGCGCTGCAAAACATATGGCAACTAGCAGCTTGGGTGTGGGAGAGGAGACGGACGTGTGGGCGAGATGGCAAATGCCCACACACTACCCTTATGCATGTGAAAGCACAAGTGCTCCCTAGGTGGTTTTGGTAATTAATGTCAACATATCTCTTGTTGGACTAACACCTTTATCTAGTATGTTTCAGATAAGTTCAAAAATGGGGTGACATGGACTAAAGGATGTGGGAACTCCTTCAAGATGCTAAGGACAAAGGATTGGCTCAAGCTTCAAGCTCAAGACTCTTCATTTTACATTTTAGTGATCCAAGATATAATTGAGTCTATAGGAAAAGCCAATACTATCAAGGAGGGATGAGGTGTTGCTTAATGAGCCTCTTGCTTCATGTGCTTAGTGATATGCTTCAAAACCCTCAACTACTTTCTCACTTCCACACATATGACCTAAACCTAAAGCCAAAGTCGGTCTCACCGATTCTTCCTATCCGGCGCCACCGATTCCATATGTCATAGCCACTGCCACAAACCCTAGGCAAATCGGTTCTATCGATAGGGATCTCGGTCTCACCGAGATGGGATTGTAATCTCTCTGTGTATGTCCACTATCAAAATCGGTCTCACCGAGTTTGAGAATCGGTACTACCGAGATTACAATGCAAACTTTCTGGTTAACTTATTACCAAAATCGGTCCCACCGAGTTTGAGTAATCGGTCCAACCGAGTTTGCCTGACCAACTCTCTGGTTAGCTAATTACCAAAATCGGTCTCACTGAGTTTGTGTAATCGGTCTCACCGAGATTACGTTATGCCCTAACCCTAACCATATCGGTCCTACCGAGATGCAAGCCAGTCCCACCGAAAACCCTAACGGTCACTAGGTTTACTAAAATCGGTCTGACCGAGTTTGTTGATTCGGTCCCACCGAGATTGGTAAATTGTGTGTAACGGTTAGATTTTGTGTGGAGGCTATATATACCCCTCCACCTCCTCTTCATTCGTGAAGAGAGCCATCAGACTGAACCTACACTTCCAGCATCCTACTTCTGAGAGAGAACTACCTACTCATGTGTTGAGGCCAAGATATTCCATTCCTACCATATGAATCTTGATCTCTAGCCTTCCCCAAGTTGATTTCCACTCAAATGTTCTTTCCACCAGATCCAAATCCTATGAGATAGAGAGTTGAGTGTTGGGGAGACTATCATTTGAAGCACAAGAGCAAGGAGTTCATCATCAACACACCATTTGTTACTTCTTGGAGAGTGGTGTCTCCTAGATTGGCTAGGTGTCACTTGGGAGCCTCCGAGCAAGATTGTGGAGTTGAACCAAGGAGTTTGTAATGGCAAGGAGATCGCCTACTGTGAAGATCTACCGCTAGTGAGGCAAGTCCTTCGTGGGCTTACGGCCATGGTGGGATAGACAAGGTTGCTACTGCGTGGACCCTTCGTGGGTGGAGCCCTCCATGGACTCGCAGAATAAGTTACCCTTCGTGGGTTGAAGTCTCCATCAACGTGGAAGTACGATAGCACCACCTATCGGAACCACGCCAAAAACATCCGTGTCTCCAATTGCATTTGAATCCTCCAAACCCTTCCCTTTACTTTCTTGCAAGTTGCATGCTTTATTTTCCGCTGCTCATATACTCATTGCATGCTTGCTTATTATGTATTGAAAAAGTTAAACTTGTGCCTAAACTTCACTTAAACTTTAATAAGGTTAAAAACTGCAACTTTGGTACTTAGTGTCTAATCACCCCCCTCTAGACACCTCTTCTCAAGATCCTACAAGTGGTATCAGAGCATTGGTCTCCATTGCCTTGGTTTAATCACCATTGGAGGAAGATGGATGAGTCTACTTTGGGGAGTCTTAGTCATAGAGTGCCTATTCTTGATGGAGAGTATTTTCATGAGTGGAAAAATGAGATGCTTGTAATTTTCAATCAATATCATTTGAACAAGTACATTGCTAGCCCTTGTGCTCCTCATGTTGATCCTATGCGTCCTACCCTTGATGAATCTATTGACATGACTAGGAATCTTAGAACTGTTAATCTTATCACTAGAGGCTTGCCTAGAAACTTGATTAGAATCATGCCTACTTTTGAGTGTGCCTACACTATATGGAAATTTCTTGAGGAACGCTTTCCAAATTATTCCTTGAAAAATCTAGATGAAATTCTCTATAAGTCTATTGCTTTGAGTAAAATGAATACTAGTGATCCTATGTTTTGTGATCTTATGTTTGAACTTACCGACCTTATGCGTGCCAAAGGAGATGTTGGAATTATTAGTGATATTATTTCCGAAGCTATAAGAATTCATAAGCAAGATCATTGTCAAACTCACTCTAATGAATTACCCTCTCTAGGATCTGATCCACCACATGACGATGTTGAACATGGATACTATGATGAGGATGATGATAGTGACTTCGATCTTGATGATGCAATGAGACATTTTGGTCTTATGGCAAATCTTCGGGGATATGTGTCAGGAGGAAAGGAATGGGTTCTTGACAGTGGATGTACCGAGCACATGACCGGAGATAGAGACATGTTTCGTGAGCTTGCTGGAAATGATAGTCCTCGAAAGTTTGTCACTTTCAGTGACAACTCAAAGGGTAAGGTGGTTGGCCTCGGTAAGGTGGCCATCTCACATGATAGCTCCATTCAAAATGTCATGCTCGTTGAATCTCTTGGCTACAACTTACTTTGATATCTAGACTTGCTGATTTCGGTTTCAATGTCTTATTTACTGAAATTGATTGCCAAGTGTTTCCTCGAGACAATCATAAAATGGTCTTTACCGGTGTGCGTAAAGGTGATCTATACATTGTTGATTTCACTAAAAAGGCTCAACCTAAAACTTCCTTCATTGCTAAATCCTAAAAAGGTTGGTTATGGCATAGACGATTAGGTCACGTTGGCATGAGAAACCTTGACAAGCTTATTAAAGGGAATCATATCCTTGGAGTTAACAATGTCATATTTGATAAGGATAGACTTTGCGATTGCTTGTCAAGCGGTAAACAGGTTGGAGGAAGGCATCCCGTGAAGAACATCATGACCACAAAGAGGCCACTCGAGCTACTTCACATGGATCTCTTTGGTCCCAACTCCTACAAGAGTCTCGGTGGAAATTCTTTTGGTCTAGTTATAGTTGATGATTTTTGAAGATTTATGTGGGTGTTCTTTCTCGATGATAAATCGCAGGTCCAAAAGATCTTCAAAAACTTCGCTAGGAAGGCCCAAAATCAATTTGAAGTGAAGATCAAGAAGGTTCGCAGCGACAACGGAACGGAGTTCAAGAACACAAATGTGGACACCTTTCTTGACGAAGAAGGGATTTCACACGAGTTCTCGGCTACGTACACACCTCAACAAAATGGAGTTGTTGAGAGGAAGAACCGGACGCTCATCGAAATGGCGAGAACGATGCTTGATGAGTACAAGACACGAAGCACTTTTGGGCGAAGCGGTTGAGACAGCTTGTCATGCAACAAATCGCTTGTATCTTCACAAGCTACTCAGCAAGACGGCGTACGAGCTCCTCACCGGTAACAAACCCCAAGTTGGATACTTTCGAGTATTCGGCTCAAAGTGCTACACTCTTGATAAGCATCGTCGTTCTAAATTTGCTCCTAAGTCTCATGAAGGTTTCCTACTAGGTTACGGCTCAAACTCTCACACTTACCGTGTCTACAACAATTTCACCCGAAAGGTTGAAGAGATGGTAGATGTGAAGTTTGATGAATCTAACGGCTCGCAAATAGAGAAATTGCCAATTGATGTAGGAGACAAAGACCCTTCGGAAGCAATCCAAGACTTGTCTATTGGCAAGGTCCGTCCAACGGAGGAGAAGGAAAGTACCTCGTCTATTCAAGTGGAAGCTTCTACTTCACGACAAGGTGAACCAAGAGTTGATACGGAAGCATCCACAAGTGGGACACACCAAGATGAAGAAAACGAGGAAGTGCATCATCACGAACGTCAACAACCTTCTTCTCCACCACGACAAGAGAACGACAACGCCAACAATGAAGAAGGCCAAGAAGAAGAACAAGATGAAGAAGATGTTCAACGAAGACCCAAGCAAAAGCTTTCACGAGTTCGAGCAAGAATTGCTAAAGACCATCCGTCGAGCAAATCTACAATGATATTCAAACCGGGAGAATCACTCGCTCTAAAACTCGTTTAGCTAACTTTTGTGAAAACTATTCTTTCATCTCTAGACTTGAACCTATGAAGGTTGAAGAAGCATTGGAAGATCCGGATTGGATAAATGCTATGCATGAAGAGCTACACAACTTGGAGATAAATCAAGTTTGGACATTGTTTGAGAAGCCCGACAACAACCACAACATCATTGGTACCAAATGGGTGTTTGGCAACAAGCAAGATGAAGATGGACAAGTAGTTCGCAACAAAGCACGTCTTGTCGCCCAAGGCTACACACAAGTCGAAGTGAAAAGTTTGGGAAGCTAATGTCGGAGAAGTTTGAGATGTCAATGATGAGTGAACTCAAATTATTTCTTGGGTTGCAAATCAAGCAAACTAAGGAAGGTACCTTTGTCTCTCAAACGAAGTGCACTAAGGACTTATTCAAGAAGTTCAATATGCAAGAATGCAAAGGTATGTCTACACCCATGCCTACTAGTGGACATCTTGACTTAACCAAAGATGATGAACCAGTTGATCAAAATGTTTATCGCTCTATGATTGGTTCATTGCTATATCTATGTGCTTTATATCCTATATTATGCTAAGTGTGTGCATGTGTGCACGATATCAAGCTGCTCCTAAAGAATGTCATCTTAAGGCCATGAAAAGGATAGTGAGATACTTAATCCATACAACAAATTTTGGCATTTGGTATCCTAAGAGGGCCTCTTTCGATCTTGTTGGCTACTCCGACTCGGACTATGCCGGCGACAAGGTTGATAGAAAGTCCACCTCGGTTACTTGTCAATTTCTTGGTAGATCTCTTTTGTCTTGGTCCTACAAGAAACTAAACTCGTTATCCTTATCCTTTGAAGCGGAATACATTGCCGCTGGTTCATGTTGTGCTCAATTACTTTGGATGACCCAAACTCTTAAAGATTATGGGATATATGTGAAACATGTTCCATTGCTTTGTGAAAATGAAAGTGCTATCAAAATTGGTCATAATCCCGCATACAACATTCTCGAACTAAGCATATTGAAGTTCGTCATCATTTCATTCGAGATCATGTTGCTAAGGGTGACATTGATCTTAAGCATGTTCGCACCAAAAAGCAATTAGCGGATATAGTCACTAAACCTCTTGATGAGAAAGTGTTTTGCAGGTTAAGAGGAGAATTGAACATCATTGATGCTTCAAACTTGGAGTAGAAACTCCATTGGATACATGCAAGACATGAGCTTATGCCTAATCCTTGATGTCTCACCTATGATGGAAATCTTATGTCTTGGATATATTTGTATCTTGCATGTTATCTAACTCATGTAGGTACTTGGTTGAATCAAATTTCATGAGGTTGTAACCTACTCATATCTTGAGCAATCTCTACATTACCAAGTCTCTATACAAGGTGGTTGAAGCCAAGGAAGCACAAAACCATTTAAACATATCCTTTGACAAATTCTATGTTGAGCTTCATGATTGTCATTATTGGATACACAAGTGCTCTTCCTTGCACAAACTAACCCATGTAGGAAGATGGACTCAAATTCCAAGTGGTGCTCCAAATTCTTGATGAGCTACATCAACCTTGAGCAACCCACACAAGTTCAACTACATGGACGACACCACCAACCAAGGTATGTTATTCCATCTTAGAGAAGCTTTACTCCAAGTCATGAGTTAAAGCAACTCGACAAGATGTGAATACATCAAGATGCTTAAACGAAAAATGGCAACCCCATTTTGAGCTTAAACGATGAGTATGACCTATGATCAAGTGATCTCACTTGACTCCTAAGTCAATATACTCTAACATAGGTGACTTTGTCGCCGACCATCTCTAGATGAAGTTCTCTTGTGTTGTTTTCTGTGTTTTTGCATTTGTCTCATGCATATGTGTTTCCCCTTTCAAAAAAAAACTTCATCTAGATTTCTTTCTGTTTGATCTGCATTTTCTGCATTCCAATTCATTGCAAATCTTTCAGTAAATTCCTTGCAAATCTTTGTGAGATATTATTAGTCAAGTGAGCTGCGGTGACAAGTGTTTTCTCTGTGATGAACTTGGTTCCACCGATTTGTTATTTTCGGTCCAACCGAAAACTTTCGGTACCACCGAAGCATACCACTCGGTGCCACCGATTTCACAACAGGAAAAACAGTTTGCCACTTATTCTGTGTTTCTTTTGATCCAGCTCCACTCAATGAATCTTGTCCTCTACAAGCATCACATTTTTATCATTGCTTTAGTTTGTGACTCAAGGATCAAACCCATTCACGACAAATTCCAGCAGGGAAGAGAGAGCTAAAAAATTTCTTATCAAGCCCTTCTTGGAAATTGATGTCAAAGGGGGAGAGAGAGATCACATCAAAGCTTATCACTTAGAGAGATCACATCAGAGAAGGAGAGAGAGATCCTTCAGGGGGAGAGAGAGATCTCCAGGGGGAGAGAATACTATATAAAATTATTTCTCAAGGATCCCAGATGCTTGGTGTTTAAGAGGAGAGATGCCACATGTCTTCTTGAGGGGAAAGACATGTTCATAAGTGCTTATCTGCATTAGCTTGCATTAGCTCTGTTCATTTATATCTTTCAGCTCTGATTTTATGTTCCCTATCTTCTCCCAGTATCCCATGCTAGATTCAGGGGGAGCAAGACATCTAAGGGAAAGAAATCATCTAAATTCATTGCATATCTTTACTCTTGGGGACATGTCTAATCCAATGTAGTACTTAGTACTCACTCTCTACATGTCATCCCAGTCTTGGTATTCTTGTGGTTTCTTTTGTTTCCTCTGGCTAGTAGGTGCATCTGTGTTATCTAACCTTGTTTACGCAGGTTCATTCCATCCTAAGCCAACTCAAGACTACAAGGTAAGTATATGCATCACAATCATGTGTATGAGAAATTCTTGGCCGATGTACATACTGCTTTGCAAGAAGGACTCATGGGCATGAAGGTATTTTCTTTAATATTCTTTGCTCTGATGCATATGGCCAAGATACATGTAACACATTTCCTGCTCTATCATGGTTATGCTATCACATGCTTCTACATTCCATATTCACATGATTGCATACATGTAGGGGGAGCCTATGCCTGTTACATGTCTTTCCAAAGCTTTACTTGCTATTATTTATATCTTTATCTAAAGCTTTGATGTATGTTGTCATCAATTACCAAAAAGGGGGAGATTGAAAGCACAAGTGCTCCCTAGGTGGTTTTGGTAATTAATGTCAACATATCTCTTGTTGGACTAACACCTTTATCTAGTATGTTTCAGATAAGTTCAAAAATGGAGTGGCATGGACTAAAGGATGTGGGAACTCCTTCAAGATGCTAAGGACAAAGGATTGGCTCAAGCTTCAAGCTCAAGACTCTTCATTTTACATTTTAGTGATCCAAGATCACATTGAGTCTATAGGAAAAGCCAATACTATCAAGGAGGGATGAGGTGTTGCTTAATGAGCCTCTTGCTTCATGTGCTTAGTGATATGCTCCAAAACCCTCAACTACTTTCCCACTTACACACATATGACCTAAACCTAAAGCCAAAGTCGGTCTCACCGATTCTTCCTATCCGGCGCCACCGATTCCATATGTCATATCCACTGCCACAAACCCTAGGCAAATCGGTTCTACCGATAGGGATCTCGGTCTCACCGAGATGGGATTGTAATCTCTCTGTGTATGTCCACTATCAAAATCGGTCTCACCGAGTTTGAGAATCGGTACTACCGAGATTACAATGCAAACTTTCTGGTTAACTCATTACCAAAATCGGTCCCACCGGTTTGAGTAATGTCGGTCCAACCGAGTTTGCACGACCAACTCTCTGGTTAGCTAATTACCAAAATCGGTCTCACCGAAGTTTGTGTAATCGGTCTCACCGAGATTACGTTATGCCTAACCTAACCATATCGGTCCTACCGAGATGCAAACCAGTCCCACCGAAAACCCTAACGGTCACTAGGTTTACTAAAATCGGTCCGACCGAGTTTGTTGATTCGGTCCCACCGAGATTGGTAAATTGTGTGTAGCAGTTAGATTTTGTGTGGAGGCTATATATACCCCTCCACCTCCTCTTCATTCATGAAGAGAGCCATCGACCGAACCTACACTTCCAAAGCATCCTATTTACGAGAGAGAACTACCTACTCATGTGTTGAGGCCAAGATATTTCGTTCCTACCATATGAATCTTGATCTCTAGCCTTCCCCAAGTTGCTTTCCACTCAAATCTTCTTTCCACCAGATCCAAATCCTATGAGACAGAGTTGAGTGTTGGGGAGACTATCATTTGAAGCACAAGAGCAAGGAGTTCATCATCAACACACCATTTGTTACTTCTTGGAGAGTGGTGTCTCATAGATTGGCTAGGTGTCACTTGGGAGCCTCCGACAAGATTGTGGAGTTGAACCAAGGAGTTTGTAAGGGCAAGGAGATCGCCTACTTCGTGAAGATCTACCGCTAGTGAGGCAAGTCCTTCGTGGGCGACGGCCATGGTGGGATAGACAAGGTTGCTACCGTGGACCCTTCGTGGGTGGAGCCCTCCGTGGACTCATGCAACCGTTACCCTTCGTGGGTTGAAGTCTCCATCAACGTGGAAGTACGATAGCACCACCCACGGAACCACGCCAAAAACATCCGTGTCTCCAATTGCGTTTGAATCCTCCAAACCCTTCCCTTTACTTTCTTGCAAGTTGCATGCTTTACTTTCCGCTGCTCATATACTCATTGCATGCTTGCTTATTATGTATTGAAAAAGTTAAACTTGTGCCTAAACTTCACTTAAACTTTAATAAGGTTAAAAACTGCAACTTTGGTACTTAGTGTCTAATCACCCCCCCTCTAGACACCTCTTCTCAAGATCCTACAGCGTGCGTGGAAAGTGGCGTGTGGGCGAACTGCTAAACGCCCACACACCAGCCCCTCCCGGGTGATGAAACGGCCGTGTGGGCGACCGGGTGAACGCCCACACACCGGGCCAGTCCTACGTGGCACTGAAAACGTGCCAAGATTCGTGCGCTCACGAACGGACATAGATCCACGCGTGTGGGCGAGATGCAAAAGCCCACACGTGTGGGCGTTAACATTTCCATAAAGTTAAGTTGTACATTGAAAAAATAATATCAAAACTATGTTCAAATATGAATCCAATGATATAATTTTTCATGAATTGGATTAATTTTTTTAATTAAATCTGTGGTCAAAATTTGACAAAAAATAAGAAGTGGGCCAATAAACCAGGACATAGTATCTTAGGTTTGTTTATTAGACGTCATGGCTTCGGTGATAGCGATGGCGGAGCTAAATAAAGAAGCTTCAGATCATTTCCTGACGAGACGATCGGCTATATGGTCGAGGATGGATTTGGAAAATAATATGTTCAAGCGAGGATGGCATGGCGGCGGCGGTATCCTTGTGGTGAACTTGTGTTATAGGGCTCCGCCGTTGCAATGGTGTTTGCTCCATCGCCAACGCAAAGTTTGGGAGGTAGTCCAAGAGTGGATCCAAATTAGAGCATCTCCAGCCGCTGGCCCCCCAGGAGGCATAAAAATGGCCGCCTGGGGGCGAGCCGGCAGTATAATCAGCTCTGGAGGCGGTTGGGCACCCACGCGTCGCCCCCAGGCGTCGATATAAGCCCATTTTTTGCGCAAACGAGCCCACTTTTCGGCCCACTTTCGGCAACAAATGGCCGGATATCAGCCCGAATCAGCCCATACTCGGCGTGGTTCGGCGTGAATTGTCAACATAATATTTTTTATCACATAGTTCATCACAGAAAATCAATAGAAATCAAATAGTTCAACAAATAGTTCAGAGTAGAGCATGTAGTAGCCTTCCAGACGATACTGGTTCTTTGCTTTCATCTGCCCCGGCGCCGAGCCACCTCGCCCATGACTTTTCATTGCTTTCATGGCGAGCCGGCGAGGGCGGCGAGGACCATGAGATGTTCCTCTTCCTGGACGGCGGCATCGGCTTCCTCCTCCAGCAGCGCGGCGAGCGCCTCCTCGTCATCCGAGTCCATTGCTGAGCAGGCAAATTTCTGCACACCTTGCGGGCGTGGTGGGCGCACACCTGCCGGTACACCGCCCTGCGTGACCGGAACACCGGAAAAATCGACCGGACGGTGGTGGAGAGGCTGTCGCGGCGAAACCTCCTCTCTTTTTCGACGGGGAATGGCCTATCTAGCGGTGGTGGGCGGCGGGCGGTGCCGGGATCGGCAGGGTGGCGGCCGAGCGCACGGGGGGTGGGAGGCCAATCTGGACGATTGGCTTGACTTTTCGCCTGACAGTGTGGCCCAGGCGTGTTTTTCCCTCATGAGCCCCGGCGCCCCGATCTTGCCGGGTTGACTGCGATCGTAGCCCAAAAGCAGGATGAGCCGGTGGATTCGGCGTCTTAGAGGCCTTGTTGAAGAAGTGGGTTTGGCGCCAGCGGTAAATGTCGCCTGGGGGGGCCTGTTGGGGCGCGGCTGGAGATGCTCTTATGGTCTATATTTCAGCATCTAGAGAATGGTGGATTGTGTGTTGGGTTTGTGGTTTGTGGCTTGCATGTATGGTTTCCTCCTTCAATGCCTTAGTGGGGGGAGCAATATTTGAAGTTTGATGACGTGTCCAGGGTGTTGCCCCGGCTAGATTCTTTCAACGTCCTTGACTTCGCATTTGGTAAGCTACTTTGAAGGTCTGAAAAGTTGCATATCAGCGGTGGAGCCGCGTCGAGCTCAGTTGGAGAGTTGATCCATTACTTTTTCCTTTAGTAGCTGTTGTGGTAGTGCCGGTGGCAGGTGTTAGACGTTGAAGTCAAACTCAGAGGAGTCATTCATCATGATTGTAATTTTCTTTCTTGATTGATGGTTCTTTTTTGCAAATGCTAGTGTTCCACTGCCATTTCAATATTGTCAGATCGGTTTGTACGTGCTTTGTACCTTAATCTTTATTATATGCATATTACCATAAAAACTCATTGTTAAGGAACCTCATCATATTTCCCTCACAGAAAGGAACCTCATCATCAAAAGAAAAAAGGACGCGTCTAGTGGGCGGCCGGCTGCCCACTAGTACAACCGAGCGGCCGGCTGAAAAAGGAACTCCCATGTTCCCCACGAAACAGAAAAGGAAGGTCCACCAACCCGACCAATCGACCGGCCACCAAAACAGACCGACCGAGCGGCCACCAACAGAATCGCAAACTGCCCCACGTGGCCAGCTGTCCCCAGCTCGCACCCACGCCCGCTCGCCCCCACGCCTCAGCCCCTCCCCACGCTGCCTTCTTCTTCTTCTGCACGCCAGAAGGAGATCCAACAGAATCGCCCCCAGCCCTTCTTCCTCCTCCTACCACTACCAAAAAAATACACATCCGTGACATTTTGGGCCGAACGAATTTTTTTTCTTTCATACATATGACACTTCTATGACGATAATTGTGACAAAACTCGGTATCATCATAGATGTGGTGGGCTCCTACTTCTATGACAAAAAATCATGACAGAAAATGGGCTTTTCGTCTTGGGCGGGCCGGAGACGCAGCTGCATGACATTCTTTGGGCCGTCCATGACGGACAAAACCAGGGTAGAAGCGAGGGAGGAAAATTTCGGGAGTTGCCGATTACGGTGGGAGGTCGGGCCGAGCGATGCACGCTTTCTCAGACGCACGTCTGTGCGTAGGCGTTAGCTCTAATCGAACCCGGCGAGGCGTTGGGCTCTAACTAAACCCGGCGATTACTGCGCAGGCTACGCGTTCGAACCCGAGCGATCGATCGATGGCTGTTAACTAAACCCGATGGAGCGATTCTTCGCCATCGCTGCTAATCAAGCCAATCGATGCCGCCTCTGGGATGAACAAAGTGAGTGTTGCGGGGGGTTTGGATGAGCAGTGGCGGTGGCGTTGCCTCTGGATGAATAGGAACCCGTGGTGTGGAGGGCTGGATGAGCGATGAAGCGGTGGAGGGGTGGCCGTGGATGGGTGGTTGAACAGGACCCGTGGTGTGGAGGGCTTGATGAGCGATGAGCGGTGGAGGGGTGGCCGTGGAGGGGTGGTTGAACAGTAGCCGGTGGAGTAGCGCGCGGTGGAGGCTGGATGAACAGGAGCCCGTGGAGGCTGGAGGAGGTCGACGGTAGCCCGTGGAGGCTGGAGGAGGTCGACGGTGGAGATGAACAGTATCCCGTGGAGTCCCGTTTTGCGGTACGCCACACCCCTCCCGATGAACAGGACCCCCGTTTCGACCGTAGCGCTCCAACACAAGTCCGTTTCGTTCGTTTTGCGGTACGCCACACCCCTCCCGATCAACATGACCCCCGTTTCGACTGTAGGAGGTCCGTTTCCTCCGTTGTGCGGTACGCCACACCCCTCCCGATCAACAGGACACCCGTTTCGACCGTAGGAGGTCCGTTTCCTCCGTTTTGCGGTACGCCAGACCCCTCCCGATGAACAGGATCCCGTTTCGAACGTGGCCGGTCGAACACAAGGCCGTTTCCTCCGTTCTGCGGTACGCCAGGCCTCGTTTCCATCGCCTGTTCCGTCCAAGCCCTCCCGATGAACACGACCACGCATTCTGTTCCGACCCAGCCGGTTTGGCTCCCCATGAACACGACGACGATGCTGTTTCTCCGTTCCGACCCAACCATGTACACGAGCCCTCTCCGTACGTATGCGCGAGTAGGCGTTCGATACCTCGCCCGTATGTACACATACGTGGCCGTATTTTCTTTCTTGCACCCTGGCCGTTGTGCGTACGTGTACATGCTACGTGTGCGCCTCTACTACGATACGTGCACGCCTCTACAACGACGGTGTATGCGTACCGTTCGCAAACCAGAATGACAACGCCACGTGCGCTTCGACCAGGTGGGTCCCGATCACGCACTTCCTTACTGCGCAGATGTAGCTGGTGGGTCCCAGCAGTCAGGGGGGCGAATCGTTTTGGGTTTTTTGTGCCCGGACGCACTTCCTTGCGTGCGAAGATGTAGCTGGTGGGTCCCAGCAGTCAGGGGGGCGAATCGTTTTTTTTCCGGACGCACTTCCTTGCGTGCGAAGATGTAGCTGGTGGATCCCAGCAGACAGGGGAAAACGTTTTTTCGCGAAATACGGTGGCCCATCCGGTGGGTTCCCGCTGTCAGGTGGAGGAATAATTATTTTGCGCGTAATAAGTAGGCACTTCCTTGCTGCGGCCGTGGACCCAGCTGTCAGCCTCTCCACGTACAGTCTACGTCCGATGGAAGCCATTCCTTGACCACGTTGACCACGCTGTGCCGAGAGCACCAGGACGGTGGACGACCGCGAGGCCTAGGAAGGGGACGTCGCGGAGCCGGGGAAGCCGCGGCAGTGGATGCCCACGCGTAGAGGAGTGTGAGGGTTCACTCGTTCAGCTGTGGTGTGAGGCTGCCGTCGCCGCAGAATAACAGGGGGTGTGGGTGTGTAGAGGGATGGCCTGGCCAGCGGTGGGAGTAGTAGGGGGCGGTGAGGCCTCCACGACATCATAGCCGGCCAACGGCGGCAGGAGCAGGCGGCACGCCCGGCGCTGCTTTGGGCGGCTGGAGCAAGAAGACCAGAGGTTGAAGAAGCACTAGGGCCGTTGGATGGACATCGTACGGTCACTGGAGCTAGAATCGTTCATATATTGACTAAAGTTGACAAAGGCCTCCGTCACAGTCAACTTAGTAGGCCCGCAAGTCAGCCTCCCGCCAAGGTTGGTCCCAGCTAGCAGTGGGTATTCATTTTTTTTGTGCATAATAAGGAGGCACTTCCGGTGGGCCCGAGCTGATAGCGGGGGGAACGTTTTTTCACGAAATACGGAGGCCCGACCTGTGGGTCCCAGCAGTCAGGGGGAAACGTTTTTTTTTCACGAAATACTGGTGGCCCATCCAGTGGGTCCCAGCTGTCAGGTGGAGGAATAATTATTTTCCGCATAATAAGGAGGCACTTCCTTGCGGCTGCCGTGGACCCAGTCGACTTCTCCATGTCTGATACTCTTCCGATGGAAGTCGGTCGTTGACCACATTGACCACGCCGCCGAGAGCACCACGGCGGTGGACGACGGCGAGGCCTAGGAAGGGGACGACGCGAGCCAGGCAAGAATCTTGGCGGTGGAAGCCCGCCTGAGAGAGAATCTGAGGGTTGATGGTTCGGCTGCGGTGTGAGGTTGCCATCGCCGCCGAATAACAGGGGGTGTGGGTGAGTAGAGGGATGCCCTGGCCAGCGGTGGGAGTAGTAGGGAAGCTGAGGCTGTGGCAAAGACTGACCCGGCCACGGGAGGCGGGAGCAGGTGGTCCTGCCGGCGCTGCTTTGGCGGCTGGAGCAAGAAGATCAGAGATTGAAGAAACACGACGGCCGTTGGATTGACATCCAATGGTTACGTCTGCTAGAATCGTTTGTTGAAGTAGTATATAATAACTAAAAAAATATTGCATCTGGCGTCAACTAAACAGGCCCACAAGTCGAGACCACTCCATCTTTTTAATAATTTATATATAGCTCATGGCAACTTCTTATGCAATTTATTGCGATCGTTTTTAGTTGGCTGAGGCCAATTTCGCATATTATTGTGGGTTCCAAACTATTTTTAATACCGAAATGTCGAGCCATATTTAAAGTACTTTGAAGATATATTTGAATTAGGTTAATGCCCAGTGAAATAGGAATCTGAAAATGTGAAAAAAAACCCAGAAATTATAAAGTAATTGCCAGTTTGTCATTTGTTTTTATATTTACAACCCATTTCATATTACTTTCAAGATTTGCAGGCGTCTTGAAAGAGTTGCAGCCCATCAGGGCATAGAAAAATAAGTAGGCTTGGATTGGGTATTCTTCAGAAAAAATAAACTGGGCTCATTTTCACAAAGAAAAATAAATTTGGGCTGGTCACATGGTGAACATAAAACATAAGCACAGGCTAGACGGGCGAGCCAGTTCAAACCCTGCTCCGTCTCAACAATACCAAACAAAAAAATATCGCCGAGTAGCTACATCCCGTGTGTCACCGATCTTGTGTTGTTCTCTTGTCTATTGACTATATACACTCACAATGTCGTGGGTCCCAGATGCCAGGAAAACACTAGGAGGAAGCATTTTATTTTTCCATATGCTGACGTGGTGGGCCTCTACTGTCATCCTCTCCACGTACTTCTGCCGATTCCTGTTGTTTGTTGACCATGTTGACAACGCGAGAGGGTGGCGCCGGGCAGCGCACCAAAGCGCGGAGGACGCCGGCGTTAATGATTTAGGAGACGGTGGGCGGCGATGCAAGTGCCGAGGCGCAACCAGCCATGGGAGGCGGAAGCGGCGGCCACGGCGCTGGTTTGGTTTTTGGCGGCTGGAGGAAGACAGATCAAGAAACATGACAGACTATAAAAGCAAGAGGAGTACTTAACAACCTTAATTGAAACCAAATAGGGCACTTAACAACCAAAGCTGAAAGCAGTATGAGTACTTATACAGGTTTAACCGTACAAAGCACGCCTCGAACAGTGCTAATTTGCCTACATTTAACCAAGGATGAGGCCGCCAAGGCCCAGGCGCCACCCCGCGCATCCACAACCTTCTGGAAGCGGCTTCATCTCGCAACATGATCAATAAACAGGATATTCGCTTTAGAGCCATGGAAAAGCATGAACATAATCTTCTGCCCTATTCTCCAAGATGGACGGGCCTTCATTATCTGAGACCACCCACGAATAAGTATCTTTTCACCTTCAAGGGGAATTGAGTAGGTCGACATAAACATCATGTTGTGACCAAGCGCAAGTCTGACCCGGCCATGGTCAGGCATCTGTATAGGAACAATAGAACTTCGGCAGTTCTGTTTCAAGAAGATCACAACAGAAAAGCGTGTATAAACAATAGTTTATGAACAACATATATAACAGAAAACAGCTCGTACCATAAGTTTCTCAACACAGTTGGACCTGTTCAACGAGTGCAGCAGTGGCACACATTCCCACGTGGCCTTCCACCATTGAAACGCCCCACAAGGACCTCAAGACGATCAATAAAGTGTAGGAACTTGTGGATGTCGATCGATCAACTTGATTGCCATTAGTAACAGCCGAGTTATTACAGAGTAACAAACGAGCAGACTGCTTAACTCTAAAAAACCTACACGTGCCACCAATTATAAGAAAATATTAGTTAGAAGTAGCATCTTCGTGAGAGATTCGTTGCTACTTCTAAAGTTAAATTGTGATTAGTTAGACAGAATATGTGGATTAAGAAGTAATCGAGGCAACAAGCAAGAACCAGATACAAAACTAACATGGATGAACAATTGGAACGACGTCGGGGTGGAAGATCGCAGTGAAGATGAGAGCAGGTTCTGCTATTTCCATCAACATTCGTGCGCCAACTTTCAGTCCGTAACACTTGAGAAAGTTTTATCCAAGTTCGGCCGTAAAAAAGCAGCGATCTTCTTGGTTCATGAACCCAACTCGGAAGTAATATCCATGGCCTGTCTTCACTGTGACCATTAAACTAGTGTATTCAGTTATGGCAAGGCCGAGCATCTTGAGTACATGTGTTCTGGCAGAGCAAATAATACACTGCAGGAAAAATAATATGACAACACAACGAGTTCAAAAAACCCCCACCCTCCCGGATAGAGAAGAGGATTCTAGGAACATACTGTGCGCGTTTCAAAATGCTGTGGTAGGATGAGAAGGAACAAGTGTGGTGTGGCGACCGATTCTCCGGGTGTTAATCCCAGAAAATGGCCCTTGTGCCTACCAGCCCCAGGATAACTGTTAGCTGATAAGGCACTAGCTTGATACAGAAAATCCAAACAAAATACAATATATGTAGTACAAGACCATTCTGGCCTGTGAGTACAACAAATGGTTTCTAGCGGTTGATGGCGGAAGCGGGTTATAAACGTCAGTGTCTATGGGACTCCATTTCCCACGGGAACAGCTGACCAGGTTAACCCTATCTTCGCGAGGCTGCTATCACCGTTGCTTAGGTTCCGGGGCTGTCAACACGGTCGCTCCTTTCTCCGCAAGAAATCTGGCCAAGACAATAGCCAGGGACAAGCCACTGAGTACTTTGAATGTACTCGCAAACATTATGAACATGGGAATAATATAACAACGATGTTCCAAAAATATTTATACCCATGACGTCAGTCACAAAAGGTAAATAACTTCTGATGCGTGCAAACATGTTATTTGCGAAATATGCAATGATATGGTAGTATAAAAATTATGAAATAAATAACATAAAGGGCTTTAAAAGAAATGCCATAGTCGAGCGTCTGAGCGACACCGCATAAAGGGCTTTAAAAGAAATGCCACAGTCGGGCGTCTGAGCGACACCACATAAAGGGCTTTAAAAGAAATGCCACGATCAAGGCGTCTGAGCGACACCACATAAAGGGCTTTAAAAGAAATGCCACGGTCGAGGCGTCTGAGCGACACCACATAAAGGGCTTTAAAAGAAATGCCACGGCAAGGCGTCTGGCGACACCACATAAAGGGCTTTAAAAGAAATGCTACCAAAGGCCCGAGGGACACCACATAAAGGGCTTTTAAAAGAAATGCCACAGTCGGGCGTCTGAGCGACACCACATAAAGGGCTTTAAAAGAAATGCCACAGTCGGGCGTCTCAGCGGCACCACATAAAGGGCTTTTAAAAGAAAACAATCATAGTGAATATCCAGGAGGTAGAACCGTCCCAGGGATATTCGGTAATACCAATAATATCACGGGTTAGTCCACACAAAAAAATAATCATCATTGCCACATGTCGCAAGTCATAATATTAGTTCTAATTTAACAGTTTCACCTCCGAAGACCGACACTAAGACCGACACTTGACCCATCCCAGACTGAAATCCTTAACCATGGAAACGGCTATTCGAATAGGTTTAATCTCTGCAGAGGATGTACTCTTTACCCACGAGCGACGGATTCCTTCAGTCCATCAGGACTAATTCCATCTACGGCCTTTTTGTTGAAAACACACCTAACTTGCACACACTAGCTTAAATCACACGTGTCTGGAATCACCCATGACACCTGTCAAGCAAACTCTAAGTGGGGAGGCTACAACCTCGCGTAGCATGGGATCAAATTTATATTGCGCGCTCTAAGGGGTGGCCTCCCCTCTCGGTCTCAACCGAAAACACCCATGCCGCCGGACCAGGTGGCCTGCCTACCAGCTACAACCGGTATCTTCCACCTGGCCTCTACATGCGGTGTGTGCTAGAAAGAGGTTGACAACTTCTTGAACCGTACACTACTTGCTGTAGAGAGACAAGTGGTAGTCTGAAACAAGTATGGGGGTTCTTGGCACAAGACTCGATCTATGGTCGACTCAGGGAGGTTTATAAATTTCCTGCATGACATGTATAGAGAAAAATAATTCAACCAACAGAATCACCGCTCACTATACCTTACCATGCCATATCGACATAACCGTCCCGGACGGAGACCGGTGACAAACTCATGCCTACCCAAAGGCGGAGGTTTTCCCAGACTTCTTCAGGCATGCATGCAAGGCACATGAGGATGATTATCATCACAAGTGTGTTCATTCCCAACAGCATGGAAATCATTAATATGCATCCATGCACATGATCATATCACATGAAAAAACGAGTCCTCCGAAATGAGGAGATGTTATAAACGTACAATGAATACACAAAAATATTCTGCCGGGGTTCAGAATGCTTGCCTCAGGTCACGGGAAGGCAGGGTGCATTTCAAACTCTTGAAATAATTCTCCTCTCTTCAAAAATCCTATTTTGAAAATATAAAAGGATTAACACACAAAAATAAAACAGCACAAAAGTTGTTTTGAAATTTTTTCAAATAAATCTTAAAATAAACTAGACAATATTTGAAAGAGGTAGGAAAAAGAATCAATTTAATTGGAGTTGTATTTTAAAAGATACATCAGGTCAAAGATTGGTCAAAAATCTGTTTTTAAAATAAAACAGAAAAGAAAAGGTTTTAAAAGAAAACACGTCGAAGGCGTATTCGGAAAAGGCGCTTCCACTTACTCCTGCGTGGACAGGCGCAGGGTCACTGACGGTGGGCCCGCCTGGCCCACTGGTCAGGTTTGACCAGCCACACGCGCGCCGTTCCCTCCGACCGAACGGAGGCGAGCTCGGCGAGGTTTTGCTTGGCAACGGGGCGTCTCGTGGTGATCTCGAGGATATGGGTGTGCTCGGGGTCGAGACGAGTATGTGGGTACCCGCCATGGTCGCCCGGCGTGGGCGGAGTTGCCGTGACGAAGCTTCATGGCGGAGGCGGCGTTCGGGTGGATAGTGGGTTTGGGGCTACGGTGGTCTCCGACCAAAATTGAGCTGAGGTTGCACTCATGAGAGGGAGGAGTTCTTGGTGGAGAGAAAGGAGAGGAGGGGCACCGGTGGCGGCGGAATCGGCGGAGCGAGGCAGCGATCGAACCCGGCGGACTCGAGGAAGAAGGTCTTCCCTCCTCATCGGGCTGTGGTAGCTCTAGGGGATCGAAGAGGTCGCCCAGAACTCGATTGGTCTCGGGGCCCTTATATCTGTGGTGGAGGTCGGTTCATAGGCGGCCGGGCGATAAGGATGGCGGCGAACCGTCATTCTGTAGCAATGGCGACGCGGCAGCGACGCTGCGCTAGAGGACGAAGCTGCGGCCGAGCCGAGATGCTTAAGGGGCAGTGGCGGCGGAGGAGGTTTGGGCGGCGTCGACCGAGGCGGGTCTGGACGCCGGGCGTCCCCGCCAAGGCTCGACGGCGGCGCTTGTGGCTGGTGGCGGCTTAAGCGTTCTTGTGGGAAGGGGAGTGCGTGGCGTGGCGCTACAGAGCGGCCAAATACCAGGGGCGCGACGTGTCGGCTCGGGCGCGGCTCGTGCAATACGCGCGCTCTGGGCGCGTCCAGTGCACGCACGGAAGGTGTTCGATACAATGCCGTGGCATGCTACAGGTCACAGGTGAGGTTGGCAAGCAACAGAACTAGGTTAGAGATAGAGGTACACTCATGGGACAAGATGGTTTGGTCAGGTTGCCAAGTCCACAACACAAACTTACAATCATGCCAAAACTGTTCATGCCCACAGGGTGTTTGACAAAATGCCAGAGGCACTTAGGCATTTCTTGGAGTGACCAAAACTTCCAGTGGGGTCTCTTTAGGTGAAAGAGAGGGTGGTGAGGTTAGTTTGTGGAAAGCACAAACTTGCTAGTGCAAGTTTTGCAGAACTTCAAATCTGGACAGGAGGTGGATGGCATTATAACTTGAACCACAAATGATCAAATGAGTGCAAGCTCCTGGACTTAGGGGTTTTGCATGGAGGACTACAAGTAGGAGAAAGAATCTAGGGCCAAAGAGCAAGCAAGACTATGGTTGCTGTACAAATCATCATGTTGAACCAGAATGGAGATGAAGTTGATTCACTCAAAAATTTCAAATAACATCCCTAGATTTTTGCATAAAGAGGAATAATATGCTCCTATTGACATCCCATAATTTTGGTGGAGGCTAGAAAGAAGTATTTAAAAGGGTTGTAGTGTAAAATTGTCCCCTGGACCAGAGAAGAAAAACATTTGTAGCACTCAAAATATGCAATGAACGAAATATATTATTGCACAAAAGTTATTTAGAGACATCACATGACATCTCCAAATTTTGGTTGGATTTTTAGTTAAGTTTATCAACTGGTTGTAGTACAAAAAGGAGCTCCAAAACTTAAAACAAGTCATTTTAATGAATAAAGCTCAGCGTGAAATAGTTAATAAATAAATCTACTGATTGAGAGATGTTTTTAAAGAGAGGGTATATAAGTCCAAAATGTTTTGGAAGGACCCACTTGGGAAAACTCCTTAATATTAAAAGAAAAGTTTTGAAATCAATAGAGATATTCTTGTAGGCAAAAAATTTTAAACTCTTGGCAAAAATTTAAATAATTAAAACCTGGTTAAAGTTTGGGGGTATTACAGTTACTACCCCCCTTAAGAAAAATCTCGTCCTCGAGATTTGCTAAGAGCCGTTGAGGAAAACAAATACTCCATACACGTTCGAGCGGTGGTGAGTCTGTTGCCGTGGTGCTGCGTGAATGAAAATAAACTAAGTAGTGAGGGGATAAACGATGCAGCAACTTGGGGAAAAGAAATCTCATTCTAGGATTTCTTCGCGGTTACACATGTTAATCTCAAGGAGAACTACTCAAATAAGCAGGAACTGAAATACTCGACTCGTCGCACAAATTTAAGGTACTAAGCATAAGTTACAATGTAATATGAAATGCTGAACTACCAACACGGTAGTGACGTCTAAAATGAAGATGGTAACTGGACAGGGTCCCGGTAAAATGTCTCTGGTAAAGGGATACACTCTTCTTCTATCGGAGGAAGTGGATTGACCAGTCGATGTATGCGTCTCTCCGGGTCGGGCCTCAGTGGTCTGCCGATGGCAATCTGAGGGTTCAAATCAGCGAGACTCTGGAGATAATCCACCACTAGCTGGTTCAAATGCTCTTGAGCGATGATGTACTGGATAAGGTTGGCTAGTACTGGGTCTCTCTCAATCCGTCCACCGGGAAAAGTTGTTACTCCTCCGGGTGCTGCACGGCTCGGAAAGTAATAATATCCTCGCTCGCGGGCATAGGGTATCATGCGGATCGAAGACGGCGATCGCTTCTTTTGCAGCAGCTTCTATGGCCAAGCGTGGGGTTGGCATAGATTTCCCCATGAAGGACACTTCCGTCGGTTCTTGGTTGGGGTCTACGGGAGGGATGTGTACTGCTGCCCAATATTCCGAAGTGGAAGAGGTGATTCTTGATTTGAACAGCTCGTACTGGGGTGGCTGGGTAGAACCCATGGTACTGCAGGTAAAGTCCCACAATATTTTGACAAAACTACCCGGGGTTGCATCTGGGGTTCTCAGGTAAGTACTAGGGCTCGATATGGCAAGAAATGGTTGTGAGAGTGGTGCACAAGGTGTGGGGTGCTTGGTAAGGTCACGAGGTGGCCTTTTTATAGCACTGGAGCTGGGTCATTTTACCGTGGTGAAAGGTAATAATTTTTTTGCCAGCTTGGCTCCAAGGGTCGAGGTCAAAGTCACAGGTACATACCTCACTCAAGTGATGTATCACTGTGGGGTTGTTAGGGTTGGTCTTGGTAGCTGTGCACGGAAAAACATGCAGCTGTCTTGTTGTAAAATAAGCAAGGCTACTATTTAAAACTGGGGCATAACAACAGGCTGCGTTAATTCGCAAGGTCACATGATTACAAAGCGAGAATAGACCGAGACTCGGTACTACTCGGGCGACTTAGTCTACCTCGTTTACATCTAAACGAGCCTGCCTTGAGGATGCTGAGGCTTCTCCACGGGTCTCACCGTCGGGATTAGCCGGAGATGGTGGAGGAACTGCAGGGTCGGGGTAGCTATGATGACCATCGCGAGGATTGTTGGACACAATCCCGTTGGAGTGTGTTCCCAAAAGGCGACGAAGCACGTCTGGGGTCATCACAGTATCTTGGATGATGGCTGGGGCTGACCTCAGGGTATCAATCGGGTGTCCGAACAGCACGACTGGGTTGTCGGTGTCGGCCTCGGTTTCTCTGTCTTCCGGGGTTCGGCGAGCCAGCTCTCCTCGAGCTGTGATCAGATCAATATTGATTTGATCGAACAATGCCTCTAGTGCACTTACATAGCGCACTAGGTGCAACAATGCGGGACCCGTCTCGTGATTTCCGTTGGCAACTTGGGGTGGTCTACCATACCCTTCACGCCTGGGGTAGTAGTAGAATGAGCGACAGTTAACTCTGGGCGACAGGTGCCTGAGATGAACTATAGCCTCTAGAGCAGCTAGCTGTATGGCTTGTGGCTCAAAGGAAGTTGTTCTTCCGGTGAACCTGTAGGGGCGTTCTGGCGACAGACCCCTACCGTAGATGTGCACAGTGGGCCCAAAATTGACGGCTTTCACCGCCCATGGGTCCTTGGTACACAACATATTCTGGGGGTTCTTCTAACGCGTAGGCAGGACGGGTGAGGTTTGCGAGTATGGTCACAAAACCTCCAAGGTTGGTTCTTTGTGGTCTCATTGTGCACTACTGGGACCAAGCATTGTGGCTATCTTTGGGGTAGAGGCTGTGCCGTGCTGGGTTGAGGCTAGCGTGCCCTTTTATAGAAAAGGGGACGGAGTCTTCCTTCGCACGCTTGCGAATGAGACATTTTTGCCATCGGTCACTGGTGTGTGATCGACAGGCTAGGCGGATAGGTTGGGCACCGACTGCCAAATGTGTCGGGGTCACTGTGTGGCTATCTTGCACGGGAAGCTTGGCCGGGGTTTGGTTAGGTCTGGTAGGTCGGTTTGCCTAAGTTTATCGACTTGGCTGGGATAGGATTAGCCAATGGTCAGCCTGGCTCTGATACCAAGTCTGTGGCGACCGATTCTCCGGGTGTTAATCCCAGAAAATGGCCCTTGTGCCTACCAGCCCCAGGATAACTGTTAGCTGATAAGGCACTAGCTTGATACGTAAAAATCCAAGCAAAATACAATATATGTAGTACAAGACCATTACGGCTGTGAGGACAACAAATGGTTTCTAGCGGTTGATGGCGGAAGCGGGTTGTAAAACGTCAGTGTCTATGGGACTCCATTTCCCACGGGAACAGCTGACCAGGTTAATTCCTATCTTCGCGAGGCTGTTATCACCGTTGCTTAGGTTCCGGGGCTGTCAACACGGTCGCTCCTTTCACAAGCAAGAAATCTGGCCAAGACAATAGCGAGGACAAGCGGTGAGTACTTTGAATGTACTCGCAAACATTATGAACATGGGAATAATATAACAACGATGTTCCAAAAATATTTATACCCATGACGTCAGTCACAAAAGGTAAATAACTTCTGATGCGTGCAAACATGTTATTTGCGAAATATGCAATGATATGGTAGTATAAAAATTATGAAATAAATAACATAAAGGGCTTTAAAAGAAATGCCACAGTCGGGCGTCTGAGCGACACCGCATAAAGGGCTTTAAAAGAAATGCCATAGTCGGGCGTCTGAGCGACACCACATAAAGGGCTTTAAAAGAAATGCCACGGTCGAGGCGTCTGGCGACACCACATAAAGGGCTTTAAAAGAAATGCCACGGTCGGGCGTCTGGCGACACCACATAAAGGGATTTAAAAGAAATGCCACAGGCCAGGCGTCTGGCGACACCGCATAAAGGTATTTAAAAGAAATGCCACAGTCTGGCGTCTGAGCGACACCACATAAAGGGCTTTTAAAAAGAAATGCCACAGTCGGGCGTCAGAGCGACACCACATACTGGGCTTTAAAAGAAATGCCACGGCAAGGCCCGAGCGGCACCACATAAAGGGCTTTTAAAAGAAAACAATCATAGTGAATATCCAGGAGGTAGAACCGTCCCAGGGATATTCGGTAATACCAATAATATCACGGGTTAGTCCACAAAAAAAATCATCATCATTACCACATGTCGCAAGTCATAATATTAGTTCTAATTTAACAGTTTCACCTCCGAAGACCGACACTAAGACCGACACTTGACCCATCCCAGACTGAAATCCTTAACCATGGACACGGCTATTCGAATAGGTTTAATCTCTGCAGAGGATGTACTCTTTACCCACGAGCGACGGATTCCTTTGGTCCATCAGGACTAATTCCGTCTACGGCCTTTTTGTTGAAAACACACCTAACTTGCACACACCAGCTTAAATCACACGTGTCTGGAATCACCCACGACACCTGTCAAGCAAACTCTAAGTGGGGAGGCTACAACCTCGCGTAGCATGGGATCAAATTTATATTGCGCGCTCTAAGGGTGGCCTCCTCTCGGTCTCAACCGGAAACACCCATGCCCCGGACGGTGGCCTGCCTACCAGCTACAACCGGTATGTTCCACGCTGGCCTCTCACATGCGGTGTGTGCTAGAAAGAGGTTGACAACTTATCGAACCGTACTCTACTTGTCAGAGAGGCAGTGGTAATCTGAAACAAGTATGGGGTTGCTGGCACAAGACTCGATCTATGGTCGACTCGGGAGGTTTATAAATTTCCTCGCATGACATGTATAGAGAAAAATAATTCAACCAATGTAATCACCGCTCACTATACCTTACCATGCCATACGGACATAACCGTCTCCGACGGAGACCGGTGACAAACTCATGCCTACCCAAGGCAGAGGTTTTTCCCAGACTTCTTCCGGCATGCATGCAAGGCACATGAGGATGATTATCATCACAAGTGTGTTCATTCCCAACAGCATGGAAATCATTAATATGCATCCATGCACATGATCATATCACATGAAATAACGAGTCCTCCGAAATGAGGTGATGTTATAAACGTGCCAACGAATACACAAAAATATTATGCCGGGGTTCAGAATGCTTGCCTTCAGGTCACGGGAAGGCAGGGTGCATTTCAAACTCTTGAAATAATTCTCCTCTCTTCAAAATCCTATTTTGAAAATATAAAAGGATTAACACAAAAATAAAAACAGCACAAAAGTTGTTCTGAAATTTTTTCAAATAAATCTTAAAATAAACTAGACAATATTTGAAAGAGGTAGGAAAAAGAATCAATTTAATTGGAGTTGTATTTTAAAAGATACAGCAGGTCAAAGTTTGGTCAAAAATCTGTTTTTAAAATAAAACAGAAAAGAAAAGGTTTTAAAAGAAAACACGTCGAAGGCGTATTCGGAAAAGGCGCTTCCACTTACTCCTGCGTGGACAGGTGTAGGGTCACTGACGGTGGGCCCGCCGCCCAGTCGGGTCGTTTGACCAGCCACACGCGCGCCGTTCCCCTCTGACCGAACGGAGGCGGAGCTCCGGCGAGGTTTTGCCGGCGAACGGGGGCGTCTCGTGGTGATCTGAGGATATGGGTGTGCTCAGGGGGTCGAGACGAGTATGTGGGTACCCGCCATGGTCGCCGACGTGGACGGAGTTGCCGGCGACGAGCTTCGCGGCGGAGCAGGCGTTCGGGTGGATAGTGGTTTGGGGCTACGGTGGTCTCCGACCAAAATTGAGCGCGGGGTTGCACTCATGAGAGGGAGGGGCACTGGTGGCGACGGAATCGGCCGGAGCGAGGCAGCGACCGAACCGGCCGGACTCAGGGAAGAAGGTCTTCCCCTCCTCGACTGCTGGCTGTGGTAGCTCTAGGGGGGATCAGAAGAGGTCGCCCCAGAACTCGATTGGTCTCCGGGGCCCTTATATACGCGGTGGAGGTCGGTTCATAGGCGGCCGGCGATAAGGATGGCGGCGAACCGTCATTCTGTAGCAATGGCGACGTGGCGGTGACGCGCGCTAGAGGACGAAGCTGCGGCTGAGCAGGAGATGCTTAAGGGGGCAGCTGGCGAGCGGAGGAGGTTTGGGCGGCGCCGACTGAGGCAGGGGTGCGCTACGGACGCCGGCGTCCCGCCAAGACTCTGACGGCAGCGCTGTTGGCTGCCAGGGCGGCTTGGCGCGTTGCTGTGGGGAAGGGGAGTGCGTGGCGTGGCGCTACAGAGCGGCCAAATACCAGGGGCGCGACGTGTCGGCTCGGGCGCGGTTCATGTAATACGCGCGCTCTGGGCGCGTCCAGTGCACGCGCGGAAGGTGTTCGATACAATGCCGTGGCATGCTACAGGTCACAGGTGAGGTTGGCAAGCAACAGAACTAGGTTAGAGATAGAGGTACACTCATGGGACAAGATGGTTTGGTCAGGTTGCCAAGTCCACAACACAAACTTACAATCATGCCAAACTGTTCATGCCCATTGTGGTGTTTGACAAAATGCCAGAGGCACTTAGGCATTTCTTGGAGTGACCAAAACTTCCAGAGTGGGGTCTCTTTAGGTGAAAGAGAGGGTGGTGAGGTTAGTTTGTGGAAAGCACAAACTTGCTAGTGCAAGTTTTGCAGAACTTAAAATCTGGACAGGAGGTGGATGGCATTATAACTTGAACCAAAAATGATCAAATGAGTGCAAGCTCCTGGACTTAGGGGTTTTGCATGGAGGACTACAAGTAGGAGAAAGAATCTAGGGCCAAAGAGCAAGCAAGACTATGGTTGTTGTACAAATCATCATGTTGAACCAGAATGGAGATGAAGTTGATTCACTCAAAAATTTCAAATAACATCCCTGGATTTTTGCATAAAGAGGAATAATATGCTCCTATTGGCATCCCATAATTTTGGTGGAGGCTAGAAAGAAGTATTTAAAAGAGTTGTAGTGTAAAATTGTCCCCTAGACCAGAGAAGAAAAACATTTATAGCACTCAAAATATGCAATGAATGAACTATATTATTGCACAAAAGTGATTTAGAGACATCACATAACGTCTCCAAATTTTGGTTGGATTTTTAGTTAAGTTTATCAACTGGTTGTAGTACAAAAAGGAGCTCCAAAACTTAAAACAAGTCATTTTAATGAATAAAGCTCAGGGTGAAATAGTTAATAAATAAATCTACTGATTGAGAGATGTTTTTAAAGAGAGGGTATATAAGTCCAAAATGTTTTGGAAGGACCCACTTGGGAAAACTCCTTAATATTAAAAGAAAAGTTTTGAAATCAACAGATCTATTCTTGCAAGCAAAAAATTTGAAACTCTTGGCAAAAATTTAAATAATTAAAAAATCTCGTCCTCGAGATTTGCTAAGAGCCGTTGAGGAAAACAAATACTCCATACGCGTTCGAGCGGTGGTGAGTCTGTTGCCGTGGTGCTGCGTGAATGAAAATAAACTATGTAGTGAGGGGATAAACGATGCAGCAACTTGGGGAAAAGAAATCTCATTCTAGGATTTCTTCGCGGTTACACATGTTAATCTCAAGGAGAACTACTCAAATAAGCAGGAACTGAAATACTCGACTAAATCGCACAAATTTAAGGTACTAAGCATAAGTTACAATGTAATATTAAATGCTGAACTACCAACACGGTAGTGACGTCTAAAATGAAGATGGTAATCGGGCAGGTCCCGTAAAATGTCTACGGTAAAGGGATACACTCTTCTTCTATCGGAGGAAGTGGATTGACCAATCGATGTATGAGTCTCTCCGGTCAGACCTCGATTAGTCTGCCGATGGCAATCTGAGGGTTCAAATCAGCGAGACTCTGGAGATAATCCACCACTCGCTGGTTCAAATGCTCTTGAGCAATGATGTACTAGATAAGGTTGGCTAGTACTGGGTCTCTCTCAATCCGTCCACCGGGAAAAGTTGTTACTCCTCCGGGTGCTGCACGGCTCGGAAAGTAATAATATCCTCGCTCGCGGGCATAGGGTACTGCGGATCGAAGACGAGCAGTCGCTTCTTTTGTAGCAGCTTCTTTGGCCAAGCGTGGGGTTGGCATAGGTTTCCCCACGAAGGAAACTTCCGTTGGTTCTTGGTTGGGGTCTACGGGAGGGATGTGTACTGCTGCCCAATATTCCGAAGTGGAAGAGGTGATTCTTGATTTGAACAGCTTGTACTGGGGTGGCTGGGTAGAACCCATGGTACTACAGGTAAAGTCCCACAATATTTTGACAAAACTACCCGGGGTTGCATCTGGGTTTCTCAGGTAAATACTAGGGCTCGATATGGCAAGAAATGGTTGTGAGAGTGGTGCACAAGGTGTGGGGTGCTTGGTAAGGTCACGAGGTGGCCTTTTTATAGCACTGGAGCTGGGTCATTTTACCGTGGTGAAAGGTAATAATTTTTTTGCCAGCTTGGCTCCAAGGGTCGAGGTCAAAGTCACAGGTACATACCTCACTCAAGTGACGTATCACTGTGGGGTTGTTGGGGTTGGTCTTGGTAGCTGTGCCTGGAAAAACATGCAACTGTGCGCTGACGAAAATAAGCAAGGCTACTATTTAAAACTGGGCATAACAACAGGCTGCGTTAATTCGCAAGGTCACATGATTACAAAGCGAGAATACACCGAGACTCGGTACTACTCGGACGACTTAGTCTACCTCGTTTATATCAGCGAAAGAAAGTAGAAAGATAGGAGTAACTAGTTACACATAAATATATTTTTTGACAGAGATACTCCCTCTGTAAAGAAATATACAAATCTTTTATATCACAGGCTCACCTTGCCGAGAAATATACTCCCTCTGCAACGCACGGACATTATGGGGGTTCAGCTTTTTTTTATGGGGTTTCAGCTGAGAATATAATACTCAGATAGGCTCACAGTTCTGGACTTTGGGCTGCAGGCCGACCCTGCATGTTTGGGGGCCCATGTGTTCTACCTCAGCGCTTTTCATATTACAAGCGATCGGTACTGTGCTGGTTTTAGATGCTGTCGCGAGGCGAATACACAAAATTGAATAAAGCACGACAGCTGTTGGAATCAAATCGAACGACAGTTCCTAACCAGCAATCAGAGTTGCAATTCTATCAACGATATACCATGTGATAAATAATACTATCGTACTACTTATACACACAGGAAACTTGTTTCACCATGCCAGATTATTACATCAAAATCTCTCGGAGGATAGATCAGTTCGGCAGTTGCGTGCTGCTACTGAAGAATTTCAAAGTTGATTTGGACCAGCTCTCCTTGTCGAGAAAGTTCGATTTTGACATCATCCCCTACCGCAAGATATGATTTAGATTTGAACCTTGACCATCCTTTAGCATCAATCATCATGCGACCATCCTTTGTACTTACGGTATATTGAGCAGGTTCATTCACACCAAGGCCGCGTATGGTAAGTGTTGGGGATACAACTACTGAGCGTGAACCGCCCCGGAGGGGCCGGTTTACCCTCGTCCATGATTCAGGCCCACGGAGGAGGCCTAGAGCCCAGAGGCGAATTAAGGTCCATTTATGTAAACCGCCTTAGTATTGTAACTTGTGTTGTAAGTTGAGAAAGAAGAGACCGAGCCGGACGCTGGTATGAGCCGGATCGGGACTTCAGAGACCGCCGCAAGCGTCAACCCGTGTATATAAGGGGACGACCCGGCGGCGAGTTGGGGACAGAGAATCCAAGGCTAAGGCAAAGCTATTGCTCCCTAGTCGCCGAAATCATATCAATCACATCACAACTGGACATAGGATTTTACCTTCATCAAGGGGCCGAACCAGTATAATTCCCGTGTATTGTGTCCGCTTTAACCCTCTAGGTTAACCCGCACGATGGCCCTACGACTAAGTCCTTTCATGAGGACATCTGCCGTGACAATTCCACGACGGTTGGCGCCCACCGTGGGGCTATCGTACGATGGTTTGATGATCTTAGAGGGCAAGTTCGAAGGACTCGAAGGCTATGCGATGGGCGGATGACTAAGAGTCGTCGCGGCAAGCTCTACATCGATGATGCGGATTTGGGGCCCCGAGGCGGCTCGATTGAGTACTGGTACCGGGTCCCCTTTGGCGGCATACACGTGTTCATCGGCAAGATCGGCGAGCCAGGGCTGGGCCGGACGTCTGACCGACATCGCCGAGACGGCTCGGGCGAAGAAGAGTCCTGCTCAGCTAAACCGCGGTCGGGCATGTTTTCATGGGAGTCGCCCACGGAGGCTACGAGGGCGGATCAACATCTGGTGACGAACTGTTGTCTACTCTGGCGATTTAATCGTCGGCGGAGAAACCGAGTCTCTATACCGGTACCGCAAGATGGCCGATCGGGGCTGTTCCGACGGTGAGAGTATTCCGGACCCTTCGATCTACCCAACCGGGTTGGGATCTTCATAGCGATACGCAGGCGGCGCTTCACTCTTCGACATGGCGCCCTGGTCGCCGGTTCAACAGCCGTGATGGCAGCCGGGAAGGAGGCCATGCGGCGCCGCCGCTCAAGTTTTGTCGAGCTTTTGACGCATTGGCTGTGCTCATGGCGAAGCTAATCCGCCGGATCGGGACCTGCACAACGCGGAGATTGCAAAGGTGAGGAACAGATCACTAATGCTAAAGCGGACTGGCAGCCGCGGACGAAAGGATGGCGGCGGAACGGGCCGCGTTGAATCTGTGAGCTTATAGGCTCAGGACCAGAGCGCGTCACAGGAAGTCATGAAAAGGAAGTACAGGTCCCGTTTACCTTCAGTTTTTGAGGGAAGAGAGCTTTTCAATACCCCAGGGGCAGGGACCAGTAATCCGCCGCCGTTGGTAAACCGGTCGGAAGCACCTGGGACGGCCGCACCGGTTCAGCCCCGTGTGATAGATCTACCTCGCCATCATACCGGTGCGCCTGCACCGCAGACACCTCCGGTCACTACTCCAACCCGATGGATAACCTCGTGGCGGCTGTGGCACGGTTGGAGGCGATTCCAATTGAAGGCGATTCACCACAGCGGTAGAGACACGCCGGGTTAAGGAGCTCCTCAGACGGCCCCGCTCGAAGAAGCGTATTCATACGCCGATCGGATCCACTCACCCCCGCCCAAGCCGGAGCTATAGCCGACGCGGCCGATTTAACCGCCGTGTCAAGCAATGCGCAGCGTGGTCCGCCTCGCGGCAACAATCCGGCGGGCGGCTTGGAGGATGCTCAAGTGGTAGTGGACCGCGCCAGGCACGCGTGGGGAGGCCGAGTTAGCGGCACAAGCGAGAGGATCATCCGCTCGCACCGTTCGTTCGACCATCTTGAACCAGGGGTCACGTCTCGCTCTTTGGGGTGCCTTGCCTCGTCCCGCTTTACGCATAACGCGTCGCTTGCCCAAGGACTTCAAGGGGCCGCGCAAGGTGCCCAATTATCTTGCCGATTTGGCTCGAAGCATGGATAGAAAGCTATGAGATGGCCATGGAGATGCTAGATGTGGATGAAGCCGCATGTGCGAAGTACTTCACAATGATGTTGGAAGGAACGGCCCGGACTTGGTTGAAAAATTTGCCGCCCAACTCTATCGATTCGTGGACCCGGGCCATAACCCGATTCATTCAAAATTTCAAAGACACTGTAAGCAGCCCATATCCGTGGTGGATTTAGCAGCTTGTGTCCAGCGGAGGGAGAATCCACAACCCATTGGGTACGCCACGTTTGAAGTTTTACATTCTTGAGACCGGATCAACCACGATTCCGCGATCTTGACCTTGGAAGCCAATTGCGGTTCGAGCCATTGAAATTGAAGCTGGGCCGCATGAAGCGTTTTGCCATGACATGGGCACTCTAATGGGCGTTTTGGTAAAGTACGCTGATTACGATAGTACCAAGGATCCCGAATCTGAGAATGATGAAGTGGGGAAGGGAAAGCGAACGGCAACTCAGGGCCAAGAAAGCATCATTCGGCAGGCAATGGAGGGAACAAGCGTAGTTTAACGGCAACATGGGCTTTGTGGCCAACACCAACGCACAGGACAAGGGTCAGCGGCGCAAGGGTAGGCAATCAAACCGGGGCGGTCACAATCCGGATCGTTTGAATTTCATATTGAATCAACCTTGTCCGAAGCATGGGACGAAGGAGGCACCGGCGAACCACCTTTGGAAGGATTGTTACATTATGCAGGAGTTCAAAAACTCCAACTCTTTCTGGTATGATCAAGGGCCCGGCGGCGGTTCAGGATCCTCCCCGGGTTACGGTGGAGGAAATTCCGGCCAAGGATTAGGTGGTAATGCTGGCGGGAAAGTCAATCAGAATATTCAAAGTAATCGTAGTCGTAACAATCGTAACCAAGGGGCTACAATCAACAACGGCAGCGATCGGGTTATCAAAGTAACCCAAAGTAGTTGAACGGTGGGCAGTACCACGTCTTTACCACCAGCTTGGACAGACGAGACCGAAAACTTCAAGCGGGCGGTCGGTGTTGTTGAACTGGCTGCGCCGCATTACCTACGCTGGTCCGAGCAACCGATCGTGGGAGCAGAGAGGACCATCCTCCCGGTTTACAATCCGGGTCGCTTAGCCCCGGTGGTGGCACCCGGTAGGAGGGTACAAGTTTACCAAGGTTCTTATGGATGGAGGAAGCAGCATCAACATCACGTACTACGAGACCTTCCGGTATGGGGTTGTGGATAGGCATCTTAGGCCATCCAAAGACAAGTGTTTCACGGAGTGGTGCACAGCAAGTCGGCGTGCCGGTCGGTAAGATAGCTCTGGAGGTGACCTTTGGGGACGAACATGACTCCGGATCGAAACATTGACATTTGAGGTGGTGAAAATTCAAAGCCCTTACCACGCCCTCTTTGGGCGGCCGGCTTATGCTAAGTTTATGGGACGGCCCTGTTATGTTTACTTACAGCTGAAAATGCCGGGTCACAAAGGAACGATAACGGTTCATGGGAGCCGCTGGATCGCTTTGGAGTGCGAGGAAGGTGATGCGGCTTATGCAGAGTCGGTTTGTGCCACTGAAGAGCTAAAATATTATAAAGACAATGTTGATCCGACGGATATGACCCCTTTGAAGAAGCCAACTACGGAGCATGATCCGGACTTGAAGTTCAAATCGGCGGCTGAGACGAAGCTTGTTGATTTTGTGCCGGCGATTCGTCCAAGCAGTTCACCATCGGTACCAACTTGGATCCTAAATAGGAAAGCGCTCATCGAGTTCATCCGTGAGAATCGGGACATTTTGCATGGAAGCCTTGACATGCCGGTGTACCGAGGGAACTCATTGAGCACACTCTTAATGTTGACCCAAAATACAAACCCGGTAAAGCAGTTTCTTCGCGGTTTAATGAGGAAAGGCGCAAGGCCATCGGAGAAGAAGTTGCTAGGCTCTTGGCAGCAGGGTTTATCGTCGAAGTCTTTCATCCAGAGTGGCTTGCCAATCCGTGTTGGTTCTTAAGAAGAATGGCACTTGGCGCATGTGTGTGGATTACACAGATCTCAACAAGGCCTGTCCAAAGAGATCCTTTTGCCCTCCCGCATTGACCAGATTATTGATGCTACGGCGGGTTGTGAGCGTTTGAGCTTTTTGGATGCGTACTCGGTTATCATCGATTAAGATGGCAGTTAAGGACCAGGAGAAGACGGCGTTTATCACCCCTTTGGAGCCTTACGCTATGTATCTATGCCTTTTGGACTCAAGAGCGTAAGCGACTTATCGGCTATGCGTTCAGAGTTGCTTGCACGAACAGATCGGCCGTAACGTGCATGCTTATGTGGATGATATCGTGGTTAGGTCAAGGAAGAAGAAAACCTTGATTGAGGATCTAAAGGAAACCTTTGACAACTTGCGGGTGTACAAGATGATGCTCAACCCGGCCAAGTGCGTTTTTGGTGTTCCGGCAGGCAAGTTATTGGGTTTTCGTGTCCAACAGGGGGATCGAAGCTAATCCGAAAAATTACGGCTATCACCTCCTTGGCTAAGCGAAGTGCATCAATGACGTCCAGCGTTTGGCAGGCGGATTGCTGCGCTAAGCGGTTTATCGGCCGTCTAGGCGAGAAGGCCATTCCTTTGTACGGATGTTGAAGAAAACGGATCGGTTTATGCCGGAGTTCACCGATGAAGCATTGAGGATTTGAAGCGGCGATTGGCCAACCCGCGGTTCTAGCCGCCTATTGACAAAGAGCCGCTGCTACTATATGTTGCCGCTAATGCCAGGGCAGTTAGCGTGGCTATCGTGGTGGAGCGGAAGGAGGCAGGGAAGGAGTATCCGGTTCAACGGCCGGTTTATTACATCAGCGAGGTCCTCATTGAGTCTAAGCAGAGATATCCGCATTGGCAGAAGCTGGTATCTGAGGTTTTATGGCGGCCGGAAGCTAAAACAATATTTCCAAGGGCACCCCATCACGATGGTGATTCGGCTCCCTTGGGTGATATCATACGTAACCGGAAGCGGCGGCGGATTGCTAAGTGGGCTATAGAACTTGGGCCGCACGGTTTAAGGTATGTGCCTTGACGGCCGTAAAATCTCGTGCACTTGTGGATTTCATTAATGATTGGACGGAGTTGCAAGCGCTCAAGAGAAGCCGGATCATACCTATTGGACCATCCACTTTGATGGGTCCGAGCAATTGGAGGGCTCGGGGCTGGAGTCGTATTAACTTCCCCGCGAGGTGACAAGTTCCGTTCGTTCTCCGCCTAATGTTCCCTTGTACTAACAATGCAGCTGAGTATGAAGCTTTGCTCCATGGTCTCCGGATGGCTAAGGAAATGAATCTCAGCCGGGTTAAATGCTTTGGTGACTCGGACTTGGTGGCCCAGCAAGTATCAGGTACTTGGGATTCCAAAGATCCACTCATGGCTGCATATCGTCAGGAGGTGGATGTTGTTGCAGGACATTTTAAAGGATATCAGGTGGACCATGTGGATCGTCGGAAGAACGAAGCGGCTGATGCTTTAAGCCGGCTGGGCTCTCAACGTAAACCGGTCCCGCCCAACGTATTCCTTGATGTCTTGCATAATCCGCCGCTTAAGCTTCTGATGAAATTGATTTGGCTATCCCTGATCCGGAGGCTCAATTGGTGGCGGCCCCGCATGTCATTCCGGATTGACGCCCCCTTATTTGGCATACTGAACCGGGCGAGTTACGGAAGATGAGACGTTGGCCCGGCAGATAGTTCGGCGGTCTAAGTCTATGACCATTGTTAATGGCGAGTTGCACCATTGCGGTGTCGTGGGCGTTTCAGCGTTAATGTGTCCCTGAAGAGGGCTGTGAGATATTGCGAGAGATCCATGAAGGGGATTGTGGTCACCACGCCGGTTCAAAGTCCTTGGTGGCCAAAGCGTTCCGCCATGGTTTCTATTGGTTGACTGCCCATGCTGATACGGAGGATCTGGTCAGACGATGTGATGGTTGCCAAAAGTTCTCCAAGCTTGCTCATGTGCCAGCCCAAGAATTGAGGATGATTCCAATTACTTGGCCGTTTGCGACTTGGGGGCTGGATATGGTTGGACCTTTCAAAAGGTCCAAGGACAAAAAGACCCACCTGTTGGTGGCGGTTGATAAATTTACCAAGTGGGTTGATGCAGAGCCTGTTAGCAAGTGTGATGCGGCCACGACGGTTCAGTTCATCAAAAAGGTGATTTTCCGGTTTGGGTTTCCACACAGTATCATCACGGACAATGGCACCAATTTGTCCAAAGGAGCTATGAAGGAATTTTGTGAACGAGAGCACATCCGGCTTGATGTTTCTTCCGTAGCCCACCCGCAATCCAATGGTCAAGCGGAACGAGCTAATCAGGAGATCTTGAAAGGTATCAAAACCCGACTTATGGTCCCTTTAGAGAGGACGCCGGGTTGTTGGGTGGAAGAGCTACCATCGGTGATATGGAGTATAAATACTACCCCAACCGATCCAATCGGATACACGCCGTTCTTTATGGTCTATGGAGCGAGGCGGTCCTTCCCAGCGATATCCGTCACGACTACGCCTCGAGTGGCAGCTTATGTTGAGGCAGATAAGCGAGGCTGCACGGCAAGACGATTTGGATCGACCGGATGAAGAGCGCGATATGGTAGCTGCTCGTTCGGGCGGTTTACCGGCCAGGATCTTCGTCGGTATCACCCGGCGGGTTAAAACCAGTAACCTTTAGGAAGGAGACTTAGTGCTGCGGCTCATTCAAGACCAGAAAGATATGCACAAGCTATCCCCACCTTGGGAGGGGCCTTTTGTGGTCAGCAAGAATCTATACAACGGGTCCTACTATCTGATTGATGTTCGAGAGCGAAAGGACTCACGCACGCCGAGGAGGAGACCAACAGTGCCGTGGAACATAGCTCATCTTCGGCCTTATTATACCGAGCCATTGGCTCCACTTTATGTACATATTAAGACAATGTATATATTATGAATAAAGGCAATAAACCGGATCCTCGGCTAAAGCGGGGTACCTGTTACGTATAAAAGTCTGGTTTGGGTACATGGAGATCTTGTCGTGAAGCGGCCTCGGTTTAACCCTTGGCCTTGCCTTTGTGAAATTTTTGTCACTTGGGGGCTTGGTCGTGTCCGAACCAATGCAACACCTCTTGGCGGCGAAAAGCCACCAGATCATTTGGGGGCTTGGTCGTGTCCGAACCAATGCAACACCTCTTGACAAAGCGAAAGCCACCAGATCACTTGGGGACATGGTCACGTCTGAACCGATCCACGCCTCTTGGTCGGCCTAAGGCCATAGAATCACTTGGGGGCTTGGTCGAACCAACCAATGCAATGCCACTTGATCGGCGTAATGCCACGATGTCAGTTGGGGACCTGGCTGACTTGAACCATCGCTACACCTTATAGGGAGCTTGGTCCTGTCCGACCATGGTAACGCCATCTGATCAGACTCAACAAAGCCTTTTCTTGCAAACAGTCTTTGTCATTGTTTTTGCTTCCATGTGTTTGGCTTTTGTTTGTTTTCTTAAACCGACAAACCTTCTTTCAACCGGATTCAAGTTTTCAGAATTTGGTCCATTTTTAAATCCGGCGATTGATTGTTCCGGTTTGATTTTGTTAACATCCCATTATGGAGTAACAGGGGCTTATCATGCCGACACGATTGACACGATAAATCGGTATTATACACACAGGGATTGTTCTCCTTTGACGGTGATGGTTTATAAAGCCTCCGCTTCAGGATTGGCTAAAGCCAACTGTGTGCCCGACATTGGCAGATATGTTTGTATCACAAAATTTTGATCGTATACCTCGATATTTTCTTATATAAATATATTGGCATCACAATCCGGCTAGAGGCGCAAGCCGCCATGGCGGGTTAAGAATTTGTGATTGCAGGCAAAATATGTTGAAGGATTCAGTACTTCAAAACCAAAGTATCCAAAGACCGCCATGCAAAAGTTTACAGACCGAGGTTGTAACGGCATTGTTCAAAACAAATTACTCGACTATCCTATTACAAAGCCTTTTGAGGCCCGGCGTTTCATGTGGGGTTATGCCTTGAAGCTTGGAGGCGTCACCCGCTTGATTTAATTACGCTGCTCACTGGGTTGGCGTGAGGTAGAGGCGCTCGACGTCGGTTCAACTTCTTCTTCTTCCTCACCCAAACCCGGAAGTCATTGGTAGACCAGTCAATCCGGGTTAAGGCACGAAGACAGCTTCTTCACTTATCAGCTCAGCCGGATCAACGTCGAGGGCATAAGTGTGCTTACGGATTGGGGGAACAAGGCTCTGCACTTCAGGGATGACAAACTCCACCCGCTTGTTGTTGGCGTCATAAAAGGAGCGGTGAACCGTCAGGTTGGCTTCGTCTGCCAGTTGACTCGCCAGCGGACGCATTTCCTTTGTGATCCGTTTCAGGGCGTTGTTATCAAAGGCTTCACCATTCTCTTGAGCACTGGGGAAACCTTTGGCTATGTCAGCCGGATCAAGATCTGCTATCCACGCCTTGGCGCTGCCGAGCCAAGAAGGTGCGGCCGAGCCGCGGATCGCTTCAACTCTTCAAGCTACCCCGGAACCATGGACAACCGTTCTGTGGTTTCTCCGATCGAGACGGCGCCCGTGTTGTCGTATGATGTAGCACATATGACTCATTGGCGCCGGTATACAACTGCTCAATCAGCGTATAAGCGGCCTTTGAGCTTCTTCCGCACATCGAGCCCATATGTGCAATACGCTTGCCTGCACTGGTTTAAGACAACTCAGGATAAACCGGCGGAAATATCAAAATTAAGATAGTCAGTGCGTAGTTTCTTACCAAAGACGGCAGAGGTCATGGCATGCACTTGGCGCTTGAGTCCGGTAAGCTCTTCAGTCAACGGTTTAAGGGCTGCTTCGCTTCTTCCGCCTGCTTTTTTCAAACCGCCTTCTCGGTGTCCCGATTGGCCCGTTCGGATTTATACCACTCCTTCACTGTTCCATAGTGGCCAAGGCCGTTCTCAATTCGCCCTTGGCCTTAGTGGTTTCGCTTCTTTGAGTCTCCAGATTGGCTCGCAGGTCTTTGAGTTGCACGCTTTCTTTGCTCTATTTCATTCTGGTAACAAAGGAAGCATGTTAGGTGTCTCATTATCAAGTCCCAAGCTCAATATACATATTCACCTTGGCACTTGGGGGCTAATGGCTAATTGATCTCAGTTTGCCATTTGGGTACAGAAATTAAGGGTCGGTTTAACTATGCTAAGTTGAACCGACCCTTGGGGGCTACTATACAGCTAAAGTACAGGAAAGACATAATTCATTACCTCATAGCGGTTCTTCATCCGGTTTACCAGACCAGCTTCAAGGTCACGGCCGGTATAGAGCCGGTTCAGAAACCCGGAGTGCAGTTCTTGGGCAGAGAAGTTGTCGTGGTCGACAGGTCTGTGTTTCCTTTGTCTTTACTCACGGCGGCCGACTTCGCCCTTGGCACTATGTTTTGTTAAAGCAACGGTTGGCTAGGAGCAGCGTAGCGATTACTGGCCACAATAACATCGTCATTTTCGGCGGTCTTCTTTGGGCTTGATGTTTGCTTACTCGCTCGGCGGTTCAAGCTATTACGACTCGCTCTATCGGCGGGTTTGGTGGAGCAGGCTGTGAAGTTTCCATTTGGACCTCCGGTTCAGCTTACGGCGGATCAACGATCGTCTTTGTACAACTCGCCATGAGCTACCTTTGGCGACTTCAGGATTTTCGTGGGTTTGTTCCGGGGTCTTTTCTGGATCAACATCCGCAGTAGGGTCAAGGGTTTTCGCTTTCTTACTCAAGCGAGCCTTGGTGCTGCAATGTTCAGAATTGGATGAAGGCAAATCAACCAAGGCAGTTGTAAATCGAATCGATGGACAGCGATTACATACCGCAGCAACTTTCGGCGGAGGCAGTTATGCGTGGTTGATGAACCGCCGAAGAGTTGGAAGAGGCCCGATAATTGGGTCGACGAATTAAGAGGACATCAGAAGAAACCCTTTAAGGGATAACGTTTTTCAGGAGAACAAGTCACCACTGGGCGACGCTTCCGGTTTGGTGTATCTGGTAAACCGGAGGATAGAATCTGTTGACCACTGTGCCGGGTTGTACGGGCGCTCTTGACCTCTTGTGTCTTCAAATAAGTAGAGGAATGAGATTTTTTCACTTTCCGAACGGCGCGGCGAATTCTTTTAACCGGCACGAGGTCGGGGTCGGAAGACAGAAGGATTACCTCAACATGGTCGGCATGGCTGGTTTCAGCATCATCCTGGGAGTTACATTTATCAGTACAGGGAAGAATAGAGGGATAAATCATAAGAAACACAAGGAGGAGAGCCGGTTTACGGCGGCTCCCTCGTAAGGATATCAAGTTTTACCTCAGCTTCAGATTCTTCATCTTCCGGCGGATCGAAGACCGGCGGTTTTCTTTGCCAGCCTTTTGGTAGCCTTGGACTTTATACGTGAGCTCGGGCCGGTTTGGTCCGTCTCGAAGGAGCTGTCGACTGCGAGGTAGCAAGGATTAATGAATATCAACAAAATGTTAAAAGCCCGAAAAGCGGTGAGCAAAGTCTTACCGCAGGTGGCGGGTTGGCAACACAGAATGGAGCCAACCCGGTTAGGCTGCAGACGGAGATTGGTTCATCAAGCATCTTTTTTACAGCCTCTGTAACCTCAAATTCAGTTATTGGTAATTCGTGACGTCTTTGAGGGTCTTTGAGGTTGCCAGTATACTCGTGCATCAATCCGGCCGGCGGCTTAAGGGCAAGATGCCCCAAGAAACCCAGCATCGCACAAGGTCCACACCAGTTAGTCCATTGGCCATTAGAGCCCGGAGTTTTATGATCTGAGGTGCAAAGTTCTTCCGTTCTGCGGCGGTTAAGCGTAAAGGCAGCGGATGGTTGTTGCTGAGCCGGTGAGGACGGTAACCCGGCAAGGGATTCTCGTTGGGGAGCGGTGTTCGGCAATAGAACCAGGTTTGGTTCCAATCCTTTGGATGGCTGTGGTGTTTGGCGGGAGGAAAGTCCGCTTCCTTCCTTTTCTGGATTGAAACGCCGCCTAGTTCTGTGTTGGGACCATCAGAAAACTCCGTACGACGGTTCAAGTGAAAGAAATCCCGGAATAGCTCCACAGAGGGCTCTTCCTGAAGATAGACTTCACAGAAGACTTGAAAGTTACATATGTTTGACACAGAGTTCGGGCCGATATCCTGCGGATGGAGTTGCAAGCTTGCAAGGACGTCCGGAAAATTTTGAACCGGGCGGGCGTAACCCCGGTTTAAATGCTGCATAAACACAATTACTTCTCCCTCTTGTGGCTCCGGAGGAAACTTCGCCATCCGGAACACGCGATGGAGGGCATTTTTGGAGCCAAACCGCCCGGTGGTGACATAGCCGTTGAGTTGCGTTTGATGATTTTTGACCGGACCCAATTGCAAGCTGAGAATTGAGGAGCCATTCCGGAAGACTAAGCTGTGGAATAAAGGGAGAAACGGTTCACCATTAAACAGTTCAGGCATATTATGCATTGTTAAACCGGCGATTCAGCGGCTGGCCTCCCATTCCGGTTTAGCGAGGGCTAATGGGTGACGGATTAGCTATCAAAAGTTAAACCGCCGAATAAGGCAGAATTGAAAAATCTGCTAAGTATGGACAGAAACAGTTTTCACATGCGAAGGGAAGTAATCAAGATCTACCGAAGTTCCAGTAAGAAAAAACCTTCACGACCTATGCAAACCTCAGAAAGAACAGGAGGGTTCGGGTATTCTAAACTCGAGGATCTACGGAAAAAGCCGATGCGTGAAAGGTTAGATGGACGGCGGGGCAGTCCCCTGCACAGGATATACGATCTGTTGGATCGCATGGCCATGGCGGAGCAGGTGTGAAGAAACCGAGATGAACTGCGGGATGAACAGGTCTCTGATGCGATCTAGGGGTTGAAAAAGGACCTTACCTGATGAGCGAAGCCGAGGAGCGCCGGAAGACTCTGATACGGTCAGGTCAATGCGGCGGCCCGGCGTTGACGCGTCATTCGAAGGTCGGAGGCGATGGCGGAGCTTCAAGACTGGAGCGTCGCGAGGAAGGAGAAGAAGAAGAGACAGGAGGCGGCCGGTCTATTTATAAGGAACCGGAGCAATCAACGGGCGCGAGACTCGAGGAGTCAAAAGTGGCGGACGGTGCAGCGGCCGCCTCGATTTCTAGGATGGCATTAAATGCAGGGAATCTTACTGTTTGGATTTCTTTATTAAAAATGACGTCAAGACGCATACGACACGCGGATCGAGAAGATGACATCACGGCGGTTCAAGCGGTGGCGGTTTACGTAATGTGAAAAGAGATCAAGAGTTTCTGAAGGTGTTGAAGATTAACATGAACCGGTTCAAGTCAATCTGGGGCCTAATGTTGGGGATACAACTATCGGCGTGAACCGCCTTGAGGGGCCGGTTTACCTAAATCCATGATTCAGGCCCACGGAGGAGGCACGGAGCCCAGAGGCTAATTAAGGTCCATTTATGTAAACCGCCTTAGTATTGTAACTTGTGTTGTAAGTTGAGAAAGAAGAGACCGAGCCGACGCTGGTATGAGCCGGATCGGGACTTCAGAGACCGGCCGCAAGGCGTCAACCCGTGTATATAAGGGGACGACCCGTGGCGAAGTTGGGGACAGAGAATTGAGGCTAAGGCAAAGCTATTGCTCCCTAGTCGCCGAAATCATATCAATCACATCACAACCGGACGTAGGCTTTTACCTTCATCAAGGGGCCGAACCATTATAATTCCCGTGTCTTGTGTCCGCTTTAACCCTCTAGGTTAACCCGCACGATGGCCCTACGACTAAGTCCTTTCATAAGGACATCTCGCCGTGACAATTCCACGACAAGAAGAGAAACTTGGCATGGTCGCCCGGATAGTTGAACGACTCCTCGTTGCTCTAGGAATTCTCTGTTTGCAAACAAGAAGACATACCCAAACAGTTAGATCAACACAGTGAATCATGTGAAACAACATGGAAAGAAAAAGAACGAAGCACTTGGGCGGCCAATGCTTACCAAGAAGGTGGACATGTCGGTTTTGGAAGGACTTTGGTATATGAAGTGCGAACTGCAGCCCGATCAAGGTGCAACTGCACGGGCGGACCAAATGCAAGTGCAAGTGTTGGTGCAGGTGCGAAGCCGCTGCTGCTGCCGGAGATGGTGCTCCTTGTAGAGCTGGTGCGGTGTCGATGCCCGATCCTCCCAGATCAGATCGATTCACCGACGCGGTCGGTGCCCAATCCTCACCTGGATCAAATCGAAGCTGCTACCACTTTGTCGGTGCTAGAGCAACCGGTGCTTGATCTGTCTTGAGACAATGGCGATCGTGTCCGGTCCGCTATGATCAGCTTTCTAACTTGACTAGGATCCGTGACCGTGATCCAGTTTTTTCTTCATTTCTTTTAAACGCGAGAAGGACTAATTGTATGCGTTTTGTTAAACCAAACTGCAGTTCATCATAGGGATTCATCTTGTACTCGGACAAAAGACTGATCCAATTTTTCCGATAACATAAGTGATGGGCGGTGCCTTCAAGCATCGACACGACATAAGAAGTGAAACCTGCAAAAATAGCCATCGTAGAGCAAACCAAACGGTTTATTCTGTGATGAATGTCACATGGCAAAACATGCATCGTAAAATTGCAGGAAAAGATAGAAAACATGACATTAAATCAATAAGATTTAGATAGTAAATTAATAAGATTTACTTGATGTGACACGAGTGAATCCTTACCAGGAAATCACTATGTTGAAGTACTAAGCGGAAGATTGATGCGTCCAACTACGCGTGGCATGCAGGGGCCTGCCTACTCCCTGGCGGTGACAGTCCAAATGTCGTGACAAATCGTATGGACCGAACATCCATGGGACTGGAAATCCTGGTGGGTGCGATAAACCCTGCAATGCATACAGATATTGGAGTGTAACCATAATTGACAAACCGTCCTCACAAAAATATGATCTGGATACTTCAAAATGTAGAGACTGAATTGAGTGGACAGACATTAACATAGACCATTCTCAGGACTGACCACACACCAAAAGCGGCAGTACTAATAAACAATACAGGGTTCACAAACACAAATCAAATCTTGAACAATAGTACTTACTACGGACAAGCAAAGTTGCACTAACTAAACTCTGCAGACTATTTCTTGCCACCGACCTACGGGATGAACCCCGCATAATCGACTAGGCCATGGACTTCGTGTGAGATGTCTACATGCACCATCACCATCTTGTCAACCTTGGAGAACCTAATAGAGTGGTCTTTCCACTCATAAACATGATGATGAAGACAGGCCGCATCAGATTTGTTGGGAAGCTTTACAAGAACCACACCGTTCGTAATTGAAGGCACAGCCAGGAAATTGTTGTGGTCAAGTACAGCCTTGAGAACATGCCTGACAACAATGCTATAGGAAAACACTAGTTTAGGACACATGGCGACAAGGACACAACAACTGGATAGGTCAGCAGTAGAAATCATCATCAGGTCTTCCAGTTCACATGGCATGACTTTGAGAACTTCATCTCCACCACGGACCTGGTTCTAATTCAATCAGAGACCATATTTCATTACTACCTCCATTCAGAAATATAAGATGATTTTCGATATTATACTCCATATATGACTACATATACGCACAGAAATGAGTGAACAAAGACACTAGAACATGTCTTCAAAGGCATGAGAGCAGAGGGATTACATGCAATATCCATAACACAAGTTACTGAGGCAAATATACCCTCTTAAAAGGTAGCATTGATGTTCATAAAGTACTCCCTCCGTCCCAAAATTCTTGTCTTAGATTTGTCTAGATACGGATGTATCAAGTCACATTTTAGTATTAGATACATCCGTATCTAGACAAAACTAAGACAAGAAATTTGGGACAGAGGGAGTAGTTGAAAGTAATCTATAAGAAATCAGTGTCAACCTCGAGCATGTTTTGGTCAAAAGAGGAATTTAGAACCATCATTTGGCACACTAAAATCACATGCAAGATCACCCAGAAAGTTGTACTACCAGTACTAGTACTGCGTGTTAGATGAAAAAACATGATCAAGACCGAGAAAAAGATCGTCAACAAGAGACATTACCTGGACTTGCTTAATGAGGGATCCCGGAGAGGGGGGCTTGGACAGGGCGATGGCTTTGAGCTTGTCTGTAGTAGTCTCGGCGGGGTGCTTGCGCTTCTTCGTACCATGAGCCTCGATGGTTCTGGCCAGAGCCATAGACATCACGTCGGCCGGGGCTCCGGCGTCCATCCAAGAGAGGAAGCTGAGAGAGAAGAGTGAAAGGAGGAACGAGATGAGGGAGAAGCAAAGAGAGTGGGGGTTTTCTTCAAGAGAGGAAGCTGAGAGAGAAGAGTGAAATGATGGTTGCTTCGTCCGTCCAACTTACTGCTAGAAAGGAGGGGGTTTTGTGATTTGATGGCTCATTGGGCATTACTGCGGCGGTTCGATCGGGGTAGTCTACCGTCACACTACTACGGAGTAATTTAGTGCATGGCTAGTGGACCCAGGTGCTGGCTGTCCCACACGTCGGCGAAAGTGAGTAATATAGTGCATGGCTGGAGGAGGATCCACACGGTAGAGCATGTCCACTGTTTTTCATTCTGAAGAAAAAAATGATTACAGCAAGCGTTTCCACTCTTACGACGGTGGAGTGCGAAACACGGCAGCCACTTGAACATACACAGTGTTCCTACTACTAGGCATGTGCAGTGGTTCATACGTCAGTACTACACAATCTTGTTTCTAGTGTAGTAAGATATGACGATAACAAATGATGTTGTGCGCATGTCAACTACTCATATATGTAACATATTACCGCTTTTTCGACTGTCCGGTCGAGAATGAACGGTGAGATCAATGTTAACAGAACTAGGTCCACAGTATACGGAGATGTACGGTGCTACTGATACTCCACGAAACATGAACCATATGAAGCACATCATATCTTTGTTAGGCAGGGGTGTATGAAGGGTGCACGAGATGGGAGCAAAAGTTCCCTTCTCGACCCACTTTTGGATGTTTGGCAGAGTGCATGAAGGGTGCATGAGTCCACACTAGTAGGTTGACAAAAATACACGAAGAGGAAACAACTATATTGAGATGAGAATGCAACCAAACACACCCACACGCTTTGTGCTACAGTGACTGATCTGCACCATCTGAGTTTGATCCAACGGTCATGTTGCACAGAGACATGGAGATGCCCATGCAGAGGGCGCCTAAACACCACCGAAGAACCTCTGCTTCTCGAGGTGCGCGACATTGGTGATGCAGGGTGCAACCGCCCGCAGAGCCCGCTCCCGGTCGACGGGAGCCAGCTCGTCAAAGACGGCGTCCAATGGCATGAATGGATTCGGTGGCGGAGCCACGAAGGATTTTCCCAACAGCGGCTGACGGCAGCGTGCAACCCCTCCTTGTCCAGCTCAGCCCCCACCATCACGCTGGAGACGGCTCAGCTCCTCGAAGATATAGGTGAAGAAGGAGACCAGGTCGAGGAAGCCGCTTTCGTTGAAGTCGACCGGGTGGTCGAACGGGTTTAGCCCGACGGCCCGGCATCGTCGCTACCGCACGATGGTAGGCATCGCGCAGCCGCAACACGTCGCGTGGCAACTTGGTTCACCAAGTGGCTGAGGCGATCTGGACCTCGTCACGATCGGCCCGCTCGCGCTCCAGCCGGCTCCCCTGACGGCCTATCGTATCTCCCGCTTTCTGCAGCAATGCCGCCGACGCCTCGAGCATCTTTGTGGTGGACACCTGCCGCTTTTGAAGCTCCGTGAACTCCCGCACATAACGGAGGAGCATGGCACTCCTATCCTCCTTGAGCTCACGGAGCTCCACGTCCTTGGCCCTGAGCTCTGCTTCCTTGGCATGGAGCTCCTGTGTCACGCGCCTCACCTCGGACCTCGTGATCTGCTGCGCCGCCAGGGCACCAGGTAGAAGCAATGGGGAGAGGAAGCAAAGGGGGCGAAACGGCTGAAAGGCAATGCAATCCACGGGAAGGCGGAGGGAGCTAGCCGAGGAGCGGGGAATCTTTTGGTTTTCACCACGGTAAAACACCAGTCGACGACTTCTCACATCAGGGAGAAGTGGGTTTTTACAGGCGGAGTCATCGTGACTAATTGCTACCGTGCCTGCTCCCGTCAATCAAAAAACTAAAAATCCTGCCGCGCTTGCTCCCGTCAATCAAAAAATTAAAAATCCTGCCGCACCCAAACACGAACAGCAACGCCGCGGTGGATATTTAAATTTACCTGCCGGAAAGTAGATAAAAAAAGGGGTGGAAAAACAAATGTGGCGGCGGCCTAGCTAATCGGTCGAACTAGCCCAACTAGCTAGCCACCGTGCTTCACTGATGTACTCGGCGCGAAAGGTGGTCTTTCGTGACTTGACGACTCATTTACTTGCTTCGGCGCTACGACCGAGGAAGACCCAGAAAACGCGCGGTAGGGCGTCCCACGTCAGGAAGAATATATGCGTGCACCACCCGGGAGGACCCCGAAACCGCGCAGTAGGGTGTGCCCGCGTCTCGCACCGGAGGAAAAATTAGCGTGTAAAAATATACTATATCAGACGTAGTACCTATGGTTCGACCTCGGGACCCAGCCAGTCGGTCGAAAACACCCCACTAGCCACACAGCTTCATCAGGCAAACGTGGTACGGTTAGCTCCGTCTCGACCACCACAACGTCTCTTGTTCTAGGCGTTTCTTCTATTTTCCAAGCTTTTTTTAGTTGTAATAACACCACGGCAGCGCCGCTCTTAGTGTGTGCCCGTGCAAAGGTTAGACGATGGAGAGAAGAGAGGTTGAGATCGCAGACCTGGGACCCACCCGTAAGTGAGACAACGGTCATGCACGTGTTGACGAGGCACTCCCTCTACTCTACTCAATGCAAGTACTGTATAAAATCAAGTTATGGGACAAAGCCAACGAATCTTCATTTTTTCAGGCTATCGACTTATGCTTTGTAGTCCAGGTTGCCAGTTCGAATCTCGTCTTTCAGATTTGTTAGTTTTAGGTCCAAATTTGATTAATGACATGTGGGACCCTCGTGTGTTGTTCCGATATTTCAGTGTAGGATGGTTTTTTTGAACAAACACTATGCGCGATAAGACAAGTAACGCACGAGTTACACGTATTTTGCAAGTTCTGAAAAAAAAAATGACAGCAGCATAGAATATCACATCCACCCCGCAGCTTAGATACTATGGTGATACGGGTTTTTACACCGTTAGAAGTGAGATCCAATGGCTTGGGAGTAGTCTTTGTAATTATGCGCAATTTCCAAACTCTCCAAAGTTTTTTTTTGCAAATAAAACATTCAGGCCTCGTGTGTGCCGCTGCATCTTTGATCCAACGGCTCCCCGGTGCTCATATTAGGTGCTCCCCGTAGCTTAATTACCCGCTACGGTGATATGAGCATCTAGGTCGTATGATCAGTGATCAGATGGCACATGCATAGTACTTCTACTTTCTGCGCATTTCCTAAACTCTATCAGCCGTATATTGCAAAAACATTCAAACCTCCTATTGTGGGCCGTTAGATCTCAGTGAACTCGTATCACCATAGAATCTACGGTCTTGGGAGCACCTCATACTCTCCCGTGCGAGAAAACATAAGGTGATATCGCAGCTTGGATGCTCTGATGATCTGAGCTTGGAGGTCGTTTGATCCGAGATCCAATGGCATCTCGAGCAGTCTTTGTGCTTGTGGCGATGGCGAACCCTTTTGGGGCTTTTCTGCAAAAAACCATTCGAACCACCTAGGAGGTGTTGGGTCACAAATCCAACGCCTCCGAAGAGCTTGTATCACCAAAGCATTTAAAGTGTGGTAGCACATGATATTCTTACATACAGGAGAATATGATGTCCTCCTTCATCTTAGATGCTACGGTGATACGAGCTTCGAGGTCGTTGGATATGGGATCAAAGGGCATATAAGTATTTTTTGTACAAATTGTGTGCAATTCTCAAATCATCAAGGTTTCCTGCAAAAAAATTAGGACACATCATGTGAGCTGCTATATCTCATATCTACAAGCTCCAAGCAACTCGTATCGGCATATAGCATCTAAGGTATGGGGGCACATGATATTCTCCCGGGGAGGAGGGGTGGGGGTGCACAACCAATCGGTGGTTGGGAGGGTGGGGACAAATATAATCTAAACAACCCTAAACAGAGCTCCACAATTTTATCTAAGGTCGAGGGTTGACCCCGACAATCATAGCTCCGCCTAAACACAACATTTACATGTCTTGTAGTACTAGACTTAATATTCATGTTTACATTTCATGTTCATTTTAAATATTGAACTGAGGACCATGGATGTCTTACATTTTACTCCCTTAGTTCCTAAATATTAGTCTTTTAGAGGCTTCAAATGGACTGCACATACTGAGATGTATATAGACATATTTTAGAGTATAGATTCACTCATTTTGCTCCGTATGTAGTCACTTGTTGAACTCTCTAAAAGACTAATATTTAGGAATAGAAGGAGTATTTTTGAACTCGTGTCATACATGCATGGGTTGGAAAAATAGATGCACTATACTTATTGGATTGTTGTTGTGTTCGTGCGTGTGTGGTCATATGCTTGATACATACAAAGTTTTCTCACCTCCATATTGTTCATCTTTTAAATTTGAATTTGCATTGGAAAACTTACTAGGGATACCATGAAATGTGAAATTCACGTTGAGATCACTATATCACAAATTCACTCTAATTCAACAACTCGTCATAAATCAATTACCACGTTGAGATTAGTATTTGCAAGGAAAATACGGGTATTGTAATACACATAGATTCGTTCGGCAATTTAAAAGGTTCCTTTCGTATTCTCAAATGATAGGACCCAACAGCGTACCAGCCAGACCTTGGCTCGTGTTGATCCTAAAAAAATGGGCTCGTGTCCTTCGGTGGCGTGCGTGGTATGCACATTAGGAAATCCCAACCAGTCGAGCCTCAGCGTTTAAAGTCGAAATATCTGGCGGCCAGAATTCCAGCCCTAGGAAATTCCCCTCATGTCCTCGGTCCATAATGACTACCGATGAACAACGGAGGGATGCTTTAGTAACTAGACAACGTTACCTACCGTGCGAAACACGGTTCAATTCCCTCGGTCGCCGCTCGTCAAGGTAACCCGTCAACTGCATTGCCTAGTACTACTACTACTACTACACCAGGATGAGCACAGAATTGAGCCCGTTAGTTCGTGCCTAGTACTTGAGTTAATATATCAGGCAATGCACTGGTACGGATGGATTATCCTTTTACTTCCTCCTTTCCGGTTTATAGGGCTTATCTCAAAATTTTAGTTTTTCCATTTTATAAGTCTCAATTTGGTTGTTCCCCATCACATGTTCAGATTTCAAGGTGCAATAAATCATTACATGCAAGTATTAAGAGAAAATTGACCAATGCATGTACTTTATGCATGCATGCATTGCAATTAATGCATTCGTAAACACAATTTTGAGGAAAACAAAGCGCATTAATTGAGTGGTTTTGCAAACTACAACAATTGTTCCACCACTCACCATCTACCTTGGTTGGTGAGATTTTTGAATTGAGCCCTATAAACCGGAAAGGAGGTTTAACTAAGCAAAATGTTTGACCAAATCCTTTCTTAAGAAATACAACAGGATAGATGTACGGCTTGAAAATTTATTGCATGATGCAGGTTATGATATTGTTTCGAATCCTGGATCTTAAATTTTAGAAAATCCAAAAGTGAGCATAAATTCTTGAAACTGAGCATGGTCACGTGATATGGCACAAATATTACTTCGTAAGTTTTTTCTTCAATTCGAGACAACCTGCTTATGACAAGTTGCACAAATGAAGAGCCAAGGTATTTTGGAACAAAGATCTGTCACGTTAAGGAGAACGCTTTCACTATTGAAACTGTGGGCGTTTACGTGCCGCCACGAGTCCTGCTTCTCATCGCCAGGTGCCGTCCGAGCAAGCGTGTGAGTCGACGGGAGGCGTGCGAAAGAACCGCTTGCGCCCGGCTGTTAGGGGCGTGCGAGCAGACCGCTGTGCAGACTCACCGGGAGGCGAGCCCTTTGACCAGGCTCCGCCGCCCACCGTCGTCCCAACTGCTCCCACTTTTAATGTCGCCGGCGCCGCAGTTTAAAATCAACCCCGCACTACCCAGTATTGCTAAATCCTCTCTCTTCCTCTCCGATTCTCCTGTCGTCTACCTCCAACTAGCCTGACCTAAACGTACGCCATGCCACATCACGATGGTCTGCCCTTAGTGTTCCAGTTTCATGAGGAAGACACCCAGCCGGAGTCTCAACAACATAAGGCGCTTTGGGACAAGCTTGAACTGGCCTTGCGGGAAGACGCCGCGCCTGTCCCCGCTCCCGTTCCGGCTCCCGTCGCCCGATCGCGCCGGTGCCCATCCCGATGTCATTGATGGGCTGGGAGCCGCACATTGTCGCCGAAGCTTGATGCCACGGGGTTCCACGAGGTCCCGCCCGACTTTCACGCGCCCGTGCACCTGCGGCGCATGCGCTGCGTTACGCCAGCAGCGCCGCGCCCGTGCGGTGCCGTGCACCTGCACTTTATGCGCTGCGTGCAGACGTCTTGGCGCCCGCGCCGGTGCCCGTGCACACGAATGTCTCCGACGCGCCATTGACAGCGCATGTCCCCGCGCGGGTGCCAGTGCCCCCCTCAGCGGCATGGATGGCCGCCGTCGACCGCTTCGTTACACCAACGCCAGTCACATCCTCCCGCCAGTTGACTCGCTCCGAAGTCCAGAACATTTTGGCCTTCCTTGAAGCTAGGCCAACGTCCAGGAGTACACCAACAACGGCGCAAGACGCCGCCGTCGCCGTCGGTCAGTGGCCCGACGACACACAGAGCACGGCAGAGGAGCCGCTTCCCACCGCGAGACGCCCCCGCCGCCGCCGCATAATCTAAATTTGCCATGAAAAACGTTCGGATTGCCATGATTAAAATCCAAACGTTTATCATTTCCAATTATTTTATATCGATCGTCGTATAATTTAAAGTCGAAGTCAGACTGAACGAAATGTATGGTTTGATCGATTGAATGTTCTGCTAGAGCCGTATCAAATTAAATATGAAACTTCATCAAGCCACATGTATTCCTTGTCATCCAACGACCTAGACTGCTTCAATGTCGAGCACTCAACACGTTTAGCGTGCAGTTAATTTCATGCCAAAAATAGTGCTAATCACATGACAACACGCAAATAATATCCTAGTAGTTAATATCCGCATGCACTTAATATACTTCCAAATTAACGTGCATTGCACGTACCTGTGACTAGTGCTGCTAGTACGTGAAACTGGTGCCGTGACTTGTGAACGCATCCAGATATAAATCAGCAACAACATCGCCTCATGAAGTTCTTCCTGTTTGCTCGTGCGTCTAAACGCAGAAGGGGAGGAGAGAGAGAGAGCACACATGGAACCCTCCAGTAAGTGAAGGAGAATAGTACTAAAAAATAATATTACATGTTATCCATTAATTAGGTTGTGGTAATATAAAAACATTATGTGAACAAAGGGGGTACAACAAACATTGCTATTCTACGTATGTTGCCTATTGACATGCGACTTGAAGGCCCGGTCGCATGTTCGATCCTTGTCCTTTATTTTTTTAATTTGTATATGGGTCCAAATTTGTTTCATGACATGTGGGCCCCTCGGTGTGTAGTTTGTAGCACTTTAATTTGTGGGTCGAAATTTGTTCCATTCCAAGTGGACTATCGATGTGTAGTTTTGTAGCTTATTTATAATAATTAAAGAGAACAACATAGTTTTTCAATAATACCATGGTGCGACGTTGAAGGCGAGAAAGGGCGTGCGAGAAGGCGATGACCGAGCAGGAGGAAATCAACTAGGGGAGTTGCATGGGTTGCTTGGCGTTTGGAGTAGTTGTGGGCCGAATGCTATGAAAATATAATCTAAACCGACCGGAATAAATGCCTACACAAATTAATCCAAGGTTGGAGTGCCCCTCACAATGTAAATAGCTCCGGCTTTCCAAGGGATGGAGATATAGTAGCTTCAACGCGTGGAAGATACGGTATGAGAAAGCAAGGTCAATCGAGAGACATATAGATAGAGAGACAAAGTGAGTGTGGTCCGACATTCATTGAGCAAATATATATGCTCGGAGAGATATTGTCCGATTGAGCTTTTGGTAAGGGTGAGGGCTGTAAGATAGAGCTTGAGAGATGATCCGATCCGCAGACGTGTAGATATATTTTGTGTGTGGGAGGAAGCAAGGTCAACCGATCACATAGGGTCGCCGTGGGATCGAAAGAGTGAGACAGGTTGGTGAGAGTGACCTAGATAGACGATGTGCGTGAGAGAGTATACAATGTGAATAGGTCGAATTGGGCTCAAACATGGTGATATATCGTTTTTGTCCAAGAAAGAGCGAGGTAAAGAGACATACGGAGAGAGAGAGAGAGATAGAGATAGATAGAGAGAGAGAGAGAGAGAGAGAGAGAGAGATTGAGTGAGCGCGGCCCACCAAGAGGTCGAAAGAGTGCCGGCGGCTTGGATGGACTGACCTAGATAGACAATCTACGTGAGAGAGTATAGAGTGTGTCGATCGAGGCCCGAACAGGGAGATATATCATTTGTGTGTGAAAGAAAACGAGGTTAAACGAGACTCAGATAAAGAGAGCTAGATTGAGCGAGTGTGGCCCGCCGTGCGGAAGAAAGAGCAAGACAGTCTCGAGGGAGTGACCTAGATATACAACGTGCGTTCGTGCGCACGAAAGGTTGGGGGGCTAGATAGGCAATGCATGTATTTAGTGCGAGAGGGTGAGAGGGAGAGGGGGGAGAGAGAGAGCTCGGCATGGGGTGCAATGGCGGGTGTGTGAGGTAAATACATTTGGTAACAGGAGTGGGAAAAGGGGTTGTGTAGTTGAGAGACTTAGAGATCTAAACATGGAGAGAAAGAATGAACGTGTGTTGGAAACCGATAGCTTGCTAAGGTGGTTAGGAGAGAAAGATTGACCGTCTGAGGAAGTATGTAGCGTTTGTTGCGAGGGGGGGCTAAAAACAACATTTGAATGTACATAGTACGAGACTTAATATCGATGTTTCAATTCGGTGTACATTGTAAGATTTGAACCGAGGACCAGGCATACGGGTAATTATTTAGAATTCGTGCCATACTAAGTTTCGAAAAGTTGACATTGGCTCAATTTGTTGTGCTATTTTGTAGGTCATATGTTTGAATCCATCCAAAAGTTTTCTCACTACCATGGTGTTCATCATATACATATGAATTTGTATTAAAAAAGTAGCATGGATACAGTGAAATGCGAAATCCACGTTAGAATTGGAGATCGCTACGTGACACACAATCTAATTCAAATAACTACCTACATGACACACACTCTAATTCAAATAACTAATTATGTGACACACTCTAATCCACGTTAGCGTGGGTACCGTTTCGATTTTTTTTAAATAACTCCTCATTAATTAATTTATAGTAGTCCCTCTGTTCACTTTTATAAGACCTTGAAGACATTTCAGACAATGTGCAAAACAGTTCATTTTAAGTTATGCAAACGACTTACAAAAGTGAACAGATGGAGTATCTCGTTTCGAATGACTAATTATTGCAAGGAAAACATGGGCATGGTAATACATAAAGATTCGTTTGCAAATGAAAGAAGATTCGTTTGCATTCTCAAATGTAGGCGCACCAAGCAGACCGTGGTGGTCGTGGTGGACGCTGCTTCGGTGCCTTAAAGGCAACTTCCCTTGGGTGACTGACATGTGGGCCAGAGACCTGTTGGGCCCACATGTCATGGACACAAAGGCAGGTGCCTTAAGGCATCGAAGCATAGTCCTGTCGTGGTGGTCGCGTGTGTCGGACGGACGCATAGCACCCAGCCACCCACCCCCCTCCCCCCAAAAAAAAGGACGACGACAATATAAGTTCGCGCTTCCACGTTTCGGATTGAAATATCTGGCGGCCCCAATTCCATCCCTGCAAAATCTCTCTTCTCCACCGTCCCCTTTCGCGTCCAGATTGCTCAAATCCCTAATTCGCCTCCATCCCTCGAATCGCCCCTCGTCTCGTCTCGTCTCTTTCCCCACCGTTTCCCACCTCTGTGACAGACGACGACGACGAAGACGACGGTCGTGCTTCACCACCGCACCGGAGCTACCTCATCTATGCCCTCGTCCACTGCACCGGGTGGTCCACCGACAACGTCGGCCGCCGCAACCGACGTGCCTCACAGACACCGAGTTCCACCGCATCAGGTGCGCTTCACCAACGCCGTCTGCCAGCTCACCGGGGCTACTTCACCGAGTACATCGTCGCACCTCCGCCCCCTGAGGCCGTTGGGGCTTCACCAACGGTCTCGTCCACCACATCGTAGCGCTTCGCTGCCACTCAAGATCTGCATCCGTGCGCGGCCAACCAACGCGAGCGCATCACCCTCAACGGCTCTGAAGTGACCCGCACTCTAGCTAGGCGAGCATGCCCAAACGCCGGCCCGAACTAGGTATCCACACATCACTCCCTTGTGCACTGTTTCGATGATGTTTGGATATCCTTTCACTGCTCTCTTAACTTACACGCCTATGCAACTCTGACTTTAACTCTTATTTCTTCTGGAGATATCATCTGAAACAAGCAAAGACATTTTAGCGAAGCATGGCGGAGACTACGGGATCTGGTACACATCCTGCACACCCGTATAACCTTGTAAGTATGTCATCCTCCGGTACAACATCAAGGTCGATTCCTCTTATTTGATCAACCATTCGCCGTGTCAAAAATGCAGAGGGGATGCAAGGAGCACAAAGGCGTGCACATCCAAGCAAGTGGTAACATGGACTTGTACATGGAACATCCCAAGCGCTAGCAGAGCTGCATTGAGCCCTGCATAACGAGCTAGCGTAAGTCCTGCATTTCATTTAATTAAATGCGGCATTCGTGTATGGTTTGTGTGCAGTGGCTGATCCACAAATTCAAGTTACCAGGGGCGAACATGTAACTTAGAAAATACGAAGGCACTTGCACCGGAAATCAACATAACTTGAGAAATGTGAAGCTACATGCACTTTCAAAACCAGCTAATGATCCAAAGTAGTTCAGATTATAAACACTAAATGATGCAAGCACCAAAAAACACAAAATGCAATATGGTGTACAAGGACTACAAACATGGTCATGCACTGCTTAAATTATTAGTTCTCGGCTGAAAATATCAAAGTGTAATTGCACGTATAACCGGTCATAAACTGCATATCAATATATCTATCCTGCACAAGTATGCCAATAGTTTCAAACAACATATTAGAAAAGTATTTATGCTATGTTGTCATGATATGGGCACTTTCTGGTAGATGGCCTCGACGTTTCCTCAAGCTATGAAAATGCACTATAATTTGCTTGTCATCAATGCCTGCAAATCTCTGTCTCTCTCAACATAGTAGATCATCATTAGACACTAAATTCTTCAATGAGCTTGCAAAATGCTTGCATTAGATCCTCATTAGACACTATATGTTCATCACCAGGGAGCATGTAAAATGTTTGCATCAAATCCTTCATTAGCGATCTGTTCATTAGACACTTCAGCTCCAAGAACAACATGGGCTTGTATGTTTGCACGGAAACTTGATTAGATACATCGATTGATCGATTCGGTATTGATTGGGGGAGTTATAAAATAAGTAGAAATTGATTTCATTTTCTCATAGATTCCTGCATACAAGCAGTTTTACAACACCGTCCGGGTTTAACTATTGGCCAGAAATTGAAGAGTTGAATTAGATATAATCGAGGATGTGATGTACACGCTTGTTGCGCATGCTACTCTTGCAAGCTACTGTTGTCCGTTTGCATAAGCTTCGATGCCATGCTTTCGTCTTGCCGCCGCTGCCTCCCACGCAGGCTACACCCAGGGTTGGATCTTCATCTTCCTGTCCTTCCATTCGCTTGAAGCCCGGCGACCGCCCTCCAACGAGGGCGCGAGGAAGTGCTGTGTCGGTCTGTCTAGCGGCGGCTAGGTTAGGAGCGAACCAGACTGGAGGCTGGAGCGAATGAATTGGGATTTTTCCTGCTGTCGATCGATATGGGGCGCTTCGTTTGGGCCGCGAGCCTGCTATAGGGCCTGCCTTGCACTTATGTTATTGGCCCATCCAAATTGAAACATTTTTCTTCAATTTTTACATTGCCTGCTCATGCGTTGGGACGAACAAAACTAGCATGGGCCAACCTGGATGACTCAAACTAGGTGCACACTTTCCAGCCACACAGGCGGCCGCCCATACCAGCCCCTATGGTGGCGTCGCCCCTTTTTGCGTGTATGATTGGATAGTGAAAAATATTCCAGTGGCGCTTTTGATTTACCCACAGAATGGTTGAATTGCTTGTTTCTATGAACTTAGCTCGCCAATAATGTGAAGGATGCGGTCTTTTCATCCTATTGTAGATTGCTTAGATCTCGATATGCCAAAAGTAATTGCATGAAATATCTGATAAAAAGCCGGTGTGATGTGTTTGGCTACAACTAGTGCGACTACACGTCCTCATATAACATATCAAGGGCGCACCATCTTACCAGATTAACCATTCGACTTACCCATGCGGTGTGGGAAGAAAGAAGTATTGGGACTGCGTATCCAAGCAATTGATGCCATGGACTCCTTTGTACAACCTTGTAAGCGAAAAAAGAAGTTGCGGTGTGCTGTACAAAGAACTAGCGTAAGTTCAGTTACCTGCTTCTCGGAATTTTAGTTAGCCACTTATTGCAAAATTGTTCAGTTACGTTGCTTGGCTTAATTTAGTTTGCTACTGATTACATAATGGCACAACCTGATGGATTTCAAAACAAAGCAAGCTGAGACTGACCAGATTGTTAAGGTCCTGAAGGAAAAAAGGAAATTAAATTCCTACTTGGTAAATCATAGGTGAAATGTACTTTCCATAGTTGAATAACCTTTGTGTTGTCTGTTCATGTAATCAATCAAACCATTTGTTTTAGAGATCGTGTAATAATTGTTTTTTTGTTTTTTGGTTTGTAATTTTATTTAAGCACAAGTCTGTATTAATTGATAAGACTCGGAGACATTTCATTTGGATTGTTATGCCAGACCTACAAATATGCCAATCGGGCTGAATGTGCATTCAGCAATAGTAGTAGTATAGATGGACCAGAAGTGGCACGCATCGGAAAGGGCCAAGATGCTGGCTAAAAAAAGGATGTTGTTGTAGCCAAAAAAGTACATCGGCCTGGCTTATGTATGTTAGTTGATATTATTGATCCATATACTCTATAAGTGTTTATATGTCTGTTAGTTCTATACATTCTTGGTTGATTGACTCGGTATTTGAATCTTGATACATCTCTTGTGTACATATCTAAATGGGAGTACACATTATGCTGCGTGTGACATTTGAGTTGGACATGAAGTGTTCCGAATATTCAAATTCACCTTAAACTGGATACTAGTTTCTGAATTTGAGTATCGGCATTTGTAAACCATATTCATATATGATGATGGAATACATTTTTGTTGTCCTACGAAGATATATAAAAACACATAGAATGATTTATAAAGATTCATATAGGAATACAAAATGGATTCAATTTAGATGCTTGAGTAGCGTGGATGCTTATTGTCCCAAAATTCGAAAGAAGCAGCAAAATGTCCACTCCCACATCGGCTGCCCGAAGCCAAGTGTTTGGGAGATGGAAATTACTGTCTACCCATTACACGGACAATCCATCGGCCCAATTTCCACTGCTCTAAATAGGGGTAGGTTAGTAACTTCAATTAGACGTGACACGACCGCCTCTGAGCCCATTCCGACATGGTGGGCGTCAAACATGGGCGCTAAAACACACTTGATTCAAGCTCGTCCAAAAGACCTTTGTTTCTCCCTCCATTCCCCATTCATACACGGTGGGCGGAAAAACAAACTCGACTCGGCCGAAATCGATGTAGGCAAATATTTTCAATATGGGCAGGTTTGTAACTTCACTCAGGCGTGACACAACCGCCCTACCTGTCAGCCCCGTTCATACACCGTGGGCGCCAACCATGGGCGCCAACCACCCTCTCCTACTTGAAATCGCTCTGGGCAAATATTGGCGAGATGCGATATTACCGTCCTATCCCCAGCAGACGAGGCGTCCAAATTTTAAGCAGGGGCTAAGTTCAGAACTTTCCCATATTTGACGGTAGCGTCCCAAAAACATGGTTCCCCGTACCTCTCCCTCCATTTTCCCATTCATACAACGTCCGCGCTAGAACACCCCATCCCCACACCAGCCTCCGTCCGCCACCCCATCCATCGCCGCCGTCCTCCACCACATCCATCGCCACTATCCTCCACCATGCCGGAGCGCCTACCAAGACCGCGTCGTCCACTACTAGAGATGGACGTTTCTCATCCATGGCGACGGACCAATAGCCTTGCACCGCGTCCTCTCGCTTCATCGGCGCTGTCGTCCTCTTTGTCGGGGCCGCTCACACGACCTTCTCTTCCACCGCAACGGGACTTATCCCCCGATGCACCAGTCTACCGTTGCAGATCAGCTTCAACGCCACCGACAGTCATCGCACCCCCGATGCCTACACAGCGCCCGCAAGAGAGGTGGTACTTCATATCTCCTCAACTTTTGATCTCAACCAGAAAATAGATCTTAACTTGGTTACTCTACTTTCTTTTCAGCTCTTAGAATTTAGTTCTTAGTTCGAAGCAAACAATCGATGCTAAATATCATTTCTCCGGTTTGCAGCTTCAAATCTGCCATGGCACAACCATAATACGGTTTAATTGATCATGCTTAGGGTTTAATTGATCATGTTGGTTCCGTGGTGGTTTCTTTTGTTGGGGAACGTAGTAATTTCAAAAAAATTCCTACGCACACGCAAGATCATGGTGATGGCATAGCAACGAGAGGGGAGAGTATTGTCCACGTACCCTCGTGAGACCGTGGCGAAGCGTTATGACAACGCGGTTGATGTAGTAAATGCGTTTTCACGATCCGACCGATCCAAGTACCGAACGTACGGCACCTCCGAGTTTAGCACACGTTCAGCTCGATGACGATCCCCGGACTCCGATCCAGCAAAGTGTCGGGGATGAGTTCCGTCAGCACGACGGCGTGGTGACGTTGATGATGTTCTACCGGCACACGGCTTCACCTAAACTCCGCGACGATATGGCCGAGGTGGAATATGGTGGAGGGGGCACCGCACACGGCTAAGGAACGATCACGTAGATCAACTTGTGTGTCCATGGGGTGCCGCCTGCCCCCGTATATAAAGGAGTGGAGGAGAGGAGGGCCGGCCCTCTCTATGGCGGCGCCCTAGGGAGTCCTACTCCCACCGGGAGTAGGATTCCCCTTTCCTAGTCCAACTAGGAACCCTTCCATGTAGTAGGAGTAGGAGAGAAGGAAAGGGAAGAGAGAAGGAGAAGGAAGGAAGGGTGCGCCCCTCCCTAGTCCAATTCGGACTAGTCCAAGGGAGGTGCGGCCACTCTTTGGCCCTTTCTCTCCTTTCCCGTATGGCCCAAAGAGGCCCAATACGAATTCCGTAACTCTCCGGTACTCCCAAAAATACCGAATCACTCGGAACCTTTCCGAGCTCGAATATAGTCGTCCAATATATCGATCTTTATGCCTCGACCATTTCGAGACTCCTCGTCATGTCCCGATCTCATCCGGGACTTCGAACTCCTTCGGTACATCAAAACTCATAAACTCATAATAAAACTGTCATCGTAACGTTAAGCGTGCGGACCCTACGGGTTCGAGAACTATGTAGACATGACCTAGAACTATTCTCGGTCAATAACCAATAGCGGAACCTGGATGCCCATATTGGCTCCTACATATTCTACGAAGATCTTTATCGGTCAAACCGCATAACAATATCGTTGTTCCCTTTGTCATCGGTATGTTACTTGCCCAAGATTCGATCGTCGGTATCTCAATACCTAGTTCAATCTCGTTACCGGCAAGTCTCTTTACTCGATTCTGTAATACATCATCTCGCTTAACTAACTCATTAGTTGCAATGCTTGCAAGGCTTATAGTGATGTGCATTACCGAGTGGGCCCAGAGATACCTCTCCAGGCAATCGGAGTGACAAAACCTAATCTCGAAATACGCCAACCCAACATGTACCTTTGGAGACACCTGTAGTACTCCTTTATAATCACCCGATTCACGTTGTGACGTTTGGTAGTACCCAAAGTGTTCCTCCGTAAGCAGGAGTTGCATAATCTCATAGTTACGGGAACATGTATAAGTCATGAAGAAAGCAATAGCAACATACTAAGCGATCAAGTGCTAGGCTAACGGAATGGGTCATGTCAATCACATCATTACATTAATGATGTGATCTCATTAATCAAATGACAACACATGTCTATGGTTAGGAAACATAACCATCTTTGATTAATGAGCTAGTCAAGTAGAGGCATACTAGTGACTATATGTTTGTCTATGTATTCACACATGTATCATGTTTCCGTTAATACAATTCTAGCATGAATAATAAACATTTATCATGAAATAAGGAAATATATAATAACTTAATTATTGCCTCTAGGGCATATTTCCTTCAGTCTCCCACTTGCACTAGAGTCAATAATCTAGTTCACATCGCCATGTGATTTAACACCAATATTCATATATGTATATGATTAACACCCATAGTTCACATCGTCATGTGGCCAACACCCAAAGGGAGTCAATAATCTAGTTCACATCGCTATGTGATTAACACTCAAAGAGTACTAAGGTGTGATCATGTTTTGCTCGTGAGAGAAGCTTAGTCAGCAGATTACTGTCACATTCGAGTCGTATGTATTTTGCAAATATTCTATGTCTACAATGCTCTTGCGGAGCTACTCTAGCTAATTGCTCCCACTTTCAATATGTATCCAGATTGAGACTTAGAGTCATCAGGATCAGTGTAACAGCTTGCACCTATGAAACTCTGTACGACGGGCTCTTTTATCACCTCCATAATCGAGAAATATTTCCTTAGTCCTCACTAAGGATGTTCTTGACCACTGTCCAGTGATCTACTCCTAGATCACTATTGTACTCCTTGCCAAATTCAGAGCAAGGTATACAATAGGTGCAGTACATAGCATAGCATACTTTATAGAACCTATGACTGAGGCATAGGGAATGACTTTCATTCTCTTTTCTATTTTCTGCCGTGGTCGGGATTTGAGTCTTACTCAATTTCACACCTTTGCAACACAGGCAAGAACTTTTCTTTGACTGTTCCATTTTGAACTACTTCAAAATCTTGACAAGGTATGTACTTATTGAAAAACTTATCAAGCGTCTTGATCTATCTCAATAGATCTTGATGCTCAATATGTAAGCAACTTCACCGAGGTCCTTCTTTGAAAAACTCCTTTCAAATACTCCTTTATGCTTTGCAGAATAATTCTACATTATTTCCGATCAACAATATGTCATTCACATATACTTATCAGAAATGTTGTGGTGCTCCCACTCACTTTCTTGTAAATCTGAGCTTCTCCAAAAGTCTGTATAAAACCATATGCTTTGATCACACTATCAAAGCGTTTATTCCAACTCGAGATGCTTGCACCAGTCCACGATGGATCATTGGAGCTTGCACACTTTGTTAACATCTTTAGGATTGACAAAACCTTACGGTTGCATCATATACAACTCTTCTTTAATAAATTCATTAAGGAATGCAGTTTTGACATCCATTTGCCAGATTTCATAAAATGTGGCAACTGCTAACATGATTCGGACAGACTTAAGTTTTGATACGAGTGAGAAAATCTCATCGTATTCAATACTTTGAACTTGTTGAAAACCTTTCGCAACAAGTCGAGCTTAGTAGATAGTAACACTACTATCAGTGTCCGTCTTCCTCTTGAAGATCCATTTATTTAACATGGCTTGCTGATCATTGAGCAAGTCAATCAAAGTCCATACTTTGTTCTCATACATGGATCATATCTCAGATTTTATGGCCTCAAGCCATTTCGTGGAATCTGGGCTCATCATCGCGTCCTCATAGTTTGTAGGTTCATCATGGTCTAGTAACATGACTTCCAGAACATGATTACCGTACCACTCTGGCGCGGATCTTACTCTGGAAGACCTACGAGGTTTGGTAGCAACTTGATCTGAAGTTTCATGATCATCATCATTAACTTCCTCACTAATTGGTGTAGGAATCATCGAACTGATTTACGTGATGCACTACTTTCCAATTCGGGAGATGGTACAAATTACCTTATCAAGCTCTACTTTCCTCCCACTCACTTCTTTCGAGAGAAACTTCTTCTCTAGAAAGGATCCATCTTAGCAACGAATAACTTGCCTTCGGATCTGTGATAGAAGGTGTACCCAATAGTTACCTTTGGGTATTCTATGAAGACACACTTCTCCGATTTGGGTTCGAGCTTATCAGGTTGAAAACCTTTTTCATATAAGCATCACAACTCCAAGCTTTAAGAAACGACAGCTTAGGTTTCTTTGCTAAACCATAGTTCATACGGTGTCGTCTCAACGGATTTAGATGGTGCCCTATTTAAACGTGAATGCAGCTGTCTCTAATGCATAACCCCAAAACGATAATGATAAACCGATAAGAGACATAATAGATCGCACCATATCCAATAAAGTGCGGTTACGACGTTCGGACACACCATTAAGCTGTGGTGTTCCAGGTGGCATGAGTTGCGAAACTATTTCACATTGTTTTATATGAAGGCCAAACTCATAACTCAAATATTCTCTTCCACGATCAGATCGTAGAAACTTTCTTTTCTTGTTACGATGATTCTCCACTTCACTCTGAAATTCTTTGAACCTTTCAACTATTTCAGACTTATGTTTCATCAAGTAGATATACCTATATCTGCTCAAATCATCTTGTGAAGTTCAGAAAATAACGATACTTGCCACGAGCATCAACACACATTGGATCGCATACATCGGTATGTATTATTTCCAATAAGTCAAGAGCTTCGTTCCATTGTTCCGGAGAACGGAGTTTTAGTCATCTTGCCCAAAAGGCACGGTTCGCAAGCATCAAATGATTCATAACCAAGTGATTCCAAGAATCCATCTTTATGGAGTTTCTTCATGCGCTTTACACCGATATGACCCAAACGGCAGTGCCACAAATAAGTTGCACTATCATTATTAACTTTGCATCTTTTGGCATCAATATTATGAATATATGTATCACTACGATTGAGATCCAACAAACTATTTTCATTGGGTGTGTAACCATCGAAGGTCTTATTCATGTAAACAGAATAACAATTATTCTTAAACTTCAAATGAATAACCGTATCGCAATAAACATGATCAAATCATATTCATGTTCAGCATAAGCGCTAAATAACATTTATTTAGGTTTAACACTAATCTCGAAAATATAGGGAGTGTGCGATGATGATCATATCAATCTTGGAACTACTTCCAACACTCATCGTCACTTCCCCTTCAACTAGTCTCTGTTTATTCTGTAACTCCTGTTTCGAGTTACTAATCTTAGCAACCGAACAAGTATCAAATACTCGGGGTTACTATAAACACTAGTAAGGCACATATCAATAACCCGTATATCAAATACACCCTTGTTCACTTTGCCATCCTTCTTATCCACCAAATATTTAGGGTATTTCCGCTTCGGTGACTATTTCCTTTGCGATTAAGCACTCGGTTTCGTGCTTTGGTCCAGCTTTGGCCTTCTTCACGGGAGTGACAACTTGTTTGCCATTCTACTTGAAGTTTCCCTTTCTTTCCCTTTTCTTGAAACTAGTGGTCTTGTCAATCATCAACACTTGATGCTCTTTCTTGATTTCTACCTTCGTCGATTTCAACATCACGAAGAGCTTGGGAATCGTTTTCTTCATCCCTTGCATTATAGTTCATCACGAAGTTCCACTAACTTGGTGATGGTGACTAGAGAACTCTACCAATCACTATCTTATCTGGAAGATTAACTCCCACTTGATTCAAGCGATTGTAGTACTCAGACAATCTAAGCACTTGCTCACTAGTTGAGCGATTTTCCTCCATCTTTTAGCTACAGAACTTGTTGGAGACTTCATATCTCTCAACTCGGGTATTTGCTTGAAATATTAACTTCAATACCTGGAACATCTTATATGGTCCATGACGTTCAAAACGTCTTTGAAGTCCCGATTCTAAGCCGTTAAGCATGGTGCACTAAACTATCAAGTAGTCATCATATTGAGCTAGCCAGGGCGTTCATAACATACGCATACGCTCCTGCAATAGGTCTGTCACCTAGTGGTGCATTAAGAACATAATTCTTACATCCCGGCAATGAGGATAAACCTCAGATCACGGATCGAATCCGCATCATTGCTACTAACGTTTTTCAACACAATTTTCTCTAGGAACATATCAAAATAAACATATGAAAACAACAACGCGAGCTATTGATCTACAACATAATTTGCAAAATACTACCAGGACTAAGTTCATGATAAATTAAAGTTCAATTAATCATATTACTTAAGAACTCCCACTTAGATAGACATCCCTCTAATCCTCTAAGTGATCACGTGATCCAAATCAACTAAACCATGTCCGATCATCACATGAGATGGAGTAGTTTTCAATGGTGAACATCACTATGTTGATCATATCTACTATATGATTCACCCTTTCGGTCTCCGTGTTCCGAGGCCATATCTGTTATATGCTAGGCTCGTCAAGTTTAACCTGAGTATTCCGCGTGTGCAACTGTTTTGCACCCGTTGTATTTGAACGTAGAGCCTATCACACCCGATCATCACGTGGTGTCTCAGCACGAAGAACTTTCACAACGGTGCATACTCAGGGAGAACACTTCTTGATAATTTTAGTGAGAGATCATCTTAAAATGCTACCGTCAAACAAAGCAAGATAAGATGCATAAAAGATAAACATCACATGCAATCAAAATATGTGACATGATATGGCCATCATCATCTTGTGCCTTTGATCTCCATCTCCAAAGCATCGTCATGATTTCCATCGTCACCGGCATGCCACCATGATCTCCATCATGTTGATCTATATCAATGTGCGTCACATGGTCGTCTCGCCAACTATTGCTCTTGCAACTATTGCTATCGCATAGCAATAAAGTAAAGCAATTATTTGGCGCTTGCATCTTATGCAATAAAGAGACAACCATAAGGCTTACGCGATTGCCGATAACTTCAACAAAACATGATCATCTCATACAACAACTTATATCTCATCACGTCTTGACCATATCACATCACAACATGCCCTGCAAAAACAAGTTAGGCGTCCTCTACTTTGTTGTTGCAAATTTTACGTGGCTGCTACGGGCTGAGCAAGAACCGTTCTTACCTACGCATCAAAACCACAACGATAGTTTGTCAAGTTGGTGCTGTTTTAACCTTCGCAAGGACCGGGCGTAGCCACACTCGGTTCAACTAAAGTGAGAGAGACAGACACCCGACAGTCACCTTTAAGCAACGTGTGCTCGCAGCAGTGAAACCAGTCTCGCGTAAGCGTACGCGTAATGTCGGTCCGGGCCGCTTCATCTCACAATACCGCCGAACCAAAGTATGACATGCTGGTAAGCAGTATGACTTGTATCGCCCACAACTCACTTGTGTTCTACTCGTGCATATAACATCAACGCATAAAACCAGGCTCTGATACCACTGTTGGGGAACGTAGTAATTTCAAAAAAAATCCTACGCACACGCAAGGATCATGGTGATGCATAGCAACGAGAGGGGAGAGTATTGTCCACGTACCCTCGTAGACCGTAAGCGGAAGCGTTATGACAACGCGGTTGATGTAGTAAATGCGTATTCACGATCCGACCGATCCAAGTACCGAACGTCACGGCACCTCCGAGTTCAGCACACGTTCAGCTCGATGGCGATCCCGGACTCCGATCCAGCAAAGTGTCGAGGATGAGTTTCGCCAAGACGACGGCGTGGTGGACGATGATGATGTTCTACCGCACAGGGCTTCGCCTAAACTCCATGACGATATGACCGAGGTGGAATATGGTGGAAGGGGGCACCGACACGGCTAAGGAACGATCCGTAGACCAACTTGTGTGTCCATGGGGTGCCCCTGCCTCAGATATAAAGGAGTGGAGGAGGGAGGGCCGGCCCTCTCTATGGCGCCCTAGGGGAGTCCTACTCCCACCCGAGTAGGATTCCCCTTTCCTAGTCCAACTAGGAACCCTTCCATGTAGTAGGAGTAGGAGAGAAGGAAAGGGAAGAGAGAAGGAGAAGGAAGGAAGGGTGCGCCTCCCTAGTCCAATTCGGACTAGTCCAAGGGGAGGTGCGGCCACTCTTTTGGCCCTTTCTCTCCTTTCCCGTATGGCCCAAAGAGGCCCAATACGAATTCCGTAACTCTCCGGTACTCCCAAAATACCCGAATCACTCGGAACCTTTCCGAACTCCGAATATAGTCGTCCAATATATCGATCTTTATGTATCGACCATTTCGAGACTCCTCGTCATGTCCCCGATCTCATCTGGGACTCCGAACTCCTTCGGTACATCAAAACTCATAAACTCATAATAAAACTGTCATCGTAACGTTAAGCGTGCAGACCCTACGGGTTCGAGAACTATGTAGACATGACCTAGAACTATTCTCGGTCAATAACCAATAGCGGAACCTGGATGCCCATATTGGCTCCTACATATTCTACGAAGATCTTTATCGGTCAAACCGCATAACAACATACGTTGTTCCCTTTGTCATCGGTATGTTACTTGCCCGAGATTCGATCGTCGGTATCTCAATACCTAGTTCAATCTTGTTACCGCAAGTCTCTTTACTCGCTCTGTAATACATCATCCATAACTAACTCATTAGTTGCAATGCTTGCAAGGCTTATAGTGATGTGCATTACCGAGTGGGCCCAGAGATACCTCTCCGACAATCGGAGTGACAAAACCTAATCTCGAAATCGCCAACCCAACATGTACCTTTGGAGACACCTGTAGTACTCCTTTATAATCACCCGATTACGTTGTGACGCTTTGGTAGTACCCAAAGTGTTCCTCCGTAAACGGAGTTGCATAATCTCATAGTTACAGGAACATGTATAAGTCATGAAGAAAGCAATAGCAACATACTAAACGATCAAGTGCTAGGCTAACGGAATGGGTCATGTCAATCACATCATTCTCTTAATGATGTGATCTCATTAATCAAATGACAACACATGTCTATGGTTAGGAAACATAACCATCTTTGATTAATGAGCCAGTCAAGTAGAGGCATACTAGTGACTATATGTTTGTCTATGTATTCACACATGTATCATGTTTCCGGTTAATACAATTCTAGCATGAATAATAAACATTTATCATGAAATAAGGAAATATATAATAACTTAATTATTGCCTCTAGGGCATATTTCCTTCATCTTTAATAGAAATCGGAGGGGAAACCCTCTTTTGCTAAAAAAATATGCTTAGACTTTCCCCCTTTTATGATCACTATACGATCAGAATACGTGCTTCGTGTCATAATAACACTGCTCCACGCATCAAGCTAAACAAGCTTAGATGTTCAAATATGAATCTGATATTATTAAAATAGAGTTGTTTAATTGGTCAGCAAATTGTTCCTAAATTAGTTTCAAAAATGCATGTTCGCCGCTCGGGTGTGTATCTCTACAGGGTGCCCATGGTGGGCGGCCCACCACAGGATTTTGGGTCATCCCAGCCCCGATTCCCCTCTCGCTGCTGCGCTTCCGATCTCTACTCGCCCCCAGCCGCCTGCCTCGCCGGCAACTTGCCGTCCCCGGACGGCATGACTCTAGGAGGAGACGCCGGACTAACAGGAGGCCATGAGTCGCTCGCCCAACAGCGTCATCGCTGCCCGGGCGCGCCGCCGTGCCTACCTTCCCAGTCTGTTCAGGGCTCAGGCGTGTAGCACCCACCAAGCCAACCCGATTTATCCTGAGATACGTCCTCAACACTCAGCAGCGACTCCTCATCACCCATTTTCTAATTGATTCATTACTCATTAGGCAGGACTGTCATTAGGGTTTGTTGTGTGCTCGGTGCTACCTACACTTAATGGTTCGAGATGTATTTCGGTAATCCTTAGTACCTCTAAAGTTCACAGTGGTTTTCAAAATTCCGGCCCTCGTAGCGTAAACTAGTCATTTTGGATTGTTGGTCGTAGTGACATTGACCTGCATTACTGCAAGCCAGGTTTGTTGACAATTTTACTTGTCTTTCTTACTCATTCGATATAATATCCAATTATTCACGTCGATTAGTTGCAAACAATAAATGCTAGACAAACTTCTTCATTCAGATTTTGGACGGTCTCTTACTGCAGTTACAATTCTGCATACTTGTCCTAATAAGCTCACAAGTAAATGATTGATTCACTACATCTATTCTTGCCTTGTCATATTTGTTGTCAATATTCATTTAGGGTGGAGCACCCTGTTTCTAAATCTTTGGAACCGTAGACCTGAGTGAATAGTATTTCTCTATGTGATCTCTTCCATCATGTGTGGGTAACGAATACTGCATTGTATAGAAAGAAAGTGTCATTTCCAGCTTTTACATAGGTTTCGATCTTTTACATGGAATACAATCTGCCTACTTGCTTTGTGTCGCACTAGCAACACTCCACCCTTGAAGCTAAACATTACGCCACTCATAATTGCTTAGTTTATTTGTTCAAATACGAATTTCATATGATTCTAATGTTCCTACTTCAGTTTTGAAAGGTGTGCCTGCACATTATAGAGACATAAGGGGTTTGTATTTTTGTGTGTGGTCCTGTCAAAGACGGTTGGGGAGGTGAACTTTGCATATGCAGGGGTTTATAGGGAGACACTCTCCGAGTTGAATCCGCAATGCATTCCATAGATAATCTGACTACTTTTTATGTTTTCATGTGTCGGTGTACTAGAGTAGGGGTACCCTAGTATCCCGAACTCGTGCACGGGCAGTTGCAGCACCCCGCGGCAAGGCTTGCCAGGTGACCGCCAAGGTCCTCCGTGGTTCCTTTGGAGCCATTCAAGAACAAAGTATTTAAGCCAAGGATACAAGGCCTCGACAAGAGGAGCTTGCCGGGAAGGCCAGCCAAGGCACCTAGGAGACAAGGCCCCGGCAAGAGGAGCTTGCCGGGAAGGCCCGGTGAGCGACAAGCTTCCGGACGCGACAAGGCAACAACCGCGGCAAAGGCGCTTGTCATGGCAGACCACCACTCAGACTGCGCTCCAGCTCATCCACTAACGTGTCGCATACAGGACCTTTCGGTAGCGTGGCGAGAGGCTGTGCAACCAGCGGTGCGCGGTGGTAAGCGGCGCTGACAAGATAGCCATCGTGGCGAGCGGTGGCGTCCCTGACGGTCCCTGTTTGCACTGTTTAGGCGACGTAGACGGGCATTTAATGCCTTTGTCCCCTGCCGTCAGGGTTAGGTATGATACACTGTACAAGTAGCTGTACCAACCACTCTTTTTCCATTTCTACCCTTGTCTATGTTGCCACCTGTCGGAGACCCCTTTAGCATATAAAAGGAGGCCCATGCGCAACGTAGAGGGGGGGTTCGGGAGGTTCGAAGCCAGAAAACACTTAGCTCTCTGGAGCAAGAACTGAATATACTCAAACAAGCAGCAGTAGGAGTGTTATCTCTCTGGAGAGCTCCGAAGCTGGGTAAAACCGCTTCGTGCTTAACCGCCTCGATCTGCTCTTCGTCGACCTCCGCCCCCCGAACCAAAAGGGGCTCGGTCCGCCGGTCCCATAGGTGTTCGTGGGTCAGATCAGCCTCCCCGACATCTTTGGCGCGCCAGGTAGGGGGCGTCGAGATTGTGTGAACCGGATCCGGTGTCCACACGAGCTAGTTCATCATCATCATCGACATGCCACTGAAGAAGAAGGCTTCGGCGGCGGATGTTCCGTCCGCGTCGAACCCACCACCACCGGAACAAACAGGTGGTGGGGTAGACACCGACGGAAGAATGGACGTCGACGGGGGAGTCCATGGTGCTGCCAAGTCCAAGGACAAGGCGGCGCAGACCTCGGCGTCCGTACACGCACCGCGCCCATCTCAGGAGGCGCGGGACCGACAGCGTCATGGTGTTCACAACGCCATACGCTCGTTGGACCAAGATCGAGCTGGTGGATCTCGGGATGCTCAAGACCGGCATGCACGCCAACACGCTGGCGCGAGCGAGGCACGGTCGCCTGGACGGGATACTGCTCCTTCTAACATAGTTAGAAGTCTGAGCATGTCCCACTCCTCGCGCCGTTCGCCACTGCCACCCACCACTCCAGCAGAAGCTTTGGCGAGAGCTCAACTGCTCCTGGATTACCCTCCAACAGCCGACAAGGTCGATGAATGGAGGGCCACCATTCAGAGTCTCATTGGCTTTGCCAACGGCGATGCTCCACGGCAGCCGAATGCATCGCTGCCGCGGCAGGACTGCCATGCACGAGCCGGTGGCGACGAAACAGGTGGGGGTACAACCACCATGCACTCTCCACCTCTAAGGCCAAGATCGCCGACTCGCCGGATCCACCTCGACAGCGACTCCACCGCGTCATCAGATCCACGAGCTCGCCGCGATCAGCGCCAAGTTCTTCACGAACGACAACAAGAAGACGCTCGAACTCGTGATCGAAGCGCCGAAGAGAAGCGCAAGCGTCAATCAGCGCTACCGGGCCCTTCGTTGACATGCATGCGCCAGGGGAACCAGGCGACTTGTCAGACGCTGTAGGTTGCCCTGCGTTCACTCGTGAGCTGCGGCAAGTCGATGGCCCAGCAAGAAGAATTTCAAGCAGGCGTGCGAGAAGTACGACGGCAAGACGCATCCTCGAGTTCCTCAGCATCTACACCATCACGGTGCAAGCTGCCGGGGGGCGAGACGACAAGATCCTGGCCAACTACTTCCCGCTGGTGCTCAAGCCCAATGTCAGATCTTGGCTCATGCACTTGCCGGACAACTCCATGTCCTCTTGGGCAGATCTATGCCATCAGTTTGTCGGTGCCTTCACAGGCGGCCACAAACCTCATGGCCAAGAGAGCGACCTTCATCTGCTCGCCCAGAAGGAAGGAGAGTCCCTGCGCAAGTATATTTAGAGGTTTAGCCGTGTGCAACACAACATCCCAGACGTCCACCCTGCCGCGGTGATCAGCGCGTTCCATCAGAACGTGCGGAACCGTAGGATGCGGGAGGAGATGGCGATGTGCAAGATCAGAGACGTCAGTGAGCTGTATGCCCTGGCCGACAAGTGTGCGCGTGCTGAGGAAGGGAGGAGACTCCCCGGAGAGAATACAGAAGTAGGATCTGATAGTGAGGAGGCTGCCCCGGCAAAGAAAAGCCGGCGGCGGAACAACAGAAAGAAGAAAGGCAAAGATGTGCTAGTTGTCGAGCAGTCAAGAAGCGGAGGTGCCGCCAAGACAGTCAAAGTTGGTAACTCCGGCAAGGAGGTTGCCGCGGGCACGAACTGCCAGGCTGTGGCGGTCGCCGACAAGCAGGACGGCTCCAACAAGCAATACTGCAAGATCCACCACACCAAGGGCCATGACCTCTAGAGCTGCAAGAAGGTCGAGCAGCTTGTCGAGCAGCAGAAGGCTGAATACGAGCGACGCGACAAGGAGAAAGCCCAGGAAGGTGCTGGAGGAGCTAGCAAGAAACGTCCCGGCCGGGGAGGACGCCGCGGCAAGGAGACAGACCTCCCCGCGGCCGCGACAAGGATGAAGATGACGACGAAGATGAAGACATGGAAGACGACAAGACCGATGAGCAGGAGTTCCAGAAAGCCACAGAGGTCTTGTGCGTTGACGGCGGTGCTTCTCTGCATACTTCACACCGCCAGCTCAAGCAGTGGATGCGGGAAGTCAACGCGGCGTAACCATCCGCCGAGTCACGCAAGCCTCCGAAATGGTCCAAAGACGCCTAACATCTTTGATATTGAGGACCACCCTGATCGCATAACTGCGGTCGGGTGCTTCCTGATGTTGGTTTCACCAACTATCCGCAACCTCAAGGTCACTAAGATGCTAGTTGACGGCGGGGCCGGCTTGAACCTGATCTCCTCCGCGGTGCTCCAGAAACTCCAAATCCCTGATAGCGAGCTCGAAGAGACCGGCACATAACAAGGAATCAATCCGGGAAGGAGCAAGCCGAAGGGGAAGATCACGTTGCCGGTGATATTTGGCAGCGAGCTGAACTTCAGGACTGAGAGGGTCACTTTTGACGTTGCTGATTTTCCATTACCTTACAATGGGATACTTGGCCGTCCAGCACTCGCCAAATTCATGGCGGCCTCTCACTATGCATACAACATGCTGAAGATGCCAGGCCCGATAAGCGTCATCTCTGTCCCTGGCGACAAGAAGGATGCTCTTATCTGCGCCGACAAGATCTACCGGGAAGCAGCAGCCGCAGCAGATCGCAAGTCACTTGCCGTTGAAGCTCCCGGGGCGAAGAAGAAGACCAAGTCCGGCAAGAGCTCTGATGCCCACTCCGGCAAGCGCACCTCTTCGGAGTGCTGCGCTACCGTCGAGGACGCACCATCGAGCTCCACCGACAAGTGTAAGAAGACGATGGCAGCTCCAGAGACCAAGAAGGTGTCTCGCCAAGGAGGGCGACATCGGTGGTACCTTCACCATCAGTGCCACTCTCGACCCTAAATAGGAAGGCGCTCGTTGCTTTCACGTAGGCGAACGTCGGCGTGTTTGCATGGCAACCGTCGACATCCCGGTGTTCGTGAAAGTAATTGAGCACCATCTTGCCGTATGTCCTCATGCGCGGCCCGTCAAGCAGAAAGTCAGGAAGCAAGCAGTGGAGCGCCAAGAATTCATCGCAGAAGAAATCAAGAAATTGGAAGCAGCAGGCCTTGTCAGAAGAGTGCTCCATCCTACGTGGTTGGCCAATCCTGTAGTCGTGCGCAAGGCAAACGAGAAATGGAGACTTTGTATCGACTTCACCGATGTTAATAAAGCTTGTCCCAAAGATCCATTTCCCTTGCCGCGCATCGACCAGATTGTTGACTCCACGGCCGGATGTGATTTGCTTTCATTTCTTGATGCATACTCAAGATATCATCAGATCTTCATGGCAGAAGAGGATGAGGAGAAGACCGCATTCATCACCCCATGTGGCACCTACTGTTTTGTACGAATGCCTTTTGGGTTAAAGAATGCTGGTTCAACATTTGCAAGAGTAGTCCATGACGCTTTTGAGCCGCAAATGCACAGAAATGTAGAAGCCTACATGGATGACATAGTGGTCAAGAGCAAGGACAAGGTGACTCTGATTCAAGATTTAGACGAAACCTTTGCAAATCTGCGCAAGATCAACCTCAAGCTCAACCCCGAGAAGTGTGTGTTTGGAGTCCCCTCCGGCAAGCTTCTCGGGTTCTTCGTGTCTCAGCGGGGAATTGAAGCCAATCCCGACAAGATCAAGGCCATTGAGCAGATTGAAGCACCAAAGCGCGTCAAGGATGTACGAAGGCTTGCCGGTTGCGTAGCTGCTCTCAGCAGGTTTATCTCTAGGTCTGCTGTGGCGTGCCTGCCATTTTTCAAAATTTTGAAAAAGGCAGGTCCAATGAAATGGACTCCCGAAGCGGAGGCTGCGCTACAGGACTTAAAGAAATACCTGTCCTCCACTCCAACACTTGTCGCACCTAAGCCACAAGAGAAGTTGTTGCTATACATAGCGGCAACAAATAAAGTGGTTAGTGCTGTGTTAGTAGCGGAGAGGGAGGCGGATGATGAGCCAGCAACCACGGCAGACGCATCCAGCGACAAGCAAGGCACTTCACCGGCAAGCTCTGGTCCCGACAAGGATGGATCTGCGCAAGCGCATGAGAAGATGCAGAAAAGAATGGTGCAGCGCCCAGTTTACTTTGTCAGTTCCCTTCTGCAGGGGGCTAGGTCAAGGTACTCCGGTGTGCAGAAATTGCTTTTCGGCCTTCTCATGGCCTCGAGAAAGCTGCGCCATTACTTCCAAGCACACGAGATCACAGTCGTCACTCGCTTTCCGCTGAAGAGGATACTGCAAAATCCAGAAGCAACAGGCAGGATTGTCGAGTGGGCACTGGAACTGTCAAGCTTTGGTCTCAAGTTTGAGAGCACTTCAACTATCCAAAGCAGAGCATTGGCAGAATTCATAGCAGAGTGGACGCCAACACAAGATGAAGAAATTCCAAACGAGCATCCCGTCAAGGAAGCAAGCAAAGAGTGGCTGATGTGCTTTGATGGTGCCTTCTCGCTGCAAGGCGCCGGTGCGGGCGTGCGACTTGTTGCACCCACCGGAGAGCACCTCAAGTACGTAGTCCAGATGCACTTTCCCAAGAAGCAAGCAACGAACAATACTGCAGAGTATGAAGGCTTGCTTGCCGGTCTCAGGATCATGATGAGACCTTGGGATCAAGAAGCTCATTGTCAGGGGTGACTCGCAGCTTGTCATCCGCCAAGTAAACAAGAATTATCAGAGTCCGTTGATGGAAGCTTACGTTGATGAAGTGAGAAAGCTAGAAGAGCACTTTGACGGCCTATAGATGGAACATGTTCCAAGAGCTCAGAACGACATTGCCGATGGCTTGTCAAAGTGCGCTGCACTTAAGTTACCTGTGGAACCAGGGATCTTTGTGCTCAAGCTGACTCAACCGATCAGAAGCGCCCATCAACTGCATGTAACAAGAAGAGAAAGTTGATTTCTGGTGACTATTTTCCGGCCGAGCTCCCCGAGGCAACCGCCAAGAAGGTCTCCAAAGTCAACTCCAAGAGTGCTAAGGAACAGTCTGCTCCGACAAGCCCTAGGGTTTGTTTCGTTGAAGCAGATGCTCCCGACAAGTTTTGCTCCGGCAAGCTTGCCGGGGAACGTCAAGCTCGGTGAGCCGCGAGTTCTTGCCGTGAAGCGGATGTTCCATAGCGATAGATGTGCCTTTAGTCCTTGTTGTCGAGCCGCATAGCTCCAAAGATGGGCACAAAGAGATTGTCCATTTCCTTCAGACAGGAGAACTTCCCGAAGAGCAAGAAGAAGCGGAAAGAGTAGCCCGGCAGTCAAGTATGTACCAGTTTGTTGACAGCACACTGTACATAAGAAGACTCAACGGTTTGAAATTGAAGTGTATTCACCGGGAAGATGGATAGAGGCTGTTGGCAGAGATACATGGAGGCATATGTGGTCACCACATTGGCGCAAGAGCACTTGTCGGCAAAGCGTTCCGGCAAGGTTTCTTTTTGGCCGACTGACCCTCCGAGATCTGTTGCACAAGTAACCAAGTGTGAAGCGTGCGGTTCCATTCCAAGCAGATACACCAGCCAGCTCAAGCTCTCCAGACGATCCCTTTATCCTGGCCATTTTCGGTCTGGGGGCTCGACATCCTCAGCCCCTTTCCCCGAGCTGTCGGGGGCTTTGAGTACTTGTACGTTGCCATCGACAAGTTCACAAAGTGGCCGGAAGTGGAAGCGATGAGGAAGGTGACAGCGCGATCGTGATCAAGTTCTTGGTCAAGCTTGTTTGCCGTTCGGAATCCCTAACAGGATCATCACCGACAACGACACACAATTCACAAGCCGCACCTTCATGCAAGACGTCCAAGATCTTGGCGCCAAGGTGCGCTTCACTTCATTGCTCATCCGAGAAGTAACGGTCAAGCGAGAGAGGGCAAATCTTTGAAGTCTGCGCGGGCTCAAGACCAGAACTTTCGACAGGCTGCACAAGTGCGGAAGAAACTGGATTAAGGAGCTGTCGGTGGTTCTTTGGTCGATCAGGACGACGCCAAATCGAGCCACTGGCCATACACCTTTTGCTCTAGTCTATGGAGCAGAGGCAGTTCTCCCCACGGAACTCGTATACGGGTCACCTCGAGTGCTCGCTTATGATGAGCTTGAGCAAGAGCTGTTGCGACAAGATGACGCACTGCTCCTTGAGGAGGACCGTCTTCAGGCCGATGTACGAGCTGCTCGATACCAGCAAGCTTTGCGTCGCTACCATAGCCGCAAAGTTAATGCCAGAAGTCTCAAGGAAGGCGACCTTGTTCTTGGCGCTCAGTCCGCCAAGAATTCCAACAAGTTGACGCTTGAAGTGGGAAGGCCCTTACCGGGTGAAACGAGTCACTAGGCCTGGCGCTGTCCACCTTGAGACCGAAGATGGCGTTCGGGTGAGCAACTCTGGAACATTGAGCATCTTCGTAAGTTTTACTCAGAAGGCGTGATTGCGGAACCTGTTCGGCAACCACCTTTTGTACAAGTCTTGCCGATGTTGCATGTAATCCTTTGTACAAAGCCGGGCGCAGACCCCGTGCATAAGTAAAGCTCATGTGCTTCGCACATCCTGTCAATTTCATGCTTTCTACTTCTATTTTGCATGTGTTATCTGACACTTTGTGCAGCACCTACCCCGGTAAGCAATAACGAGCCCTAAGGCTCCATATCTTTATTTTCTCTTCTTTCTCTTTCTCAAAGAAAGGAAGGTTCCCTCTCCCACAAGTTTGCCGGGGGGGAAGGAGAAGATAATGGTGTGGACCAAGCGTCGCTCAAGGAAGTTTCGCCTTACCGGGAAGCAAACGACAGAAAAGCTAAGTTGCTAAAGTTTGAGCAATCAGTTTTAAAATTCTTTTTAGTTATTCTCCTCGAACGACCGTGCTTTGTATGGAAAACCTGTGCGCGGAGGAACCAACTCGTAGCTAGTTGCGCCCTTACTTTGTTTCGAGTCCGCTCAACAACTTAAGTGAGCTGCGACTAGTTGCGACAAGGTTTCTTGTCGGTAGCGGCATCACCACGAACTTGCTTTGAAGTCCCGCACTCAGCGCTCGCGGCTAAGGTGCCTGCACCGACAAGTTCCCTAAAAGCGTAGGGCAAAAACATACAAAGGAAGGAATCAAGTAAAGGAAATAATATAGCAATCACTATCCGAAATAGAGTTATATTACAAGATAGCTTGTCGCAGCTCTAATAGATTGTTCTCATGACATGATCGTGAGCGACAAGAAAAAGAGAAAAGCGGGCGGCCTAATCTCTGTGATGCGCCATCAACCCTCTTGATCCCGCTCACCTGTCCACGATGGGTGCGACAAGGTCTTGAGCGCCTCCACATCAGCATCCGGCGGCAAAGACTTGAGGACGTTGGTGAGGTTGAGGCCTGGATTGCGGAAGGCCACCTTCATCAGCACCTTTTGGAGAGCTCCCGCGCAGATCTGGCGCGACTCCTCGGCCAGCTGCTTTGGGATCTCTTCCCGGAGTCGTTGGAGGGCCGTCACCACGCCTTTGAAGAACAAGCTGAGCTTGGCGCTGGGTTGGAGGTGCTCGTAGGAGGAATATCCAAGATCCACCATCCCGGCTCCGCCCGACTCCTCGTCGATGGCTGCAGCAACATCCACGAGACCCTCGGTCCAGTGCTCCACATTCTCCCTAAAGGTGTTCTGGGCGGCAGCAGCCCTCGCCAGCAGCGCCTTGTCGGCCTTGATCTTCTCCTTCAAGGCCGCCTCCTGCTCCCTGACGCCATCCAGCGTCCGTGTCAAGGTGGATAGCTTCAACTCAAGATCGGCATTGGAGTCCTTGGCGGCGCTGAGCTCCTTGCTCCTCTCGACGAGACGTCCCTGCAGCTCGCCAAGAGTGTAGGCGTCCTTCTCGCGCTCATGCTTGAGTGCAGCAAGCTCCTCGCCGCTCTCCTTCAGATTGGCCTCCAGCTGTGTCACCTTCGTCTCCAGGTCCTTCTTGGCGGCCTCGGCAGCTGCGGCAGCGTCCTTTGCTTCCTTGAGAGCCCCGCCAAATGTCTGCTCGCGCTTGGCAAGATCCTCCTCGTGGCTGTCGAGATTAACCTTCCGTTGCGCCAACTCGCCTTCCTGCGCAGACAGCTTCTCGGCGGCAAGCCTTTGTTGCTCTTCAGCTTCAGCCTTCTCGAGGAGGAAGGCTTTGCGCTCCTCGGCGAAGTCGCTCCGCTCCTCTGCCAAGGACCGGAGAGCTTCACGATTGAGGCCCGGAGCTCCTCTCGCGCTTCTCGATGTCTGCTCCCGCCGCCGTGACAAGCGCCTCCGGGATTCCAGCTTGGCTTGCGGGCGCGGTAGAGCGACAACGGCTTCAGCGAAGCACCTCCTCCTCAGACTCGCCGCTGCTGCTGCTTGGCGCGTCGACCAGCGTCAGCCCAGCGGAGGCGAGCAGCTCTTCGTCAAAGGACTCTCCTTCGACCAGCGCCCTGGAGCTCGACGCCCAGGGAAGCTTGATGAAGACGCCATCGTCGGCCTTCAAGTAGGCGGCGGGCTGGGGCTCTTGAACTGGCAGCTGGCAGCGGCGGAGGATCGGCGGTGTAGCGCTGGCGCTCCTGCAGCCTCGGGGGCCGTCGGTCACGATCGCGGACCCCTCGCCCGGCTTCTGCGGCGGCAGCTTTGGTGGCCTCTTCGCCGGCAGGCTCGTCAGCGCCGGCTTCCTCTTCGGTGGCGGCGGCGTCGTCAGTATTGCCGCGCGCGTCCTCCTCGCCGGCGACCTCGGTCTCCATTGGTTCTGCAGTAGATAGATCTGACGACCGAAAAAGAAAGAACAGTCAAGCAAATATTTAAAAAGAAAAATCAGAAGATCAGAAGAAACACAAGGGAAGTTTTCAAGCGAAGGGAATACCTGCACTAGGGTCTGCAGTCGGGGTCTCAACCACCGGAGGGTCGCTGGTGTTATCCCCTGCTGGAGAGTTGTCCCTTGCCGGAGAGGCCTCCCTTGCGGGAGGATTCTCCCTTGCCGGGGGATCCTCCCTTGGTGGTGTAGTCGAAGCAGATGGCATGTCAGGAGCGGCTTCAGGGCACTCCTGGTGGGGCTACTCTGCTCCTACACAAATCAGCACTCAGATATCAGCAAAGAAAGAGCACCCATGCACGCCTAACAGCAGGAAGCGAACTATATACTTACTCTGGGGGCTGTGCTGGGGGCTGCTTTGAGGAAGAGTTGCCGCGTCCGGCAAGGTGGTCTCGGGCGCGCCTCCTGCTGCCGCGGTAGGATCGTCCTCGATGACAATCACCGGGGCCTTGGCTCTCTTCGACGCTCTCTGAGCCAGCGTCCTGAAAAGGAAATGAGTTCAGAGTGAAGCAAATCAAATACAAGACAAAGCAACAGAATTGAAGAACTACAAGTACAGCAAGGAAATCTTACTCTTCTTCTTCCTCGTCGGAGCTGAGCGCGGAGAGATCAAATTCTGGCTCGCCTCCGGTGCGACGAGGCGGAAGAGTGGGTTCCCTTGGCCGCTTGGCGGGTGCAGCAGCGGTGGTCTGAGAGGGCCCCGCTCCAGTTGCTGCAGCAGCGTGAGGTGCTCAGCGGCAGATGCTTGCCGCGGTGGAAGCTGGCGTCGCAGCGCCTTGGCGGCTGTTAACCCGTCTGCCGCCCGCTTCACGTCTCCGGCCTTGCGAAGACGCCTTCTTGGTGGAGCTGGGGGCTCGCTCGCGGCAAGCTATGCGAAGGTGGGGAGGAGGCGCCCTCGGGTTCGCTTCGACTCAGCTTCAGGCTCGGCAAGCTCCTCCGCCGGCAAACTCCCTTCGCTCGACAAGGCTTGCCGCCTCTGCTGCATCTGCCTCCTCCACGGTGAATTGAACTTCGCTGCGGCGGCTGCTGCCGCCGCCTCCTCCCGATCTGGTGGCGTCGCTGCATCTCGTCATCGGTGGTGTCGCGGGTGAGGCTCTTCTGCTCGTCGGGGCGGATCGGCACTTCTTCCAGGCTGTCAAAGAACTGCCGCACGACGTCATCTGCAGGCTCTTGCCAAGTTGGGACAATTCCATGCGAGTCGCAGTATCATCATTCTTGCGGATGCGGTCAAGCGAGGAATTGTTGCAGTGAAACGACACCTCTCGGCAACCTGAACATCTCGGGATGGTCAGGATCGGGCTTGAACAGCTCCAAGAGCATCGCGTCAAGTTCCAAGACGGTGAAGTTGAAGTTGAGGCCTGGGCGCAGCCTCATGATATCTGCCACGTTCTGAAACTCCCAGGCGGGTCTCCTCCTCTCCTGCAGGGGGGCGATGCGGCGGCGAAGAAAGTCTGCGCCAACGGTGCCTACGGTGAGCCCGGCAAGTCTAAGGCGAAGGATTCGGGTAACGGCAATCTTCAGCCTAGCATCCTCCGGGGCCACGTTGCTCCAATCGTTGCCTCGCACTATTGGGGTTTGGCGCTGGGCAGTAAAGGGCTGCGGGTTCTCCTCAACAATCCAACACCAATCTGCCCTCCATTCCTCCCATTTGCTACGGAGCTCCCCCTCCAGATAGGCTTCATTCTTGCCGATCCTCGAGATCCAAGCGATTCCTCCGGCAAGAGGCTCCCCTCTCTCAACTCGAGGCATAAAGAAGTGGCGGAAAAGAGCTACATTGGGATGGACTCCGACAAAGTTTTCGCAGAGATGTGCGAAAACTTCCATGGTCAGAACAGCATTGGGGGTGAAGTCAAGGAGGCGGAACCCGTAGGTGTTCATGATGTCGCAAAAGAATTCAGAGAAAGGCGGGCAGAGCCCACAGTAGAAGAAGAGCGCGAAGAAAGGGTACCCATTTGGAGCCAGTTCCGAGGCGGCAGCTGGGAGTACCTTCGTGCGCGGATGCGCTCGCGTCTCCGTCGACCAAAAGAGTAGTAGTACTCCCTCAGCTCCCTCGCGGCGAGCTGGGGGCGGGGGGGGGGGAGATGGCCCGCTCCTTTCGCAGCGCCGCCAGCCGCTGCGCCTCGGCCGACTTCACGGCCTTCCCCTTGTCGGCTTTCGGAGCCATGGCGGAGGTGGTGGGGGAGATCGACGGTGTTGGTGGAGCTGCTGGCGATGGGGGGCGGAGCGCTGCTCCCTATTCAGCCTTGGGAAGAAGGGGGGAGCAGCGGAGGTTTTTTCGAGATTGGACAGCAACTGGCGAGGTGGGCGGACTGCCCCTGTTTCCCCTGCTTATAAAGAGGGAGGGGGCGGACGTTCCGCCTTTCCGAATAAAGAAACCACCCACGATCTCGCCCACGATCTCTCCCACGACGCCGCATTCGACACATGCCGTTCGTGGAGGGCGTGGTGGGTCCGGGGTGAGTTATGGCGTAACCCAGGCCGCGTGTGCCCGTGCCCTGTTTTGGGCCTAGCCCAACAGCGCTCGGCACCGTGTATGGCCCAGGCCCGGGGGCTCCTGTCGGTGTACTAGAGTAGGGGTACCCTAGTATCCCGAACTCCTGCACGGGCAGTTGCAGCACCCCGCAGCAAGGCTTGCCAGGTGACCGCCAAGGTCCTCCGTGGTTCCTTTGGAGCCATTGAAGAACAAAGTATTTAAGCCAAGGAGACAAGGCCTCGGCAAAAGGAGCTTGCCGGGAAGGCCAGCCAAGGCACCTAGGAGACAAGGCCCCGGCAAGAGGAGCTTGCCGGGAAGGCCCGGTGAGCGACAAGCTTCCGGACGCGACAAGACAACAACCGCGGCAAGGCGCTTGCCGCGGCAGACCACCACTCTGTACCTGCGCTCCAGCACATCCACTAACGTGTCGCCCTGGGACCTTTCCAGGCGCGCGTGGCGAGAGGCTGTGCAACCAGCGGTGCGCGGTGGTAAGCGGCGCTGACAAGATAGCCATCGTGGCGAGCGGTGGCGTCCCTGACGGTCCCTGTTTTCCTTTGTTTAGGCGGCGTGAAGCGGGCATTTAATGCCTTGTCCCCTGCCGTCAGGGTTAGGTATGATACACTGTACAAGTAGCTGTACCAACCACTCTTTTTCCATTTCTACCCTTGTCTATGTTGCCACCTGTCGGAGACCCCTTTAGCATATAAAAGGAGGCCCATGCGCAACATAGAGGAGGGGTTCGGGAGGTTCGAAGCCATAAAACACTTAGCTCTCTGGAGCAAGAACTAAATATACTCAAACATGCAGCAGTAGGAGTGTTATCTCTCCGGAGAGCTCCGAAGCTGGGTAAAACCGCTCGTGTGCTTCGCCTCGATCTGCTCTTCGTGCGACCTCCACCCCCCGCCGAACCAAAAGGGGCTCGGTCCGCCGGTCCCATAGGTGTTCGTGGGTCAGATCAGCCTCCCCGACATCATGAATCTCATATTTTGAATAGCATCATAATGATTATGATCTTGCGCGCATGAAAAGAATAAAGCAGAACAATGCCATGGCTGTCAAACTTGGCATTAAGGGACTGAAATCAAGTCTGGATGCAATGCAATGCAAACGCTCTCCACCTCTGATTCATACTCGAGAATATGATCCTCACAGTGATTACGAGCTAGAGGGAGACCTAAGTCAATGTAGCTCCCTAGTGGAGGAGTCAGAGGAAGATGCCCTATCTTATTCACCCATCAAGGTACTTGCTCTAACTTTCTAAGGTTACATTGCTTGCACATATCTTGCAACTGATGCTTTGTATTGCTTCTACTTTGTTGAACTGCCATTAGCTTAGTTTACACATCGTGTATGTGGATACGCCCTGCCTATCCATTTTCAGTACATATTCCATACATCATCATACCATATTTATCCATTCAAATGATGTTCTTGTGTATCAGACGTTCAAAAGGAAGAGGGTGATTGCTGATCATGGAGGAGCACAAGCAAAGTATTTGGAAAAGGTAGTGGCATAAATCAAATAGCCCATTAGGTGTATTTGCAATATCACCTGACCCACAAAATACCCCAACTCTAGTAGACTCTAGCCCTACTACACTCGTCATTTCTGATGCCCCAACTCAGCAGACCCCAACTGCAGCAAACAGTATGATTATGCCAGTTGACATAGCACCAAATTGTCTGACATAAAACCCCATTCCGACAAAGAGTACACCAAATCCAGTTGCCAAATCCCTTTTCAAACGAGAGAGAGCCCTAATTGCAGCAAATAGGACCCTGTTCCATTTCTTCCCAGTTTAGAAGACGAAGCTTATGTTGTTGTCGGGAACTTTGTGCGCATCTTTCCTTCATGGAAAGATTATACGTGAACGAACAATTTCCGATCTTCCTCCACAATTTACGGCGTAAGTAATGTACTAATGTTATTCATGGTCATCACTGCATATGTTTACTGGCGACGAAGACACAAGACTTCATTCTTTTAAATAGGCGAGGAGCAAACTGGATTGTGAAGACGAGCAAGGGTTGGTTGCGCTTTTCAAGCACACGTTTTGATGAAGTATCGTTCCTACCTGAGGCGAGCGCACTGCGATGGCAAGCCTCTGAACGAAATTTCTGTAAAGTCTCCGGTGCTAAATTTATCCGACGATGACTGGAATAATCTTGTTACACATTGGTCTCGGCCGCAAAGATAAGGTACTGTCTATGATACCACATCACAATTTGAACTACATTTATGCATTTGCCTTAATGTCTCACTTTTATTTAAAATGTTAGCGTAAGAACATTCGTTCTTAAGGGACCCTGAGAATCTCGCAACTATACTGCACACTGCATTGCTCTTTTGAGTACCTCTTGCCCTGTATGACCATACTTACTTTCATAGCTGTTTGATTACGTAGCATCACTGCACATGTTAGCCTCGTAATCGTCCATTTGGTGGACATTATAAGATCTGTATGGACTCTTACACAAATTTATAATCAACCCAATGCTTTTGAAGAGGTTTAGCTCTGTAGTCCTCTTGTAAGGACTGAACGTGGTCTATCACTGTACTTACATTAACAGCTACTCCCTCCGTCCCATAATATAAGAACGCTTTTGTACAAAGACACGGTGTTCAAAACACTCTTGTATTATGGGAAGAGGGATTGGTTCATTTTGTAGCATTCTACATCTTATCTCCTCGCCCACCATTTACTAAAAAGATCAGATCTATATTTAATCTTACCAACAAGTAGAATACATGAGACAATGCCGGTCAGAAATGTAGCCCATTGCTCTTGTCAAGACATTTTGTCCTGTAACGCTTGTACTTCCAGGATTGGTAGTTGATTATGTAGCATCAATCTGCATCTTATCTTCATTATCCTCTATCCCTTCGGTATTATCATATCTATAATTACTCTCTACAAAATGTAGAGTATGCAATGCTTATGAAGAAGATTACTGTGTTGAAATTCTTGAGTTATCCTTCCCTTGACATGGAGAAGGGAATTATAAAGCCGGTGTTAACTGTTAATGTAAGTCAGTCCTTCTAAAGCCTTTATCCTCAATTGCTATTTAATTTGCTCATACTCCCTATCGTGTACTGCTGTTTAGTTTGTTGTTTCTACCAAAATGCATGTTCGTAAGAACCGTAAGTTCTAAGTTTTACTTGTAAAACCAAATTTCTTATTCATACCATGCACATTACTTAATACTCCCTATATGTATGCTTGGTTTTGTGGATCTATAATCCAAAGGTGTGGTGAAGCAGCCCACGTTTGCACCTTGTCATCTCTGTTTTATCTTCTTGATGTGGCTGATGATATGAACAACATGCCATGCACATTATCCAAAATAGATACAATGATTTTCTTTGCCCTTCATCTATGCTTGTTATGTTGACATGGTAATCCAAAGAGTGTGGTGAAGCTCCCGCATTATGAACAATGCCAAATTATGCTATTGATATTTTGAACTTACTCTTTATTTTCTAATTTGAAATTAGATAGAATTGATGAGCAGTTATCATCTTTGTTTATACACGTGCAAAACCTATCATCTCTCTCGCTTTGTTTCACGGTGATATGCCCGATGGCATGCACAAGTCTGTCAAGGTCGTGAGACAAACCCAACATATATTGCAGCAAAGAAGGCAAAACATCTTGAAGATAGCGAGACAACCCCAAAGTCTTGTCTTGATGCGGTGTTCAAGTTACTTGAGACTAACGGTCGAGACAAGCTCACGTAATTCGTTATGCGAATCGGTTCGACTTCTTGGTCCCAAGTTCTAGCAGTAAAGGCATTACGCAACTCAACTTCAACTTGAAGTCCTATCTCTAAGAAAGATTGCGGAGAACACCAATGAGAACCTCATTGCTAAACAGCTACACACGGAAGCTATGACCGACATGCTAGGCGGTCTCACGGCCTTGCTTTCGGCTGACTTGCAGTTCCCCCGCAAGGCTAACCTTTCTTGAACTGTCTTGGAAGTGGTCTCGGTTCCGTATTATTTTGTTACGCTGCAATGGTGCCCATTTTTGTAATCTGCTTCTTCGTTGCGCTTTATGATCACTGGTGGCGAACTTCGATGCCTAGTGGATGTAATATACCTTAAATCCTTTATTGTATAGTGTAGGTTTATTCTTAGTTACTATACTGTAATTTCTTTATTGTATAGAGTAGGTTTGTTCTTAATTCCTACTAGTTACTGCCATCATTCGCTATCTGAAAAAAAATCAGATGTAGTCAACCGGGTCGAAACCTTCGATAACGGGCCAGTTTTTAGCGGGCCACAATTGGGCCGACTGCGTCTTTTCTTGGGCCCGAATGATTGGGGCCTTCACACATTGCGCCAGCCTAAACTTACACCGCCTATATTTTAGTTGGGCCTTTTGTCGACCAGCGCTTAGTTTGGCCTGTAGCGTTGGGCCATTAACAGCTGAATATTGTCTTGGCTCACATGTACCGAGATGAAACCACGGGCCTTTAGCGAGCCAAAATGCATGTTGGGCCTCAATTTTCACTAGTCGTCGACGGGCCTTCAAAGACGTTGAAATGTAGACCGGTCGCTATGGGCCCGATTAGCTCACGGGCCGTTACCAGGCCGTAACATATCTCGGGCCTTAGTTGGTCCACTGATATCATGGGCCTTTTAGATGCCGAAAGCTTAGTACTGGCATCAACGGGCCGAATTATGCGACAGTCCTTTAACAGGCCCAAAGTCACGTTGGGCTTAATCATGCCACCTTTAGCACGGGCCGTTAGTGGGCCCGATGTCCCGTCGGACCATTTATGGCCCATGGGCAGCACGGGCCATTCGGGCCGAAAGTCACACCGGTTGAAATGGGCCCATGTCTACATCAGGCCTCTAACAGGCCGAAAGTCACTGGGATGTAGTTGGGCCCGAATATTCGGCGAACAATTAACGGGCCAGATCTGGCTTCGGGCCCAAATGGGCCCAAATATTGGGCGAACAATTAACGGGCCAGATCTGGCTTCGGCCCGTAAATGGGCCCAAATATTGGGCGAACAATTAACGGGCCAGATCTGGTTTCGGCCGTAAATGGGCCTTTATTAAGCAGGTGCCATTATTGGCACAGCCCACTAGTACCGATTAAGTTCTACGGGCCTTTGATCGGGCCAGCCTTTTTAACCTATATGGGCCTCTGTTGGGCCCAGCCACGTGTCGACGTACCATAGGCATGTCTCCTCCAATGGACGGCGACATCCGCCCATCGACGAGCCGACAGTGTTCCTTCACCAATCGTAATTTTACACGTGGAAATTTCCCATTGGTCGGGCTGTTAACGGGTTAACGGATCCAATATCGACCCGATAGCTTAACGGCGTTCCGTTACGGTGGATGCCACGTGTCGGTCACCCTTGACGAAAGCACTTCGCGGACGCGCGATTTATCGTCATGGAAGTGGACACTTCCGTGATGATAATTTTGGTAATGTCATGGAACACTTCTACGACAGCACATGTATGACTATCTTGATTCTGCATAAATTTGTCATGGATGTACATGCATGAAAAAAACGCGACCTACTGTGACAAACACGTATCATCACGGAAGTGTATTTTATTGTAGTGTACATAGCCGCCATGGGAGCCCCAAAGTAGAAGGAGTTGCTTCAAAAAAGAAGATCTAAGGGCAGGGTGGTCAGAGCCATACCAGGCAGTAACATCAAGTAGTTAAGCCCCATCTGCCCCTCTTCACTTCCCCCTTTCTTCTACTGCATATATGTAGGCATATGTAAACCCCCTTCTCCATGGATCTAGGAAAAATCCATGGAGAAGCTGCTTCAAAAAAGAGGTTAATCTGGCACATCACACCAGCCTACTTGATGTTACTGCTGGATGTGTTAAACAAGCCAAAAACTACTTGATGCATGCCAAACAAGTTTCTACCACCTGGATGTGTTAAACAAGCCAACTAAAACAAGTTCTCTGGCCAATTAAAACATGATTAAAGCCAACTCAACAAAGCATTGTAGCCAAAAACTAAACATGCATTCTACCAAGTTGTAGTTATTGTTTGCAAATGAACAAATTGATTGTCCAATAGATATGTGCAACAAAAAATTCATAAATGTGCAACTGAACATGCATCCCAGCCAAATGAACCTATATTCTGGCAACTCGGCATGCATGCTAGCCAAAACTAAAACATGCATTGTACCCCATGTGTACTGGATGTTTATGAGTGAACACTTTAGAAAAATTGTAGTATATGTGCAAATAAAAACATGTTTTCTCGCCAACTAAACATGCATGTTGGCCAAAACTGAGAAAATGTATCCTGGCGAACTGAGACATCTATTCTAGCCAACTGAATACATTAGCTGTCCAACTGAACATGCATGTTAGCCAAAAACTGAAATAAATGCAACCTGGCCAACTGAGACATCTATTCTAGCCAACTAAAAACATTGAATGTCCAACTGAATATGTATGCTGGCCAAGTGGAAAAATGCATCCTGGCAATTGGTCTATTCTAATAAAACCAGAAATCAGAAAAGTGACAAAGAAAAACACAAGAACTTTTGTCCATGGTTAATGAAGCCACAAACCATATTACATATTCACGCATATAATCTTGTCCCACACATATATTCTGGTCCCACACCTATTGCAAAGCTATAGTGTAAAAATATGTTCAATATAGCAGAACTAAAAACATAACGGCGATGAAAATATATAACTATAATATGTCCTCCAATTCTTCTTTCTTCTTTCACCTGGATTTTCTGTCTCAAATGTAACATCAAATTATGTGCAGAAAAATCTGAAACAGCTCCTTGCCAACACAAAAAATCTACAGATCATTGCAACAAAACAAATAGAAAAAGTCAGAGAACTCTGTAGTAAAAAGAAGGCATGCTCTTGCCAGCTATTTACTGCAAACTGTGCAACTAACATAAAAACTCTGTGCAGACAAAAAAAATCATAACTGTTATAACAAAGATTATGCTACAGTCATGCTGCTTTTGGAACTAAGATTGTCACAAAATGGTGTGCAACTGCCTATTTACTAAGTTTTTAGGTTGTTTGAAACACTCTTTTCTGTGGTTACCAACAGATGACATCAATTTCTACTTTTTTATATGTGCAGGGAGTGTGTGGCAGCATCCAAAAAAAGAAAAAAATGCTTGATCTCAATGAGTTGCCTCCTGATCTCAATGAGCTTCCTCATGATATGGATCAAAGAACCCAAAGATACAACAAGGAAAATGGACAGAAAATGGTCGATCTGTTTACTACATGCAGGAAAGTCATGATGGTAACCCTATGGGCCATGACAATGTGGCAGGCCAGTCATGAGACCGTGGTGCCCCTGTAGTGGTGTCTTTGCAGTCAGAGAGCCATACTCTAGATGACACGGGAACCGAGGCAAATGTTCCTGGTCCAACTAGGACTGAGCTAGGAGCTGGGGCTGTTGACGGGGATGTGCAAGGAGAAGAAGGAGAGGATGAGGCTGGTTCTTAACCTATGGAACCCTATGTTGGCATGAGGTTTGACAGCCTTCAAATTGCTAAGGATCACTACAACAGCTACGCACTACAAATGGGTTTCTCTATCAAGATGAACACATCTAGACGGACACCCGCACCAATGAATTGATAAAACAACAATCTTGCTACAACAAGTTCAAGAAGCCCAAAGCTGATGATGGAGGAGCTGAGGCTCCTCCTGTCTTGGACCCTATTCCAGATCCAAAATCTGTTGACATTGATGAGGAGATGGAAGAAGAACCTCCAATATTTGCTGAAGAGGAGGCTGGTACTAGTAAGAAGAAGAAGAAGCGCAAACGCGAGACAATAGCAGACTTCGATTGCAAGGCGAAAATGTTGGTGAAGCTGATAGATGGGCGATGGGAGGTGACACACTTTGTTCATGACCACAATCATCCGCTCGTGAACAAACCTTCATTGTCCAAATACTTGAGATCCCACCAAGGCATCTCACCTGATGAAAAGGAGTTTCTGCGCATCTTGTATAACTGCAACTTGACTACAGGTGTGGTGTTTTTCTATATCCCTTAAAGAATTAAGTTTCCCTCTAGGCAGTCCAGTGTGCAACTGTTATGGTACTACTGTGCAACTGAAATGGCTTAACTGTGCAACTGTTGTCCAACTTCCCATGTTGTTTGTATATCACTTTTGGTGCTTGTTGTGCAACTAGATTGTCTTAACTGTGCAACTACACAATGTCCTGTATGCAAAAAGTGCAAAGTGTTTTTAAAAAGGTGCAGCTAGGTGTCCATTTCCTGCGATTATTTTCTATGCCAACACATGTCCTATTACTGTGCAGCTGGATGTGCGCATTCGTGCAACTAAAAAAAGGATATACTATTTGTTTTTGTATTATGCAGGACGAATGATGCATGTAACGGCAGAGTTCTATGGATCTGAGATGATGGTGCCGTTCGGACCAAAGGCAATAACAAATCTTTGTACAAGTTTCCGTAGAGATGACACAAAGGAGGGTGATCTGATTGAGACAATTGCGCACTTCAAGGATATACAAAAAACCGATCCAGACTTCTTCTATAAGGTGAAATATGAGTTGTCAACATATTTTGGGTGGATGGCTTAGCTCGAAAAGCTTATGCGGAGGCGTACCACAATTGCATATCGTTTGACACCACCTACATGACCAACATGTACAATATGCCGTTCGCGCCCTTCATAGGAATAAACCGACATGGCCAATCTTTCATGCTGGGTTGCGCGTTTGTGAGGCAGGAGTTGGCATCGAGCTTTGATTGGGTCTTTGGAGCATTCCTAGAGGCTATGGATGGCAAACCTCGACAACTTCATCACCGATCAGGATGGTGCAATGAGGCGATCAATACTGAGCATCTTTCCAACCACCGTGCACCGCTGTTGTCGATGGCACATCATGAAAAGGCTCGGGGAAAAAGTTGGTTGGCTGCTGTGCCGGAATCCAGGACTCTCTGATGATTTCAACAAGTGTGTTGACTTCAGCTTCACTATAGACGAGTTTGAGCAGAATTGGGCTAGGTTAATGATGAAGTACGAGGCTATGACACACACGCACTTTGAGAAGTTGTATGAATACATGTCAACTTGGGTGCCGTGCTACTTCAAACACAGGTTCTTCCCGTTCCTACAGTCTACATAGCGTAGTGAGGGGTTCAACGCCGTCCTGAAAATATATGTGAACCCACACAACTCAATGCTGAACTTCGTCAAGCAATATGAAAAAATCCAGAACCAGCAATGATTACAGGACAGAACACCTTGAGATTGAGTTGTGGTCCAACTTCCCAATAGAGAAGCAAGCTTACAAAACCTATACAAGGGACCTTTACCGCAAGTTTAGAAAAGAGTTTGAGCTGATTGGACGTTATAATGCATTCCAAGTTGGTGCTAATATATTTGAGCTCAGACCGAACCAGGAATTTGTTGCCAAATATGGTTCTCGAAACTACTTTGTGCAGGCAAGGGTGGAGGAGGGCTCCTATTTGTTTGAGTGTTGTAAAATGGACAAGGACGGCATCTTCTGTTGCCACATCCTCAAGGTGTTCTCCCATATTGGAGTTGATGTCATACCGGAAAGGTACCTGCTAAGACGGTGGACACCTACTGCTGTACCTAGTGCGCCAGGGACTGGTTATGAGCAACCGGATGAAATGCCTCCTCAATCAAAGAAGCAGATAAGGGAAAGGAACATGATATACGATTTTCGAAAACTAGCAAAGTTTGCGAGTGGTTCTGATCCAGCACAAGCTATTGTATACAAGCATATGCGCGCATCACGTACCGAGATCGGCCACCTGAACAAGTCTAAGAAAAAGAAAAAACCGACTGCTGCCACGGGGCCATCAGATGATGGCAACCCTCGAGGACCTCCTCCACCTCCGTGCAGCAATCGGGGGCTCATCATCCGGTAATTACCTGCCCCAACTCTTGATCTAACTAGGTGTGTAACCCGGTTGCACACATCATTGTGCTTGATTGCACACATCATGGTGGCCAGTTGCACAGAGCAGGCTGCCTAGTTGCGCACGCTGTGTTAGTTCAAGCATCAAGATAACACAACTAACTTGTTTTTCCTGTTCTGGATATAGGTGATGTCAACCCTCAAGGACCTCCTCCACCTCCTGGCTGTACACGGCATCCTCCGCCACCTCCTCCCCCGCGTGCTCCTCCCAATGGCCCTACAGGCAGCACTCAGGGGGCTCATCGTCCAGGTAATTACCTGCCCCAACTCCCCATCAAACTAGGTCTGTAACTCCAGTTGCACACATCATGGTGCTCAGTTGCACCAAACAGGCTACCTAGTTGTGCACGTTGTGTTAGTTCGAGCACCAAAGATAAACATGATATGTCTCCAACGTATCTATAATTTTTGATTGTTCCATGCTATTATATTACCCCTTTTGGATGTTTATGGGCTTTATTTTACACATTTCTATTATTTTTGGGACTAACCTACTAACCGGAGGCCCAACCCATATTGTTGTTTTTTGCCTATTTCAGTATTTCAAAGAAAAGGAATATCAAACGGAGTCCAAACGGAATGAAACCTTCGGGAGCGTGATTTTTTGAATGAGCGTGATCCGGAGAGCTTGGAGTGCAAGTCAAGAAGCTCCCGAGGAGCCCACGAGATAGGAGGCCGGCCCCCATCCCGTCGGGCGCGCCCCCTGTCTCGTAGGCCCCTCGGGCGGCCACCGAGGTACTTCTTCCTCCTATATATACCTACGTACCCTGAAAACATCCAGGGGCACCACGAAACACAATTTCCACCACCGTAACCTTCTGTATCCGCGAGATCTCATCTTGGAGCCTTCGCCGGCACTCTGCCGGAGGGGGCATCAACCATGGAGGGCTTCTACATCAACATCCTTGCCCCTCCGATGAGTTGTGAGTAGTTTCCACAGACCTACGGGTCCATAATTATTAGCTAGATGGCTTCTTCTCTCTTTTTGGATCTCAATACAATGCTCTCCCCCTCTCTTGTGGAGATCTATTCGATGTAAACTCTTTTTGCGGTGTGTTTGTCGAGATCCGATGAATTGTAGGTTTATGATCAACGTTATCTATGAATAATATTTGAATCTTCTCTGAATTCTTTTATGTATGATTGAGTTATCTTTACAAGTCTCTTTGAATTATCAGTTTGGTTTGGCCTACTAGATTGGTCTTCCTTGCCATGGGAGAAGTGCTTAGCTTTGGGTTCAATCTTGCGGTGTCCTTACCTAGTGACAGAAAGGGTTGCAAGGCACGTATTGTATTATTGCCATCGAGGATAACAAGATGGGGTTTATACCATATTGCATGAGTTTATCCCTCTACATCATGTCATCTTGCTTAATGCGTTACTCTGTTCTTATGAACTTAATACTCTAGATGCGGTGGAGTCGGTCGATGTGTGGAGTAATAGTAGTAGATGCAGGCAGGAGTCGGTCTACTTGTTATGGACGTGATGCATATATACATGATCATGCCTAGATAATCTCATAACTATGCGCTTTTCTATCAATTGCTCGGCGATGAATTTGTTCACACACCGTAATACTTATGCTATCTTGAGAGAAGCCACTAGTGAAACCTATGGCCCCCGGGTCTATATCTTATCATATTTTCTTTCAATCTACTTTTATTTGCATCTTTACTTTTTGCATCTATATTATAAAATACCAAAAATATATTTATCGTATCTTACTATCTTTATTAGATCTCACTTTATGAAGTGGTCGTGAAGGGATTGACAACCCCTTTATTGCGTTGGTTGCGAGTTCTCAGTTTGTTTGTGTAGGTGCGTGGGACTTTTGAGGAGCCTCCTACTGGATTGATACCTTGGTTCTCAAAACTGAGGGAAATTTACGCTACACTTGCTCCATCACCCTCTCCTCTTCGAGGAAAACCAACGCAAGCTCAAGACGTAGCAAGAAGGATTTCTAGCGCCGTTGCCTGGGAGGTCTTCGCTCAAGTCAAGACATACCAAGTACCCATCACAAACCCATGTCCCTCGCATTTACTTTGTTTGCCATTTGCCTCTCATTTTCCTCTCCCCCACTTCACCCTTGCCGTCTTATTCGCCTTCTCTTTCCCAATCTCCTCCTCTCTTTTCGCTTGCCCTCTTTTGTATGCTTGTTTGCTTGTTTGACCTTATGGCTGCGCCTAAGGGTCCTGACCACCTTCTCAGAAGGATGGATGAGATTGAATCAAATATTAGAAGCTTTATGAATTTGCAATTTGAGCATAATAATTTCTTTAGAAAATAGCTTAAGGAACAAAAAAGTTTTTTGGGGTTTATGAATAAAGAGCTTGATGATATGAATAAAGAATTCTATGGTGTTAACGCTCAAATTACCCGGCTTGAAAATGCCATAGCCAAAATTTCTGACAAGCAAGCCACCTTAGTCAATAAGATGGCCGCTAAACCAGAAAAATTACATGAAAATAATGATGAGGATCTTAAAGTTATTGATGCATCTCCAATTAGATCTATGTTTTGCAATATGAATTTTGATGATTATGGGACTGATGATGAATCAACTTTGCCTAGAAGGCGTCCCAAGAATTCGGAGTCTTTAGATCATAATGTTAAATTTGGTAATCCTCAACTTCTAAATGTTGAACCTACTATCTCGGATTTCAAGGAATTTGATTAAGATAATTGTTCTTTAAAAGGTTGTATTTCCTTGTTGCAATCCGTTGTTAAATCTCCTCATGCTTATAGTCAAAACAAAGCTTTTACCAAACATATTGTTGATGCCTTGATGCAATCTTATGATGAAAAACTTAATTTGGAAGTTTCTATACCTAGAAAACTTAATGATGAGTGGGAACCTACTATAAAGATTAGAATTAAATATTATGAGTGTTTTGCTTTGTGTGATTTGGGTGCTGGTGTTTCCACAATTCCGAAAACTTTATGTGATATTCTAGGTTTCCATGATCTTGATGATTGTTCTTTAAATTTGCACCTTGTGGATTCCACCATTAAAAACCATATGGTAAGGATCAATGATGTTCTTATTGTTGCAAATAGAAATTTGGTGCCCGTAGATTTTATCGTTCTTGATATAGATTGCAATCTTTCTTGCCCTATTATTCTTGGTAGACCTTTCCTCAGAACGATTGGTGCGATTATTGATATGAAGGAAGGGAATATTAGATTCCAATTTCCATTAAAGAAAGGCATGGAGCACTTTCGAAGAAATAAAGTTAAATTACCTTATGAATCTATCATGTGTGCTACTTATGAGTTTAGTGCCAAAGATGGCACCACTTAGATCTATCTTCGCTTTTATGCCTAGCTAGGGGCGTTAAACGATAGCGCTAGTTGGGAGGCAACCCAATTTTATTTTTAGTTTTTTGTTTTTATTTCTGTTTAGGAATAAATAATCCATCTAACTTCTGTTTAGATGTGTTTTTATCTTTTAATTAGTGTTTGTGCCAAGTTAAACCTATAGGATCTTCTTGGATGATAGTTATTTGATCTTGCTGTAATTTCCAGAAACTTTCGGTTCACGAAAACAATTGTTGAAAATCACCAGAACGTGATAAAATAGTGATTCCAATTGCTTCTGATCAATAAACAAATTTCCTAGGTCTTCCTATTTTGGTACGATTTTTGGAGTTCCATAAGTTTGCGTTAGTTACAGATTACTACAGACTGTTCTGTTTTTGACAGATTCTGTTTTTCGTGTGTTGTTTGCTTATTTTGATGAATCTATGACCAATAAAATAGTTTATAATCCATAGAGAAGTTGGAATACAGTAGGTTTAACACCAAAATAAATAAATAATGAGTTAATTACAGTACCTTATGTGGTGGTTTTGTTTTCTTTCACTAACGGAGCTTATAAGATTTCCTGTTGAGTTTTGTGTTGTGAAGTTTTCAAGTTTTGGGTAAAGCTTTTATGGACTATGGAATAAAGGGTGGCAAGAGCCTAAGCTTGGGGATGCCCATGGCACCCCAAGATATTCAAGAATAGCCAAAAGCCTAAGCTTGGGGATGCCCGGAAGGCATCCTCTTTAAATCTTCGTTCATTGGTAACTTTACTTGGAGCTATATTTTTATTCGCCACATGATATGTGTTTTGCTTGGAGCGTCGTGTATTATATTAGTCTTTGAGTTTTAGTTTACCACAATCATCCTTGTTGTACACACCTTTTGTAAGAAGCCTATTTGAATAGAATTTGCTAGAATACTCTATGTGCTTCACTTATATCTTTTGAGCTTGATAGTTTTTGCTCTAGTGCTTCACTTATATCTTTTAGAGCACGGTGGTGTCTTAATTTTGAAGAAATTGCTAGTCTCTCATGCTTCACTTATATTATTTTGATAGTCTTTTAGAACATCATGTTATTTGCTATGGTTATAAAATTGGTCCTAGAATGGTAGGCATCCAAGTTGGGTGTAATAAGAACTATCATAGGAAGTGAATTGGATGCTATGATCAACTTGATACTTGATAATTGTTTTGAGATATGGAGGTAGTGATATTAAAGTCATGATAGTTGGGTGATTATGAATTTAAAGAATGCTTGTGTTGAAGTTATCAAGTCCCATAGCATGCACGTATGGTTAAAGTTGTGTAACAAATTTGAAACATGAAGTGTACCTGGCTTGTGCATCCTTATGAGTGGCGGTCGGGGACGAGCGATGGTCTTTTCCTACCAATCTATCCCCTAGGAGCATGCGCGTAGTACTTGGTTTTTGATGACTTCTAAATTTTTGCAATAAGTATATGAGTTCTTTTGACTAATGTTGAGTCCATGGATTATACACACTTTTACCTTTCCGCCTTTGCTAGCCTCTTCGATACCGTGCATTGCCCTTTCTCACCTTGAGAGTTGGTGCAAACTTCGCCGGTGCATCCAAACCCCGCGATACGATACGCTCTATCACACATAAACCTCCCTATATCTTCCTCAAAACAGCCACCATACCTACCTATTATGGCATTTCCATAGCCATTCCGAGATATATTGCCATGCAACTTTCCACCGTTCCGTTCATCATCATCATGACATACTTTACTTTTGTCATATTGCCATTGCATGATCATGTAGTTGACATCGTATTTGTGGCAAAGCCACCATGCATTATTTTTCATACATGTCACTCTTGATTCATTGCACCATCCTTACACACGGAGGCATTCGTATAGAGTCATATCTTGTTCTAGTTTCGAGTTGTAATTCATATGTTGTAATCAATAGAAGTGTGATGATCATCATTATTAGAGCATTGCCCAAAGAAAAAAAAGAAAAAAAAGAAGAAAGGCCAAAAAAAGAAAAAGAAAGGCCCAAAAAAAGAAAAAAAGGAAAAAAAAGAAAATAAATAAAAAGGGCAATGTTACTATCTCTTTTTCCACACTTGTGCTTCAAAGTAGCACCTTGTTCTTCATGTAGTGAGTCTCATATATTGTGCTTCAAAGTAGCACCATGTTTTTCATATAGTGAGTCTCATAAGTTGTCTTTTTCATACTAGTGGGAATTTTTCATTATATAACATGGCCTGTATATTCCTACGATGGGCTTCCTCAAATGCCCTAGGTCTTCGTGAGCAAGCAAGTTGGATGCACACCCACTAGTTTTCTTTTGTTGAGCATTCATTTATAGCTCTAGTGCATCCGTTACAGGGTAATCCCTACTCCACATGTTGACATCAATTGATGGGCATCTCCATAGCCTGTTGATTATCCTCGTCAATGTGAGACTTTCTCCTTTTTTGTCTTCTCCACACAATCCCTATCATCATATTCTATTCCACCCATAGTGTTATATCCATGGCTCACGCTCATGTATTGCGTGAAGGTTGAAAAAGTTTAAGATTATTTAAGTATGAAACAATTGCTTGGCTTGTCATCGGGGGTATAGAAGCTGGGAACATCTTTGTGTGACGAAAATGAAGCATAGCCTAACTATATGATTTTGTAGGGATGAACTTTCTTTTGCCATGTTATTTTGAGAAGACATGATTACTTTGATTAGTATGCTTGAAGTATTACTATTTATTTTATCAATATGAACTTTTATTTTGTATTCATTTGGATCTGAACATTCATGCCACAATAAAGAAAATTACATTATTAATTATGCTAGGTAGCATTCCACATCAAAAATTTCTTTTTATCATTTACCTACTCGAGGACGAGCAGGAATTAAGCTTGGGGATGCTTGATACGTCTCCAACGTATCTATAATTTTTGATTGTTCCATGCTATTATATTACCCCTTTTGGATGTTTATGGGCTTTATTTTACACATTTATATTATTTTTGGGACTAACCTACTAACCGGAGGCCCAGCCCATATTGCTATTTTTTGCCTATTTTAGTATTTCAAAGAAAAGGAATATCAAATGGAGTTCAAACGGAATGAAACCTTCGGGAGCGTGAGTTTTGGAACGAACGTGATCCGGAGAGCTTGGAGTGCAAGTCAAGAAGCTCCCGAGGACCCCACGAGATAGGAGGCCGCCCCCCCCCCCCCGGAGGGCGCGCCCCCTGTCTCGTGGGCCCATCGGGTGTCCACCGACGTACTTCTTCCTCCTATATATACCTACGTACCCCGAAAACATCCAGGGGCACCACGAAACACAATTTCCACCGCCATAACCTTACGTATCATGAGATCTCATCTTGGAGCCTTTGGCACTCTGCGGGAGGAATCAACCACGGAGGGCTTCTACATCAACATCCTTGCCCCTCCGATGAGTTGTGAGTAGTTTCCACAGACCTACGGGTCCATAGTTATTAGCTAGATGGCTTCTTCTCTCTTTTTGGATCTCAATACAATGTTCTCCCCCTCTCTTGTGGAGATCTATTCAATGTAAACTCTTTTTGCGGTGTGTTTGTCGAGATCTGATGAATTCTAGGTTTATGATCAAGGTTATCTATGAATAATATTTGAATCTTCTCTGAATTCTTTTATGTATGATTGAGTTACCTTTGCAAGTCTCTTCGAATTATCAGTTTGGTTTGGCCTACTAGATTGGTCTTCCTTGCCATGGGAGAAGTGCTTAGCTTTGGGTTCAATCTTGCGGTGTCCTTACCCAAAGGATGTAAAGGGTTGCAAGGCACGTATTGTATTGTTGCCATCGAGGATAACAAGATGGGGTTTATATCATATTGCATGAGTTTATCCCTCTACATCATGTCATCTTGCTTAATGTGTTACTCTGTTCTTATGAACTTAATACTCTAGATGCGAGGCAGGAGTCGGTCGATGTGTGGAGTAATAGTAGTAGATGCAGGCGTGAGTCGGTCTACTTGTTATGGACGTGATGCATATATACATGATCATGCCTAGATAATCTCATAACTATACGCTTTTCTATCAATTTCTCGACAGTAATTCGTTCACCCACCGTAATACTTATGCTATCTTGAGAGAAGCCACTAGTGAAACCTATGGCCCTGGGGTATATCTTATCATATTTGCTTTCAATCTACTTTTATTTGCATCTTTACTTTTTGCATCTATATTATAAAATACCTAAAATATATTTATCTTATCTTACTATCTTTATTAGATCTCACTTTACATGAAGTGACTGTGAAGGGATTGACAACCCCTTTATTGCGTTGGTTGCGAGTTCTCAGTTTGTTTGTGAGGTGCGTGGGACTTTTGAGGAGCCTCCTACTGGATTGATACATTGGTTCTCAAAACTGAGGGAAATACTTACGCTACACTTGCTGCATCACCCTCTCCTCTTCGAGGAAAACCAACGCAAGCTCAAGACGTAGCAAAACACAACTAACTTGTTTGTCCTGTTCTGCCTATAGGTGATGCCAACCCTCAAACACCTCCTCCCCCGCCTGGCCCAACTAGCAGTGCCCTGCGTGCTACTCCCAATGGACCTACAGGCAGGATTGAGGGGGCTCATCACCCAGGTAAGTACCTTCCCGGACTCCAAACAAAACTAGGGTGTGTGACTTTAGTTGCACATATCATAGTGCCCAGTTGCACAGAACATGCTGCCTAGTTATGCATACTGTGTTAGTTTGAGGATCAATCTATATTTCTTTCTTGTTTTTCATGTTCTGCCCATAGGCAATTACAATCCAAGTACCATGACGGGCCGTGCTACTACAGGTGTTTTTTTCAACTTAACTTGCACACAGCAACCAGTTAGTTGCACAACATGTGCTGTGTGGTTGCACAGAACATCAGTGTTGGTTGCACAAAGAAAATACTAAACTTTTTATATGATTATTACACAGGTGATCGTGATGGTCCTACTGCCCCGTTGGAGGCTGCATCCCTTGCAAAAGCTTCTGATGATTTTGTGCCCAGGGATCCTCCAAGGTCTACTACAAAGGGTAGGGCAAAGAGTCGACGGTACAAATCGGTGCTGGAGCTACACCCAAAGAAGAAAAACAAATGCAGCCAGTGCCAATCTACAGAGCACACTGCTGGTGTGTGTCCACTCAGGCTACTGTGATTCTGTTTCATCGTTTGTAACTTTGGGACAAAAAAGGAAAAGAATGATGTTTTTTAGCAATGTTGGGACCAAGTGGACACATTCAGCATCTATGATTCCTCTTTATCTAATTTATGCTCCTTGAATTAGTTCATGCCTTTGTGTAAAAAAAGTTGCTATTTGTGCCTTTGTTGGCAACTGGTTAAATATTTAGTTGTTGAACAATTGTATGTCCAGTGCTCCTAATGTATCAACAAAAGTGATGATATTGAGTTGCAAACGGAATTACTAGTAGTGTGCAACTACAAAATCTGCTTAAAAAATTGTGCAAACCAGCAACTTCCTCCATTGAGCAGAGAAAACAAAAATAGTACTGACCTACTCCTTGTCGTATCTTAGCAACTTCCTCCATGGGGCGGTGTTGTGCACGCTGGTGACCCAATCATATGCCAGCCTCTTCCTGATGTTGAGTACTTCCTTGGGTTCGTAGTTGGGCAGTTGGCTACCGTTCCACTCGGTGGCGTTAAGCAGTGCGAACAACCCACAGTCATTACTGCGATGGGCAAAAAAGAAAAATTGTCACATAAAATTAAAATCAATAAAGATAATGCACTCTGTGCAACTGCTTATGTCCTACTGTGCAACTGCTTGTGTTCTACTGTGCAACTGCTTATGTGCCACTGTGCAACTGCTTATGTGCCACTCTGCAACTGGCTAGATAATCCATTAGAAACTCATAAAAATGATAAACAAATTACAGACTAGTACTTTGTCTTAAAAATACTAAAGATTGCACATGTAGAAAAATTTAAAAACTACAAAATGATGGTATGAAATTGAGAAAGAATGCCATGCTTATTGTCTTACTTGCCGAGCTGCTTCGGTACGTCAATGTCAATAATCTGGAAGTGCTCGATGCTGAACTTTGGGTAATGCTTCCTCCATAGCTGGCGTACTGCCCCCGCGATGGTAGAGGCGGTGGTCATCAGCTCAATGTTGTCCAACGTCCTGTTTGAGTCAAGAACTTCGAAGCATTTGTCCCTCAAATTGACATTGAAGACCCAATAATGCCTCCCTCCCTCCTTATCGGTTACATCAGCGCACTCGAGCACTGGCAGCATGACCTGCAAGCATGAACGATTTCAGACACAAATACAGGCTGTAGCTAAGAAAAAACAGTAAAAGACTTAGTCAAGTTAAAAACAGGTTGCAACAAGTATCTGCCAACTAACAGATGTGTCATGTGCAACTGAACATGCTGTGGGTGCCAACTAAAAGAGATGGATCATGTGGGCACAACACTCACCAAGTCTTTCTTGTCGAGATGGTTCTTGTAATCAAACTTCTTGTTTATCTCATTCACGTTGTGGATCCCTTGCTGTAAATTCATCTGCAGAGATTATAAAGCATGGCTCAAACTCCTTAGTAGATGAAAGGCCTCCCTCAAATGGTCAACGGAAAAGTGATACAGAACAAAGATGAGGGTGAAAGAAGGTTTTGGAAAAACTTACAGAAAACCTCAGTTGCATAACAACCTTCTTTGACCCTTCTGGTAAGTTATCCATGATGTGTAAGATTCCAGTCTCAATAACAATTTTTGACAACCATTAAACCGGCTTCATCGAATCAACTAACTCCTTTAAAGAAATGTAGAAAGCACCATACCTGATTATCTCAGGGCTGATTTTTTTAAAGCAATACAAAGACAAGTTAGCTCGAAGGGTCACAACAGCAAAAAAAATGTGCATGAAATTGAAAACAAAAAAGTGTGCAACTAAAAGCACTGTTCTGTGCAACATGATATGTTTTCTGTGCAACTAAGTGGCTGGTCCTGTGCAACTGAAAAAGATATGTATGTAGGCTGTGGGGAGTTAGTTTACCTGGTAGCTTCATCATTTGCTCCTTTGTGATGCCTGACCCAATACAAGAGGGCAGCATAAAGCTTGTTCACTGCCTCATTGGAGCTGAAAGTCTTCTTGTTGTAGTCAATGAATGGAGACCTTTGAGATGTTGCGGGCCTTATTACCCTCCTCTGTCTTCGTGCAATAGGTGGTCCCGAAGAACTGCTCGTGCCAGCTTCTGGTTCTGCGCATATCGGGGTGTGGCAATTCTCTGGTGATCCAGCATCTAGCTCTTGAGCTATTGCCTTGCCAGCATCAGCAGCAGCACATCCTTCATTCGCAGCTGCTGGTTTCAACTCACACTCATCAATGCAAATCACACCGGCTTCCGCTGTTTCTGCTGCTGGAGCAGGTGCTGGAGCATCACCATCTATGCCGAGGTCAAAAGATGGTGCATCGCAGAACCCGTCATCATGATAAGACTTTGATCTTCGTATGGGTTCAAGGACCAGGGCATCTCCTTGCGGCACAAACACGGTTGCATTGTTCACTGACTTGGTTCGCAATAGTGTTATAATTGGCAGCCTTGGAGGCTTGCACCTACTTACAATGTTGAACACCTCCTCTTGTGTTAATGGTTGCTGAAAGTCAGCTCTTGGTGATGCAGGCTTGCTTGGCTGCTGTGTGCTAGCTCTTGGGGACGGCACTTTGGTAGTTGGATCACCTCCTTTTCTGTTTGGCATTGAAGCATCCCTATGAGTAGGCACCTTGGGGCTTGCAGTTGCAGTGGTGCCTTCCTGACCAGCTGTGGTGGTTTTGACTGTGACCACGTTGCTAACTGACACATCAGTTGGCACACTGGTATCTGTAGTTGGCATCTTTCCAGTCTGAGTTGGCAGCAACCTAGCAGAACTTGGCACCCCTACATCAATGGTTGCGGCTCGCAGTTCTCTCTCGTCTCTGAACCCCAAACCTTTTGTGGCCTGTTCCCCCTTTGTGCCCCTGGCAAACCTGACAATCTTCTGCTTAGGTGGTTTTGGTGGGACTGTTGAAAGGGGAGTCTTCCCCTTGATCTGTTGAACTTCTGTGATGGTGGTTGGCTCTCTGCTCACTACAGTTGGCATATCAGTTTGAAGCACAGCTTCCTTGACCATATTTACTTCAGCATCTGCACTCACCATCTTCTCCTTGGTTTGAGGCAACTGCAGATTCTTCTTCATTGAAACTGCTTTACGCTTCTGGACCACGTGAGGGTTTGCCATGGATGCTGCCTTGCTCTTGCTGGAGCTTAGGTCTGGGAGTTGCTTCAAATATTCCTTGTATTTTTCCTTTGAATGAACCCAGTCAGGACCCTTTCCTGCTTCCTCCATGTCAATTGATTATTTTCAGCATCACTTGATAAGAACAGGCTCTTGTCAATGGCAAAGTTGATCTTCTCACACATATCTTTGTCGCTGAAATCTGGCACAGAAAAGGTGGTTGGCAAAGCTGGCTTCAAGTTGCAGAGCTTGAACATATCAATGCTGCCCTGAGACTCTGCTTCGTCATTTTTCTTTGACTTCGGCAAATCCTTGTCTTTCCAGCAAGTTTTGTCAATCAACATCTGTAGTGTGCTCCTGCTACTCAATGAATTGTTGCTGCTGGCAGGGGTGGCAGAAGTGCTAGTCCTCCTGGATGTGTTGCCGCCTGTACCACCAGAACCAGGGGCGTTGTCATCATCATCATCATCGCTGTTGTCGCTGCCTCCATTGGATCCCCCTTTATCATCACCATAACCATCCTCGTCTTCTTCATCGTCGTCTTCTTCCCTCTCACTGCCATCAACTGTTGCGCCTTTGTCTTCTCCCCTCTCACTGCCATCAACTGCTTCCCCTTTGTCCCCGTCCCCCTCTTTGGCCTCACCTTCTTCTTCCTCCTCCTCTGCCTCACTATCTTCTTCCTTGTCCTCCTCCTCTCCTTTGTCCTCTTCTTGTTTGTCCTCCTCCTCCTCCTCCTCCTCCTCCTCCTCCTCCTCTTCCTCTTCCTCCTCTCTGCATCTTCTTCATTGTCATCCTCATCCTTGTCCTCCTCCTCTGATTCATCCACATCTGTGTCCTCGTCATCGTCAGCATCTATCACTGCTTCCATTTCCTCATCTTCTTCCGACTCATCCTCAACGAACTCTTCTTCTTCTTGTATAGTTGACCTCCATCTCTTTCTTTTTGGAGCACGGCGTGACGCCCCGGTTTGCATTGATGGCTGTTGTACGTAAGGATCAATATCTGGTTCCTCGTCATCGATCTTGGCAACTGCTTCAATGAAGGTGCCAACCTGTTCGATTCTGACCTTGCACAGGTCATTGACCACTTTAGCAATCTTTGCCTTTTTCTCGCATCAACACAAAAGATTGATCGATTCAGTTAGAAAAAATTAAAAGTAAAATGTCTCAGAATCGACCATGATGTGATAAACAAAAACCGACTAATACACACTTTACGGCCAACTAAAAACATGATTCTAGCCAACTACACATACCTTTGTGGCACAAACTAAAAACATGCATTCTGCCAAAGTTGATGACAATGGTTGTAAACGAACACTTTGACTGTCCAAAAGAACATGTGCAAGTACAGAAGCTTATATGTGCAACTGAACATACATCACAGCTGACTGAATTCTGTATTCTCGCAACTACAAAAGTTATACATGTCCAACTGAACATACATCCCAGCCAAGAGAAAAATGTTGGTAAGTCGTACAAATTTCTGTATGCAAAAGACTAACCTGCGGATTGTAGGTTATTGGTAACTTGGATGCCACGAATGCTTCAGCTTGCAAAATTCCACCAAACAGTGGTGTCTGCTCCGTGCCTCTATACTCCTCTTTAAGCTGATGTAAAAAAAGAGGAAAATGAAAGAACAAGGTTATCAAAACAGATTTGTGTGTTGAATGAAACCAAACATTACAACCTATGCAACTACAACAAGATACTGGGGTAGACAATTCGACTATACATATATGCAACTGAACAAAGACACAAAAACTGTGCAACCCACATGGCACCTAAAAAAAGTTTCTACCAACTGATGCAACACATCTGTGCAACAAGATTAGTAAAACTGTGCAACTTAAAAAAGATGGTGTGCCAATTTAAAATGAACATGTGTGCAGATTGCCAAACTTAAAGCTACAAGCTGTGCAACTACATGCATTGTTGTGCCAACTGATGACAGTTTTTTGTGCAATTTCCAAAAAAGTGACCAGACATCAAAAGAACATAAAAGGAAGACACTGTTGGAAAAGAACATAAAGGAACTCACTTGTAATTTGCTGAACACACCAGGCGAGATAGTATCCTTCTTGATCACCTTGGCAATTAGAGTACTATCCCATGCATTCGATTGTATCGCGCAGTTGCTTACTGGGATGTCATGTACGAGCGCATCAAGGTATAGTATCTGCACCAGACCCAACAAAAGAAAAGCCAAGTTCAGTTATTGTGATGAGTATTTCAGCAAACTATAACTGCACAGAAAGAACAAGAACAGATGGAAAAGTGGTCGTTTTCACTAACCATCAAGTGATACAAGCAGCAGCAGACAATTTGCTTCTCCTGGTCCATGTTCCGGAAAGCTTCGTTAATGTGTTCTGCTACAAAGAGGCAGATGTCTGTGTTCTTTAGCATTTGATGATCTAGCACAAGTCCATAACACTTCGGGCTGAGCTTCAAGGCCGTGGTTGGCGCTAGAAAAGTCTTGAAAGGCAACCATAAGCCAGGCCATAAAGAATGTGTTATCCGTTCTTCCACCATATCCTGAATCATCTTGAGCCATGTAGTGATCTGGGGATGAGAATTTCCAGTTATGTTGAAAGCCTGTCTGAATCTCCTAGTGGCATCCTTGTCAACTAAATATCTGACTTTCTGACCCCTATTTGGGAGATCAAATACCCTTTGAACACTGTCAGCATCGACACAGATCCTTCCCCTTCCTGGGAAAACCATTTCAGAGGTCTGTGGCTGGTAGGACTGCACCAGGAACTTAGTGAGGTCCGCTGGAAGTGTGTCTGATAAGTTCAATAGCCCCCCGAACAACCTCGAAACTAGCTCTAACTTCTGTAGTGGGGTTAGAGAGGCGTTGAAATTTGCAAACCGTGCTGGTGATGCCCTTATCCTGCCTGCTTGTGATGGTCGCTCCACATCTTCCCCTGCAGCCACCTCAACTCCTTCACCGCTGGCCTGTTGATGAGAAAATAAAAACATCAAGGAAACATTAAACACAAGAGAAAAAACAAGAATGAAAAAAAAAACTAGCAATCATCATTTGGATCGGTATTGGAATAACCTATTGATAACCCACAAGTATAGGGGATCGCAACAGCTTTCGAGGGTAGAGTATTCAACCCAAATTTATTGATTCGACACAAGGGGAGCCAAAGAATATTCTCAAGTATTAGCAGCTGAGTAGTCAATTCAACCACACCTGGAAACTTAGTATCTGCAGCAAAGTGTTTATTAGCAAAGTAATATGATAGTGGTGGTAACGGTAACAAAAATAGACATCAAAAGTGATGTTTTTGGTATTTTGTAGTGATTGTAACAGTAGCAGCGGGAAAGTAAATAAGCGAGAACCAGTATATGGAAAGCTCGTAGGCACCGGATCAGTGATGGATAATTATGCCGGATGCGGTTTGTCATGTAACGATCATAACATAGGGTGACATGTAACTAGCTCCAATTCATCAATGTAATGTAGGCATGTATTCGAATATAGTCATACGTGCTTATGGAAAAGAACTTGCATGACATCTTTTGTCCTACCCTCCCGTGGCAGCGGGTCCTATTGGAAACTAAGGGATATTAAGGCCTCCTTTTAATAGAGAACCGGAACAAAGCATTAGCACATAGTGAATACATGAACTCCTCAAACTATGGTCATCACCGAGAAGTATCCCGATTATTGTCACTTCGGGGTTGTCGGATCATAACACATAATAGGTGACTATAGACTTGCAAGATAGAATCAAGAACTCACATATATTCATGAAAATATAATAGGTTCAGATCTGAAATCATGGCACTCGGGCCCTAGTGACAAGCATTAAGCATAGCAAAGTCATAGCAACATCAATCTCGAACATAGTGGATACTAGGGATCAAACCCTAACAAAACTAACTCGATTACATGATAAATCTCATCCAACCCATCACCGTCCAGCAAGCCTACGATGGAATTACTCACGCCGGCGGTGAGCATCATGAAATTGGTGATGGAGGATGGTTGATGATGACGACGGCGATTTAATCCCCTCTTCGGAGCCCCGAACGGACTCCAGATCAGCCCTCCCGAGAGGTTTTAGGGCTTGGCGGCGGCTCCGTATCGTAAAACGCGATGATTTCTTCTCCCTCATTTTTTCTCCCCGAAATCCAATATATAAAGTTGGAGTTGGCGTCGGAAGGTGTCCAGGGGGCCCACGAGGGGGGGGGGGACGCCCCCCACCCTCGTGGACAGGGTGTGGGCCCCCTGGTCTTCATCTTTGGCGAGGATTTTTTATTATTTTTTATAAGACATCCCGTGGAGTTTCAGGTCATTCCGAGAACTTTTGTTTTATGCACATAAAACAACATCATGGCAATTCTGCTGAAAACAGCGTCAGTCCGGGTTAGTTCCATTCAAATCATACAAGTTAGAGTCCAAAACAAGGGCAAAAGTGTTTGGAAAAGTAGAATCTGACGGAGACGTATCAACTCCCCAAGCTTAAACCCTTGCTTGTCCTCAAGCAATTCAGTTGACAAACTGAAAGAGAAAAAGAAAAACTTTTACAAACTCTGTTTGCTCTTGTTGTTGTACCTATGTCAAGCCGGCATTCAGGTTTTCAAAGAAAGATCATAACCAACCACATTTGCAATAACTCCTAGGTCTCATGTTTACTCATATCAATAACATAATCAGCTAGCAAGCCATAATAATAAATCTCGGATGACACACTTTCTCAAAATAATCATAATATGATATAACAAGATGGTATCTCGCTAGCCCTTTCTGAGACCGCAAAACATAAATGCAGAGCACCTTCAAAGATCAAGGACTGACTAGACATTGTAATTCATGGTAAAAGAGATCCAATCATAGTCATAACCGATATAAATTAACGATAATGAATGCAAATGACAGCTGTGCTCTCCGACTAGTGCTTTTAATAAGAAGGTGATGACTCAACATAAAAGTAAATAGATAGGCCCTTCGTAGAGGGAAGCAGGGATTTGTAGAGGTGCCAGGGCTCGGTTCTGAAATAGAGATAAATTATATTTTGAGTGGCATACTTTCATTGTCAACATAACAACTAAGAGATGACGATATCTTCCATGCTAAACAAATTATAGGCGGTTCCCAAATAGAATGGTAAAGTTTATACTCCCCCTCCTCTACAAGCATCAATCCATGGCTTGCTCGAAACAACGAGTGCCTCCAACATTCAACGGGTCCCAGGGGGGGTTTTGTTTGCAATTATTTTGATTTAGTTTGCATAAAGCATGGGACTGGGCATCCCGGTGACCAGCCATTTTCTCGTGAGTGAGGAGCGGAGTCCACTCCTCTTGAGAATAGCCCGCCTAACACGGAAGATAAGGGCAGCCTTAGTTGATATATGAGCTATTCGAGCATGCAAAACAGAATGTTTATTTGAAGGTTTAGAGTTTCGCACATGCAAATTTACTTGGAACGGCAGGTAGATACCGCATATAGGAAGGTATGGTGGACTCATATGGAATATCTTTGGGGTTTAAGGGATTGGATGCACAAGCAGTATTCCCGCTTAGTACAAGTGAAGGCTAGCAAAAGACTGGGAAGCGACCAACTAGAGAGCGACAACAGTCATGAACATGCATTAAAATTAATAAACATTGAATACAAGCATGAGTAGGATATAATCCACCATGAACATAAATATCGTAAAGGCTATGTTGATTTGTTTCAACTACATGCGTGAACATGTGCCAAGTCAAGTCACTTAAATCATTCAAAGGAGGATACCGCCCCATCATACCACATCACAGCCATTTTAATAGCATGTTGGCACGCAAGGTAAACCATTATAACTCATAGCTAATCAAGCATGGCATGAGCAACTATGATCTCTAATTGTCATTGCAAAACATGTTTATTTATAATAAGCTGAATCAAGAACGATGAACTCATCATATTTACAAAAACAAAAGAGGTCGAGTTCATACCAGCTTTTCTCATCTCAGTCAATCCATCATATATCATCATAATTGTCTTTCACTTGCACGACCGAACGATGTGAATAATAATAAGAGTGCACGTGTATTGGACTAAGATGGAATCTACGAGCACTCAATAAACAGGAGAAGACAAAGCAATATGGGCTCTTGGTTAAATCAACAATGATACATATAAGAGCCACTTCAACAATTTAATCATGGTCTTCTCCATCGACCCCCAAAGAAAAGAAAAGAAATAAAACTATTTACACCGGAAAGCTCCCAACAAGCAAAAGAAGACCGGGAAATATTTTTGGGTTTTCTTTTTTAATTACTACAGCAAATAAATAAACTACCACTAATTTTTTTGTTTTTCTTAAGGTTTATTAAACACACAATAAGAAAGCAGGAAAAAGAAAATAAACTAGCATGGATATTACAGTGAAAAAGTATGAGCACCAACATTTAGCAATGAGTGTGTGTGAACATAAATATAATGTCGGTGAGAAATACGTACTCCCCCAAGCTTAGGCTTTTGGCCTAAGTTGGTCTATTGCCAGGGATAGCCTGGCGGATACCCGTAGGTGTAGCTGGGGTCGTACTGCGATGAAGAATAGTTGGGATCATACTGTGATGAAGAGGACTCTGACTGCCACTGGCTGGCAACCGCCTCCGGATCCCAAGAATAAACAGACTATCGTGGAGGCTCATCTTGTGGTTCCGGTTCTGGGGCAGGTGCAGGATTCAGATAGGCTTGAACGGCCGCCCACGGAACGAGGTGAGGACCTGCAGACAAGTTAAACAAGGAGGGAGCAGGCAAAGTAATAGTATCAGGGTGCTGTTTATCAAAGTACAATTTATATTTAAGCTCCCCGTCCTTTCCCTTAACAAGAAAGTCATGCGCTAGCATACTCTTATAATCTAAATAAGCACTGGGCAATGATGTTTCTTCTTTCTCCAAATGCCTAATAGGTATGTCAAAATGTGCAGCTAGGCGCGAAGCATAAATACCTCCAAAGATAGGGCCTTTAGTACGGTTCAAACTTAACCGTCTAGAAATAATTCCGCCCATACTAACAGTGTTGTTGCGGTATAAACCATGGAACAAAATTATAATATCAGGAACACTAAGGTTTCCACAGTTCCCGCGACCAATCAAGAAACGACTAGCAAATAAGGCAAAGTAGCGTAAAACAGGAAAATGTATGCTAGTAATTCTTGCATCATAAACCTTCCTGGTTTCTCCCACAGTGATAGTGTTAATAAAAGCTTCTACTTCAATACGGTGTGGTTCATCCAAGGTACCCTCAAAGGGTATTTTGCAAACCTCGCAAAATTCCGCTTAATGGCATCTTCTTAACAACGTCATATAAATGAAACTCTCTTGATGGAGGTGATTCCTTAGGGAAATAGTAGAAGTTTTGCACAAAAGTATTTGTGAGTAAGAGATCTTGATGACATTGGTCGCGGAGGAAGTTGGTGAGGCCAGCATTCTCAATCAATAAATAAAAATCCTCATAAATTCGGCCTCTCCTCAAGAAGTCATCGGAAGGCCATTCACAGCGGACCTCCATGATGCGAGGCACATTATATTTGGGCTTCTGTGCTTCTTGCTTTTGTTTTTCCTTCGAGCTTCGGCTGGACGAGCCCCTCAAAAGTCTCTTCATTATTCTCTGAAATAATCTGAAATTTTTAGTAACTTCAAACAAAAGTGAACCAACTTCAATAAAATTGATAGCAACTACTCCTACAAGTGCCTAGAGCCTATATCAAGCATTAGAACTACTTGGAACCATATAAATTTGACATGCAAGCTCAAGAACATGGTCACCTATGCAGCACAAATTTGCAAAGAAAAAAGCACTAGAACAAAAACTAATTGGACCAATGGAGGAGTCACATACCAAGGAACAATCTCCCCAAGCAGTTTTGTGAGAGGTGCTTTGAGAAAGGAGATCGAAAATCACAGCAAAAGTGGCTGGAACTCGTGCTTGAGTTGGTTTTTCGGGTTTGTGTGAGGCAGAGGAAGAAGATGGGTGCAGGAATAAGTGGAGGAGGGCCACCATGGGCCCACGAGGCAGGGGGCGCGCCCTCCACCCTCGTGGCCAGGTGGCAGCTCCCCCCGCGGTGATTTTTGCACTATAAATCCTCAAATATTCCCGAAAAAATCATATTAAATTGGCATGGCATTCTGAGGACTTTTATTTTCGGGATATTTTTATATTGCGCAGATAAATCAGGAAATAGACAGAAAAATACTATTTTTACTTTATTTCAACTAAATAACAGAAAGTATAAAGAGGGTACAGAAGGTTGTGCTTCTAGTTTCATCCATCTCATGCTCATCGAAAGGAATCCACTAACAAGGTTGATCAGGTCTTGTTAACAAACTCATTCCGGCTAACATGGAACCGGAGAAATTTTGAATAACACTATGTTACCTCAACGGGGATATGGACATCCCCAATAATAAGTATATCATATTTCTTCTTGACAGTAGGGAGAGGAAATTCAAAACCTCAAAATATAATGGATGGAATTTTTCCAATAGAGTTGATACTATGAACTTGAGGTTGTTTCCTCGGAAATGTACCGTATGCTCATTACCATTAACGTGAAAAGTGACATTGCCTTTGTTGCAATCAATAGCATCCCCTGCAGTATTAAGGAAAGGTCTTCCAAGAATAATAGACATACTATCATCCTCGGGAATATCAAGAATAACAAAGTCCGTTAAAATAGTAACGTTTGCAACCACAACAGGCACATCCTCACAAATACCGACAGGTATAGCAGTTGATTTATCAGCCATTTGCAAAGATATTTCAGTACGTGTCAACTTATTCAAGTCAAGTCTATGATATAAAGAGAGTGGCATAACACTAACACCGGCTCCAAGATCACATAAAGAAGTTTTAACATAATTTCTCTTAATGGAGCATGGTATAGTAGGTACTCCTGGATCTCCAAGTTTCTTTGGTATTCCACCCTTAAAAGTATAATTAGCAAGCATGGTGGAAATTTTAGCTTCCGGTATCTTTCTCTTATTTGTAACGATATCTTTCATATATTTAGCATAAGGATTCATTTTGAGCATATCACCAATCAATACGCAAAAAAAGATGGGTCTAATCATTTCAAAGAAGCGCTCCAAAATCCTCATCATCCTTTTTCTTGGATGGCTTGGAGGAAAAGGCATGGGTTTACGAACCCATGGTTCCCTTTCTTTACCATGTTTCCTAGCAACGAAGTCTCTTTTATCATAACGTTGATTCTTTGATTGTGGGTTATCAAGATCAACAACGGGTTCAACTTCTACATCATTATCATTACTAGGTTGAGCATCATCATGAACATCATCATTAACATTTTCACTAGGTTCATGTTCATTACCAGATTGTGTTTCAAAGATCGTAAATAGATATATCATTTGGATTCTCAGGTGGTTCAGCAATAGGTTCACTAGAAGTTTGCAAAGTCCTATCAATTTTCTTTTTCTTCCTTTTAGAAGAACTAGGTACATCAATATTATTTCTCTAAGAATCTCGCTCGATTCTCTTAGGGTGGCCTTCAGGATACAAAGGTTCCTGAGTCATTCTACCAGTGCTAGTATTCACTCTAACATCATAATCATTTTTCTTACTATTCATTTCATCAAGCACTTCTTTCTGAGCTTTAAGTACTTGTTCTACTTGAGTGGTAACCATTGAAGAATGTTTGCTAACAAGTTTAAGTTCACCTCTAATATTAGCCATATAATCACCCAAGCGTTTGATCACATCGGAATCATATTTCAATTGTCTACCAAAGTAAGCATTAAAATTTTCTTGTTTGACAATAAAATTATCAAACTCATCCAAGCATTGTCTAGCAGACTTATAGTGAGGAATATCACCTTCATCAAATCTATAGAGAGAATTTACCTTTACTACGTAGCCGGGTTATCGGGATCGGGAGGCTCGTCAATAGGTAATGGATCAAGATCATATGTTTCTTCAACAGGCGGTAGATTAAGACCATGTATCTCTTCAATAGGAGGTAAATTCTTAACATCTTCAGCTTTAATATCTTTTTCTTTCATAGATTTCTTTGCCTCTTGCATATCTTCAGGACTGAGAAATAGAACACCTCTCTTCTTTGGAGTTGGCTTAGGGATAGGCATAGTAATTGGAGCAGAAGCTAGCTCAGGAGGTGCCCAATTATTTTCATTTGTCAACATATTATTCAATAGAATTTTAGCTTCATTCGGTGTTCTTTCCCTGAAAAGAGAACCAACACAACTATCCAGGTAATTGATGTCTACTACACAACCTTCTTCTTGTAGACGATGTTGGGCCTGCAAGTGCACAGGTTTGTAGGACAGTAGAAAATTTCCTTCAAGTGGATGACCTAAGGTTTATCAATCCATGAGGCGTGGGAGGAAGATGGTCTCTCTCAAACAACCCTCGCAACCAAATAACAAAAAGTCTCTTGTGTCCCCAACACACCCAATACAATGGTAAATTGTATAGGTGCACTAGTTCGGCGAAGAGATGGTGATACAAGTGCAATATGGATGGTAGATAAGAGTATTTGTAATCTGAAAATATAAAAAATAGCAAGGTAACAATAGATGGTTCATACTTTTGCTAGTGCAAGTTCTTTCAACAATAATAACATAGATAGATCATATAACAAGCCCTCAACATGCAACAAAGAGTCACTCCAAAGCCACTAATAGCGGAGAACAAACGTAGAGATTATGGTCGGCACGAAACCACCACAAACCTATTCTTTCGGATCGATCTATAAAAGAGTTCGTACTAGAATAACACCTTAAGATACAAATCAACCAAAACCCTAATGTCACCTAGATACTCCATTGTCACCTCAAGTATCCGTGGGCATGATTATACGATATGCATCACACAATCTCAGTTCATCCAACCAACATAAAAGTACTTCAAAGAGTGCCCCAAAGTCTCTACCGGAGAGTCAAGAACGTGTGCCAACCCCTATGCATAGGTTCCCAATTGTCACGAAACCCGCAAGTTGATCACCAAGACATACATCAAGTGTTCTCATAAAAGACTCAAACCAATAAGATAACTTCAAAGGGGAAACTCAATTCATCACAAGAGAGTAGAGGGGGAGAAACATCATAAGATCCAACTACAATAGCAAAGCTCGGGATACATCAAGATCGTGCCATAGATGGAACACGAGAGAGAACACGAGAGAGAGAGATCAAACACATAGCTCTTGGTACATACCCTCAGCCCCGAGGGTGAACTACTCCCTCCTCGTCATGGATAGCGTCGGGATGATGAAGATGGCCACGGAGATGGATCCCCCCCTCCGTGAGAATGCAGGAAAAGGGGTCCCGATTGGTTTTGGTGGTTACGGAGGCTTGCGGCGGCGGAACTCGATCTATCTTCTGCTCGGAAGTTTTAGGGCACGAGGTATATATGGGTGAAAGGAGAACGTCGGTGGAGCTACGGGGGCCCCACGAGGCAGGGGGCGCGCCCCCACCCTCGTGAGCACCTCCCGTATCTTCTGACATGGGGTCCAAGTCCATCAGGTGGGTTTCCTTCCAAATATAACTTCTCCAGTTGATTTCGTTCCGTTTTGACTCACATCGATATTCCTTTTCCTCGAAACACTGAAATAGGCATAAAACAGCAAATCTGGGTTGGGCCTCCGGTTAATAGGTTAGTCCCAAAAGTAATATAAAAGTGGATAATAAAGCCCAATATTGCCTAAAACAGTAGATAAAGTAGCATGGAGCAATCAAAAATTAGAGATACATTGGAGACGTATCAGTAATCTCTGGAAGCATCGGTTAGTCCATTATAAAAGATATCAAGTATTTCAGGTTTCTTAAGAGGATGATCAGGCAAAGCATTAAGTAACTTGAGAAGCCTCCCCCAAGCTTGTGGGAGACTCTCTTCTTTAATTTGCACGAAGTTGTATATTTCCTTCAAAGCAGCTTGTTTCTTATGAGCAGGGAAATATTTAGCAGAGAAGTAATAAATCATATCACGGGACTACGCACACAACCAGGATCAAGAGAATTAAACCATATCTTAGCATCACCCTTTAATGAGAACAGAAATATTTTGAGTATATAAAAGTAGCGCGATCTCTCATCATTAGTAAATAGGGCGGCTATATCATTTAACTTAGTAAGATGTGCCACAACAGTCTCAGATTCATAGCCATAAAAAGGATTAGATTCGACCAAAGTAATTATGTCTAGATCAACAGAAAATTCATAATCCTTATCAGGAACACAGATAGGTGAAGTAGCAAAAGCAGGGTCAGGTTTCATTCTGTCTCTAAGAGATTCTTTGTTCCATTTAACTAATAACCTTTTGAGCTCATATCTATCTTTGCAAGCAAAATTAGTTGCAGAAGATTCCATATCAAAAACAAAACCCTCAGGAATAGCAGGCATATTTTCATCATCACTTTCATCATCGTATTCAGATTCAATAATTTCTTTCTCTCCAGCCCTAGCAATTTGTTCATCTAGAAATTCACCAAGGGGCACAGTAGTATCAAGCATAGAAGTGGTTTGATCATAAGTATCATGCATAGCAGAAGTGGCATCATCAATAACATGCGACATATCGGAACGAAGAAGCGTAAGGTGTTTAGGTGTCGCTAGCTTACTCATAATGAAGGTGAATCAAGTGCGAGCTAGATGGCGGTTCCTTACCTCCCCTCGTAGTTGAGGGATAAATTGTTGTCTTAGCGTCTTTCAAGTTCTTCATAGTGTCCAACAGATATAAATCCCAAGTGACTCAAAGAATAGAGCTATGATCCCCGGCAACGGCGCCATAAAAAGGTCTTGATAACCCACAAGTATAGGGGATCGCAACAGCTTTCGAGGGTAGAGTAGTCAACCCAAATTTATTGATTCGACACAAGGGGAGCCAAAGAATATTCTCAAGTATTAGCAGCTGAGTTGTCAATTCAACCACACCTGGAAACTTAGTATCTGCAGCAAAGTGTTTAGTAGCAAAGTAATATGATAGTGGTGGTAACGGTAACAAAAGTAAAGACAACAAAAGTAATGTTTTTGGTATTTTGTAGTGATTGTAACAAGAGCAATGGGAAAGTAAATAAGCGAGAACCAAGATATGGAAAGCTCAGAGGCACGGATCAGTGATGGATAATTATGCGGATGCGGTTCGTCATGTAATGATCATAACATAGGGTGACACGGAACTAGCTCAAATTCATCAATGTAATGTAGGCATGTATTCGAATATAGTCATATGTGCTTATGGAAAAGAACTTGCATGACATCTTTTGTCCTACCCTCCTGTGGCAGCGGGTCCTATTGGAAACTAAGGGATATTAAGGCCTCCTTTTAATAGAGAACCGGAACAAAGCATTAGCACATAGTGAATACATGAACTCCTCAAACTATGGTCATCACCGAGAAGTATCCCGATTATTGTCACTTCGGGGTTGTCGGATCATAACACATAATAGGTGACTATAGACTTGCAAGATAGGATCAAGAACTCACATATATTCATGAAAACATAATAGGTTCAGATCTGAAATCATGGCACTCGGGCCCTAGTGACAAGCATTAAGCATACCAAAGTCATAGAAACATCAATCTCAGAACATAGTGGATACTAGGGATCAAACCCTAACAAAAATAACTCGATTACATGATAAATCTCATCCAACCCATCACCGTCCAGCAAGCCTACGATGGAATTACTCACGCACGGCGGTGAGCATCGTGAAATTGGTGATGGAGGATGGTTGATGACGACGACGGCGACGAATCCCCCTCTCCGGAGCCCCGAATGGACTCTAGATCAGCCCTCCCGAGAGGTTTTAGGGCTTGGCGGCTGCTCCGTATCGTAAAACGTGATGATTTCTTCTCCCTCATTTTTCTCTCCCGGAAAGCCAATATATAGAGTTGGAGTTGGCGTCTGAAGGTGTCCAGGGGGCCCACGAGGTAGGGGGGCACGCCCTAGAGGGGGGGGGCGCCCCCACCCTCGTGGACAGGGTGTGGGCCCCCTGGTCTTCATCTTTGGTGAGGATTTTTTATTATTTTTTATAAGACATCCCGTGGAGTTTCAGGTCATTCCGAGAACTTACATTTTACGCATAAAACAACATCATGGAAATTCTGCTGAAAACAGCGTCAGTCCGGGTTAGTTACATTCAAATCATACAAGTTAGAGTCCAAAACAAGGGCTAAAGTGTTTGGAAAAGTAGATACGACGGAGACGTATCATCTATATATTCATAAAATGGATCATGCCAACTAATATGATGTATTTGTGCAACTAATAAAGCTCATGAGGATAACTGCAAGACTGCGAGTGTGCAACCTTCAAAAAAAAATAAAAAAAAGTACGAGACCTGGCAGCTACAAAAAGTTCTAGTGGATGTGCAACAATAAGAAATGATATTGCAAACAAGAAAAACAACAACTAAAAAAAGGTTTGCAAAGAACTATTCAAATAGATCATAAACACACACAAAAAAACCACATACCTCAGCATCTGCTGCAGAAGATGCGACAACTTCTCCAGCAACTGCTGCCTGCACAAAAAAATGACCACTGATGTCAACTATGAAAGATGCCAACTAGTCAACTACAAGATGCCAACTAATGCCAACTAATGTCAACTGTATTTAAATCAAGATGACTAGAGATGTCAACTACAAAAGGTTGTTATTGAAACAAAAATAGTGGTGCGAACTGCTGCATAATTTCATCAGTATCTAAAAAGCGAGAAAACACTTATATTCGAGATTTTACTTACCCTAGAAGATGACTCAGCTCCATTACCAAGTGTTGCACATCTAGTCCGCTTTACAACACGGAACTGATCAGCATCCTAAGAAAAAATAAAAAACATGAGCATGGGAAAAAACAAAAAAAATATTGTATGACCCAAACAAAACCAAAAATTGGACTTGTGTCATCAGCATGCCACTTACCTCAACATCCTCTCCCTGCTCAACACTCCGCAGTCGTGGTGGCGATTAGCGAGACACTTGAGTTCCGTGAAGCGGCTGACTTCGTAACGCTGATTAATCAACCAAAATAAAACATGAAAAAAAAGACATTAGCATACATGCATAAGTTGAAAACAACTCAAAAACAAAAGAAAAAAGTGAAAAAAATACATCTCCTTCATTGCCATCCGCATCTCCTCCTATTATAACCATTTTTGCCCTGCGGGAGGAAATACAACAAAAGAAAACATAGTTAGAAGATGCGGAACAAACTAGAGAAATCATAGAAGGTTGCTTTGATCTGCAGACATCTACACATAAGCAGGACACAAATTGCAAAAAACCAAAAAACATGTGGACAACCAACTACTACAATGATGCAGCCAACTAGGCAATAAACCTTGTGCAAACTGGACATCATATAAGCCAACTAACTATTTTCTGCCTAGGTATTACTTGCCAACTGTGACAAGTAATAACTAGGCAGAAAATAGTTAACTAAAGGCAACAAGCTCAGTAAGATAACTTATTCTGAAAAAGCGTCCCTAGTTGCACATGAGGGGAAACACATGAAAACAACCACATCCACAAACAAAGACTTGCACATTGAGAAAAATTAAATTGGAAAATTGGCAAGCATTGGTACTAATTTGCACAATCAAAGGGTCCTAGTTGCACAAAGCAGGAGAAAACACATGAACCACCACAGCCACCACAAGGCTGGTGGATTGGGTAGACTATATTGGAAAACTGGCAAGCATTGGTGCTAAATTGCACAAACAAGAGTCCCTAGTTGCACACAGCAGAGGGGGAAACAGCAAAGCCAACTAAGTAGAGCAACTAGCACAAGTGTATAACATATGAACAACCAACTAGTAAAAGTTATGCAGCCAACTGAGCAGGCAACTTGTGCAACTGAACACCGTATAGACAACCACCTAGTACAAACAGTGAGCCAACTGACCAAAACAACTGCTGCAACTGCAGAGCATATGGACAGCCAAGTACTATATGGACGCAGCCAACTGAGGAGAATTTTGTGCAACTAACCACTTAAATATCTGAACACCAACTACAAAATCAGCCAATGCATTGCACACAACATTGCGCACATCTAATACAATTTGCGGAATGACTAAGAATCATGAACAGATCTCAAACCTGTGCAAAATTGAACGGAACATGAACTAAACAACCAAATCGCCCTAAAATCGCGCAACGGGCGCCGTGGACATGCATCCCTTCTACCTAACGACTACCGCGTACCCTGGCCAACTACACGTTGACCCTGGCCAGCCACCCTCGTGCCGTGAACTACGCCTCCAGCGATTCCCCTGCGAGAAGAACCACCCGCAAGTCGCCGCCAATCTGAGCACTCCGCCGCGACGCCCCGTTCGGTGGAGAGGATGGCGAGGAGGAAGACGAAGACGGAATGGGGAGAGAGCACACTGCGGCGAGGGATTTCAGGCCACCTTGTAGATCCCGACCATCGTTGGGCGCGTGCTACGAGATAGGAGAAGGGAACTCAACGTGACCAAAATCGAGGATAAGCGGGGGTAGTTCGCGCCGTTCCCGAACCCTAGAGAGCATTTCCCTCACATTTCGGCACCATCCGCGCTCCGCGAGATAGAGAGAGGGAGGAGAAGCATGTAGAAGTGGAGGGCGAGCATACCTCCGACGGTGAGGAGCACCAGCGATTCCCCCGCGAGGAGAACCACCCGCAAGCCGCCGCCAATCTGAGCACTCCGCCGCGATGTCCCGTTCGGTGGAGAGGATGGCGAGGAGGAAGACGAAGACGAAATGGGGAGAGAGCACGTTGCGGCGAGGGATTTCAGGCACAGATTTCGAAAACCGCCGCCCACGACCCCCACTACTCCCCTCTACCGCTTACAGGTGGGCCTGCCCACGTCCGGATATGGACAACCGCCCACGACCACGGTGCGGGGCCAATCCAGACCAGGTGGCACCTGGCGGATCTGGGCGCGATCGCTGGCGCGATCGAACGGCCAGGAACCAGGCGCCCGAGTCTGTTAGTTGGTGGCCGGCCACTTTTTAGATTTTAGGAAGAAATAAAAGAGCAACCCAAACTAGATAAAAACGCATTACTAACGAATTTAATTTGAGTGGGCAGAGGAGCCAGTCATACAACCGGTTTGGTATTGTGCGGGTCGTCCACATACTCGAAGAACGCACGGTTCTCGGCGAGGATCTATGGGTCCTCCTCGACGAGCTTGGCCACAAAGGTAGCATCGGGATGCTCGGCCTCAAGCTGCACCTCAACCTTGCAGTGCTCCTTCTCCTCGGCCCGAGAGGCGCGAGGGAGGCCGCGACGGAACGTTGATGGGGAAGTTGAGCTTAGCCTAGCTCCCAAAGTAGCGAAGCGCCGTGGCATCGTAGGCGCGCACCAACTCCTTCACAGTGGCGAATGTGCCAAGCCACACATGTTCCCTCGTGTTCATATTACGGATCTTCGCCGCCCATGTGCCCCACGGCTGCATCCTCATGCCGCGATAGTTCGGTTCTGGCAGTTGGGCTACGACATGAGCTCAAGGAGGCGGCAGCGGATCGCAAGGTGGCTGCCCGAAACCCGGAGGCAGCGACGAATCGCATGGCGGTGGTGACCCGAATCGGGAGCTCAGACTACCCACAATGGGAGTAACATAGGTAGTAACATCACACATATCTAGGTTAAATATATGATGTGGCATGTAATAATTGAAGAAAGAGATGAAAGTGATAACATAGCTAGTTACTACTAGTATGAGTAACATCACACATATGAAGACAAAATATGTCTATCGCCTAATAAATGAAGTGTTACATATTATCACACATATGTTACTTTCCACTATAGAGGTAGTAACATAGACTAATAACATGGGCATATTACTAGTCTATGTTATTACCCATTGTGGTTAGTCTCATGAAGGTGGTGGGGTTTCGTTCCTCACAAAGCTCGATTCTGTGGTGGCCCTCGTCGAGAGCTCGAGGCGGCCGCGGCAACTTGATGTGTCGATTTCAGCGCTTGCGGCAACTTGATGCATCGATTTCAACGGCTGCAACAACTTGATGCATCGATTTCAGCTGGCGGCGGCTGCCGACGAGCGAATCGAAGTGGGGTGGGAAGTCGGCAGGGTGCCGAGAAGAGTGTGGGGTGGCCATCGGAGGCAAGCAGGCGATAGCACGAGGGGTGGTAATCTTTTGCTGAGATAGCTTTTCGGCAGCTCAAATTTGAGAGGCGGCTGGCACATCTCCTCAAATACTTGAGGGGTTAAACTAGAGAGTTGAGGTAGGTGCAGCTTAACCACTAAAAAAATAATCTTTTGAGGAGTCAACCCGTTTTAGAAGTTCCGCTAGAGATGCCCTAAGAGGTCGAAACATACCGTACAGGTATTAGCCAAGTATCAAAGGTGGGAAAGAATTATGTTTATTCGTTTATTTACCGATACTCAATGGATACGTATCAGGTATGGTATCTGATACGGATTCGCTCGTTGTATGACGTATTGGGTGTTTTCTAGTAGATGTGTGGTGTGAGGCCAGAAACTGTACATGCCTCCTGCTGCTTGCTTGCCCTTCTGATCAAACTTGTGTGTACTAGTATAGCCGGACGAAAAATGTGTGTGTGTATTGGCTTCTATTCTTTTTTTTTAGCATCAGTACAGACATAAGACCCTACCCCTATGAGCACCTTCAAGAGACTAAGATCACGGAACTCAAATAAATCCAGGAATAATGCGAAAGACCGTGATTTGAACGCAGTGGACGTGATACCATCGTCCACCTAACCAACTCAACCACAGGTTGATTCGCGTATTGGCTTGTATTCAACTGACCAGCTTCCTTTAGCAAGATTACGAGTGTATGGTATACAGTGTCAGTAGCTTGATTGATACAATTTTGACACAGAAATATCACTGGGATGCCCAGCCTGTCATCAACTGAATGATCAAAACTTAGTTATTTTCTTTTCTTAAATGGTTGGCAGACTCCCTCTCCCGTAGGCTGCTATTCAAATATGGGAAGATCAAAAGGCTTGGTCTTTGACCCGCCCGCTGAATCTCTTGAAGATGACGATAGAGATAGCGCGGAGAAGGCCTTTGGATGGGATTCTTTGTCCATGTCCAAGAAGAAGCGATGCCTGCCAAGCAGCAGTGTGCAAAGCACTTTGCTTCAGAGTTAGCAGTGACAAACCAAAATACATGACATGCCGTAGGAATAAAAAAAACATACCATCTACAGTCTGATGTCAATTCTGGGTGAAAAGCGGTGGCGAGGATGTTCCCTTGACGTACCGCAACAATCACCCGATCTTTTGAGTACACCTCTTCCTGCCAGGGTAATATGCATTGCAAGTCAGTGCACAGAAGAGATAAGGTAATTTGGAGTATCTTTTCGACAAGAGATCCATCAGGGTAGCCACTACTCATGTAATAGTGTTTCTCAAAGCATTTTGTCAGCAAAGTACTTGAATAAAAGGAACATCCAGATACACACATCTGGTTCAGCAAGAAAAAAAAGTAAATAATCACAGTTGCCCGTAAGTCAAACTCAAAAGAGCAGGAAGCAAACCTCAACACCCTCGGCAGATGGTATGGTAATGCTGGGTCTACCAGAAGGAACAGGGCATTCAGCCAGTATTTCAACATCCGATCCTACTTCCACGATAGCAGGTGCTCGTATAAATACTCCACGGCATGTATTACTGCCTCCTTCCTTGTCCGCAAGCATTGGCACTGAAAGTTCAGTTTCAAAGCTTTGCAGCTGCAAGAGAACAGTTTGCAATGAAATGTGGTTCACATTATTGTACATTTATCTCAATAACATTCGAAGATATGCAATTCAAGTGATATTACAAACTAATCAGCCATCAAATAGACAACATGGTCCTCGGAGTTACCTGGCTCCCAAAAAAGTTCCGGTGGACAGTGCAATCTAGCCCCCCAACAAGCTCTTGGCCTCCCAATTTTTGTCCTGCGGGTAGCATTACTTAGTAATGATCATGACATTCCATCAACTAATCTCACCAAATTAAAAGCTAAAGCATCTACCGACTGGTGACCCACGTACCTACCGCCTTGTTTGCAAGGAAAATGAGCCCAGCACAAGTTCCCCACACAGGCTTTCCTGCACCGACAAACTCTCGAAGTGCAGGAAACTGCAAAGCAGATGAAATGAGATGTTGGACATTTAACAGTGTAAAAAAGTTAGTCTAAGAAGATGTGTACTCTATCAGAGCTACAAAAGTTACACTCTGTCGAGGCGCACTTCAAATGAAAAATATACATATAGTCGATTATAACGAATCTGGATCTAGTTCTATGCAAAATAACCAGCAACAATCCTACCCACTAGCAGTCATTCTAATGTCAGGGGGGAATGTAGTGGTCACTTGCATGACTAACTATTTATAGAACCTTAGAGAGTACATGCACTAGCTTGCAGTTTGCCAGCACTGTACCACATGTCTACAAGCTTACAATTCATCCTCAATTAATGAAGATGGAGAAAAAAGGACATTCATATTTTTAGGGCCTTATAAGTAACAAGGCAGAAAAACAGTGATGGTTAACATTTATGGCAAGTTGCTCTGCTGCAGCTCCAGCCACCGTCCAGAACTAAGCAGAAGAAATGTAGAAAATTACGAGAATATATGGTAATACTACAAAAATATCAAATGTGGCGCCCTTTGAGATGTATGCTCAGCAGTCAGTACAACCCATTGAAGAGTAATATTATCTGCCTTCCATCCGGTCCTCTTTTCTTATGACTAACCCAAGGAAGCATTTCGTTTCTTAGAGACAAGGAAGAAAAGTACAACAATCCGCAGAGTGTTTGTTCAGTGTGATCAAAGTTGAGTTGTTCAAAATGAACATACTAACCACTCTGAACATGCCAAAAATTGGGGTTCACTAATCCACTTGATTGCCCACAAGTGAGAAACTAATCCACTTGGAATCAATTTTCGCCTATGACAAACTATAACTTAGAAATAATCCTATCACCTGAATCTAGTTTCGCACCCTCCAGCGAATATCATCTTGCATCATGGCTGTCCATTTCAGACATCTTTCACCAAGCCTTTACGAGTTTATGAACCAATTTGGCAGTACTCCATATGCCACGACAGAAACAAAACTCCAGGAGGTCTACCAACCAGTTTTGAGGTACTCGATACGCCATGACAGAAATGGAAGTTCAGGTTCGATGATCCTGCATAAACGAGAACAGCAAAAGGACCTACCAGGTTGTGGTAGTTGGCGAGCTTGGCCATGGTGGTGCTCTCGCCGCCGGGGATGATGAGCGAGTCGAGGCCCTGCAGCTGCTCCGGCTTGCGCACCTCCACCCCCTTCACCCCGATCCTCCTCAGCGCTGCCCAGACAGAACCCGACGGAATCACGAGAGAACACGTCGCCGACACGCGCGAGAAACGCGAGAAGAAGATTCGGCGTACCGGACATGTGCTCGTTGTAGGATCCCTGAAGGGCGAGAACGCCGACCACCGCCATCGCTCCCCCGCCTCTCTAACTCCTGTTCTCTCCCCTTGCCTTCGGAATCGGTCGGGATGTGTGGTGGTGGGGGGCAGAGCCTCGGAGATAGAGGTAGGTAGTACCGGGTATTGACGATGGGAGGGGCGGTGGCGGGGGCGGGGCGGGGGCGAAGGCGTCCTTTGCCGTGGCGGCGGCGAGCCGGCGACCACACACGGTGGCTGACGGAGATGTAGCTCCACCGAGAGAGAGTGGGGGAGAATGGTAGTGGGAGTTGCTCAATCCTGGCCCCAATCGGCGCAGAGCCGTGCGTGCACGTCGGTGGGATAATCTCGGCCGTCCGCTGTTACTGTCATGGGCCGAAACACATCTGCCTCACTAGCTCATTGGGCTGAAAAGCCCCTCCACCTTCCCCCTCCGGCCTATGGCTGCAACGCACGAATTTTATTTTTTATTTCTTCAAGAAAAGAAGATTTATTAATTATTAAACTGGATCAGTTCGATCCGCACCACAAAATTTTATACGAGAATGCTAAATTCCTGCCGACTGTCAGTTTGCAACAGATCCGCACGAATCGCGCGCCGTTGGATCTGAATCCTACGATTGATCGCGTCTTCCGATCTGTTCTTTCTTGCGTTCACTGTTCCCGCTAATTCCGTGATCTCCCACGTCCCGTTTATCCCGCCCGTGATCTCCACCTCCCACTTATCCCGTTTCTGGTGGTTGCTGGTTTCGATGGAAAAATTAAAAAATAAATAATTTGTGAGTACTAGGACTCGAGCCCACGACCCCTTGAAAGTTTCAGCACACATAGTCCAACCCACTAACTAATGTTATTTGTCTTGGTTTTATGCATGTTTCTAGTTGAGTTAACTAGTTCGACAAAATGAAATCGTAATTTGCTGGGTTGGGCGAGATTTGCTCCAAATTTAGTGGTTCTTGCCATCTATCCCGAGCATGGTAATATACGCACCGTTTAGCTGGTAACTTAATTAGCTGAAACATGGTAACTTTTTGAGATTGCTATTTTTTTGTTGAAAAACACCTTTGGTAACTCATGTGTAAATAACTTGGTATATACATATAGCAGACCTGATAACTTACCGAGCCTAGACGCGATAACTTTCTTGACCCGGGAAAAAAAAGTTGTTGAAAAGCATACATCTGGTAATTCATTGAACAACGTGGTAATTGTGACCCAAGATTTTTTTTCCTCTAAACATACTCTCGATAACTCATGTACATACGAACGCCATGTTAACTTTGGAAAGAATGGAGAAAGAGTTGATGAAATATAACCCCCCCCCCCCCGTGTTTTCTGTGAATAGCGGTAACTGACACATCACAGACATGATAACTTATGTACCCGGTTCCTACTAACTTTACCGACCCCCCAACATGGTAACTCACATTTCATAGACCTGATAACTTGTGTGCCCCGGTCCTAGATACGTTGTCTATAACTTGGCGAGGTGGGGGTGGGGAGTTGTTGAAACATACCATAGTAACTTCTGTGCAAATAACATGATAACTCAAACATTGCGGACCCGATAACTTATGTACCCCCGGTCCTGATGACTTGGTCGGCGAGGGTGGGGTTGGGCAAGTCGCTGAAACATGCCATGGTAACTTATGTGCAAATAACATGATAACTCATACATGGTACACCTGATAACTTATGTACCCGATCCTGGTAAATGTGGCGACTGTGGCGAGGGGGGGGACCCCGTAATTTCTATGTAAATAGCATGGTAATAGAGACATACAAAGTTCATAACTCCGATAGAAACGCCACTGTAATTTTTGACCAGATTTTTTTGTTGAAAAACATACACCCGATAATTTACGTATAAAAACATGATAATGTATACATCACAGACATGATAACTAATATCTTACGTTTTAAACACCACGGCATCTTTCATCCAAGGGGGAAAGTTTTTGAAACATTTTCACCAGTAATTTCTGTGTTAAATTACCATACTTCCCCATGCCTTAACCTTCTCGCATCTGTAGTTACCAGCCTTATCATGGTATAGTTATCATGTTGCTCATACCATAGTTATCACGCTGGTCATGCCAAAGTTACCAAGCCAAACTTTTTTTCTTCTGATATGACAGAAATAAGAAAGGTTTAAATAACGTTGTTTATCTACAATAGACAATAACAACAGGTGGCTTAGTTGGTTATTAGGCTCAATAGCTATTGCATAGACCTGGGTTTTAATCCTCTTTCAAGCACCTTTATTTTCTTTTCATATTATGCAGCGAAAAACCAGAAAAAACCACTAGCGATTTACTACGGTTTTTGATAGAAGGAAAAAAAACAGTGGAAAGCAAGCGTGAAAAGATAGCGCACCTATCGCTAATTATTGGGAGAAGTGGATCGGACTCGTGCGGATCTATTGCTAACCACCAGTCGACTGGTGGTTAGCACAATCCAATTTTATAATCTCCTTGGTACTAGATTTAACCACCGTCATTCTTGGGCTAGTGCATCCCATTTTCGCCAGCTCGTGGCTGACAACATTCCGCTCACGACTGACAGCTACAACTAGACTAAAATAAAAGACTGATAGCTACAACTTTCATGTGTTCTACCTCAGGCTAGCATGTTCTCCACCTCCTGGGCTTAGGTAGCTATCAGGGACTTATTAACTTCCAGATGCCTGATCATAGATGCGGCAAAAACGTTATTAGTTCCAGAATTAATAAAGAGTAGAGTGCTCCACTCCATCATTAATGTGATACCCTCATCGCATGCTTCCATCTCTGCTTCGAGGGCGCTCGTGTTGTCCCTGCGCGTGAACAAGTGGTGGCAAGACGAGAACACTAAATGCCAATAGTGCTTGACTGAACAAGCACTTGACCGACCAAATGTCAACAACGTTATTGGCTCACCATTTACTCTCATCATATTGGCCGAACAAGCAGAAATCTTACCAAGATCTCCGGTGTGCTTTGGTTGGATGAGAGACTCCCAAGACTTCTAGTGCATTTTACGGTTGCCTTTAGTGGATCCTGAACAATAATTCCGCATCATCTGGGTTAGATCATCATAAACTAACATTGAAAATTTAAAAACTCCCATCACATAAGTATGAATGGCTTTTGCAACTAATGTGATTAAAGCCTCACTTCCTGCTTGGGCAAGTGTGCCATCACCGCATTAGAACATCTGCTTAGTAAGCCTAGCCGGTAGACTTTGGAATTTTCCTTTATGCATCCTCGCCTCTGTGGTGGATAACCCTAAGTATTTTGCTTCAAAAGAGACACCATTAACATGTATTACTTGAATACTTGTCGGACATCATCCTGAACTTGAGGTGAGCATCTTGGCCTGAAGAAAATAGAACATTTCCCTGGGTTTAAAAGTTAACCAATCGCATTTGCATCATCATCAGTAATTTAACATTCTCGTACAGGTTGTTCCGGCTCGACGGCACAATGGTGACCAAGAAGGCTGATGAAATCCCCGTCCTCGAAAGAAGCTCCATCCACGTCGGCCAGTTCGTGGTGTCGACGACGGACGCCGGTGGCCAAATCGGCGTCGTCACCGGCATCGCCACCGATCTCCACGTCGCCCAGATCGACGACCGTGGGAAAGTGGGCAAGCAGATCCTGGGAGTGTCGACGGCCGGCGTGCGGCGCGTGAGAGCGCTCAGCCTTGGCGACTACGTCTTGTCCGGGCCAGGGCCATGGCTGGGCCGGGTGGTGGAGGTGTCTGTGGACGTTGACGTCTTGTTCGACGACGGCGCTGTGTGCAGGGTCGCCGACGCGGGGCCCAAGGTGCTAAAGTCGGCGAGTAATAAGCAGGTCCATCACTTCCCCCAGAGGAACGTCCCCTTCTACCCTGGGGGGCGTGTCACGAGCGACTCCTTCGAAGGCTCGCGGTGGCTGAACGACCACTGGAAGCCGGACCACAAAATAGGCACGGTGGTCAACGTGGAGATGGCCGGCGTCTCCGTTTACTGGATCGCGTCGGCGCAACACGGCACCAAGCAACAACTCGTCCAGGAGTCAGCTCCTCCTACTCACCAGCACCCTAGCAGCCTGACCTATTTCTGCTCCGCGTCCGATTGCCGCTGGGCGTTAGGCGACCGCTGCTTTCTTAACGACGATGTCAAGCAGCACCACGCAAGTTCAGTGCAGGCGCACTCGGCGCCGCTGCCCACCATGACCGTCGCCAACCACAACACCACCGTCGACGTGCTGTGGCAGGACGGCAGGCGGCAGTATGGGGCTAGATCAACGTACCTCGATCCCTATGGGTACCCCCAGTGGCGGAGCCAGGATTGGACTAAGCCCCGGGCCAAAAAAAATCGCCGCGAGGGAAAATCTTAACACCCATAAGGCTTTTAGTTACCTTATTAATAGATACCCCATACAAAATATGGCTCGGTTGCATTAAAAATTTATAATTTAAACTTAATGCTTAAAAATACAATGAAATAGATAAAAACTTCAAAGAACAGTACATGATAAAAACGAGTACCGAATCAATGGTTTGCTTCATCAGTGCCTCACATAACCTCATCAACAGCAGAAGAAGAGTCAACACCTTCAAGGCATTGAAAGCAAAATATCATAAGAGAAGTCATAAACTTTCAATTGGTTTTCTAAGATAGGATCAGCTTCAATATCACGTTTACGGAATTGACCAAGGGCACCAGCAGGAATACCATGATTGTTTCTCTCTCGAGTTGACATTGCAGGTGGGTTGCTTGAAGTCTAATGCGGTGGTCTCATTTCTACAGTTGTTTCTGTTTCTGGTGTTGATTCACCTCGGCCACTTGATTCCCTCCATCTGAAATGACAGATGTAGACAGCCCCGTTGCGAACACCGGCGAAAAAAATCTCTTCATCTTCTTTGTCTACAGTATATAAAATGAAATTGACAATTACATCAATTTGGGTTCAACAATATCATACATATATGACTGGATACAAAAGAACATCGTATAAATTCCAGTTTAGAGCAGTTTGTACACTGATACAACTTATGCGAATAGAACATGGTACAAGTAGAAAGCATCAAGGGGGAAACAAGGAAAGCATACAGAAAATTAGAAGCTATACCGCAGCCGACAATGAAGCAGCGCCACGCAGGAGAACGACGAACAGGAAGGCAAAGACGGGCAGAAAGTGGGTGGGGCGGGGGCGGAGCCACGACGAATGGCGGCGCGGGCGCTGGTGTCCCTGCTGCTCCTTGAGATCGATCGTGGCGTCCTCGTGCGTGCGACTCGCGGGCGCTGGCGGCCGCGCGATCGTTTGGTCTCCTGTGCCTCGTGCGTGCTGGATCGTGGGGTGTGTTGTTGCCGTACGTGCGTGAGCAGTCCATCAAGCCTTTAGGCCTTCTTCTTTTCCACTGGGCTGCGCCCCGGGCCTGTCAAAAATTCTATATAACTATAGCCTATTAATTTTTTCACACCCCGTGCCTGGGTCCTGGGTACCCGGGGCCCAGCTCCGCCCCTGGGTACCCCTATGAGTTGATGATGGAGCACTGACTTCTTTCCTGGGCAGCACGTTGTTGACAACGCTCCTAGCGATGCCGGCCATGATGCTGCCGGAGATGACGCCAATGGATCAACAAGGCGCGTCGGGGTAGTCAGAAGCGTGGATCACAAAGACCACATGGTGCACCTGTCGTGGTTCAAGGTGGCGTCAACGCGACCCGGCAACGAGGCCAGCAGCTTGGAGGTCGAGTGTGACGATACCGTGAGTGCCTATGATCTGGTCAGGGACCCTGACCATTATGTTGTCTATGGAGACGCTGCCGTTCGTCTATCAACCGTCACCGGAAGCACACCGGCGGCGCAGCAACCACAGGCCACGAGCACCCCCGCCGATGTTCCATGGGTCGGGCGCGTTGTTGACCTTTGTGACGGCCACGTCCAAGTCAAGTGGAGTGACGGCAGCACGTCGATGGTATATACACGCAGCACGCAGAGCATTAATACTCGACTTAAAAATAATTGCGTAACTTCCATAAGATGTTTCAGGTGTTACCCCATGAGATCAGTGTCGCCAACAAGGAGAGCTACATGCAACTGCAGGATGAAATGGCTGGCTGGGTGGAGGAGGACGATGTCGGTGCTCCTCAAGAATTGGATTCTGCAAACACGGTCTCTGTCTACCTAGAAACGTTATCGCATGCATGCACGAAGCACCTTAACTTATACTCCCTCTGTAAACTAATATAAAAAAAAATTAGATCACTAATACGGAGTACTATCATGCATTAGCATATAAATGATGTGAATATATTTAATTACAGGTCAATGATCCACATGATCCAGCAGATGCTACAAACGTTAAAGGTGATGACGGTTCTGTGAATGAACTAGATGGCCCTGCTGAAACCAGAATGCGGAAGTGCCCATGCACGCACCCACGGGTAGTAACGAAGATCCTGATGTTGGTGGCGCCGCCACCGAGGCTGACCTCGTTGATCTAGTGACAAGAGGCGATGTAAGTGACGATGATAGCGAGGACGACTCTGCCAATGATGTGGTGTTCAAGGCTACGGATGCCATTGGAGATGGCGGCCCGTTTAAGTTCCCAAATTTTGATGTGGTGAAGAGCCCTCCGGATCATCATTACCTTGACACCGCAGACAAGGTTGGTGCATGCACCAAAAAAAGTACTCTCTTTATATTCTTCTCTTTTTCCTATCTTATATACTTATCTAAATAGCTAGCCTACGCTAACATATTGTTTCAACATATAAGCATGACACCTCAAGAACATGCATGTAAAAAGGTTCACCACAATACGCAAACATCCATGGAATTTTTCGTTCGCAATACTATTTATATTTAATAGAACTATACACTAATCAAAGACAATAAAAGGATATGTTATTTTTAGTTTTAGTTCTTATATTATTACTCTCAATATTTATGTTACATATGATCAAATATCATTAAAATATATTGCAAAATATTCTTGCAACAACGTACGAGGTATCATCTAATATACATAAATAGTTGATCCCCACTATTTATATTCCTCTCAACATGCACATATGCCACTTCATCATACATGACATCATTAATTATTTTATTTTTCCTATTTTTTAGTTGCATGATCTATCTTGGTTTTGCTATCCATACAACCCATCCACATCAATAAGTAATGCATGTTTGCCACATCACCAACATATGCCATCTCATCATAGTTAGTTCTCACAATTTATACATATCTTCTCTATGCATGCAACTCATTCACATCAATGAGTCGTGCATGTTCGCCATGTCATCAACATGACATCTCATTATAGTTAATCCTCATAATTTATACATATTTTTCTTATCCATGTAATGCTTCTACATTAATAATTCATATGTGTTTGCCACGTCATCAACATGATCTTATCATGTGAAATCCACATGATTTATCTATTACTTTTAGTTAGCACTCGCGCTGCAACGCGCGGGTTATCTTGTAAATTGTCGAGTTGAATTTTTCTCCTTTTCTAATGGCTTTAACTATTCCCGTATATGTAACTTAAAAGCCTAAAAGGCGTGCATCTCACTTTCTACAAAAGAAGATGAACTTTAACTTTCCCCCCTAAATTTTTAGTTTGGGAATGCAAAGGCAACTCCCAATTAATAGTTTGGAGAAGTATATACTCCCTCTGTTCCAGATAACAAGTTGGATTAGTTTTCAAAAAGTTAATCTTCTCTAACTTTGACCGGGTTTATGGGAGAAAAATATTGATGTCCACAATATGAAATCATTACCATTAGGTTTATCATGAAATATATTTCTACATTTTACATATTTGTATCATAGATGTGGATATATTTTGCTATAGAATTGCTTAAACATAAAAATCTTTGACTTTTTGAAAAACTAATACACCTTATATTTTAGCATGGAGGCGGTAACAATTAATATTTATCTTAAGATACTACTATTGATAACAAAACATTTAATATATGGTGTAGGACGTGCACCCTGATGGGCCAGTTCACAATATATAATGTATCTGATACCCCGCAAAAAAATGTATTTGATAGTTCTATCTAGTCAGGTCCTTTAGGTTGAACACTTGAGATCACTACATCGACGACATCGTTGGTTGGTGTCAATGCACTATAGTATATCTAGCAAAAAAAACTATAGTATATATACTAGGGTTTCCTATAACGAAATATATTCTAAATCATGTCATGGTACGAGAAACCGGAATTAAACATGCGTTAACCTGTGTCCTTTCTTTTACCAAATGAAACTTCAGGGCAGCAGCAGCGGAAAGGGGTCGGTACGCGTAAAAAAGGTGCAAAAGGAGTGGAAAATACTACACGACAGCTTACCAGGTACGGTGCAGTGTGACACAATCCCGAGATTGGCATTTGCATTGTAACGTATATGTCTCGATATTTAAATAATTGGTATATCGATCTATGTATGCAGACACGATCTACCTACGGGCGTTCGAGAACCGTATGGACCTGCTCCGGGTGACGATGGTGGGCGCAAGTGGGACGCCGTATCAGGATGGGCTCTTTTTCTTTGACTTGCAGATGCCGCAGTCCTACCCGGCCGTGCCACTGAAGTGTACTACCACTCTTTCGGCTTTCGTCTGAGGCTGAAATCACAATTATTATTTTTTTAGTAATCTTTGTCACAAAATGAACTCGACATAAAAATATTTCACGATCTGACCCTTTTAACAACGTCACAGCCCATGGTGTTTCTTCTTCATATAGAAACACCGAGGTATCTCGCGCTTCAGCTTCACATTCAAACGCCAAGCTAGCTAGCGTTTTAGCTCTATATGTGTAACGCCCTCGATGTATCTCCCACGTGTCGAAGCACGACTTAGAGGCATAACCGCATTGAAAGCAATGCCGCAAGTGAGGTAATCTTCACACAACCCATGTAATACATAAAGGAAAGAGATACATAGTTGGCTTACAGTCGCCACTTCACACAATACATAAATAAACATACATCATCCAGATTACACTCAAGGTCTGACTACGGAACCAAAATAAAAGAAGACTACCCCAAATGCTACACGATTCTCGATCGTCCCTAACTGGGCTCCACTGGCGATCAATCAAACGAAACAGCACAATGAACAAGATCTTCATCGAGCTCCTCCTTGAGCTCAAAAGGCCACCTGCACGGTTTCATCGGCACCTGCAAACTGGTTTGGTAGAATCTGTGAGTCACGGGGACTCAGCAAACTCACACCCGCGAGATCAAGACTATTTAAGCTTATAGGTAGGACAGAGTTGTTAGGTGGAGCTGCAGCAAGCGTCTAGCATATATGATGACTACATTCGCAAAAGAGAGCGAGAAGAGATGCAAGGCACGGTCGTGAAGCTAGTAGCGATCAAGAAGTGATCCTGAAACTACTTACGTCAAACATAACTCCAACACCGTGTTTACTTCCTGGACTCCGCCGAGAAGAGACCATCACGGTTACACACGCGGTTGATGTGTTTTAATTAAGGTCAATTTCGGGTTTTCTACAACCGGACATTAACAAATTTCCATCTGCCTCATAATCATGGCACGGCTTTGAAAGATAATACCTGCGGGGTGTCCCAACTTAGCCCATTATAAGCTCTCACGGTCAACGAAGGATATTCCTTCTACCGAAGACCCGATCGATCTCGGAATCCCGGACTACAAGACATTTCGACAATGGTAAAACAAGACCAGCAAAGCCGCCCGATTGTGCCGACAAATCCCGATAGGAGCTGCACATATCTCGTTCTCAGGACACATCCGGATGAGACATCCTACGAGTAAAACCAAGCCTCAAGTTTCCCCAAGGTGGCCCATGATCACCTTTCGTTTCGGACCAGCACCCAGAGGAGCACTGGCCAGGGGGGGCTAAAATAAAGATGACCCTTGGGCTCGCGAAAACCCAAGGGAAAAGGTGTAGGTGGTAGGCAAATGGTAAAACCAAGGTTGGTCCTTGCTGGAGGAGTCTTATTCAAATCGAACTGTCAAGGGGGTCCCATAAATCACCCAACCGTGTAAGGAACGCAAAATCAAGGAACATAACACCGGTATGACGGAAACTAGGGCGGCAAGAGTGGAACAAAATACCAGGCATAAGACCGAGCCTTCCACCCTTTACCAAGTATATAGGTGCATTAATTAAATAAGATATATTGTGATATCCCCACAAGTAAACATGTTCCAACAAGGAACAACATCTCCATGTTCCAACAAGGAACAAACTTCATCTTCACCTGCAACTAACAACGCTATAAGAGGGGCTGAGCAAAGCGGTAACATAGCCAAACAACGGTTTGCTAGGAAAGGATGGTTAGGGGCTTGACATGGCAATACGGGAGGCATGATAAGCAAGTGATAGGCATCGTAGCATAGGCATAGCAAAAGAGCGAGCATCTAGCAAGCAAAGATAGAAGTGATTTCGAGGGTATGGTCATCTTGCACGAAATCCATAAGGAAGAAGAACGAGTCCATGAAGAAGACAAACGGACGTAATCGAACGAATCCTCACAACTCCGGAACGAAACCGAAGCTAACGAGAGAAGCAATCCGGAAACAAACAAACAACATAGTAAACAACCATCACATAAACATGACATGATGCATAATCAAATATGATGCATGTCCGATTTAATGAGCATGGCATGGCAAAGTGCAATAAGCAATACTACAAGTTAAGTGGAGCTCAATATGCAACGAATTGCATATTGACGAAACTTCACAACATTTATTTAGTTCACTCTTGTTTAGGCTACCCAACAATATTAAATGTTATTAAACATGGCAAGGGGGTGAAGCCGGAAACAACAACAACAATTCCGGAAAAATCCTCATATGCATATTTCGAATTTGCTACTGTTCTGCCCTAAACACAATTTTAATGTTGTTAAACATGCAAAGCAAGTACACCATGTTAAACTAGGCATTTTTCTACCCCATTTACATATATAATTTATTTAAAACCGAGCTACGGTTATTTAGTTATGAAATAAATCATTTTAACATATTATTTGAGCAAATTTAAACAAACAGCATTTTAAGCATTTTAACATGGGATGAAAGTAGCATATTATGAAACTAGACAAAATTCTAAGCATTTTACATGTTTAAATCATTTTATTCCGATGCACGGTTCATGAGTTATTCTATGCATGATGCTTAGGGTTTTATTGTAAAACTGCAGATCCTGGAATAATAGCTAAATCGTTCATGAGGAAAAACATGGATAGGGCGAATCTGGTCAGCCCAAGAGTGCACAGGGAGAGGGGCGGGGCTGCTCACCACAGGCCAAGGCCCGGTCGGTGGAGAGATGAGGCCGCGGGGGGCTCTTTGGCTGGGCGACAGCGGTCAACGCGAAGGCCGCCAGGCGCTGCTTCTCCTGCTCGGCTGTAAACAGAGAGAGCAGCGGCGCTGGAGCTCATGACGGGAAGCGAGGGGACGCAGGGGCGGCGACAGGGACTTGCGGCGACGCAGAGCTGCAGCGAGGTCGTGGGGGCGCGGATCCGAGAAGGAGGCACCGGATCTGGTCGAACTCATCTCGTTCCAGTGGTGCAGAGACGGAGCACGGGGCGGCAGCATCCATGGCGTCTGCGTCGGTCTCTGTGAAGCCGGCGGGGAGAACATAATATGAGAGGGAGAAAGAGAGGGAAGGGGGAAGGGCAGAGGGCAGCAAAGGGGCGGCCTGAGTCGAGGTCGCCGGCGGGCGTGACCTGGAGGTGCTCGTGGAGGTCCAGCGGGGAGGAGGTCGGGGCTTGAGCGGGCGTTGGGCGCGGGACGAGCAGGCATCTGATTCGGCGGGGTTCAAGCCGGCAGGGTCGACTGGGGAAGCACGTGTTGGGGAACGTAGCAGAAATTCAAAAATTTTCCTACGTATCACCAAGATCTATCTATGGAGAAACTAGCAACGAGGGAAGGAGAGTGCATCTACATACCCTTGTAGATCGCTAAGCGGAAGCGTTCAAGTGAGCAGGGTTGATGGAGTCGTACTCGTCGTGATTCAGATCACCGATGATCAAGTGCCGAGCATACGACACCTCCGCGTTCAACACACGTACAGCCGGTGGCGTCTCCCATGCCTTGATCCAGCAAGGAGAGAGGGAGAGGTTGAGGAAGACTCCATCCGGCAGCAGCACAACGGCGTGGTGGTGATGGAGGCGTGGCTATCTGCAGGCTTCGCCAAGCACCACAGAAGAAGAGGAGGAAGAAGAGATGCAGGGCTGCGCCAACGAGAGGAGAAGTTCTCATATGTTATGGGCAGCCCCAGGCCTCTATTTATATAGGGGAGGGAGGAGGGTGCGCCCCCTCTAGGGTTCCCACCCTAGGGGCGGCAGCCCTAGATGGGAAGGGGAGGCGGCCAAGAGGGAAGGGAGAGGAGGCGCCCCTAGATGGGCCTTAGGGCCCATCTGCCCTAGGGTTTGTCCCTCCCACTCTCCCATGCGCCTTGGGCCCCTTGTGGGCGCACCAGCCCCTTGGGGCTGGTTCCCTCCACACTTGGCCCACGCAGCCTTCTGGGGTTGGTGGCCCCACTTGGTGGACCCGGACCCTCCGGTGGTCCAGACATTACCGATATCGCCTCAAACTTTTCCGGTGACCAAAACAGGACTTCCCATATATAAATCTTTACCTCCGGACCATTCCGGAACTCCTCGTGACGCCCCGGATCTCATCCGGGACTCAACAACATTCGGTAACCACATACAAGCTTCCTATATAACCCTAAGCGCCACCGAACCTTAAGTGTGTAGACCCTACGGGTTCGGGAGACATGCGAACATGACCGAGACGTTCTCCGGTCAATAACCAACAGCGGGATCTGGATACCCATGTTGGATCCCACATGTTCCACGATGATCTCATCGGATGAACCACGATGTCAAGGACTCAATCGATCCCGTATTCAATTCCCTTTGTCTAGCGGTATTGTACTTGCCCGAGATTCGATCGTCGGTATACCGATACCTTGTTCAATCTCGTTACCGGCAAGTCTCTTTACTCGTTCCGTAACACATCATCCCGTGATCAACCCCTTGGTCACATTGTGCACATTATGATGATGTCCTACCGAGTGGGCCCAGAGATACCTCTCCGTTTACACGGAGTGACAAGATCGATCTCGATCCGTGTCAACCCAATGGTCACTTTCGGAGATACCTGTAGTGCACCTTTATAGTCACCCAATTACGTTGTGACGTTTGATACACCCAAAGCACTCCTACGGTATCCGGGAATTGCACGATCTCATGGTCTAAGGAAGAGATACTTGACATTGGAAAAGCTTTAGCATACGAACTACGATCTTTGTGCTAGGCTTAGGATTGGGTCTTGTCCATCACATCATTCTCCTAATGATGTGATCCCGTTATCAATGACATCCAATGTCCATGGTCAGAAACCGTAACCATCTATTGATCAATGAGCTAGTCAACTAGAGGCTTACTAGGGACATGGTGTTGTCTATGTATCCACACATGTATTGTTGTTTCGGTCAATACAATTATAGCATGAATAATAAGCGATTATCATGAACAAGGAAATATAATAATAACTAATTTATTATTGCCTCTAGGGCATATTTCCAACAGTCTCCCACTTGCACTAGAGTCAATAATCTAGTTCACATCGCCATGTGATTAACAGCGATAGGTCACATCGCCATGTGACCAACATCCAAAGAGTTTACTAGTGTCTTAAACTAGTTCACATCACCATGTGATTAAGTCTCAATGAGTTACGGGGTTTGATCATGTTTTGCTTGTGAGAGAGGTTTTAGTCAACGGTGCGAACCTTTCAGATCCGTGTGTACTTCGCAATTCTCTATGTCATATTGTAAATTCTGCTTTCACGCTCCACTTGGAGCTATTCCAAATGGTTGCTCCACTATACGTATCCGGTTTGCTACTTAGAGTCACTCGGATAGGTGTTAAAGCTTGCATCGACGTAACCCTTTACGCCGAACTCTTTATCACCTCCATAATCGAGAAACATGTCCTTATTTATTCCAAGGACAATTTTGACCGCTGTCCAATGATCCATTCCTGGATCATTCTTGTACCCTCGACTAACTCATGGCAAGGCACACTTCGATGCGGTACACAAAGATAGCATACTCTGAGCCTATATACGAAGCATAGGGGCGACCTTCGTCCTTTCTCTTTCTTCTGCCGTGGTCGAGCTTTAACTCTTAACTTCATACCTTACAACTCAGGCAAGAACTCCTTCTTTGACTGATCCATCTTGAACACTTTCAAGATCATGTCAAGGTATGTGCTCTTTTGAAAGTATTATTAAGCATTTTTGATCTATCCTTATAGATATCGATGCTCAATGTTCAAGTAACCCAATCCAGGTTTTCCATTGAAAAACACTTTTCAAACAACCCTATATGCTTTCTAGAAATTCTACATCATTTCTGATCATCAGCATGTCAACAACATATACTCATCAGAAATTCTATAGTGCTCCCACTCACTTCTTTGGAAATACAAGTTTCTCATAAACTTTGTATAAGCCCAAAATCTTTGATCATCTCATCAAAGCGCACATTCCAACTCCGAGATGCTTACTCCGGTCCTTAGAAAGGATCATTTGGAGCCAACATACCTTTTAGCATCCTTAGGATCGACAAAATTTTCTGATTGTATCACATACAACCTTTCCTTCTTAAAACCGGTAAGGAAACTCATTTTGACATCCATCTGCCAGATTTCATAAATGCAGCTTATGCTAATATGATTCCGACGGACTTAAGCATCGCTACGGATGAGAAAATCTCATCGTAGTCAACTCCTTGAATTTGTGAAAACTCTTACGCCACAAGTCGAGCTTCATAGACGGTGACATTACCGTTCACGTCCGTCTTCTTCTTAAAGATCCATTCATCTCAATGGCTTGCCGCTCATCGGGCAAGTCCACCAAAGTTCATGCTTTGTCCTGATACATGGATCCTATCTCGGATTTCATGGTTTCTAACCATTTGTCGGAATTTGGGCCCACCATTGCTTCTCCATAGCTCGAGGGTTCATTGTTGTCTAGCAACATGACCTTCAAGACAGGATTGCGTATCACCGAAGTAGTACGCATCCTTGTCACCCTACGAGGTACGCCGTGACTTGATCCAAACTTCATGATCACTATCATAAGCTTCTACTTCAATTGGTGTAGGTGCCACGGAACAACTTCACGTGCCTCGCTACACACTAGTTGAAGTGATGGTTCAATAACCTCATCAAGTCTCCACCATCCTCCCACTCAACTTTTCGAGACGAACTTTTCCTCAAGAAAGGACCCGATTCAAGAAACAATCCCTATTGCTTTCGGATCTGAATTAGGAGGTATACCCAACTGTTTTGGGTGTCCTATGAAGATGCATTTTGTCCGCTTTGGGTTCGAGCTTATCAACCTGAAACTTTTCCACATAAGCGTCGCAGCCCCAACCTTTTAAGAAACGACAGCTTAGGTTTCTCTAAACCATAGTTCATACGGTGTCGTCTCAACGGAATTACGTGGTGCCCTATTTAATGTGAATGTGGTTGTCTCTAATGCCTAACCCATGAACGATAGTGGTAATTCGATAAGAGACATCATGCTACGCACCATATCCAATAGGGTGCAACTATGATGTTCGGACACACCATCACACTATGGTGTTCCAGGCGGTACTAATTGTGAAACAATTTCCACAATGTCTTAATTGTGTGCCAAAACTCGTAACTCAGATGTTCATCTCTATGATCATATCATAGACATTCTATCCTCTTGTCACGAAGATCTTAAACTTCACTCTGAAATTATTTGAACCATTCAATAATTCAGACTTGTGTTTCATCAAGTAAATATACTCAACATCTACTCGAATCATCCGTGAAGTCGAACATAACGATATTCCTTTGTATGCCTCGGCACTCATTGGACTGCACACATCAAAAGTGTTACTTCCAACAAGTTGCTATCTTGTTCCATCTTCTTTGAAACCGAGGCTTTTCAGGTCATCTTGCCCATGTGGTATGTTTTGCATATCTCAAGTGATTCAAAATCAAGTGAGTCCAAGCGATCCATCTTCATGGAGTTTCTTCATGCGTATGCACCAATAGACATGGTTCGCATGTCTCAAACTTTTCAAAAGCGAGTGAGTCCAAAGATCCATCAACATGGAGCTTCTTCATGCGTTTACACCAATATGACTTATATGGCGGTGCCACAAGTAAGTGGTACTATCATTACTATCTTATACTTTTGGCATGAAATTGTGTATCACTACGATCGAGATTCAATAAACCATTTATTTAGGTGCAAGACCATCGAAGGTATTATTCAAATAAATAGAGTAACCATTATTCTCTTTAAATGAATAACCGTATTGCGATAGACATAATCCAATCATGTCTATGCTCAACGCATAAACACCAAATGATAATTATTCTGGTTTAATACTAATCTTGATGGTAGAGGGAAGCGTGCGATGTTTGATCATATCAAACTTGGAAACAATTCAACACATATCGTCGACTCACCTTTAGCTAGTCTCCTTTTATTCGTAGCTTTTATTTCGAGTTACTAAAATTTAGCAACCGAACCGGTATCTAATACCCTGGTGCTACTAGGAGTACTAGTAAAGTACACATTAACATAATGTATATCAAATATACTTCTATCGACCTTGCCTGCCTTCTTATCTACCAAGTACCTAGGGTAATTCTGCTCCGTTGGCTGTTCCCCTTATTACGGAAGCACTTAGTCTCGGGTTTGGGTTCAACCTTGGGTTTCTTCTTTGGAGCGACAATCGATTTGCTGTTTCATGAAGTGTCCCTGCTTGCCCTTGCCCTTCTTGAAACTAGTGGTTTCACCAACCATCAACAATTGATGCTCCTTCTTGATTTCTACTTTCGTGATGTCAAACAACGCGAATACCTCAAGGATCATCATATATATCCCTGATATGTTATAGTTCATCACGAAGCTCTAGCAGCTTGGTGGTAATTACTTTGGAGAAACATCACTATCTCATCTGGAAGATCAACTCCCACTCGATTCAAGTGATTGTTGCACTCGGACAATCGAGCACAAGCTCAACGATTGAGCGTTTCTCCCTTATTTTGTAGGCTAAGAAAATCGTCGGAGGTCTCATACCTCTTGGCGTGGCACGAGCCTGAAATCCCAATTTCAGCCCTCGAAACATCTTATATGTTCATGACGTTTCGAAAACGTCTTTGGTGCCTCAACTCTAAACCGTTTAACTGAACTATCACGTAGTTATCGAAACGTGTATGTCTGATGTTCGCAACATCCACAAACGACGTTTGGGGTTCAACACACTGAGCGGTGCATTAAGGACATGAGCTTTCTACTGTCCGCATAATCGCTACTTTCAACTTTCAACTATATTTTCTCTAGGAACATATCTAAACAGTGGAACTAAAGCGCGAGCTTTCAACATAATTTGCAAAAGGTCTTTTGACTATGTTCAGGATAATAAAGTTCATCTTATGAACACCCACTCAGATAGAAATCACTCTGGTCATCAAAGTGATTACAAGATCCTAATCAAATAGGCCTAGACATATCAAAACGTGAGACGGACTAGTCATCATCGGTGAACATCTTCATGTAGATCGTATCTACTATACGACTCATGCTCGACCTTTCGGTCTCCGTGTTCCGAGGCCATATCTTCACATGCTAGGCTCGTCAAGTTAACACTAAGTGTTTCTGCGTGTGTAAATCTTGCTTACACCCGTTGTATGTGAACGTAAGAATCCATCACACCCGATTAACACGTGGTGCTTAGAAGCGATTTAACTGTAGCAACGGTGCAGAGTTAGGGGAAAACACTTCTTGAAATTTGTGTAAGGGATCATCTTATTTACTACCGTCGTTCTAAGTAAACAAGATGCATAAACATAATAAACATCACATGCAATTATATGGTAGTGACATGATATGGCCAATATCATATTGCTCCTTTTGATCTCCATCTTGGGCTCCATGATCATCATTGTCACCGCATGACACCATGATCTCCATCATCATGATCTCCATCATCGTGTCTCCATGAAGTTGTCTCGCCAACTTATTACTTCTACTACTATGGCTACGGTTAGCAATAAAGTAAAAGTAATTACATGGCGTTGTTTAATGACACGCAGGTCATACAATAAATAAAGACAACTCCTATGGCTCCTGCCGGTTGTCATACTCATCGACATGCAAGTCGTGAATCCTATTACAAGAACATGATCAATCTCATACATCACATATCATTCATCACATTCTTCTTGGCCATATCACATCACATAGCATACCTGCAAAAACAAGTTAGACGTCCTCTAATTGTTGTTTGCATGTTTTACGTGGCTGCTATGGGTTTCTAGCAAGAACGTTTCTTACCTACATAAAACCACAACGTGATATGCCAATTGCTATTTACCCTTCATAAGGACCCTTTTCATCGAATCCGTTCGACTAAAGTGGGAGAGGCGGCACCCGCTAGCCACCTTATGCACCAAGTGCATGTCGATCGGTGGAACTGTCTCACGTGGAAATGCGTGTAAGGTCGGTCCGGGCCGCTTCATCCCACAATACCGTCGAAACAAGATTGGACTAGTAACGGTAAGCATATTGAACAAAATCAACGCCCACAACTACTTTGTGTTCTACTCGTGCAAAGAATCTACGCAATAGACCTAGCTCATGATGCCCTTTGTTGGGAACGTGGCAGAAATTCAAAATTTTTCCTACGTATCACCAAGATCTATCTATGGAGAAACTAGCAACGAGGGAAGGAGAGTGCATCTACATACCCTTGTAGATCGCTAAGCGGAAGCGTTCAAGTGAGCAGGGTTGATGGAGTCGTACTCGTCGTGATTCAGATCACCGATGATCAAGTGCGACGCATACGGCACCTCCGCGTTCAACACACGCGTACAGCCGGTGGCGTCTCCCATGCCTTGATCCAGCAAGGAGAGATGGAGAGGTTGAGGAAGACTCCATCCAGCAGCAGCACAACGGCGTGGTGGTGATGGAGGAGCGTGGCTATCCTGCAGGGCTTCGCCAAGCACCACAGAAGAAGAGGAGGAAGAAGAGATGCAGGGCTGCGCCAACGAGAGGAGAAGTTCTCATATGTTATGGGCAGCCCCAGGCCTCTATTTATATAGGGGAGGGAGGAGGGTGCGCCCCCTCTAGGGTTCCCACCCCTAGGGGGGGCGGCAGCCCTAGATGGGAAGGGGGAGGCGGCCAAGAGGGAAGGGAGAGGGAGGCGCCCCTAGATGGGCCTTAGGGCCCATCTCGCCTAGGGTTTGTCCTCCCACTCTCCCATGCGCCTTGGGCCCCTTGTGGGCGCACCAGCCCCTTGGGGCTGGTTCCCTCCACACTTGGCCCACGAGCCTTCGGGGTTGGTGGCCCCACTTGGTGGACCAGGGACCCTCCCGTGGTCCCAGACATTACCGATATCGCCGAAACTTTTCCGGTGACCAAAACAGGACTTCCCATATATAAATCTTTACCTCCGGACCATTCCGGAACTCCTCGTGACGTCCTGGATCTCATCCGGGACTCAACAACATTCGGTAACCACATACAAGCTTCCTATATAACCCTAGCGTCCACCGAACCTTAAGTGTGTAGACCCTACGGGTTCGGGAGACATGCTGAACATGACCGAGGCGTTCTCCGGTCAATAACCAACAGCGGGATCTGGATACCCATGTTGGCTCCCACATGTTCCACGATGATCTCATCGGATGAACCACGATGTCAAGGACTCAATCGATCCGTATTCAATTCCCTTTGTCTAGCGTTATTGTACTTGCGAGATTCGATCGTCGGTATACCGATACCTTGTTCAATCTCGTTACCGGCAAGTCTCTTTACTCGTTCCGTAACACATCATCCGTGATCAACCCCTTGGTCACATTGTGCACATTATGATGATGTCCTACCGAGTGGGCCCAGAGATACCTCTCCGTTTACGGAGTGACAAATCGATCTCGATCCGTGTCAACCCAATGGTCACTTTCGAGATACCAGAGTGCACCTTTATAGTCACCCGATTACGTTGTGACGTTTGATACACCCAAAGCACTCCCTACGGTATCCGGAATTGCACGATCTCATGGTCTAAGGAAGAGATACTTGACATTGGAAAAGCTTTAGCATACTGAACTACACGATCTTTGTGCTAGGCTTAGGATTGGGTCTTGTCCATCACATCATTCTCCTAATGATGTGATCCCGTTATCAATGACATCCAATGTCCATGGTCAGGAAACCGTAACCATCTATTGATCAATGAGCTAGTCAACTAGAGGCTTACTAGGGACATGGTGTTGTCTATGTATCCACACATGTATTGCTGTTTCCGGTCAATACAATTATAGCATGAATAATAAACGATTATCATGAACAAGGAAATATAATAATAACTAATTTATTATTGCCTCTAGGGCATATTTCCAACAGCACGAGTGTCCATGGCCGGGGTTGGAGCTCCTGTGCGAAGGAAACACGAGGAAGCAATGGCGCTTAGAGAAAAGGGAAGGAAGAGAAGGGGCGCAGGGAGGAAGGAGGCGGCACGGGCCTGCGGGAGGTGGTCGCCGGCGGCGAGGTTCGCCGGAGCTGCGGTTCCCGAGGAGGAGTAGCGCTCAGGCGCTGCGGCTTCCAGGAAGATGGCGGGGCGGTGGAGGAGATGCTCGGGACCCTCCTGGTCCAGATCGAGCGAGGAAGGGCTCGGGGATGAGGGAGATCGAGTGCTGCAGGTTGGTTCGATTTCGGTGGGGATTGGCCGGCGCTGAAAAATTAGGAGGGAGGGGACTGGCTGCTGGCGGTTGCGGGAGACGTGGAGGCTGGTCGGCTGGCTTGGATCTGAGGGAGAAGATAGTTGGCTGGTTGGTGAAGACGAGGAGATCGGTGGGTGAGATCCCGATAGGACTTGGAGGTGGCGGCGGGATGGATGGAATGGACGGGACAGCCTAGGATTTAGGGTTTGGTCTTAAAATAGACTAGAGTCTATATATATAGGAAAAGGGGGAGTTTTTGGGTCATCCGATCGCGATCGAACGACTCGGGAAAATAGGTTAGGAAGTGCAAACAAAGGACGAGAGATATTTCATAGATGTTTGGGGATGATCCGGATCCAACGGTCAAGACAGCCCGGGTCGGGTTCGGGCAGGTTTGGACGCCGCGAGGGGTGCGAGAGAGGTCAACGAGGACAAGGGCGACAAAATGACAAAGGAGGCAAAGAGAGAAAGGGCAATCAGCTATGACGGCTACGAAGTTTTATGAAAAACATGCAGATGCAATGCGCATGATGCTATGAGATGAGATGCATGACATGAACACAATGCAAAACAACAGACAAAACCCAACCACGGAGGAAACAACACCGGAAATGGCAAGAGTTGGAGTTACGAATATGAAAAGTTGTATCCGGGGCGTTACAACACTCCACCACTACGAGAGGATCTCGTCCCGAGATCTAGGATGGCACCGGAGGGAAACGAAAGAGGAAGAGAAGAGATAAAACAAGTTGCTTCTTCGACCAATGAGTGAAACCAAAGAACCTTGAGAGGTTGAACAAATTGAAAGAAACAAAACAACAGAGATGACCAAGATTGCAAACAATTCGTTGGACAAGAGGAACAAGGAATATGATGAGAACCAAGAGGTTTAGTGATAAGATAGATATTGAAACCACTCCGGTTAAAACTAGATAGAGAAGGAATGAGATTGATATAATTTGGGCAGCACTCCGACTAAAGAAGAAGGAAAACTAGAAAAGATGATAAGAACTTGAAGAGATGACACAACACTCGGTTAAATGGATAAGCAAGGAAAATAACACGATCCTCACAATTCGAGATGATGAGTGAAGAGAGCAACATCACCATGCCTCCGGAAGAAAGAATAGAAGATAGATCATTGAAATAAAAGAATGGAGAAGAAAATGCCAACTTCTACCACAATTTGAATTTGGAAGGCATCCTTGCAAGAAGGTTAGAAAATAGTTGTTTTAAAACCAACAACGAAACGAATAAGCTTGTAGTGGGCTTATGGAAACATCTCAAGACTATGAGGTGACAACCGGCCACTAATGGAAACCATTGATTTGATTGAGAGCACCAAAGAGATGAAAAACTTCTTCACCGAGATGATAAAGAGATAATTTGGATCATAGACAAGCACCACAAATAGCAACATTCCCAATGGAAGGCTTTTAGGTGAAATCTATATCAAGATACTCCAACGAAGAAATTATGATGGGTTGAAACAACTCATGATCGAAGAGAAAATGATGGTTTTAAAATATCTCCTTCTTGACAACTTGTGAATCATGAAACATGAAGAGAAATTGTCGAGGATGACATAACACCATCTCAAAAGATAAAGTAGAAAGAATTGCACTTGAATGCAAGATGAAGAATGCTTGAACTCCTCAAAACAAAACATGTGTTGAGCACCATGTTTATTTTTAGAGTATAGCTTGGCGGGTCATAACTTCGAGAGAAATCTTGAAGAACAATTGAATAATTAAAAGAATCCTTGACGAACCACCATGAAGAACTCCGGTAATACAAGGATGATAGAAAGAAAGAGAAGTTGAAAACACAAGGTGAAGTCTCGCAATGATTTAGATGGAGCTTCGCGACGAGATAATGCGGAAAACATGGAACTCCGGAAAGAAAGATGAACAAATGAAATCAAGAATTTTGATGAACCTCCGGAATAAGGAATCGAATTTACTAGATGAAACAAGAATAAGAATTACATTATGCTCATCCTTCGCCACTTAAATTGATGACAAGCAATGGATTTGGCCTACTACTTATTCTTTTGCAAGGATTGAAGAGAGATATAGTGCAAACTTGAGAAGCTATTGATGGAACCACCGGTGGGATTTGGAAACAATGAATGAATTGATATGATAACAAAGGAAGTGAAATCTTGAACGAACCACCGTAAGGATTGAAAATGAACGTAGCAAAAGCACAATTCACCGGGAAGAATTGGAAAACGAATGAAGACGCTTGAGAGAATTTAGATACAAGAGAATGAAGAGATCATGAACTGATTAGAGGATATTTGAACGATTCACCGGTAAGATTTGGAGAACGGTAGCTACACGCTGAGAATGAAGAATTATGACATGATGGCCTTCAGAGGAAAGAAATAGAAACAACTCATGAAATGCTCCGGATGGGTGAAAAGAATTCTCACAATCGAAAACAATTATGAGAGGATGGCATCAAACTTGAACTACGCATCTTTGGAAGAACGGGTAAGGATTTAAGAGGAACTCTTCTTGGTCTTCACGTCTTTGAGAATGTCGAGGAGAAACACCATCAAATTGTTGAGAAACTCCGGAAGGATTAAAAGAGGAAACGTTGAGCCAGAGATGAAAAGAATTTGAAAGCGGCCTAGGAGAAGGCATGTGACTGATGAAAATTCATTCTTACGTCAAACTTCGAAAGACTTTGGGAATCGCTCCGGATAAATTAGAAGAGTCAGGTAAGATCCTGGGAAAAGACCTGTGGGTTAGGGCCCACTCGAAAGAAACATCGTTGAAGGATTTCAAAGAGAGGTTGCACCGGTTGAATTAAATGACTTGAATGAGATAATAATCTCCAAATAGCTTGAACAGATCTTGGAAGAAAAGGCAGGCCTTCTGAGATATCTTCAGCACTCTAGGACAAATGAATAGCGAGAAGTGAATGATTAAGAGGTGCATCGGCATGAGAAAACATTTGAAACGAGGAAAAGATACGATCGACAAAGCTTGAATTGAATCCACCGTAGAAGAAACAACAACGAAGGCTGATGGACTTGAAACTGTTGAGCATCTTCATGAGGAAACACCAGGTAAGAACATGGAGGAAAAGAATGAAGAGACTTCACATCAATAAAAAGGATACTTGATTAAGAAATCCGAGTCCTTGAAGAAAAAGGGTGGGAGGGCGGGAAAAACAAAGGCAACTTGGGACGGATGAAACAGACACCGTTGAGAAAAACTGAGGAATGATCTTGCGAATGTTGAAATGATCGGATCCACTTGAAGGGAAGCACACCGGTTGGAAAGGGTTGAAAAGACAACGTTGATGAACAAGAAGGATTAGCATCCAGATAGAAATATGAGAACACCGCTTAGAATAAGGTATGGAATCAACACTTGGCATTGAAGCAACTCGAATACCACAAAACAAAACAAAAACAAAGGATTTGGCTTGCAGAATAAGCGGAACAAATACATATGATAGAGATTTACCCAATCCCATATCATGCATCATCGGAAAGATATTCTAGGAGCTACTTGAATTCCCACTTATAAACTCCGAAACTTTACGGTTATGCAATCTGGTGTTGGGGATACAGGGACACAAAATATATCACCCAAACTAACAATACCTAGATCCGGTTGTATCCATCCACAAGACATAACCAAGAAACCTTCGAAATCGTGTACCTCGACCTTGAAAAGCATCCGTTATACGAGTCATGGCAATACTCGAGCTCGCCCAAGATCTTTGGGTTATCGGGTTATCTCACCAACAACTGTACAAAAGAGATTTTCGATGTCGGCAAAACTTCAGTATTCAGAACTGCAACGATAAAATTGTGACGACAACACCTCGGAGCTCAACTCCCGGGACACCGCCACAACCCCTAAATGTCGAGGCACCAAGAACAATGTTCTCGTCACAAAACCATCGGAACGCTTCCAAGATACCAGCGTGATCCTAAAAAATTTTTAGTGAAATTTGAGGAGAGGAGAGTCAAAACTTCTACGTCGGAGACCTCACCAGAGCGATTTAAGGACTGGGGAGTAAAAAGAATCCTACTCTCCGATATATATAATCCTAAGACTCAAAACATTTTTGTTCTAGACTCAACAACGCCAGCAAACAATCAAGCAGGGGGGCTCCTAAGTCGGGGATGGCTCTGATTACCAACTTGTAACGCCCTCGATGCGGCTATATCTCCCACGTGTCGAAGCACGACTTAGAGGCATAACCGCATTGAAAGCAATGTCGCAAGTGAGGTAATCTTCACACAACCCATGTAATACATAAGGAAAAGAGATACATAGTTGGCTTACAAATGCCACTTCACACAATACATAAATAAACATCCACCATCCAGATTACACTCAAGGTCCGACTACGGAACCAAAATAAAAGAAGACTACCCCAAATGCTACACAGATCCCCGATCGTCCCAACTGGGCTCCACTACTGATCAACTGAAACGAAACAGCACAATGAACAAGATCTTGTTGGGGAACGTCGTAATTTCACAAATTTCCTACGCACACGCAAGATCATGGTGATGGCATAGCAACGAGAGGGGAGAGTATTGTCCACGTACCCTCGTAGACCGTAAGCGGAAGCGTTATGTCAACGCGGTTGATGTAGTCGTACGTCTTCACGATCCGACCGATCCAAGTACCGAACGTACGGCACCTCCGAGTTGAGCACACGTTCAGCTCGATGACGATCCCTGGACTCCGATCTAGCAAAGTGTCGGGGATGAGTTCCGTCAGCACGACGGCGTGGTGACGATGATGATGTTCTACCGGCGCAGGGCTTCGCCTAAACTCATGACGATATGACCGAGGTGGAATATGGTGGAAGGGGCACCGCACACGGCTAAGGAACGATCCGTAGATCAACTTGTGTGTCCATGGGGTGCCCCTTGCCCGTATATAAAGGAGCAAGGGGGTGCGGCCGGCCCTAGGAGGCGGCGCCAAGTGTGGAGTCCTACTAGGACTCCCTAGTCCTAGTAGGATTCCACCTCCCTTGTTGGAGTAGGAGAAGGGGAAAGAGGGGAGATGAATAAGGAAAAGGGGCTGCGCCTTGTCCACCGGACCAGAGGGGGGCGCAGGCCTCCTTCCTTTTGGCCTCTCCTCTATTCCCGTATGGCCCAATAAGGCCCATATACTCCCGGCGAATTCCCGTAACTCTCGATTACTCGAAAAATACCCGAATCACTCGGAACCTTTCCGAACTCCGAATATAGTCGTCCAATATATCGATCTTTATGTCTCGACCATTTCGAGACTCATCGTCATGTCCCCGATCTCATCCGGGACTCAACTCCTTCGGTACATCAAAACTCATAAACTCATAATAAAACTGTCATCGTAACGTTAAGCGTGCGGACCCTACGGGTTCGAGAACTATGTAGACATGACCTAGAACTATTCTCGGTCAATAACCAATAGCGGAACCTGGATGCCCATATTGGCTCCTACATATTCTACGAAGATCTTTATCGGTCAAACCGCATAACAACATACGTTGTTCCCTTTCTCATCAGTATGTTACTTGCCCGAGATTCGATCGTCAGTATCCAATACCTAGTTCAATCTCGTTACCGGCAAGTCTCTTTACTCGTTACGTAATGCATCATTCCGTAACTAACTCATTAGCTACATTGCTTGCAAGGCTTATAGTGATGTGCATTACCGAGAGGGCCCAGATACCTCTCCGAGCAATCGGAGTGACAAAACCTAATCTCAAATACGCCAACCCAACATGTACCTTTGGAGACACCTGTAGTACTCCTTTATAATCACCCGATTACGTTGTGACGCTTTGGTAGCACCAAAGTGTTCCTCCGGTAAACGGAGTTGCATAATCTCATAGTTACAGGAACATGTATAAGTCATGAAGAAAGCAATAGCAATATACTAAACGATCAAGTGCTAGGCTAACGGAATGGGTCATGTCAATCACATCATTCTCCTAATGATGTGATCCCGTTAATCAAATGACAACACATGTCTATGGTTAGGAAACATAACCATCTTTGATTAGGCATACTAGTAACTATATGTTTGTCTATGTATTCACACATGTATCATGTTTCCGGTTAATACAATTCTAGCATGAATAATAAATATTTATCATGAAATAAGGAAATAAATAATAACTTTATTATTGCCTCTAGGGCATATTTCCTTCAGTCTCCCACTTGCACTAAAGTCAATAATCTAGTTCACATCATCATGTGATTCAACACTTATATTCACATCTGTATGTGATTAACACCCATAGTTCACATCGTCATGTGACCAACACCTAAAGGGTTTACTAGAGTCAATAATATAGTTCACATCGCTATATGATTAACACCCAAAGAGTATTAAGGTATTATCATGTTTTGCTCGTGAGAGAAGCTTAGTCAACGGGTTACATCACATACAGAGCCGTATGTATTTTGCAAATATTCTATGTCTACAATGCTCTGCACGGAGCTACTCTAGCTAATTGCTCCCACTTTCAATATGTATCCAGATTGAGACTTAGAGTCATTTGGATCAGTGTAAAAAGCTTGCATCGATGTAACTCTTTACGACGGGCTCTTTTTATAACCTCTATAATCGAGAAATATTTCCTTAGTCCTCACTAAGGATGTTCTTGACCAATGTCCAGTGATCTACTCCTAGATCACTATTGTACTCCCTTGCCTAATTCAGAGCAAGGTATACAATAGGTCTGGTACATAGCATAGCATACTTTATAGAACCTATGACTAAGGCATAGGGAATGACTTTCATTCTCTTTTCTATTTTCTGCCGTGGTCGGGATTTGAGTCTTACTCAATTTCACACGTTTGCAACACAGGCAAGAACTTTTCTTTGGCTGTTCCATTTTGAACTACTTCAAAATCTTGACAAGGTATGTACTTATTGAAAAACTTATCAAGCGTCTTGATCTATCTCAATAGATCTTGATGCTCAATATGTAAGCAGCTTCACCGAGGTCCTTCTTTTAAAAACTCCTTTCAAATACTCCTTTATGCTTTGCAGAATAATTCTACATTATTTCCGATCAATAATATGTCATTCACATATACTTATCAGAAATGATGTAGTGCTCCCACTCACTTTCTTGTAAATACAGGCTTCTCCAAAAGTCTGTATAAAACCATATGCTTTGATCACACTATCAAAGCGTTTATTCCAACTCCGAGATGCTTGCACCAGTCCAGAGATGGATCGCTGAAGCTTGCACATTTTGTTAGCTCCTTTAGGATTGACAAAACCTTTTGGTTGCATCATATACAACTCTTCTTTAATAAATCCATTAAAGAATGTAGTTTTGACATCCATTTGCCAGATTTCATAAAATGTGGCAATTGCTAACATGATTCGGACAGACTTAAGCATCGCTACAGCTTGAGAAAATCTCATTGTAGTCAACACCTTGAACTTGTCGAAAACCATTTTGTGACAAGTCGAGCTTTGTAGATAGTAACACTACTATCAGTGTCCGTCTTCCTCTTGAAGATCCATTTATTTAACATGGCTTGCTAATCATCAAGCAAGTCAATCAAAGTCCATACTTTGTTCTCATACATGGATCCCATCTCAGATTTCATGGCCTCAAGCCATTTCGCGGAATCTGGGCTCATCATCGCTTCCTCATAGTTTGTAGGTTCATCATGGTCTAGTAACATGACTTCTAGAATAGGATTACCGTACCACTTTGGTGCGGATCTTATTCTGGAAGACCTACGAGGTTCGGTAGTAACTTGATCTGAAGCTTCATGATCATCATCATTAGCTTCCTCACTAATTGGTGTAGGAATCACTGGAACTGATTTCTGTGATGAACTACTTTCCAATAAGGGAGAAGGTACAATTACCTCATCAAGTTCTACTTTCCTCCCACTCACTTCTTTCGAGAGAAACTTCTTCTCTAGAAAGGATCCATCTTAGCAACGAATAACTTGCCTTCGGATCTGTGATAGAAGGTGTACCCAATAGTTACCTTTGGGTATTCTATGAAGACGCACTTCTCCGATTTGGGTTCGAGCTTATCGGTGAAAACTTTTTCACATAAGCATCACAACTCCAAACTTTAAGAAACGACAGCTTAGGTTTCTTTGTTAAACCATAGTTCATACGGTGTCGACTCAACGGATTTAGATGGTGCCCTATTAAACATGAATGCAGTTTGTCTCTAATGCATAACCCTAAAGCGATAGTGGTAAACCGATAAGAGACATCATAGATCGCACCATATCCAATAAAGTGCAGTTATGACTTTCGGACACACCATTATCTTTGTGGTGTTCCATATGGCGTGAGTTGCGAAACTATTTCATATTGTTTCAAATGAAGACCAAACTCGTAACTCAAATATTCATCTCCACGATCAGATCGTAGAAACTTTATTTTTCTTGTTACGATGATTTTCCACTTCACTCTGAAATTCTTTGAACTTTTCAAATGTTTCAGACTTATGTTTCATCAAGTAGATATACCCATATCTTCTCAAATCATCTGTGAAGGTGAGAAAATAACGATACCCGCTTGAGCCTCAACATTCATTGGACCACAAACATCAGTATGTATGATTTCCAACAAATCAGTTGCTCGCTCCATAGTTCCGGAGAACGGCGTTTTAGTCATCTTGCCCATGAGGCACGGTTCGCAAGTACCAAGTGATTCATAATCAAGTGATTCCAAAATCCCATCGGTATGGAGTTTCTTCATGCGCTTTACACCAATATGACCTAAACGACAGTGCCACAAATAAGTTGCACTATCATTATTAACTTTACATCTTTTGGTTTCAAGATTATGAATATGTGTATCACACGACCGAGATCCAACAAACCATTTTCATTGGGTGTATGACCATAGAAGGTTTTATTCATGTAAACAGAACAATAATTATTCTCTAACTTACATGAATAACCGTATTGCAATAAACATGATTAAATCATATTCATGCTCAACGCAAACAACAAATAACATTTATTTAGGTTCAACACTAATCCCGAAAGTATAGGGAGTGTGCGATGATGATCATATCAATCTTGGAACTACTTCCAACACTCATCGTCACTTCCCCTTCAACTAGTCTCTGTTTATTCTGTAACTCCTGTTTCGAGTTACTAATATTTAGCAACCGAACAAGTATCAAATACTCAGGGGCTACTATAAACACTAGTAAGGTACACATCAATAACCTGTATATCTAATATACCCTTGTTCACTTTGCCATCCTTCTTATCCACCAAATATTCAGGGCATTTCCACTTCCACTGACCATTTCCTTTGCAGTGTAAGCACTCAGTTTCAGGCTTTGTCCAGCTTTGGGCTTCTTCGCAGGAGTGACAACTTACTTGCCTTTCTACTTGAAGTTCCCTTTCTTTCCCTTTGCCCTTCTCTTGAAACCAGTGGTCTTGTCAATCATCAACACTTGATGCTCTTTCTTGATTTCTACCTTCGTCGATTTCAATATCACGAAGAGCTCGGGAATCGTTCGTCATCCCTTGCATCTTGTAGTTCATCACGAAGTTCTAGTAACTTAGTGATGGTGACTAGAGAACTCTGTCAATCACTATCTTATCCGGAAGATTAACTCCCACTTGATTCAGCGATTGTAGTACCCAGAAAATCTGAGCACATGCTCACTAGTTGAGCGATTCTCCTCCATCTTTTAGCCATAGAACTTGTTGGAGACTTCATATTTCTCAACTCGGGTATTTGCTTGAAATATTAACTTCAACTCCTGGAACATCTCATATGGTCCGTGACGTTCAAAACATCTTTGAAGTCCCGATTCTAAGCCGTTAAGTATGGTGCACTAAACTATCAAGTAGTCATCATATTGAGCTAGCCAAACGTTCATAACGCCCGCTTTTGCTCCTGCAATAGGTCCATCACCTAGCGGTGCATTAAGGACATAATTCTTCTGTGCAGCAATGAGGATAAACCTCAGATCACGGACCAAGTCCGCATCATTGCTACTAATATCTTTCAACACAATTTTCTCTAGGAACATATAAACATATGAAAGCAACAACGCGAGCTATTGATCTACAACATAATTTGCAAAATACTACCAGGACTAAGTTCATGATAAATTTAAGTTCAATTAATCATATTACTTAAGAACTCCCACTTAGATAGACATCCCTCTAATCCTCTAAGTGATTACGTGATCCATATCAACTACACCATGTCCGATCGTCACGTGAGATGGAGTAGTTTCAACAGTGAACATCAATATGTTGATCATATCTACTATATGATTCACGCTTTCGACCTTCGGTCTCTGTGTTCGAGGCCATATCTCGTTATATGCTAGGCTCGTCAAGTTTAACTTTGAGTATTCGCGTGTGCAACTGTTTTGCACCGTTGTATTTGAACGTAGAGCCTATCACACCCGATCATCATGTGGTGTCTCAAAGACGAAGAACTTTCATAGAACGGTGCATACTCAGGGAGAACACTTCTTGATAATTTTATGAGAGATCATCTTAAAATGCTACCGTCAATCAAAGCAAAATAAGATGTATAAAAGATAAACATCACATGCAATCAATATAAGTGATATGATATGGCTATCATCATCTTGTGCTTGTGATCTCCATCTCCAAAGTACTGTCATGATCTCTATCGTTACCGGCACGACACCATGATCTTCATCATCTTGATCTATATCAATGTGTCGTCACATGGTCGTCTCGCCAACCATTGCTCTTGCAACTATTGCTATCGTATAGCGATAAAGTAAAGCAATTATTTGGCACTTGCATCTTATGCAACAAAGAGACAACCATAGGGCTTCTGCCAATTGCCGATAACTTCAACAAAACATGATCATCTCATACAACAACTTATATCTCATCACGTCTTGACCATATCACATCACAACATGCCCTGCAAAAACAAGTTAGACATCCTCTACTTTGTTGTTGCAAATTTTACGTGGCTGCTACGGGCTGAGCAAGAACCGTTCTTACCTATGCATCACAACCACAACGATAGTTCGTCAAGTTAGTGCTGTTTTAACCTTCTCAAGGACCGGGCGTAGCCACACTCGGTTCAACTAAAGTTGGAGAAACAGACACCCGCTAGTCACCTGTATGCGAAGCACGGCGGTAAAACCAGTCTCGCGTAAGTGTATGCAGCGTAATGTCGGTCCGGGCGCTTCATCCAACAATACCGCTGAACCAAAGTATGACATGCTGGTAAGCAGTATGACTTGTATCGCCCACAACTCACTTCTGTTCTACTCGTGCAAATAACATCAACGCATAAAACCTAGGCTCGGATGCCACTGTTGGGGAACGTCGTAATTTCAAAAATTCCCTACGCACACGCAAGATCATGGTGATGGCATAGCAACGAGAGGGAAGAGTATTGTCCACGTACCCTCGTAGACCGTAAGCGGAAGCGTTATGTCAACGCGGTTGATGTAGTCGTACGTCTTCACGATCCGACCGATCCAAGTACCGAACGTACGGCACCTCCGAGTTCAGCACACATTCAGCTCGATGACGATCCCCGGACTCCGATCCAGCAAAGTGTCGGAGATGAGTTCCACAAGACGACGGCGTGGTAACGATGATGATGTTCTACCGGCGCAGGGCTTCGCCTAAACTCCGCGACGATATGACCGAGGTGGAATATGGTGGAAGGGGGCACCGCACACGGCTAAGGAACGATCCGTAGATCAACTTGTGTGTCCATGGGGTGCCCCTGCCCCCGTATATAAAGGAGCAAGGGGGGTGCGGCCGGCCCTAGGAGGGGGCGCGCCAAGTGTGGAGTCCTACTAGGACTCCCTAGTCCTAGTAGGATTCCACCTCCCTTGTTGGAGTAGGAGAAGGGGAAAGAGGGGGAGATGAATAAGGAAAACAGGGCTGCGCCCCTTGTCCAATTCGGACCAGAGGGGGGGCGCAGGCCTCCTTCCTTTTGGCCTCTCTCCTCTATTCCCGTATGGCCCAATAAGGCCCATATACTCCCCGGCGAATTCCCGTAACTCTCCAGTACTCCGAAAAATACCCGAATCACTCGGAACCTTTCCGAACTCCGAATATAGTCGTCCAATATATCGATCTTTATGTCTCGACCATTTCGAGACTCATCGTCATGTCCCCGATCTCATCCGGGACTCCGAACTCCTTCGGTACATCAAAACTCATAAACTCATAATAAACATCGCCATCGTGAACGTTAAGCGTGCGGACCCTACGGGTTCGAGAACTATGTAGACATGACCTAGAACTATTCTCGGTCAATAACCAATAGCGGAACCTGGATGCCCATATTGGCTCCTACATATTCTCTGAAGATCTTTATCGGTCAAACCGCATAACAACATACGTTGTTCCCTTTCTCATCGGTATGTTACTTGCCCGAGATTCGATCGTCGGTATCCAATACCTAGTTCAATCTCGTTACCGGCAAGTCTCTTTACTCGTTACGTAATGCATCATTCCGTAACCAACTCATTAGCTACATTGCTTGCAAGGCTTATAGTGATGTGCATTACCGAGAGGGCCCAGAGATACCTCTCCGACAATCGGAGTGACAAAACCTAATCTCGAAATACGCCAACCCAACATGTACCTTTGGAGACACCTGTAGTACTCCTTTATAATCACCCAGTTATGTTGTGACGTTTGGTAGCACCCAAAGTGTTCCTCCGTAAACGGAGTTGCATAATCTCATAGTTACAGGAACATGTATAAGTCATGAAGAAAGCAATAGCAATATACTAAACGATCAAGTGCTAGGCTAACGGAATGGGTCATGTCAATCACATCATTCTCCTAATGATGTGATCCCGTTAATCAAATGACAACACATGTCTATGGTTAGGAAACATAACCATCTTTGATTAATGAGCTAGTCAAGTAGAGGCATACTAGTGACTATATGTTTGTCTATGTATTCACACATGTAATCATGTTTCCGGTTAATACAATTCTAGCATGAATAATAAACATTTATCATGAAATAAGGAAATAAATAATAACTTTATTATTGCCTCTAGGGCATATTTCCTTCAGATTTTCATCGAGCTCCTCCTTGAGCTCGGGTGCGTCACCTGCACGGTTTCATCGGCACCTGCAAACTGGTTTGGTAGAATCTGTGAGTCACGGGGGCTCAGCAATCTCACACCCGCGAGATCAAGACTATTTAAGCTTATAGGTAGGACAGAGTTGTGAGGTGGAGCTGCAGCAAGCGTCTACCATATATGGTGACTACATTACAAAGAGAGCGAGAAGAGATGCAAGGCACGGTCGTGAAGCTAGTAGCGATCAAGAAGTGATCCTGAAACTACTTACGTCAAACATAACTCCAACACCGTGTTCACTTCCTGGCCTCCGCCGAGAAGAGACCATCACGGTTACACACGCGGTTGATGTGTTTTAATTAAGGTCAACTTCGGGTTTTATACAACCGGACATTAACAAATTCCCATCTGCCTCATAACCGCGGGCACGACTTTCGAAAGATAATACCTGCGGGGGTGTCCCAACTTAGCCCATTATAAGCTCTCACGGTCAACGAAGGATATTCCTTCTACCGAAGACCCGATCGATCTCGGAATCCCGGACTACAAGACAATTCGACAATGGTAAAACAAGACCAAAGAAAGCCGCCCGATTGTGCCGACAAATCCCGATAGGAGCTGCACATATCTCGTTCTCAGGGCACATCCGGATGAGACATCCTACGAGTAAAACCAAGCCTCGAGTCTCCCCAAGGTGGCCCCGCAGTCTGCTTGTTTCGGACCAGCACTCAGAGGAGCATTGGCCCGGGGGAGCTAAAATAAAGATGACCCTTGGGCTCGCGAAAACCCAAGGGAAAAGGTGTAGGTGGTAGGCAAATGGTAAAACCAAGGTTGGGGCTTGCTGGAGGAGTCTTATTCAAAGCGAACTGTCAAGGGGGTCCCATAAATCACCCAACCGTGTAAGGAGCGCAAAATCAAGGAACATAACACCGGTATGACGGAAATTAGGGCGGCAAGAGTGGAACAAAACACCAGGCATAAGGCCAAGCCTTCCACCCTTTACCAAGTATATAGGTGCATTAATTAAATAAGATATATTGTGATATCCCCACAAGTAAACATGTTCCAACAAGGAACAACATCTCCATGTTTCAACAAGGAACAAACTTCATCTTCACCTGTAACTAACAACGCTATAAGAGGGGCTGAGCAAAGCGGTAACATAGCCAAACAACGGTTTGCTAGGAAAGGATGGTTAGGGGCTTGACATGGCAATATGGGAGGCATGATAAGCAAGTGATAGGCATCGTAGCATAGGCATAGCAAAAGAGCGAGCATCTAGCAAGCAAAGATAGAAGTGATTTCGAGGGTATGGTCATCTTGCACGAAATCCCGCAAGGAAGAAGAACGAGTCCATGAAGAAGACAAACGGACGTAGTCGAGCGAATCCTCACAACTCGGGCGAAACCGAAGCTAACGAGAGAAGCAACCCGGAAACAAACAAACAACATAGTAAACAACCATCACATAAACACGACATGATGCATAATCAAATATGATGCATGTCCGATTTAATGAGCATTGCATGGCAAAGTGCAATAAGCAATACTACAAGTTAAGTGGAGCTCAATATGCAACGAATTGCATATTGACGAAACTTCACAACATTTATTTAGTTCACTCTTGTTTAGGCTACCCAACAATATTAAATGTTATTAAACATGGCAAGGGGTGAAGCATATGAAACTAACTATTTAGGAAAGATTAAATGAGGCCGGAAACAACAACAACAATTCGGAAAAATCCTCATATGCATATTTGAATTTGCTACTGTTCTGCCCTAAACACAATTTTAATGTTGTTAAACATGCAAAGCAAGTACACCATGTTAAACTAGGCATTTTTCTACCCCATTTACATATATAATTATTTAAAACCGAGCTACGGTTATTTAGTTATGAAATAAATCATTTTAACATACTATTTGAGCAAATTTAAACAAACAACATTTTAAGCATTTTAACATGGGATGAAAGTAGCATATTATGAAACTAGACAAAATTCTAAGCATTTTACATGTTTAAATCATTTTAATCCGATGCACGGTTCATGAGTTATTCTATGCATGATGCTTAGGGTTTTTCTGTAAAACTGCAGATCCTGGAATAATAGCTAAATCGTTCCGCGGGAAAAAACATGGATAGGGCCGAATCTGGTCAGCCCAAGAGTGCACAGGAGAGGGGCGGGGCTGCTCACCCTGGGCCAAGGCCCGGTCAGTGGAGAGATGAGGCCGGCAGGGGGGCTACTGGACCTGGCGACGCGGTCAACGCGAGCGTTGCTCGTGCGCTCTTTCTCCTGTTCGACAGAAAACAGAGGAGCAGCGGCGCTGGAGCTCGCGACAGGAAGCAGGGGACGCAGGGGCGGCGACAGGGACTTGCGGCGACGCAGAGCTGCAGCGAGGTCGTGGGGGCACGGATCCGAGCAGGAGGCACCGGATCTGGTCGATCTCATCTCGTTCCAGTGGTGCAGAGACGGAGCACGGGGCGGCAGCATCCATGGCGTCTGTGTCGGTCTCATGTGAAGGCAAATGAGAGAACATAAGATGAGAGGGAGAAAGAGAGGGAAGGGGGAAGGGCAGAGGGCAGCAAAGGGGCGGCCTGAGTCGAGGTCGCCGGAGGGCGTGACCTGGAGGTGCTCGTGGAGGTCCACCGGGGAGGAGGTCGGGGCTTGAGCGGGCGTTGGGCGCGGGACGAGCAGGCATCTGATTCAAGGGGTTCAAGCCGGCAGGTCGACTGGGAAGCACGAGCGTCCATGGCCGGGTTGGAGCTCTGTCTGAAGGAAACACGAGGAAGCAATGGCGCTTAGAAAAAAGGGAAGGAAGAGAAGGGGCGCAGGGAGGAAGGAGGCGGCACGGGCCTGCGGGAGGTGGTCGCCGGCGGCGAGGTTCGCCGGAGCTGCGGTTCCCGAGGAGGAGTAGCGCTCAGGCGCTGCGGCTTCCAGGAAGATGGCGGGGCGGTGGAGGAGATGCTCGGGACCCTCCTGGTCCAGATCGAGCGAGGAAGAGCTCGGGGATGAGGGAGATCGAGTGCTGCAGGTTGGTTCAATTTCGGTGGGGATTGGCCGGTGCTGAAAAATTAGGAGGGAGGGGACTGGCTGCTGGCGGTTGCGGGAGACGTGGAGGCTGGTCGGCTGGCTTGGATCTGAGGGAGAAGATAGTTGGCTGGTTGGTGAAGACGAGGAGATCAGCTGGGTGAGATCCCGATAGGACTAGGAGGTGGCGGCGGGATGGATGGAATGGACGGGACAGCCTAGGATTTAGGGTTTGGTCTTAAAATAGACTAGAGTCTATATATATAGGAAAAGGGGGAGTTTTTGGGTCATCCGATCGCGATCGAACGACTCCGGGAAAATAGGTTAGGAAGTGCAAACAAAGGACGAGAGATATTTCATAGATGTTTGGGGATGATCCGGATCCAACGGTCAAGACAGCCCGGGTCGGGTTCGGGGCAGGTTTCGGACGCACGCGAGGGGTCTGAGAGAGGTCAACGAGGACAAGGGCCTGACAAAATGGCAACGGAGGCAAAGAGAGAAAGGGCAACTGCGAACGGCTACGAGTTTTATGAAAAACATGCAGATGCAATGCGCATGATGCTATGAGATGAGATGCATGACATGAACACAATGCAAAACAACAGACAAAACCCAACCACGAGGAAACAACACCGAAAATGGCAAGAATTGGAGTTACGAATATGAAAAGTTATATCCGGGACGTTACAATATGGAAACGCCAAAAATGTTGGCGTTGCTGGCTGGGCCCAAACGCCAAAGCTAATGGCGTTTCTAGCTGAAACTCCCGCCAGCCCTCCCCGAGCACGCCGCGCGCCGCGTCTTCGTCCAGCTCGTCTCCACGATCATCTACCGCCACGTGCGCGGTGTCACCCACCGTGACGTCAAGCAGCGGAACGTCCTCCTCGACGTAGACGGCAACCTCAAGGTCTGCGAATTCGGCCTCGCTGCGCTACCGGAGTCCCACCGCGACGACGGCCGCCTGCACACCACCTGTGGGACGCCCGCCTTCGCCGCCCCCGAGGTGCTCCGCCGCAAGGGCTACGATGGCGTCAAGCCCGACGCCTGCTCCTGCGGTGTCATCCTCTACGTCCTACTCGCCGGCCGCCTGCCGTTCGACGACTCCAACATCATCAAGATGTGCAGGAAGGCGCACCGCCGCGAGTACACGCTCCCTCAGTGGTGTCCCCGCCGACGCGCCACCTCATGAGCCGCCTGCTCCACCCCAACCCAGCCACGCGCCTCACCGTCGCCGAGCTCTCGAGCCACCCGTGGTTCAAACGGTCGCTCAGCCTCGACTCGCAGTTCTGGACGTGTTCTCGTGTGCGTATCCAGTTCAAATCTGTATCAATCAATTCATATTAGGCATGGTTGAGTAGCTAATTAAGCAAATATATATTTGTGTATGTATACGTACGCGCTTGCCGGGCGGCCGCAAGTACTCGAATATGTATGTATATATATATATATATTTGCATCGAATATGTATGTATATAATATATGCATACAAACGGGTATCCAGGTATATACAACTGTGAGCTTTCAGATATACAAATACATAGATATGTAAGTATACGTATCTAAGCTAGCTATGTCTAGCCTAACATTCATGCGGCCAGGAGCGCGTGTGCTCATATTTCGGATGGGACGAGCTTAGGACGGAGCTTGGGAAGGTGGTCATGGCCTGGCATGGATGCGAGGAGTTGTGAGGAATCGTGGTCAGCAAGAAACGCCATGAGCTTTGGCGTTTGGGCCCGGCCAGCAACGCCAACATGCATGGTGTTTTCATATGGAGCTAAAACGCTAGCTAGTTTGGCGTTTGAATGTGGAGCTTTAAGCGCGAGACACCTCGGCGTTTCTATGTGAAGAAGAAATGCCACAGGCTGTGGCTTTGCTAAAAGGGTTAGATGATGAAATACTTTTATATCGAGTTTATTTTGTGACAAAAATTGCTGAAAAGATCATAATAGTGATTTCGGCCTCCGTCTGAACCCAAATTTATATACCGACAGTACGATATGCCTCAGCCTGCTCAATACCTTCAGCGGCGAGGGCATCGAGGTCTGGGTGCCAGGGACATCAAGCCTCCTCCAGGTTGTCGTCTCCATCCAGGCCCTCGTCCTCAATAGCCAGCCCTTGTACAACGAGGCCGGCTATGAGCACCTGATCGACAGACCAGAGGGCCACCGCCACGAGCTGCCCTATAACGAGAACGCCTTTTTGCTCACTCTCCGGACCATGATCCACCTGTTGCGCCGGCCGCCGCAGGGCTTCGATGGGTTTGTCATGGACCATTTCCGCCGACGTGGGAGGTCCGTGCTCGAAATGTGCGAGGCGTACCTGCAGGGATGCGTGGACGTCGGTCATGGGAGCATGGAGCTGCCGTGCTCGACCGGCTTTAGAGCATCTTCAACAGACGCGCAACACGTCGCGCGCTAAAAACTACTTTGCCGCGCGCGCTTCGCCTGGTTTTGCGCGGCCCGCAGCGCTGGCTCCAACAGCCGCGCTAAAATGCAGCGCGCGCGCCGCTCCAGCAGCGCGCAAAAAATGCAGCGCACATATGCGTATATCCAGGCTTCTCCAACGATATATAGTTCTACTACGTCCACATAGCCTGCTTCTACGATACAAAATAAAACTGGCTTCTCCAACGATATATAATTCTACTACGTCTATATAGCCTGCTTCTACGATACAAAATAAAACTGGCTTCTCCAACGATATATAGTTCTAATACTACTCGTTCTCCGACTCAGACTCTGCCTCGGTGATGTCCTCCTCCGATGTCTGAGCATAGGCGTCAAGGAACCGCTCGTCGCGGGAGTCCCAGGACGACGCATCTCCTAGCGCCATGTTGTATTTAGCAACCGCCTTCCGCGTTCGCTTGTCCTCGCGATAGGCGGCTCGCACCTTCCTCCTCTCCTTCCTCTCCGTCCTCCTCTCGGCGAAGAACTGTTCTTCGTTGATGATGTCTTGCGGGAAGCGTTGCCTCCAACCCGCCATGGCTTCCTCGTCCATCTCGGCCAGGCTAAGACGGCGCTCCCGCCTCCGGTGTTTGCGAAGATCCTCGTCAGTGGTAAGCCGCGGGAAAGGCACCAACTCATGTGCCCGCTCCCGCTTCGACACGTCGGTGAAGTTCATGTCCCAACGTGACCGTCGGAGGCGCCACGCCGCAGCGTCGTATGCGCGTGCGCCATCCTGGGCGGTGTCGAAGGTTCCGAGGCCGAGGCGCACGCCGCCGCCCGACTGAATTGAGGCGGAGTAGCTGCCGGACGGGTGCACACGGACGCTGCGGTAGCCTGAACCTCCCCGACGGCGAGGCGGCATGGTGGCGCGGTGGTGGCGGCTCGGCGGCGAGGAGGGAAAGCAGTGGAGAGAGTGAGAGAGAGCGGCAGATGGCGCTGCAGTTTTATAGGCGCGCGCGAAGCGGCGCGCCAAATCTTGCGCGCGAGCTGCCGCCTTTTCCCGCGTGCGCGCAATCGTTTCCGGCGCACGCTTGTTTCCCGCCACCGCTCGAGCGCGCGAAACCGGTCGACGTGCGCTAAAAGGCACTTTTACCGCGCGGGTGCGTCTTCTAGCGCGCCTGTTGGGGATGCTCTTAGAACCGCGCTTGCCAATGTCATGCCCAAGCTCACGACAGCATTCGCGCAGATTGGCGCCCTAGGGTGCGACCATGCAGGCACAAAACACATATTTGACCTGATGACGAAAAGAATTTACAATCTGAACTCCTTTCGAAAAAAATTCACCGAGCTGACCTTCTCGAGTGGCGCCCGACAGAAAGGCGCCACACTATACTGCGCAGCGTTTGAAGCTTAGGCGCTACACGCCGGTCCAGCGTGGCAGCCCAGGCCCCACTCGTTGTGCAGCGCCTAGCTGAAAGGAGTTGCACAGTGTAGTGCAGCGCCTAACCGAAAGGAGTTGCACTACCTTATATTAAACCTGTTGTAACTTTTAATCCGTGCATCCGATGAAAACGTGCCTTATATGAAAGTTGTACATTTTTCCGTGTTCTACGCAATGGTGGCATCTTCATCTATGTTAGGATCAATTTGCTTGATGAAAACCCTGTTGCAAAAGTGCATCATAATATAACTGACAGAATCTGTTAAAATTTACAAACTTGGCATGATGATAGCCATTCACCTATAGCTCTTACGCATTTTCAACCAACATGAGTTTTGCACTGCATAATGTGTACTTTCATGCCATGTCTATGCTTCCCATGTTAATCATCCTTAACATGTTCATTTCTTGGATCTAAGTGACTAACATGATATAAGTGAACTTCTGTTACAGAATGTTACATTTTGTAAGATCCATAGTAATTAATCCTGACATCATATGAATATGATCTAACTATGAAAGTTGGAAAAATTTTATGTCTACCTTAAGTCTATGTCATTTTCATACTCACTAAATATTTGCATCACTATGTTTTGAGACACTAAAGTACCTAAGGCAATGTTCTGCCAGATTGACACGTTAATTTCACCAAGACACTGGATGTCACCAAGCCACGACCCTGCTAATAAAATGCAAAGTTCTGCCACTTGGGTTCAACTTGTCAACCGCCTTTTGTGCGGCCGCCCACTTCTGACAATCTTTGTTGATTGTCGACCACCAGGAGCAAAGATATCGGTCGGAGCGGTCAATTCCACTCTTGTTGTGTAGATCAAAGTGCTCCTTCATCCTGTTCCAATAAGCATCTCTACTTTCATCACCTCCAACGGATGGACCTCTCGACCCTTGCAACCAAGTATTGCATAGTAAGACGTCTTCTTCGTTGGTGTAGTTGCCTCCTCTTTCTTTCGGTGCGTCGACAATGCCCTCACCATCCTCGTCCACCTCGAACTCATGGTCATCGAAATGCATGTCATTGATTTGAGACCAATGCGAGTTGTTGGAGCCAACACCCATAGTTGACATATATGCCTCATCGTTGAAGCTACAAAGTATATACAGTGAAGCAAATAAGCTATCTATATGTGTGCATTCAAAAAATAACAACAACAAAAAAGTTGGCGAATTTTATACTTTTGGGGCATTTCCTCAAACACCTTGTGCGCGTCGGCCGCCGGCTCAACAAATGAGCTCGTCGGCGCTTCGGTAGCCGCCGCACCCGTCGCACACCCTGCAAGCTTCTTCCTCGACGGCTTCAAAGAGCCGGAGCCGTCCGCCGCCTTGTTCTTCTTCGCGGATGCCTTGCACTTCTTCAGCCGCGCCGCATTTGGTAGCTTCAAGAGGGGGTCACGTGGCTTCATGGCGGGTTAGATCATATTCATATGATGTCAGGATTAATTACTATGGATCTTACAAAATGTAACATTCTGTAACAGAAGTTCACTTATATCATGTTAGTCACTTAGATCCAAGAAATGAACATGTTAAGGATGATTAACATGGCAAGCATAGCCATGGCGTGAAAGTACACATTATGCAGTGCAAAACTCATGTAGGTTGAAAACACGTAAGAGCTATAGGTGAATGGCTATCATCATGCCAAGTTTGTAATTTTAATGATTACATGGGTTATATTATGATGCACTTTTGCAACAGGGTTTTCATCAAGCAAATTGATCCTAACATAGATGAAGATGCCACCATTGCGTAGAACACGGAAAAATATACAACTTTCATATAAGGCACGTTTTCATCGGATGCACGGATTAGAAGTTACAACAGTTTTAATATAAGGTAGTGCAACTCCTTTCGGTTAGGCGCTGCACTACACTGTGCAACTCCTTTCAGCTAGGCGCTGCACAACCAGGAGTGGGGCCCGGGCTGCCACGCTGGACCGCGTGTAGCGCCTAAGCTCCGCGCGCTACGATATAGTGTGACGCCTTTCTGTCGGGCGCCACTCGAAACGGTCAGCTCGGTGAAATTTTTTCGAAAGGAGTTCAGATTGTGAATTCTTTTCGTCCTCAAGTCAAATATGTGTTTTTTGCCGACCATGCACTACCACCGAGCATTAAAATCCAGATATTCTTGTATGACACGCTACTTGGGTTAGACCACTGGAGGCAGGCAGGAGACGTAGTAATGTTAACATAAGATGACTACGAGCAATGAAACTTTGAACTTTGTAACCGGCAGACAGTATGTGTCAACTATTGCTTCAGCCAAAATGTTTACTATTGTCTAATGATTATTAAACCATCCAGCATGTGTCAATAGCAGGTTTTTGCCCTATGGCTAGAGTTTTGATGTTGAGCTCTTGGCAGCAGGTTTTTCCTGCTACGTACTGTTTCAACTCGTTGTCCCCCCTCCATCCATTATTGCTTGTTAGCTTATCTTTAGTTTGTGTAATGAACTGAAACTTTGGACAAAAATGTATTTTAGTTAAGCAATTAATGGTGGGTTGAAAAAAATATCAACATGTGTGAACTATTGCTTGAGCGAAGATTTGTAGGTGGTAGAAATTTTCGACTCCAGTTTTCTACTCCAAGCCCGCCTCACAATTTTTGGTTTCAAAATAGGCTTAATAGTGTATTTTAATTTGTAAAAAACTCATTTTTATTATTTATATATTTTGGGCCAGGACAGGTCGTACTTGGGCTTGATATTTACAGACTGGGCTGTTTAATGTCTGGCCCAAAATTCCCGGCCCAGGGTCAAAGTTTCACGCTATGGTATATCATTTGATCTTACTCCTTTGTCTAAAAAAAAAACTGATCTTACTCCTTTCACCACAAAAAGAAATTGATCTCACTCCTTCGTGGCGGCATCTGGTGGATAAATGTGGAGTGCTAATCATTCTATCACCCTTCAAAAAAAATTACTAATCTTTCTATTAGCATCTGGCGGTATCCTGACAAGGTCTTCATAAAAAAACAAGGTCTTCGCCCCAACATCTTGAGGGCTTAGCAAGAGAGTGTGGAGAGATCAAATAAAAAAATGAGTGAATTCTGGTTTTTACCCTGATCATGACATTTTTACACTAATTAGCTCTTTTGGCGAGGTTTCATCCGTTTTACCCTATTTAGCAAAAGTTTTGCCAGAATTTATCCTATTTAAAATTTTGTGCGCGTTCTGTCAGCATGTCCCAATTGTCAAGTGCAGCTAGCATGCCACATCAACAGATTTTCCCTGCCTAATTTTCTCCTTGATGAATCGGTCCTCGTAACTTCTCCCGACTGGCCAGGGTGGATGGAGGTCGCGTGCATCGCGTCACAATGTCTGAGTCAGCCTCGTGCCGCCCTCGCCTCTAGGCGCTTCTATCTTGCGTTGAGTAAATGGGGTAAACGGATGAAATTTACCCAATTTAGCAAAAGTTTTGTTAGAATTTGCTAGTGGTGTAGCTAGTGTAGATGCAAGGTTGGCCCGGGCGTTCATTGATCCTTGCTACGCAACTGGCTCACTCCTAATCGATTACATCACCCGTCCAAATATTTAGATATGTAGGTGCGTCAGAGTTAGTAAAGTAGTATATTTACCACCACTTTTAATCTGATCCATGGTATCATACTTAAGGTCGTGTATGATAATATTAAGAAAAAAATACATGATTTCAGATTATATTAGTAAAAAAATAGGTAGGGAAAAGCCCGTCGGTGTGGCATATGCCAGCTGGACCCGACAATTGGGACCAGCCGGTCAGAACACACACAAAATTTTAAATAGAGTAAACTGTGGCAACACTTTTGCTAAATGAAATAAAACTGATGAAATTATGCTAAATGAGGTAATTAGTGTCCATAATGTTAAAATATGGGGTAAAAAACGGAATTCACTCTCTCTTTTTTTGCAGCTCTTAACTGACACAAGAGAGGCATGAGACCACCAAAAGCACCAAGTAGTACGGGAAGAAAAGAGATTGAAATGATCATCAACAGGGCCCTCAAGTTGCACCATCGAGCACTGACACCGGCGTTGACCCTTTTTTTTCCGAAGGTGGTGTTGACTTGGAGTGTATGGTCCCCTATCAATCACAATCACCTTTCTTACTTCTTTGCATGTGAACCATGGCAGACATAGCTGACTGGTATCATTCATTCAATCTTGATAAATTATGGGTACACTGACACACTGTTTCCATTGATTCCACGAAAAGCTGGGATTGCATGCTGTTTTTTGGCTTCAACGTCAGTCAGTCAATCGTCCAATCTAAACTTCAACTCTGATGCGCTTGCTTCCCACCATCTTCGTATAGATACGAGTAAAGCCAACTCCAGCGCATGACCCTAAATGAATGTCTGTTTTGATCGGATTCTGTTTGTTTAGGTAGGACAATAGGGTCATATCCGAGCCTGTCCTGAGAGGTGGTGGCCGTGCACCAACGCGCGGATGCATCCTTTGGTCCCATCCTGTCCGCCTCCTTTTTCAAACGCCAACTTTTGAAATAACCATGCCCTAGTTCAGGCCAGCGGCCCTAGTTCACGCCGGCAACAGAGCCAGCGGCCTACACATCTTCGCCGGCAACACAGCCAACGGCCTACATGTCCTCGCCGACAACACAGCCAGCGGCCGGCAACACAACCAGCCTACAAATTGAATAGTTTTGTCGCCGGCAACACAGCCAGCACCCAAAATGAATATGTTTCTCGCGGCACACAGCCAGCGGCCGGCACCCATGCCAACCTTCAAAAAGAACCGCCACGGCCGATCAGACGACCTAGTTCAGGCCGTCGGCGTTGAACATCTCCTTCTGCCTGGCCTCGAACCAGCTCCTCGTCTTCTCGCTCATCTTGGTCAAGTCCACGTTCATGATCGCAAGGGCCACCTCCTTTGCTTTGGTTGCGGCGTTGGTGGCCTTGATGTCGAGCTGCCTCTGCCTGGCCGTGACATTGGCGGCCTCGATGTCGAGCTGCCTTTGTCGGGACGCCTCCTCCATGTCGATCTTCCTCTTCTTGGCCGCCTCCTTCATCTCAAGCTTCTTCCTTTGAAGCTCTAGGTATTGCTTCATTTGCTCGTCCTTGCTTTGTCGCTTTTTCTCGTCCCTCACATCCTTTTGAGACATCATGCCGTGCAAAGTCTCATGCAAGGCCATGGATGACGCATCACGTATGTCGTCCACCTTGGAGTTGGTCTTGCCCCTCGGCCTCTTCAACGCCCCACCATCTCCGCCTCTGGCCAACACAGCCGTCTTTTTGCCTCTCTTCCTTTGAAGTTCACGGTATTGATCCTTGAACTTACGGCAATTGTTGATGATCGTCCAACAATGCGTAAGAGTGGATGACTTGTCATTGTGCCGGGCCTTGAATGCTTCCAAAGATTGAAATGCCTACACCACACGATCAACAACAATTGAACATGCAAACACATAGAAGCCAAAGTCTCATGGCCGTAGCAACGAAAGAACTAGGATGAGGAGAGCATGCCATGTCCCCAATGCCGAAACCACTCATGGGTCGTGCTTCAACGCTCTCAAGTGCGGCACAATACTTGTTGCATTCTTGTTGGATGAACAACCACCTATTTTGAATCGAGGTGATGCCACGGTCGCTCGTAATTTGGTAGGGCACAAACAACTTTCTTTCATGAAATTTTTTGTGGACTCTCATCCAAAAAACAAGGCCCTTTTGTTGCGCACCGGTCTTCGGATCTTGACTAATCTCCATCCAACATTGGCAAATCAACTTGTCCTTTTCTTGTGAATATGAACCCGTGTGAATGCTCTTCTTCCTCTTTTGTGCTTCCGCTCTTGGGGTGAGCTCGTCGATGAACAATGGCTCGCCCCAAATATCAATATCAATGCCTTCTTCTTCATCACCATCACCTTCGCAATAGACGTCATCATCTTCATGCCACGAGTCACCATGGTCCTAGTCAGCATGGTCGTGGGCCTCTTCATCGGCAACGTACTGGGCGCGGCCATCCTGACTTTGGGTCTCCTCGGGATCGTAGGCACCGCCATGCCCAGCCTCGTAGATCACATTCTCCATGAACTGGTTGTAGAAGGGGTCGTCGACCGTTGGCGTTGGTGTTGGCATTTCGTCGAACAGGACACGGGGCGACGGCATGGTGCCCGTAAACTGTGGTCGTGCTTGCTTTCTTTGCATCTCGACGGACAGCCGACCGTCGATGCTGGACCGCGGCGTGACGTTGAGGTCGATGACGGCCGAGGGGCGCGGGGTGGACGGCGCGATCAAGCCAACGTCCGGCGACCCCGAAAAACGGGTCTGGCCATCGTGCCTTGGCGGGGGAAAGCCGGGCGACAAAGGCGTGGTCCGCGACGTCGGCGAGGGGCAGTGGTGAGGCCTGGCGACCGACGAGCTTGTGCTCGTCGGACGGACGGCCGCACCAGAGAAACCCGCCGGATGGCAAAGCCCAAGCATGAGGAGGGCGTGCGCTTTGTTGACGATGTCCTCCTTCTCGTCGACCTCGGCCTTGCGCCGCGCGGCCTCCACTGCATCGCACTCGGCGACGAACTTGGCCACGGCGTTCTTGCCCTTGACGGTCGCCCTCCGGTTCCTCCTCTTCGCCGATTTCGTGTCCATCTTTGCGAGCTCCTCCGGCGTGCATTCCGACCGCGGCTTTTTTGAAACCTTGGCAGCCTTTTTCTTCACCTTTCCGGGTGGGTCGACGGCGGGCGGAATTGAGGCGTCGGCCATGGGACGAGGAGGTGGTGGGGGGAGACGTCTGCGGGGTTTGGGGAAAATAGCCTTGAAATGGGGCGAGGGGTTTTGCTTTAATGCCGCGACAGGCGAGCCAAGGAAGGACAGCACGCGTGTCCGTCCTTCTGCGTCTTTGTCTGTTTCAGCGGCCCAAACTTGGATGAAAAGCAGGACAAAAATCCGTTCTGGCCCGTGCGGCTGGGCGTTTGGTTTGTCCGTTTTCTGCGCCAACCAGACCAGGACGGGATGCGGTCACGTGCTGGAGTTGGCCTAATAATCCGCACTATCTCGGCTCTTGCGACCGACGGCGACCTTATAATCTGATCCTCTCCGCGGCGGCGATATTTTTGCTCCTGTCTCGCACCATCTCAATGGCACGCACTGCATGCATATAGATTTCTGGATCGACGCCATGTCTCAGGACAACTTTACACTATGATATTGTTTAGTTATCTACCAGCCCGGAAGAAACTGGATAAGATCAGTGGCCGGCCGCCGGCCGTATCCAACATCCTCAAGCTCGAGGTGGGTGAGGACTGAGGAGCCCATCACGTACTACGTTGCGCACCTTTGTCGTCCAATCCACATAAAATACCTAATCCAAACCCTCGGCCATTGTTACCGCGGATAAGCATCAAGGTTGGCGAAGGCGGGGTATTCTAATCACCTCGATCAGAAAGTAAAGAGTATATTAATCGGGCGGTGGTGTTTGAAAGTGCAGAGAAGCCGCGCTGCTTTCTGCTTTTCTCCCAAGTGCCGTGGCCTCGCGTGCACCGTGGCTTCCTTCACTTCCTTCAGCAGCCAGCCGCGCGTGGTTAATTAGCGTACGTCGCGACGCGCGATTACGACCGGCCGCTCCATTCATTATCCTGTGATTAGCACTGCCACTGGCTGTGTGTTTATCCGGATCTCACGGGCTTTCTGATTTCTCTTGATGGTAGAACTCGTGAATGAGTGTGTGCTCCCGTCTTTGTTAAGCTGACGATGAGGAATGCAAGTGGGCCGATGGGGCAGCTAGCAATTAATTCTACTGGTTGTTTTCCGGATCCTCTGGTTTGAAACTTTCAATGCGGTGACGTGCAAGTGCACCAAAAGGTTCGAGAAACCTGTGACACTTGTGGAGTTGTGGTTAAACTAGGAGCGGCCATCCTGCTATCCTCGATCTACATCTCAACGTCAGTGGATCTTACAGTGAGTTCCTATTCGTCCACTTACGGTTCACTTACTCATTTCATTCAGTATCGCCCGGCGCCTAGAGGAATCCACGGCCCACTAGAATACACACTTGGTGGATAATTTGTAGTATGATGGAACTTCAACACGGTTCACCAAAACGGACACACCAAATGACCGCGAACATATTTGGATCTGTCTGTTGAGAGCCAAACATCCAACCGCGTGCACCAAATATCCACGCTAGTTCAAACCAAAAACATCAAAAAGATGGACAAAATTCATTTAAACCGGATAATATTTATTAAATTTAATAAAGTTCAACTACACCGAACGAGATTTAAATTAAACTTAAACTAAAGTAAGCTATGTACTGGACAATCTGAGGCCGCCAGCACATCCGTCGTCATCTTCTGCCATTGCCGCCGCCGCTATCGTCATCGTCCTTCCAATGAAAGAAGGGCATCCCAGGGTGAAGGAAATATGCCCTAGAGGCAATAATAAAATTGTTATTTATATTTTCTTATATCATGATAAATGTTTATTATTCATGCTAGAATTGTATTAACCGGAAACTTAGTACATGTATGAATACATAGACATAACAGAGTGTCCCTAGTATGCCTCTACTTTACTAGCTCATTGATCAAAGATGGTTATGTTTCCTGACCATAGACATGTGTTGTCATTTGATGAACGGGATCACATCATTAGAGAATGATGTGATGGACAAGACCCATCCATTAGCTTAGCATAATGATCGTTTAGTTTTATTGCTATTGCTTTCTTCTTGACATATACATGTTCCTCTGACTATGAGATTATGCAACTCCCGAATACTGGACGAACATTTTGTGTGCTATCAAACGTCGGTGATTATAAAGATGCTCTACAGGTGTCTTCAAAGGTGTTTGTTGGGTTGGCATAGATCAAGATTAGGATTTGTCACTCCGTGTATCGGAGAGGTATCTCTAGGCCCTCTATGCAATGCACGTAACTATAAGCTTTGCAAGCAATGTGACTAATGAGTTAGTTGCGGAATGATGCATTATGGAACGAGTTAAGAGACTTGTGCGGTAATGAGATTGAACTAGGTATGATGATACTGACGATCGAATCTCGGGCAAGTAACATACCGATGACAAAGGGAACAACGTATGTTGTTATGCAGTTTGACCGATAAAGATCTTCGTAGAATATGTAGGAGCCAATATGAGCATCCAGGTTCCGCTATTGGTTATTGACCGGAGATGTGTCTCGATCATGTCTACATAGTTCTCGAACCCGTAGAGTCCGCACGCTTAACGTTCGATGATGATTTGTCTTATGAGTTATGTGTTTTGGTGTCCGAAGTTTGTTCGGAGTCCCGGATGAGATCACAGACATGACGAGGAGTCTCGAAATGGTCAAGAGGTAAAGAGTCATATATTGGAAGGTTATATACGGACACCGGAATGGTTCCGAAGAAGATCGGGGATTTTTTGGAGTACCGGGAGGTTACCGGACCCCCCCCCCCCCCGGGAAAGTTAATGGGCCTCATGGGCCATAGTGGAGAGGAGGAGGCAGCCAGAGGAGGTGCCCCCCCCCCCAAGCCCAATCCGAATTGGACAAGTGGTGGGGGCGCGGCCCCCCTTTCCTTATCCCTCTCCACCTCTTTCCCCTTTCCCCTCCATTGGGAGGAAGGAGGGGGGGCCAAGTCCTACTTAGACTAGGAGTCCAAGTAGGACCCCCCCCTTGGCGCACCCCTCCTTGGCCGCCGGCCTCCTCCTCCCCCCCTTTATTACAGGGGCGGGGGGCACTGTGGGAGATATGCCCTAGAGGCAATAATAAATGCTATTACTTATCTCCATGTTCATAATTATGTTTATGGTCCATGCTATAACTGCTATGGTTCTCGAGTCTGCAATAACACGAGGCTCGGAGGAAGACTCATATGCACGTGGAATAATAAACGGTAAGAAGTATTCCTAGTCTGGCCTGTAAGACTAGCTCAAGTGTTGCATGATGATTCTGTTTTCCTGGTCATTGGCATGTCTATGCCAGCAACTTTGAGGGCACAATGTTAAGAGAACATTTGTGTTGAATCGACCCGGATTGATGTTATGCTATGAGATTCGTTCGTCACAAGTTAATGGTACATAACACAGAGATGGTTAACGTTTGCATAATTCCTTAGACCATGAGAGTATCAAGTTTGTTCATACTTGCTTCATGAACTTTGGAGTTTGTTAAACGTCATCCGTAAATGGGTGGCTATTACGGCGGCTTACGGGTTAATGAAAAAGTGTGTCAAGTAACTTGATAGCTCAAGATTGGGATTTGCTCCTCCGACGATGGAGAGATATTCTCGGGCCCTCTCGGTGTTACGGTATCCATCATCGTATGGCCAGACACAGTGTGATTTGATCACAGGGATGCCGCAATACGGAAACGAGAAAAGAGAACAAAATCGGTAACGAGGTAACTAGCATAGTGGACAAGTCGTTGATCCACGAGGATGCAAGTAAATCTCACCTCGGGTATTTGTAACATATCACGAAGCAACAGGAATAGCACAAGGCAACTGGAGGTTCACTCGAATATTCATTCGTGTGGGTATAGGGGTCAATATGGGTGTCCACGGCTCCGATGTTGATCATTGATCGGAAGGGGTTCCAGGTCATGTCTATACTTCACCAAACCTATAGTGTCACACGCTTAAGGGTCATCTATCTGCTGAATACTAGACAGGGAGTGTGAGAGAAAATCATCAAAAAAGTTTCGGACAGCGGAAAAGTTCCGCAGAGAGAGGTCACCGGATGAGTTTCGGTGAAACCGAAATAGTTGTTTCGGGGTGTGCCATTAAGTCAAAATGGTTTCGGCACATGCCTGATAATTCTTGGAGGGTGCCGTAATCATTACGGAAACTTTTGGAATTTTCAGAAATAAAACCGGAAATGTTTGAGCTGCGAGAACCGGTTCAAATGCTTTTCGCAGATGAAAATCACTAAACTGGAATTGTTCGAGCAACGTTGAAAATTATTATGGTGGGTACTAGAAATGTTCTAAGCCCACATAAATATTTTCAGTTCGAACGGACGCTGAAAAAAGTCGTCATGAATAGTGAAAGTGCTTTTTAGGATATTTTATGGAAAGCCACATTTTTGGGCTTTGCCGAAAAGATCTAGGGATGACATGGATGGATTGGGAGGCCCTCATGGGGGCCCCCCAAGGGGTGTGGCTGGCCACACTTGGGGGTCCACCTTGGATCCCCTCTTGTTCCTTGGTTTCACTCTTATGCCCTTGAGGAAGGACTTCATTCATGTGCATTTTGGGTTTTTGTGTTAAACTACCCTACCCCTTGGGATTTCCTATAAATAGAGGTGGAGGGGCAGCCCTCCACGCTCAATCTTCCTCACATACAAGTGCCATACATGATCTGGCTTCTCTCTCCCTCCCAGCGAAATAGTTTCGTAGAGCCGAAAGGCTGTCTGGGTTCCGGCAGGAACTAGTTCTGGACAGCGAAGCCCTGCCGGATAGATGACACCGTATGTGTGCAACTCTGTAGAGAGGTCGTAGTTTCGATCTTAGTGCCCGAGGGGATGTTCGAGAATGCCTCCCGAAGGGCTGTCCAAGTGAGGGTCCGAGTTCTGTGAGTCCGCCCGAAGGGCTGTCCGAGTGACCGTCCGAGTTTCGAAGGTCCTCCTGAAGGGCTGTCCGCAACACCGTCCGGGGGACTGTTCGACCGCCTCCCGGAGGGCTGTCTGAGGAGAAGATGAGGGTATACATCCTCGCGGTTTGGAGGTTGTAAATCCTAGCTGCGGGGATCTGCACCGCCGATCGTCATCGACTCTACTTCTCGATGCGCTACGAGTAGGTAACGAAAAAGATCAAACCATGTATGCAGTCTCCATAGTGGTCCTGGGCTGGTGCGTAGGTCGGAAAATTTTGTTTTCTATCGCGTTCCCCTACTATGGCATCAAGAGCCGTGCTATGCGTAGATGCAAGTTTCGATCTAGAATACATGGATATGTATGGGTATTGCATAATATAATTAGGTAGTAGATGAGATCTATTGCTGAAAATTATTTATGCGGGTGACAGATGAAATCTGTTACCCGACATTCTTGTTGCTTCCCTAGAATTTGTGTTTGCTCAATCTCGAGACAGCATGGTGGAATTTGACAAAGTTCTGGCAATCTGTGATCCTGATTTATCATGGAAGTGCTATCAGTTCTTTGGGTTCTGCCATAGTCAAAAGAAAGATGAAATTCGCAGATGAAAGGGCATTGCAGATATGATCTGCATGGGGCTCATGCGTATGAAAAAGTTTAGTATGGGGCTCGAGATTTAATTATCTCGTGTTTCATACACCTTGAGATGTTAATCTAGCAACTCGAATAATCATACTTGATGATAAAACGTTGGTAGCTGCATTTTAAGTCAAAACCTTAGAAGCCACGTAAAATAAAATTTTGCATAAACCGATTAGAGGCGTCTAACTTGGTTTTGCAGGATGTGCATGTGATGTGGTATGGCAATGCTCATATTCAATTTGATTATGTATGAGATGACTATATGATGTAATTAGCATGACCTGTGTGTCATGATTCGGCATGATGGTTGGAGCCATATGATTGCCACTTTAATGACCTGCGTGTCAACCTTAAGTAATGCACTTATTTTATTAGCTATAGAGATAGCAATATTATCTGGTGCATCGACAAGGTGGTGGCAATCTTCGTGAAAGTGAACACCAACGCGAATGCCGAAGACGAAGGAATGAAAGACTTCTCCGTCATAAAGGGCTATACCATATCATGCTATCATGAATTGCCTGAGATGTTTATCCCTTTGATGCACCCTTTTTGATTGCGTGGTAGTCGCTTTTTATTAGGGTGACCTCTCACTAAAATATCAAGTAGTTAGTGTTCTCCCAAGTGTAGCACCGTCACGGCACCTATCTTTTCGGGGTGCGCCATGGATGCATGGGTACGAACGATTAGAGAAGTGTGAGGCGGGTGAGGTCAGACCTAGCAGCAAGGTCACTTGGTTGTCTTGACGTTCATGGCAGGATCGTCCTGAGCTCGGAACACACGCATCGAAAGATGAGCAAGAGTCACATAGATATGTGATCGGCAAGTTGGCCTACCGATTAAAATTCCCGTTATGAGATGATGATTCTATGGCGATGAATTGAAGTCCGGATCTTGTATCACTCAAATTAATTATGAGAGATATTGATTTGAGTGGGAGCGCACTGTTGAATTAATATGTTTAATTCTCAGTGCAATTAATTATGAACACTGTCTAAGTGTTTCTTGCAAAATAATTGTAGAATAATGGCTCGCGATTCCACTTTCCCTGTTATAATTGAATAGCTGTTAAATATCTGGTTAAAACTTTATGATTGGTAACGTAATATGAGGATTGTCCTCAAAAGTGCCGAGAAGGACTTTGTCCTATCGCATGCTTTCCGTATCCTCCCGCTAATGTTATGGATCATGTGACTCTCGTCCTTCGATCCAAAATCTAGAATTACATTACGGTCAAGTGGAATATGTTTGCTTCCATGACACCCAAACTTCGAAAGTTGGGATAGTTATATGATATTCATGGAACTGAAAATTATTTTCAGATACAAACAAAGCAATGTTTGTTTGCAAGTATTAGTAAAAGTGTTTACTATGCATTTGACTGTTGGGAAAAGGATCCAGAAGAATGCCTGTCATATAATGAAAGGTGAATAAAACAACAACTTAAAGAGAAAGGAAGTGTCCAAAGGGTGTTAGTATGACTTACACGCCTAGGAAGTCTGGGGCTAACGCCACTCTTAAGTTGGGTGCTTCTTTAAGTAGTAGGAGAAATACTAAAAGTTAAACTGTTAGAAGTATAAAGGCGAAAGAAAGATGACTGGAATATCCAGCTCATGTATGAATGTCATACAAGTTTTTGATGTATAGTAGGCTGGTCAAATATATAGTTCTTGGGAATTATGGTTAAACATGTTAATCACTAATTCTTGGGTATTGTGAGTTAATCACAAAGATACCCGCTCGATTGCATTCTGTTACGAATCAATGTAAGAGCTACTATGGCCTAAAAAGACTAGCCAGAAATGAGGTTAAGGTATTTACAGGGAACATAGTAAATGTTACTATATCTTCCATCGGTGTATTGCCGTCTGTATTTATTTTCATAATTCATTTAGAGTTTTACAAACTCTAGCCCATTGCATAAGGTATCTTGCAAGAAGGTTGTTCATAAGAGAACTTTTTATGTTCGATGTTATGAATAACACAAGGGCCATACTTTCATTATGAATGAGATGTATGTTATGAATATTGATAATAATACAATACGTCTGGGTTTACTTTCATAATTCATTTTAGAGTTTCATACACTCTAGCCCATTGCACAATGTTTGTTGCAAAAGAGTTGTTCATAAAAACAACAATTGTTGTTAAGTATTATGAATAACATGAAGGGCCATGCTTCCATCCAAGATGGGATGTATATTATGATATTAATGGTAATATGATACATCCATAACACTGACGCTAAATGTCGCAAGACTAAAAGAATACCACACAAGTGTGGCACTACATTTGGTCACATTGGAGGAACCCGCATGGAAAATTCCATTATGATGGATTTTGAAGTCTTTTTGATTTTGAATCATCTGACACTTGCAACTTTCCTCCGAAAATTGAAGTGACTAAAAAACCGTTCACATGCCATAAGGAACGAACAACAAACTTATTAGTGATCATACATTTGATGTGTGTAGTCCGATAAGTGTTGTTAGTGGTGGATTTATTTATCTTCAGAAATCACTCAAGTAGATATATGGATAATTACTTGATGAGACGTAAGTCTGGATCTTTTGAAATCATTCGAAAGGTTTTTCGAAAATGAAGTAGAAGTTATTGTAACAAGAAAATTATGTTTCTGCAATTTGATTGCACAAAGGAATATTTGTGTTACATGTTTAGCGAATGTTTGATGAGTTGTGAAAGGGGTTTCATAACTTGCACCTCTCGGAGCACCACTGCAAGTGGAAAGTCCGTGGAGATGTAATCTAACCATTTATGACATGGTAAGGTCAAAGATGACATAAATAAATTTGCCATTATCCCTTTTAAAGTGATGCTTTAGAGACTGCGGCTTTTACACTGAAAAGAGCTACATCGGGTCTGTTGAAATGAAGCCATGGTATGGTACGCCCAACCATGTTATATCTTTTCTTAACATTTGGAATATGGGGCTTGTGTAAAAGGTTACAAAAACCTATTCCAAATCAGACAAGTGCTACTTTGTAGGTTATACCAAAATGTTGGGTATTCCTCCCTCACTATACCGAGGCAAATAGTTTTGCTGCGAAACGGTGTGCTTTTAAAGAGAATGATTCTTTCAAAAGGTGAGTGGGAGAATAGTGCAACTCGGCGAGATAAACAGTATCTTCATCATCGGATCAAAGGAAAGAGACCTTGGAAGTAATTCGAGTTTCCCTCATGATCGATACGGAAGTCTCTACAATAAAATGTATGGACTTTGGTCGAACTTGCAGCTGAACCACGTACGCAAGGATCGTGCAAACCTCTTAGGTGCACAAACGAGATATTGCTGTTAGACAACATTATACCTACGATACACAAGGAAGTTTGATGGGCCCTGACTCCGGAATTGGCTAAATGCCAATACAATCCGAGTTAGTTTCCATATAAGTGATTCAAGATTAAAACCTTGATACACCTTACAGAAGACTTAGAGTCTAATGAATATTTATGGAACTTAAAACTGATATGGATAAAAATGTTGTATCCATAAAGCTCGACTTGTAGAGATAACAAGTTCAAGAGTTGACTACGATGAGGTTGTTTTCATCGTAGCGATGCTTAAAGTCGGTTCGGGTTGAACTAGCAATTAATACGTATTTGAATCATGAGATATGAAACATGGATGACAATAGGATTTCCATCTGATGGAAATGAAACCAAGGACTTGCATGTGTTACAGTCCAAGGCATTTTGTCTATCCAGAGGATGCTAGTAAGGGTGCAAACTTGAGTTCCAAATGATGGATGTAAGAGAGCAAAATGGAGTTGGAATCTTCGTGCTTTGATGAAATGGTCAAAGGGGTTTGACTTCATCAATGGGTAATGAAGATGATTGTAATTCAAGAAAGTAAGTGGGAGCGTAATAATATTTCTAAAAACCTTGTGTGCTTGACACATTGTTAATTGGAAATAAATTTCTCGACACGAATTAGGACTTCATTTGAAAATAGTTTTTTGATGAAGTGCTTAGGCTAAATAGCCACAATATTAGGCATAATGATCTATGGCGATAGATTTACCTAAGAGGACTAAGCAATGAATACATATTGACAAGGTGCTAAAACCTTTTAGCATTTAAAACCGCCAAGGAGTGATTCTTGCCAGAGTCACATGGAAGAGTTTTTTGCAGGTCTCGGTGTCCCAAAACACTGATGAGCAAAATACATGATGCAGATTCCACACACTTTTGTGTTTGGATTAATCATGTATTCCATGGTATGTAAAACAACCAGATATGTCCGATACTCCCAAGGTGTTGCGAGTATGGATACTAAAGTGATCAAAGTACTGATCGTGGGACAACAGTGAAAGATGTCATTGAGTACTAGAGTAAGTACTGATGATATGTTTTTTTCTCGCAAGCGGAGATCATGAAGAGTTCTGTTGTAAAATGTTACATCGATACAGTCTTCATCTTTTCTCCATGCGATTTTTGATTTAAGTTAAGGGTTTTTGTGTAATACACAATATGGTGGCACGGTAGTTGGAAATTGTTCCCAACAGGATACTGTGGCGAATTCTATAACAAATGACTAAGTATGTTGACGCTTTAGAAGCGACAAACAAGATGTTGAATCATATAGTTCATTCATGAACTTAGTATGGTTCCAAGATGGCTTTTCTCAATGGCACACTACTACAGGTAGTTTCTCCATAACTCAGTCTGAGGAATCCAGGTTCGACCTGTGATTCACATACATAAAAGCCAAGTCCGCACAAAATATGAATTTTGTGAAAGCATGAAAATGCGAGGATATGCAGAGATAGACACGGAACTGAAGTTGTCAGATCCAATGGAAATCAGGCTGTACCACATGCGAAGCAATTTTTACACCGGTATGCCATAGATGTAAAGTGCATTAGCATTAACTAGATTATTGACTCTAGTGCAAGAGGGAGTATGTAGGAGATATGCCCTAGAGGCAATAATAAATGCTATTACTTATCTCCATGTTCATAATTATGTTTATGTTCCATGCTATAACTGCTATGGTTCTCGAGTGCGCAATAACACGAGGCTCGGAGGAAGACTCATATGCACGTGTGGAATAATAAACGGTAAGAAGTATTCCTAGTCTGGCCTCTAAGACTAGCTCAAGTGTTGCATGATGATTCTGTTTTCCTGGTCATGGGCATGTCTATGCCAGCAACTTTGAGGGCAGTTAAGAGAACATTTGTGTTGAATCGACCCGGATTGATGTTCTGCTATGAGATTCGTTCGTCACAAGTTAATGGTACATAACACAGAGATGGTTAATGTTTGCATATTTCCTTAGACCATGAGAGTATTGAGTTTCTTCATACTTGCTTCATGAACTTTGGGGTTTGTTAAACGTCATCCGTAAATGGGTGGCTATTACGGCGGCTTACGGGTTCATGGAAAAGTGTGTCAAGTAACTTGATAGCTCAAGATTGGGATTTGCTCCTCCGACGATGGAGAGATATTCTCGGGCCCTCTCGGTGTTACAGTATCCATCATCTTCTGGCCAGACACAGTGTGATTTGATCACAGGTATGCCGCAACACGGAAACAAGAAAAGAGAACAAAACCGGTAACGAGGTAACTAGCATAGTGGACAAGTCATTGATCCACGAGGATGCAAGTAAATCTCACCTCGGGTATTTGTAACATATCACGAAGCAAAAGGAATAGCACACGACAACTGGAGGTTCACTCGAATATTCATTCGTGTGGGTATAGGGGTCAATATGGGTGTCCACGACTCCGATGTTGATCATTGATCGAAAGGGGTTCCGGGTCATGTCTATACTTCACCGAACCTCTGAGGTCACACGCTTAAGGGTCATCTATCTGCTGAATACTAGACAGGGAGTCTGAGATAAAATCATCGAAAAAGTTTCGGACACCGAAAAGTTCCGGACAGCGGAAAAGTTCCGCAGAGAGAGGTCACCTGCCTGATAATTCTTGGAGGGTGCCAGAATCATTCTGGAAACTTTTTGGAATTTTCAGAAATAAAAATCGGAAATGTTTCGGAGCTGCAGGAACCGGTTCAAATGCTTTTCGCAGATGAAAATCACTAAACTGGAATTGTTCCAGAACGCGTTGAAAATTATTATGGTGGGTACTAGAAATGTTCTAAGCCCACATAAATATTTTCAGTTCGAACGGACGCTGAAAAAAGTCGTCATGAATAGTGAAAGTGCTTTTTAGGATATTTTATGGAAAGCCACATTTTTGGGCTTTGCGAAAAGATCTAGGGATGACATGGATGGATTGGGAGGCCCTCATGGGGGCCCCCAAGGGGTGTGGCTGGCCACACTTGGGGGTCCACCTTGGATCCCCTCTTGTTCCTTGGTTTCACTCTTATGCCCTTGAGGAAGGACTTCATTCATGTGCATTTTGGGTTTTTGTGTTAAACTACCCTACCCCTTGGGATTTCCTATAAATAGAGGTGGAGGGCAGCCCTTCACACTCACTCTTTCTCACATACAAGTGCCATGCATGATCTGGCTTCTCTCTCCCTCCCAGCGAAATAGTTTCGTAGAGCCGAAAGGCTGTCTGGGTTCCGGCAGGAACTAGTTCTGGACGGCGAAGCCCTGCCGGATAGATGACACCGTATGTGTGCAACTATGTAGAGAGGTCGTAGTTTCGATCTTAGTTCCCGAGGGGCTGTTTGAGAATGCCTCCCGAAGGGCTGTCCAAGTGAGGGTCCGAGTTCTGTGAGTCCTCCCGAAGGGCTGTCCGAGTGACCGTTCGAGTTTCGAAGGTCCTCCCGAAGGGCTGTCCGCAACACCGTCCGGGGGACTATTCGACCGCCTCCCGGAGGGCTGTCTGAGGAGAATATGAGGGTATACATCCTCGCGGTTGGAAGGTTGTAAATCCTAGTTGCGGGGATCTGCACCACCGATCATCATCGACTCTACTTCCCGCTGCGCTACTAGTCGGTAACGAAAAAGATCAAACCATGTATGCAGTCTCCATAGTGGTCCTGGGCTGGTGCGTAGGTCGGAAAATTTTGTTTTCTATCGCGTTCCCCTACAGGCACCCCAAAGGCACACCAAGATTTGTCTTAGCCGTGTGCGGTGCCCCCCTCCATAGTTTACGCCTCCGGTCATAGCGCCGTAGTGCTTAGGTGAAGCCCTGCGCGGATCACATCACCAACACCGTCGCCACGCCATCATGCTAATGGAACTCTCCCTCGACCCTCTACTGGATCAAGAGTTTGAGGGACGTCATCCAACTGAACGTGTGCTGAACACAGAGGTGCCGTACGTTTGGTACTTGGATCGGTTGGATCCTAAAGACGTTCGACTATATCCACCGTGTTAATATAACGCTTCCACTTTCGGTCTACGAGGGTACGTGGACACACTCTCCCCTCTTGTTGCTATGCATCTCCTAGATAGATCTTGCGTGATCATAGGAAATTTTTTGAAATTGCATGCTACGTTCCCTAACAGTGGCATCTGAGCCAGGTCTATGCGTAGATGATATGCACGAGTAGAACACAAAGAGTTGTGGGCGATAATAGTCATACTGCTTACCACCAACGTCTTACTTTGATTCGGCGTATTGTTGGATGAAGCGGCCCGGACCGACATTACATGACCTCGTTCATGAGACTGGTCTATCGACGTGCTTCGCACACAGGTGGCTGGTGGGTGTTTGTTTCTCCAACTTTAGTTGAATCGAGTTTGACTACGACCGGTCCTTGTTGAAGGTTGAAACAACACACTTGACAAAAAATCATTGTGGTTTTGATGCGTAGGTAAGAACGGTTATTGCTAGAAGCTCGTAGCAGCCACGTAAAACTTTCAACAACAAAGTAGAGGACGTCTAAGTTGTTTTTGCAGGGCATGTTGTGATGTGATATGGTCAAGACATGATGTGATATAAGTTTTTGTATGAGATGATCATGTTTTGTAAAAGTTATCGGCAACTGGCAGGAGCCTTATGATTGTCGCTTTATTGTATGAAATGCAATCGCCATGTAATTGCTTTACTTTATCACTAAGCGGTAGCGATAGTCGTAGAAGCAATAGTTGGCGAGACGACAATGATGCTACGATGGAGATCAAGGTGTCAAGCCGGTGACGATGGAGATCATGACGGTGCTTTCGAGATGGAAATCAAAGGCACAAGATGATGATGGCCATATCATGTCACATATTTTGATTGCATGTGATGTTTATCTTTTATGCATCTTATTTTACTTAGCACGGCGGTATCATTATAAGGTGATCCCTCACTAAATTTCAAGGTATAAGTGTTCTCCCTAAGTATGCACCGTTGCTACAGTTCGTCGTGCCGAGACACCACGTAATGATCGGGTGTGATAAGCTCTACGTTCACATACAACGGGTGCAATCCAGTTTTGCAAACACAGAATACTCGGGTTAAACTTGACGAGCCTAGCATATGCAGATATGGCCTCGGAACCTTTGAGACCGAAAGGCGAACGTGAATCATATAGTAGATATGATCAACATAGAGATGTTCACCATTGAAAACTACACCATCTCACGTGATGATCGGACATGGTTTAGTTGATATGGATCACGTGATCATTTAGATGACTAGAGGAATGTCTATCTAAGTGGGAGTTCTTTAGTATTATGATTAATTGAACTTTAATTTATCATGAACTTAGTACCGGATTGTTTTTTGCATATCTATGTTATTGTAGATCAATGGCCCGTGCTACCGTTCCCTTGAATTTTAATGCGTTCGTAAAGAAAGCTAAGTTGAAAGATGATGGTAGCAATTACACGGATTGGGTCCATAACTGAGGATTATCCTCACTGTTGCACAGAAGAATTACGTCCTGGAAGCACCACTAGGTGCAAGACCCGCTGCAGGAGCAACTCCGGACGTTATGAACGTCTGGCAGAGCAAAGCTGATGACTACTCGATAGTTCAGTGTGCCATGCTTTACGGCTTAGAATCGGGACTTCAAAGATGTTTTGAACGTCATGGAGCATATGAGATGTTCCAGGAGTTGAAGTTAATATTTCAAGCAAATGCCCGAGTTGAGAGATATGAAGTCTCCAACAAGTTCTTAACTGCAAGATGGAGGAGAATAGTTCTGTCAGTGAACATACTCGGAATGTCTGGGTACCATAACCACTTGACTCAGCTGGGAGTTAATATTTCTGATGATAGTGTCATTGACAGAGTTCTTCAATCACTGCCACCAAGCTATAAAGTCTTCGTGACGAACTATAATATGCAATGGATGGAAAAGACAATTCCCGAGCTCTTCGCGATGCTGAAGGCTGCGGAGGTAGAAATCAAGAAAGAGCATCAAGTGTTGATGGTTAACAAGACCACTAGTTTCAAGAAAAAGGGCAAAGGGAAGAAGGGAGACTTCAAGAAGAATAGCAAGCAAGTTACTGCTCCCGGGAAAAAGCCCAAGTCTGGACCTAAGCATGAAACTGAGTGCTTCTACTGCAAAGGGATTGGTCACTGGAAGCAGAACTGCCCCAAGTATTTGGCGGATAAGAAGGATGGCAAAGTGAAAGGTATATTTGATATACATGTTATCGATGTGTACCTTACTAGTGCTCGTAGTACCGTCTGGGTATTTGATAATGGTTCTGTTGCTCATATTTGCAACTCCAAACAGGGGCTACAGATTAATCGAAGATTGGCTAAGGACGAGGTGACGATGCGCGTGGGAAATGGTTCCAAGGTCGATGTGATTGCCGTCGGCACGCTACCTCTACATCTACCATCGGGATTAGTTTTTAGACCTGAATAATTGTTATTTGGTGCCAGCGTTGAGCATGAACATTATATCTGGATCTTGTTTGATGCGAGACATTTATTCATTTAAATAGAGAATAATGATTGTTCTATTTATATGAGTAATATCTTTTATGGTCATGCACCCTTGATGAGTGGTCTATTTTTGTTGAATCTCGATTGTAGTGATACAAATATTCATAATATTGAAGCCAAAAGATGCAAACTTAATAATAATAGTGCAACTTATTTGTAGCACTGCCGTTTAGGTCATATTGGTGTAAAGCGCATGAAGAAGCTCCATGCTGATGGGCTTTCGAAATCACTTGATTATGAATCACTTGATGCTTGCGAACCATGCCTCATGGGCAAGATGACTAAGACTCCGTTCTCCGGAACAATGGAGCGAGCAACTGACTTGTTGGAAATGATACATAATGATGTATGCAGTCTGATGAGTGTTGAGGCTCGCGGCGGGTATCGTTATTTTCTGATCTTCACAGATGATTTGAGAGTATATCTACTTAATGAAACATCAGTCTGAAACATTTGAAAAATTCAAAGAATTTCAGAGTGAAGTAGAAAATCATCGTAACAAGAAAATAAAGTTTCTACGATCTGATCGTGGAGGTGAATATTTGAGTTATGAGTATGGTCTTCATTTGAAACAATGTGGAATAGTTTCGCAACTCACGCCACCTGGAACACCACAGCGTAATGGTGTGTCCGAACATCGTAACCGTACTTTATTAGATATGGTGCTATCTATGATGTATCTTACTGATTTACCACTATCGTTTTGGGGTTATGCTTTAGAGACGGCTGCATTCACATTAAATAGGGCACCATCTAAATCCGTTGAGACGACACCATATGAACTGTGGTTCGGCAAGAAACCCAAGCTGTCTCTTCTTAAAGTTTGGGGCTGTGATGCTTATTTGAAAAAACTTCAACCTAATAAGCTCGAACCCAAATCGGAGAGATGTGTCTTCATAGGATACCCAAAGGAGACTGTTGGGTACACCTTCTATCATAGATCCGAAGGCAAGATTTTCGTTGCTAAGAATGGATCCTTTCTAGAGAAGAGTTTCTTTCGAAAGAAGCGAGTGGGAGGAAAGTAGAACTTGATGAGGTAATTGTACCTTCTCCCAAATTGGAAAGTAGTGAAGGAAATATGCCCTAAAGGCAATAATAAAGTTATTATTTATTTCCTTATTTCATGATAAATGTTTATTATTTATGCTAGAATTGTATTAACCGGAAACATAATACATGTGTGAATATATAGACAAACAGAGTGTCACTAGTATGCCTCTACTTGACTAGCTCGTTGATCAAAGATGGTTATGTTTCCTAGCCATTGACATGAGTTGTCATTTGATTAACGGGGTCACATCATTAGGAGAATGATGTGATTGACTTGACCCATTCCGTTAGCCTAACACTTGATCGTTTAGTATATTGCTATTGCTTTCTTCATAACTTATACAAAGTTCCTACAACTATGAGATTATGCAACTCCCGTTTACGGAGGAACACTTTGTGTGCTACCAAAGCGTCCTGGCGTAAATGAGTGATTATAAAGGTGCTCTACAGGTGTCTCCGAAGGTACATGTTGGGTTGGCGTATTTCGAGATTAGGTTTTGTCACTCCGATTGTCGGAGAGGTATCTCTGGGCCCTCTCGGTAATACACATCAATTAAGCGTTGCAAGCATTGTAACTAATGAGTTAGTTACGGGATGATGTATTACGGAACGAGTAAAGAGACTTGCCGGTAACGAGATTGAACTAGGTATTGGATACCGGCGATCGAATCTCGGGCAAGTAACATACCGATGACAAAGGGAACAACGTATGTTGTTATGCGGTTTGACCGATAAAGATCTTCGTAGAATATGTAGGAGCCAATATGAACATCCAGGTTCCACTATTGGTTATTGACCTGAAACAGTTCTAGGTCATGTCTACATAGTTCTCGAACCCGTAGGGTCCGCACGCTTAACGTTACGATGACAGTTTTATTATGAGTTTATAAGTTTTTGATGTACCGAAGGTTGTTCGGAGTCCCGGATGTGATCACGGACATGACGAGGAGTCCCGAAATGGTCGAGACATAAAGATCGATATATTGGACGACTATATTCGGACACCGGAAGTGTTCCGGGTGATTTCGGAGAAAACCAGAGTGCTGGAGGGTTACCGGAAGCCCCCCGGGAGGAGTATTGGGCCTTATGGGCTTTAGTGGAGAGAGAGAGGGGCAGCCAGGATGGGCTGCGCGCCCCCTCCCCCTCTGGTCCGAATTGGACTAGGAGAGGGGGGGCGGCGCCCCCCTCTTTCCCTCTCCCTCTCCCCCTTCCTTTCCCCTCCTAGTAGGAGTAGGACTCCCTCTTTCCTACTCCTATTAGGAGGAGGACTCCTCCTCCTTGGCGCGCCCACAAGGGCCGGCCGGCCTCCCCCCTTGCTCCTTTATATACGGGGGCAGGGGGCACCCTAGAACACACAAGTTGAACTTTGTGATCGTTCCTTAGCCGTGTGCGGTGCCCCTCCACCATATTCCACCTCGGTCATATCGTCAGCAGAGTTTAGGCGAAGCCTGCGTCGGTAGAACATCATCATCGTCACCACGCCCGTCGTCTTGTGGAACTCATCCCGACACCTTGCTGGATCGGAGTCCGGGATCGTCATCGAAGCTAAACGTGTGCAAAACACGGAGGTGTCGACGTTCGGTGCTTGGATCGGTCGGATCGTGAAGACGACGACTACATCAACAGCGTTGTCATAACGCTTCGCTTTCGATCTCACGAGTGCGTGGACACACTCTCCCCTCTCATTTCTATGCATCACCATGATCTTGCATGTGCGTAGGAAATTTTTTGAAATTACTACGTTCCCCAACAAGTTGCTCATCATAGAAATCAGTTCCAGTGATGCCTGCACCAATTAGTGAGAAAGTTAATGATGATGATCATGAAACTTCAGATCAAGTTACTAATGAACCTCGTAGGTCAACCAGAGTACGCCCGCACTGTGAGTGGTACGGTAATCCTGTTCGGAAGTCATGTTACTAGACCATGACGAACCTATGAACTATGAGGAAGCGATGATGAGCCCAGATTCCGCGAAATGGCTTGAGGCCATGAAATCTGAGATGGGATCCATGTATGAGAACAAAGTATGGACTTTGGGTGACTTGCCCGATGATCGACACGCCATAGAGAATAAATGGATCTTCAAGAAGAAGACTGACGCTGACGGCAATGTTACTGTCTACAAAGCTCGACTTGTTGTGAAAGGTTTTCGACAAGTTCAAGGAGTTGATTAAATTGAGACCTTCTCACCCATAGCGATGCTTAAGTCTGTCCAAATCATGTTAGCAATTGCCGCATTTTATGATTATGAAATCTGGCAAATGGATGTCAAAACTGCATTCCTTAATGCATATCTTAAAGAAGAGTTGTATATGATGCAACCAGAAGGTTTTGTCAATCCTAAAGGTACTAACAAAGTGTGCAAGCTCCAGCGATCCATTTATGGACTGATGCAAGCCTCTCGTAGTTGGAATATACGCTTTAATAGTGTGATCAAAGCATATGGTTTTATACAGACCTTTGGAGAAGCTTGTATTTACAAGAAAGTGAGTGGGAGCTCTATAGCATTTCTAATATTATATGTGGATGACATATTGTTGATTGGAAATGATACATAATTTCTGGATAGCATAAAAGGATACTTGAATAAGAATTTTTCAATGAAAGACCTCGGTGAAGCTGCTTATGTATTGGGCATCAAGATCTATAGAGATAGATCAAGACGCTTAATTGGACTTTCACAAAGCTCATACCTTGATAAAGTTTTGAAGAAGTTCAAAATGGATCAGTCAAAGAAAGGGTTCTTGCATGTGTTACAAGGTGTGAAGTTGAGTCAGACTCAACTCCCGACCACTGCAGAAGATAGAGAGAAAATGAAAGTCATCCCCTATGCCTCAGCCATAGGTTCTATCATGTATGCAATGTTGTGTACCAGACCTGATGTGTGCCTTGCTATAAGTATAGCAGGGAGGTACCAAAGTAATCCAGGAGCGGATCACTGGACAACGGTCAAGAACATCCTGAAATACCTGAAAAGGACTAAGGATATGTTTCTCGTTTATGGAGGTGACAAAGAGCTCGTCGTAAATGGTTACGTCAATGCAAGCTTTGACACTGATCTGGATGACTCAATATCACAAACCAGATACGTATTTTTATTTAATGGTGGAGCTGTTAGTTGGTGGACTTCCAAACAGAGCATCGTGGTGGGATCTACGTGTGAAGCGGAGTACATAGCTGCTTCGGAAGCAGCAAATGAAGGAGTCTGGGTGAAGGAGCTCATATTCGATCTAGGTGTAATACCTAGTGCATCGGGTCTAATGAAAATCTTTTGTGATAATACTGGAGGCGGCGAAGGAATCTAGATTTCACAAGAGAACCAAACACATCAAGAGACGCTTGATGGCAGCTAGAACTACGTCGATATTTCCCTGCACAGGGAGGGATGATGTAGCACATCAAAGGTAAGTATTTCCCTCAGTTATGAAACCAAAGTATCGAACCAGTAGGAGAACCAAGCAACACAACGTAAACAGCACCTGCACACAAATAACAACACCTCGCAATCCGACGAGTTAAAGGGGTTGTCAATCCCTTTCGGGTAACGGCGCCAGAAATTGGCAAGATGACATGAGATAAATTGCAGTAGATTGAAATAATAGATAGAAAATAAAATAAAAGGGACCAAAGTATTTTTGTATTTTTGGTTTAATAGATCTGAATAAAAATGCAAAGGAATAGCAGATCGCAAGGCAAATATATGAGAAGAAAGACCCGGGGGCCGTAGGTTTCACTAGTGGCTTCTCTTGAGAAAAATAACAACAATGGGTAAACAAATTACTGTTGGGAAATTGATAGAACTTCAAATAATTATGACGATATCTAGGCAATGATCATTACATACGCATCATGTCCAAGATTAGTAGACCGACTCCTGCCTGCATCTACTACTATTACTCGACACATCGACCGTTATCCAGCATGTATCTTGTGTATTAAGTTCATGGAAAAACGGAGTAATGCAATAAGAACGATGACATGATGTAGACAAGATCTGTTTATCTTTATGGCGGTAGATATAGATCTCATCTTTTTATCCTTAGTAGCAACGATACATACGTGTCGGTTCCCCATACATCCGGGATCGAGCACCGTAAGATCGAACCTACTACCGGGCACCTCTTCCCATTGCAAGACAAATAGATCAAGTTGGCCAAACAAAATCCAAATATCGGAGAAGAAATACGAGGCTATAAGAGATCATGCATATAAGAGATCAAAGAAACTCAAATAACTTTTATGGATATAAAAAGATAGGACTGATCATAAACTCAAAGTTCATCAGATCCCAACAAACACACGCAAAAGAGTTACATCATATGGATCTCCAAGATACCATAGTATTGAGAATTCAGCAAGAGAGAGAGAGAGAGAGAAAGCCATCTAGCTACTAATTACGGACCCGAAGGTCTACAAACAACTACTCACGCATCATCGGAGAGGCACCAATGGAAGTGGTGAACCCCTCTGTGATGGTGTCTAGATTGGATCTGGTGGTTCTGGACTCTGCGGCAGCTGGATGAATATTTCGACGCTTGTTCTAGGGTTTCTGGAATATTGTGATATTTATAGAGCAAAGAGGCGGTCCGGGGGGCACCCGAGGTGTGCACAACCCACCAGGGGGCGCCTGGGCCTCCTGGCGCGCTGTGGTGTATTGTGCCCCCCTCGGGGAACTTCCCAGGTGCAACCAGGGCCCATTGCCTTCCTTCTGGCCCATAAAAAATCACAAAAATAGTTTCAGGGCATTTGGACTATGTTGATATTTATTTCCAGCGATATAAAAAACATGGAAAAAATAGCAACTGGCACTTGGCACTATGTCAATAGGTTAGCACCAAAAAATGATATAAAATGATTATAAAACATCCAAGATTGATAATAAAACAGCATGGAACAATAAAAAATATAGATACGTTGGAGACGTATCAACATCCTCAAGCTTAACTCCTACTTGTCCTCGAGTAGGTAAGTGATAAAAATAGAATTTTTGATGTGGAGTGTTGTTCATCAATTCAAATCATATTCTTTTCTTTATAGCATGGACATTTGGACTTTTATGTGATTCGAAGCAATAGTCTAGTTTTGAAATAATAATTTAGATACTCAAGCATATCAATAAGCAACCATGTCTTTCAAAACATCAATGCTAAAATAAATTATCCCTAGCCCATCATGCTCAAACAATTATCGTTTCATGAAACACACTCGAATATTAACTACACCCAATACTTGAGCACGATCATATTGCCTCCTAGTTGGTGCTTTTTGTAAGAGAAGATGGAGACTCAAAATAAAAAAAATTGCATAAAGTAAAAGAAATGCCCTTCGCAAAGGGAAGTAGGGATTTGTAGAGGTGACAGAGCTCAAAGCAAAAAAAATAGAGATAAAAACATTTTGGGAGGTGTATCCATCCCACCAACGAAAACGACTTAGAATTCCGAACACTTTCCATGCTAGATATGCCATAGGCGGTTCCCAAATAGAAAATAAAGGTTATTCCTTTTTCCACCATTCTTTCACTTTCCATGGCTAGCCGTATCCACGGGTGCCCTCCATACCAACACTTTCCAAGAAATTTATTATTTGACAACATAAAGTAAATTAAATTTTTTTTGCATTTTGGGACTGGGCATCCCTAAGACCTTTGCCTTACTCTCGTGCAATGACAAGTGAATAAACACTCATCTTGAGAATAACACATCTAGCATTGAAAATATTAGCCACCCGTTACCGTTGCGCAAGCGAAACAAACACACAAAAGAGAAGTTTATTTTGAAAATTAGAGATGGCACATGCAAATTTTCTTAGAACAGCAAAAGAATACCACATATAGGTAGATATAGTGGACTCATGTGGCAAAAGTGGTTTAAAGAATTTTGGATGCACAAGTAGAGTTCATACTTGGTGCAAAATGAAGGCTATCAAAAGATTGAGAAGCGACCAACCAAGAAAAGAATAATCTCATAAGCAAGCATTAAGCATAATTAACACCGAATAATGCACCACAAGTAGGATATAATTTGCATTGCATGATTATTGACTTTCGTGCATGCATAGGGAATCAAAAACCTTAACACAAATATTCTTACTAAAGCACAATTACTCATCAACATAACTCACATATCACATCATCATATATCAAAACTATTACTAAGAATCAAGTTTATTTTGTCCAATGATCTTCATGACATATTTTTTCTTTATCCTTCTTGGATATCTATCACTTTGGCACTAATTTTTATGTGTTGCTTTTCATAAGCTCAAACAAATATAAGTGAAAATCATGAGCATAACAAATTTTCTGTCTCTCAAAATAATTTAAGTGAAGCAAGAGAGAATTTCTTCAAAATTTTACTAACTCTCAAATAATCTAAGTGAAGCAAGAGAGCATTTCTTCAAAAATAACAAAGCACACCGTGCTCAAAAAGATATAAGTGAAGCACTAGAGCAAGTCCTAGCTCATAAAAGATTTAAGTGAAGCATAGAGAGCAATTCTAACAAATCATGATATAATTTTAGCTCTCTCAAATAGGTGTGTCCAGCAAGGATTGATGACTAAAAAAACAAAATAAAACAAGCAAATACACATATCATACAAGACGCTCCAATCAAAACACATATCATGTGACGAATAAAAATATAGCCTCGAGTAAAATACCGATAGTTGTTGGAAGAAAGCGGGGATACCACTCGGGGGCATCCTCAAGCTTAGTTGGTTGCTCATTCTTGGATAATAGCGTGGGATGCCGGGGCATCCCCAATCTTAGGCGCTTACATGCTTCCTTCATCCACCGTAAGATAACTCAAAAATTGAAAACTTCAATCACACAAAACTCAACAAAACCTTCCTGAGATCCGTTAGTGTAAGAAAAATAAATCACTACTATAAGTGTTGTATCAAACCAATTCATATTTTGTTTTTGTATTATATCTACTGTATTCCAATTTTTCTATGGCAAAAACTCATCAAAGAAAACCATAGAGCCATCAAAATAAGCACACAACACAAAAAAAACAGAATCTGTCAAAACAGAACAGTTTGTACCAATCTGATTTGTTCAAATACTTATCGAACTCCACAAATTCTACCTAATTAGGATGACCAGGGTAATTTGTATATTAATCTTCTGCAAAAAGAATCAGAGCAAAATATCGTTTCTGTGATTTATGAAAATTATTTTCGTGAGCACAAAGTTTCTGTCTTTTTCAGCAAGATCAAACAACTATCACCCAAGAAGATCCTAAAGGCTTTACTTGGAACAAACACTAAATAAAACACAAAAACACAATTATAACAGCAGCATGATTGTGCAAACACACAAGAACAGAAAGCAAAAAGTAAAAATAAATTTTATTCATTGGGTTGCCTCCCAACAAGCGCTATAGTTTTACGCCCTTAGCTAGGCGTAAGGCAAGGATCTATGTTTTGTCATCTTTGGTTCGAGATCCATAAGATGCCCTCATGATTGATTCATAAGGTGGACTGATTTTTGTAGTAGGAAAGTGTTCCACACCCTTCCTCAAGGGAAATTGGAACTTGATATTGCCTTCTTTCATATCAATGACGGCACCGATAGTGCGTAAAAATGGTCTACCAAGAATAATTGGACAAGATGGATTGCAATCAATATCAGAACAATAAAATCTATGGGCACATAATTCCTATTTGCAATAATAAGAACAACATTAATTCTTCCCATAGGCTTTTTAATAGTAGAATCTGCAAGTGCAAATTTAAAAATCATTCTTCAAGATTGGTAAGACCAAGCACATCACATAGAGATTTAGGAATTGTGGAAACACTAGCACCCAAGTCACACAAAGCAAAACACTCATAATTTTTAATCTTGACTTTGATAGAAGGTTCCCACTCATCATGCAATTTTCTAGGAATTGAAACTTCTAATTCCAACTTTTCTTCCAAAGCTTTCATCATAGCATCAACAATATGTTTAGTAAAAGCTTTATTTTGTTCATAAGCATGGGGTGAATTGATCATGGATTGGAACAAAGAAATACAATCAATCAAAGAGGAACTATCATAATTAAAGTCTTTGTAATCCAAAAGAGTGGGCACATGACTAGTTAAAGTTTTGACCTCTCCAAACCCACTTTCATCAATTTTCTCAACAAGATTTTCACCCTCCGAAATATTGGGACGCCCTCTACCTAAAGTTGACTCTTCTCCAGTCCCTTTTTCATCATTCTTAACTTTACTAAACAAGGAATCAATAGAAGAAACACCAATCATTTTAAGATCTTCATTACTTTTATCGTCTAACGAGATTGGTTTAGCAGCCATTTGATTTACTAAGGTAGCTTGTGCATCGGATATTTTTTTCCAGCAAACTTTCAGCAAAAGCATACTTAGGTTGAAGATTACAAACTTCTCTACTAATATCATCAAGTTGTTTTGTGATAGCATCTAGCACAACAGAGTGCTCCTTAAGTTCTTCAGTAAAATACTTATTATGCTCAAATTGTGTAGTCATATATTCCTTAGTACTTTTCTCAATTTCAAGAAAAATATTTCGGTAAGGAACATCATAATATTTTCTTTGAGGCATCATGACTATGCAAACAAGAAAACACACAAAAACAGATCCGGCAAGAAAACGGCGAACGGAAAAAGAGAGGCGAATAAAACGACAATTTTTTGTGAAGTGGGGGAGAGGAAAACGAGAGGCAAATGGCGAATAATGTAAATTGCAAGTAGATGAGATTTATGATTAGGAACCTGGTTATATTGAAGATCATCCCCTGCAACGGCGCCAGAAATTCTTCCTTGATGGCAGCTGGAACTAAGTCGGTATTTCCCCGGATAGGGAGGGATGATGTAGCACAGCGAAGGTAAGTATTTCCCTCAGTTATTAAACCAAGTTATCGAACCAGTAGGAGAATCAAGCAACACAACACAAACAACACCTGCACACAAATAACAACACCTCGCAACCCGACGAGTTAAAGGGGTTGTCAATCCCTTTCAGGTAACGGCGCCAGAAAATGGGCAAGATGACGTGAGATAAATTGTAGTAGATTGAAATAATAGATCGCGAATAAAATAAAACGCAGCAAATTATTTTTTGTATTTTTGGTTTAATAGATCTGAATAAAAATGCAAAGGAAAAGTAGATCGCAAGGCAAATATATGAGAAGAAAGACCCGGGGGCCGTAGGTTTCACTAGTGTCTTCTCTCGAGAAAAATAGGAACGGTGGGTAAACAAATTACTGTTGGGCAATTGATAGAACTTCAAATAATTATGACGATATCCAGGCAATGATCATTATATAGGCATCACGTCCAAGATTAGTAGACCGACTCACCTTTTGCATCTACTACTATTACTCCACACATTGACTGCTATCCAGCATGCATCTAGTGTATTAAGTTCATGGAAAAACGGAGTAATGCAATAAGAACGATGACATGATGTAGACAAGATCCGTTTATCTATATGGCGGTAGATATAGATCTCGTCTTTTTATCCTTAGTAGCAACGATACATACGTGTCGGTTCCCCTTTTGTCACTGGGACCGAGCACGTAAGATCGAACCCACTACCGGGCACCTCTTCCCATTGCAAGAAAAATAGATCAAGTTTTCCAAACAAAACCCAAATATCGGAGAAGAAATACGAGACTATAAGAGATCATGCATATAAGAGATCAAAGAAACTCAAATAATTTTCATGGATATAAAAAGATATGACTGATCATAAACTCATACTTCATCAGATCCCAACAAACACACCGCAAAAGAGTTACATCATATGGATCTCCAAGAGACCATTGTATTGAGAATTCAGGGAGGGTGTCGGTGTCAAAACCGGCGGATCTCGGGTAGGGGGTCCCGAACTGTGCATCTAAGGCGGATGGTAACAGGAGGCGGGGGACACGATGTTTACCCAGGTTCGGGCCCTCTCGATGGAGGTAATACCCTACTTCCTGCTTGATTGATCTTGATGAATATGAGTATTACAAGAGTTGATCTACCACAAGATCGTAGAGGCTAAACCCTATAGAAGCTAGCCTATGGTATGTTGTCCTTCTACGGACTAAACCCTCCGGTTTATATAGACACCGGAGGGGGCTAGGGTTACACAGAGTGGGTTACAAGGGAGGAGATCTACATATATGTATTGCCAAGCTTGCCTTCCACGCCAAGGAGAGTCCCATCCGGACACGGGACAAAGTCTTCAATCTTGTATCTTCATAGTCCGACAGTCCGGCCAAAGGATATAGTCCGGCTGTCCGGAGACCCCCTAATCCAGGACTCCCTCAGTAGCCCCTGAACCAGGCTTCAATGACGATGAGTTCGGCGCGCATATTTGTCTTCGGCATTGCAAGGCGGGTTCTTCCTCCGAATACTCCATAGAAGATCTTGAACATCAGGATAGTGTCCGGCTCTGCAAAAAAAGTTCCACATACCAGCGTAGAGAGAATAATATTTTCACAAATCTAATCTACTGACGCATTTTGCCGCATGACATCATGCCATGTCCCGGTCTTTATTCGAACCGTTTTTCACCACCAGCCACCGCACATATCGCGAGGCGGTTTCCTTAGCACGTCTTGTTGAAGCAGAGATCGTGTCCCCTTATCACGGGATTCTCATCAATACGGGTGTGGGTAACCCAATCGCGCCATCAATTACGGCTCTTGGGGAGTAAGCGATTTTACCAGGCGAATGGGGAGGCGCATCGCCTCTACCGCCCTTATAAAGGGACAAGGATTCACCCATTTTACCCACGCCTTCTTCCTCCTTGCTCATCTATTCTTGCGCACCCGAGCTCCAGCGCCCTAGTTCGCGTCTTTCTCCTCAAGCCACTCCAAGCATGTCCGGAGCGGGAGGTAAGTGGATGGTCTCCTCCGTTACGGAGGAGAACATTAGAAAGCTACAGGAAGCCGGATACCTGGCTGCGGATATCGCGCACCGGCTGCCAGATGCGGGGCAAATCATCCCTACTCCAGAATCTCATGAGAGGGTGGTTTTTCTTCCCCACTTCCTCCGTGGACTGGGATTTCCCCTCCACCCATTTGTTCGCGGGCTCATGTTCTACTATGGGCTGGATTTTCATGATCTGGCTCCCAATTTAATCCTAAACATCTCGGCGTTTATCGTCGTGTGCAAGGTCTTCCTCCGCATCAGGCCCCACTTCGCCTTGTGGCTGAAGACCTTCAATGTTAAACCGAAGGTGGTGGTCGGCCAGCAAGCGGAGTGCGGAGGCGCCATGGTGGGCAAAATGCCTAACGTCGCTTTGGCTCAAGGCTCCTATGTGGAGACCATAAAGGGGTGGCAATCGGGGTGGTTCTACATCACCGAGCCGCGGGACACCAACTGGGTGGCGGCCCCCGAATTTCGATCCGGAATCCCCAAGCGGATCACCTCCTGGAAAGAGAAGGGCCTGTCCTGGGGTTCCCCAGTAGAGCTGGCCGGACACCAGACCTACATCAAGAACATGATGAGCAAGAAAATCAAGCTCGTCAACATGGTCCAGGTCATGCTCTTCCGCTGTCAACGACGAGCATTCAATTTATGGGAGTTCGACCCGGCCAAGCACCAGACTCTGCGAGAGCTCTATGACACAACGCACAAGGACGTCTGGAGGTTGTTGTTCAAGGGCGCCGAGGTACCACCTCCCCTTACCAAGGACCGCGGACTCGGCGCAAAGCGCCCTGCGAATCCGGTAAGTCCTTTATATCTTTATAAGATGTTCATTTTCCCCAGTTTGACCATGCGCGGGATCTAAGCCCCCACGCTATTTTGCAGGACTGGGTCGAGACAGCGGGGCAGATCAATTGTCCAGCCCCCCTGCCCGAAGATCCAGCAGATGCCCTCCTAACGGAGATGCTGGTTCCGGCACCTTATGAGGTGCCGGAGAAGAAGGCCAAGAAGAAGGCCGCAGGGACCCGAAAGGGTCTCCGGCGCAGGGTGATATCGGACTCATCGCCCGAAAACTCCGAGGCGCAATCCTCCCATAAAGACGAGGAGGAGGAAGAGGAAAGTTCTCCCTCCCCCAGCCGGGGGGGGGGGACAAGAAAAGGAAGGCCGTCCCAACCGGGGAGGCCGAAGGGTCCAAGAAGGGAAAGACCCTCCTTCCGGACTACTCCACAACGGCCGCCGACAGCGACAACCAGTGGTTGCCCAAGAACAAGCCCCTGGCGAAATCGTAAGTATCCGGATCCCATAGTAATTCATGGTATGTTTAATCGCACTGCTTCTCCTTATGCCGAATATGATTATGCAGTCCGTCCAGAGCCCGTATCGACGTATCCTCGCCGGATGGTTCTTTGGACCCGTCGGATCTGAATAGCGATTCACTTCCGACCGCCTCCTCCCCTCGCCCTACGGACAACATCGAGGTGTTGTCTCAGAGGGCACCGAGCCGAGGGGAGGTAGTCCTGGAGGCGCCTCGAGGCGACCTTCCGGACTCTGGGCGCAAAGGGAGCAAGACTCCCATGGGCTCCAAGTTCGGCCCCCAGCCGAACACTGCGCCGGAGCCTCCGATGATTCCAGACTCCGGCAGGTGATCCCGTGTTAAGAGGGGCAAGCCGCCCGTGCCGGTGGCCTCTATCCATCCAGAGGCACCGGACAACTTGCTAGAAGCGCTTCAAGGCGCTTCCATCGATGAAGAGCACCGCACTATCATGGGTGCGGTGATCGAGAAGGTTCAGTCCGCCAAAAACGGACTAACTGAAGCATGCGCCAACCTCCTAACAGGCTTTTAGGTAAGTAATTATAATATAGGAAAATATTACCGCATAGACAGTAGCCCCTGATGCTATGTTTGGCGTTCGTGAAGAAAAGCCGAATAGAGGATCAAATAATGACCCAGGAGTCTAATTGAATATGTCTATATGTGTATGCAGGCTTCACTGCTGGCCACTGCCGCACGTACTGCGGAGGTTGCTGCATTGAAGCAGGACCTTGAGCGGTCCGAGGAAGAGCTCGGTCTTGCCAAGAGGCAGCTCGAGGAGATCAAAGGTAAGCAATACCTTGTGTATGTGTTAAAAGGAAATTGCTTGTAAAAATAATAGGATCATCATGAATGTGCCAGGGGCCACGACTGAAGTGGCAACCCTGAAGAAGGCGCTGTCCGAGGCTGAAAACAAAGCGGCCAAGGAGCGCACTGAGCCAAAAAAGCAAGAAGCCCGGGTAGGCGAGGTGCAGCAAGAGCTCCAGGCTCTTGTTAAAAAACACGAGTCCTTGGAGCTTGACTCTAAGACGCGAGAGTCCGAGCTTGCGAAATCCCTCGAAAACGCACAACATGCCAAGGCCGAAGCCCAAAAGGCCCTCCGAGAAATTGAGGCGGTTAAGAAGATAGCGGCGGGCAAGGCATTCATTATGAAAAGAAAGCATGTGAAGGAAAATTTCTTTTTTACTTACCCGAGTTCGGAGCTCTCCAGGAGCGTTTGCAGATCTACCCCGCAGTGTGTCAGATGCCGCGGAGTTCTACCGAGCCGAGGAGTGGAGCTCAACGGAGAAGTTGTTCTGGTCTCAATATACTGGGACCAAACACCCCATGCCCTTAAGCGACCAGCTGAAGCAAGTTGCCGAGCTTCACAGGGCGGCCGAATAGGCCATGAAGGGTCTTATAGTCCGGATGTGGCCTGGCGATCCTTTTCCTAACAGCTACTTCGGTCTGGTAAGGCGGCTTGTGGATGCCTACCCACGGCTTGAAGTCATAAAGCGGTCCGTCTGCATTGAGGGTGCACGCAACGCTTTTGCCCGGGCAAAGGTGCACTGGGCGAAGATGGACGCCGTGAAGCTGGTGAAAGAGGGGCCACCGGAGGGCAAAGAGCATCGCCGCCCCGAGATGTACTATGACAGTGTCCTGCAGGGTTCCCGCCTTATGGCGGAGGAATGTGCTAAAGATGTAATTTTTGAATGAACGTGCTCATGTGATCCTGTAATGTGAAACTAGTTCATTTCCGCTATGCAATGCTTTTTGCATTTAAAATATTACCTTCTGTGCGGCCGTTTATAAAATATGAGAGTTGGCTACCGTCGGCTTCGCCCCATGTAACTAATCGAGGTGTTCGGGATAAATCTGAGCACTCTTTATCCCAATTTTGGGTCCTTCGAGGGAGGTGTTCAGCACAACGAACCAGGCAATCGGACTATAAGGCTTTAATGCTCCCACTTAGACATAGAAGTCTACAATTTTAAATGTTTGGCGAAGCCCCTAGGGCGCGCCCCCCTGCCTCGTGGGCCCCCTGTTGCTCCATCGACGTACTCCTTCCTCCTATATATACCTACGTACCCCCAAACGATCGACACTGGGCCAAAACCTAATTCCACCGTCGCAACTTCCTCGTATCCACGAGATCCCATCTTGGGGCCTATTCCGAGCTCCACCGGAGGGGCATCCACCACGGAGGGCTTCTACATCATCACCATAGCCCTCCGATGAAGTGTGAGTAGTTTACTTCAGACCTTCGGTCCATAGCTAGTAGCTAGATGGCTTCTTCTCTCTTTTTGGATCTCAATACAATGTTCTCCCCTCTCTCGTGGAGATCTATTCGATGTAATCTTCTTTTTGCGGTGTGTTTGTTGAGACCGATGAATTGTGGGTTTATGATCCAGATTATCTATGAATAATATTTGAATCTTCTCTGAATTCTTTTATGTATGATTGGTTATCTTTGCAAGTCTCTTCGAATTATCCGTTTGGTTTGGCCAACTAGATTGGTAGTTCTTGCAATGGAGAAGTGTTTAGCTTTGGGTTCAGTCTTTCGGTGTCCTTACCCAAAGGATGTAAAGGGTCGCAAGGCACGTATTGTATGGTTGCCATCGAGGATAACAAGATGGGGTATTTATCATATTGCATGAATTTATCGCTCTACATCATGTCATCTTGCTTAAGGCGTTACTGCTTTTTAACTTAATACTCTAGATGCATGTTGGATAGCGGTCGATGAGTGGAGTAATAGTAGTAGATGCAGAATCGTTTCGATCTACTTCTCTGGGACGTGATGCCTATATACATGATCATACCTAGATACAATCATAACTATGCCCAATTCTGTCAATTCCTCAACAGTAATTTGTTCACCCACCGTAGAATACTTATGCTCTTGAGAGAAGCCACTAGTGAAATCTATGGCCCCCGGGTCTATTCTCATCATATCAATCTCCATCACGTTAATACTTGATTTGTTTTTACTTTGCCTTTTACTTTTTACTTTGCATCTCTATACCAAAAATACCAAAAATATCATTTATCATCTCTATCAGATCTCAGTCTCGTAAGTGACCGTAAAGGGATTGACAACCCCTAATCGCGTTGGTTGCGAGGAGCTAATGTTTTGTGCAGGTACGAGGGACTTGTGCGTGGCCTCCTACTGGATTGATACCTTGGTTCTCAAAAACAGAGGGAAATACTTACGCTACTTTGCTGCATCATCCTCTCCTCTTCGGGGAAATCCAACGCAGTGCTCAAGAGGTAGCAATAAGAATTTCTGGCACCGTTGCCGGGGAGGCTCACGCAAGAGCAAGTCAAGACATACCAAATACCCATCACAATCCCTAACACTCGCATTACATTATTTGCCATTTGCCTCTCGCTTTCCTCTCCCTCACTTCACCCTTGTTGTTTAATTCGCCCTCTCTTTCCCAATCTCCTCCTCTTTTTTTCCGTTGCCTTCCCGTTTCCATGGTCGAATCAAAAAGAACTACGGGTTTCCTCCCTAGTTCTAGTGCCTTGGATAACTCGTCTATCCTCTCCAAGCTCATAAAAAAATGATGCTACAGAAAGACCCACCGGGGTCACCAATGAGAGCTTGAATAATTTTGATGAGGAGGACTCTGGATTTTTTCGCTATTTACTTGATGAGTCTTTAAAAGATGATTGGGATAGGTTATTAAGGATTCGAGCTAGCTATGTGCCACAATATCAAATTGAAATTTACTTAAAAAGTTTTTATGTTGGCTTGCCCGCTTCCTTCAAACAAGTTTTAGATTCCATCTTTGAAGAAGGCTTTCTTGAAGGGGATGCTATAGATACCTATGAAAAAATGAAAACCATATTCGGGCACCCTATGAATGATAAGGTTGAATCAACTACTCTTTGGTGCTTTTATCA